>OX381710.1:70395628-71595628 GCA_947462335.1 Harmothoe impar | reverse complement strand
TAGGGAAGTGGTAAGGATAGGACAGTTAGTGTAATACATGTTGGCTGGGGGTTAAATCTGTACCAGTGGTCTGTAAAACTGAGTGCGGTGCCAGGGGATGGAACGCTGCAGACACGTACAATGACAAATGATGGTTTTCTGATGTCAGGATGTTTGCCGCAGGGTTAAAAGGTCTAATATGGTAATCAATCAGAGCCGCTATAGTCTGCAGCATACAGGCCCTACCAGTGTAGTACAACAGACCTCTGTAATAGTGGTGATGAGTTGTATGCTGAATATGAACATATATATAGAGTTCGTTGAAGATGTAAAATGATACATAAAGAGTACCCATCGATAAAAGAATATGAATACATGATTATCATGACTTCTTGCGTATATACCTATCTTATGTATAAGACACAATCCTTACTTAAACAATCTTATAAGGCTGAAAAGTCAGAAAAATTCAAAACATAGTTCTCTTAAAAAATAATACCAATGCCACGTCTCTGGGGTAATCGTAAACTTGCATTTCTAAGTCTCTAAAGGTTCAACTTAGCGTGTGATTCAGTTCACATTTTCTGCATATTTGCTCATGATTTATTCATGATGGCCAAAGTCATAGGACTTGAACAAGAGCTGTGAGCTGCTCTGTCCATGCTACTCTCCACTCACCCAGCAGTTGCGTTCTCCTTCTTGCCCTGTGTGCTACCGTTCCCAGCAGATTCTCTCATCCATTTGTAGCAGCAATACTTCCTTTCTGCCAAAATGCTACAGATAACCCTGAAAATTTACCTACTTCATGTTTTGAAGATAAACATAAACATAATTATGACTCAATTCAAATAACTGATGTATAAGAAGTATTGGTCATATAATTTTGGTTTGCAGTGTGTGGTGAGGATAAAAGAGCAGCAAGGAAGTAATCCTTTCCTTCCTTCCTTCCTTCCTTCCTTCCTTCCTTCCTTCCTTCCTTTCTTCCTTCCTTCCTTCCTTCCTTCCTTCCTTCCCCCACAAAAGATTAACCTTAGTCCATACGTATTTGCAGAGCCTTATTGGAGAATATGCCGGGACAGCGGCCATGTCTCTTAGCTAGCACTCTCCCAGCATGCAGCATTCCAAGCTAGCCTCTGCCTGAATTCCACCATTTTTAGCATCCAGGGGCTACATGTATGTTGTTGTCATGGCACCATACCCATAAAACCTTGTGAAAATAGGCAGAGGCTAGCTTGTACTAAACATTGCATGCCTCTGCTTGGAGAGTACTTAGCTAGCCGTGTTGACCCGCTCCTCCACCAGGTGTCTCTGCTGCCTGAGCTGCTCTATGAGAAGCTTTCAGCCGCTCACCTCTTGTTGACCCGGGTCGAGGATGGGCGTGCTCCTCGTGTCTCCATGTGGCGGGTACAGATCATGCCCTGGCACACCTCCACAGGACTCTCGCTAATGAAAGCATAACAATTAAGTCAAAGCCTCTTCCCTGCACAACAGTATGCAATTTTTCTCTTATTTTTCAAGGCCAAGCAAATATGGGGATTTCAGTAATTGGGTCTTATATTTTGCTGTTTTGTCATTTTTGCCTTTTGATTTCTTTGTCTATTCTTCTTCCCTCATGATACATTGATTTCTCAATTTAGTACATACAGTATCTTTCTATAACCACTGATTCTCCACAGGACACAGAGAAACAAAGTTTAAGGCATTTCAGGGTATCTTGCCTATTTCCTGAAATGCCTATCGTATCTCCCACCGTGTTTTATCTTCCAGTCAGGTGAGCTGAGATTTCCAAGGGGTACTAGCTGCACATATCAATGGAGGCTGCCTTTGTAACAACTTGTGACAGCACATTCATGTAGCATCAGCTGATAAAGATATGGTCATTGCTTCATAACTGAAAGTGCAAGGAACTATTGCCCTGATTAATCATGATTTATACCACACTTGGTCTTCAGAACAAAGGAAATATCCTCACTGTATATGACGTACAAAAGGTCAGAAAACACTAATGACAGTGTGTGGCATAAGTTAGGTAAACCACTCCTGACCTCTGTACTAAGGATATTGGCTTAGTCACGGCTGAGCACACTCCTCTAGCGACTCGTGATCAGCCTAGACTGTCGCCAATATCCTACGTACAGCTCTCTGGCAGTAGTTAAACTTCTACATATACTGAAATGGTAGTAAATAATGGCTGGTTATCTGGACAGTACATACATTTGCTCTGTGATTTCAATGGTTAAACATCCCAGATGCTAGGTTGTTTGGGCCAGGATCACTTATCCTAGCTCACAGTTGTAAATTGCTCTGTTATAATCTAAATTAAAATCTGAACTACAGCCAAATTCAACTCGCAATCAACTGAACAGCAAACCCCAATCTGTGTATCATATTGTTGTGTAAAAACTTCTAACTGCACAATGGGCACACTAGGTGATTAGTAGTTATCTAAAGCCTTTAATGAGTAGACAAATATAGTTCTGTGAGTGAACAAATTATGTTTAATACATAGTGATCTGTCCATTGCTGATGCTTGCAGGGTCAAGCACTCTATCTAATGTACTAAATAATTGTCCAAGGCCCGGCAGCTGCCAGTCTCATTTCCCTCTGTCCCTGGTACTGAGTAGTCATCTACATTGTTACATCTATCAAACCCTGTGTTATCATAACACTTCAATATGTCCTTCTCTCTTTTCAAAACAGAAGTGATGATTTGAAAGTCAAAAGTTCATAACTTGTATGTATTGTGTGTGATTGGAAGATACACCAATTGCCCCTGACAAATACCTGAGTTGTCAGACGAGCAAAATAGGTGTTCATTTTGTTGGCGGTTATTTCCTGTAAATAAATGTATTGAGCCTGATGGATGGGGAAGGTATTGTGAAACGATCTGTAGTGATTACTGACTTTTTTTTCAAGAGTAGACCTGGCTAGGTGCCAATTGCAGCATTAAAAAAAACACTAGAAAGTGAAAACTGTGAGCATTAGCCAGACAGAACTCCCCTCCCTAGGTCAACAGATTCTGCACTGTCAGGCTATGCATGCTAAAGTCTAGCAATGATAATACAGAACAGACCAAGGCAGTGTGGTAGAGTCCAGTAAACCAGATTGTACTGCAGTCTGATAATACTTGAATCTCTCAAGCATTGAATGACTGATATCAAAGGTTCTTGACACTGAGAAGACTACAGATTTAGCATTGTTGGGAGATATTTTAATTGCTCTCTTCTTGTTCATTTTAGTTCAGAATGGATATGTTGTAGCATTCTCCATGGTAAGATATGTGTGGGGCATGGCGTTCAACTGCGAGTGATACACTTTTGCACATTTAACGATGCTGTATCCTGCTGTATTGCAAATAACTGATTCATATTAAAAGTAGGTCCCTCTTTTATTGTTTCATGATTACTTTTGCTATGTGTGTGCAGTGAGACCAACATATATAATGATAGACAAGCAACTGGTCTTTTCCCCTGCACAAGTTTGTTTATTCAGGAACATAATATAAATTTAAGTTAACCTGTTAACTGAACATGGTAACTTAAAGGTAGAAGCCAGGGTTCGGTCAATTTTGATCTACCAACAATATCTCTTAATCACTTGGGACTATATTAGTTTGATACATAATGATATGATAAAAGCAAAAAAATCAATACTTTAAAGTGCTAGATTTTGATATATTGGCAATTGAAGATAGGACACCCTCAACAATAGCGGGATATGAAAAATCCCAATTCTTTCAACATCTTTCAACTTTTTGAAAAATTGACCAATAGTATCTCAACCAAACTTCTCAGATGTTTAGAAGAGATCATTAGTAGCACAATTAATCCAAAGAAATTAGTTGTCATAGGTGAAACTGAAGAGCCATGACCGATTTAGGAGAAAAATATGAATCTAGAAAATTGTATTTTTTCTGCATTTTGCAACACAGAAAAAAAAAATTGCCAACAATTATTAACCAAAACCATAGCCATCTGTACATAAGATCATGTGATACATTTTACTATCAAAATAATAGTCATTCATTGATGAATTAATACAGTTTAGCAATTATTCAAATATTTTCTAGTCGGTCCAAACACCTATAATAGAGTAGCGCACATCTTTTAGCATCAATGAAAAGCAGTGACAAGATGTGTAGAACACTATGATGTGGCATATTTAGGGTTAGTAAAGGTGAGTTAGGACATATAAAAGAGAGAAATATGCTTTTATCATGATTATAGGTAGTTTCATTTTTTGCCACCAGGTGCTGTATGCGTAGACCCTGGCTTCTACCTTTAACATCTGGATAGGCTAGGTTGCAGAGTTTTAATTATGTTAACAGCAACAAGGTCCCCCCTCCTTCTCCACTTACTCCATAAAACTTGATGTTCCAAACAGAACTGCACGTCATGGAATGATAGCGTCGAAAAAAGCTATTTCTTATTCAGCAAGGTATAGGTGCATGTCGATGTGGACCGCACAGCATTATGGCACCTCAACCATCAACCTACTTTCAGTTGACGCACTGTGCTGTTGTAAGAACATGTGTGAGGTATGATTGGCCATGCATAGTAAGCATACAATCTCTATATGCTACACATACACTCTTCATAATTATACTACTTACTGTTCGAATTTGCCTTTTCCCAATCACTCCTAAATTGGATCATATATGACAACCGATGCTGAAGCTATTTCACTCAGGAGTTCTTTTTAAACTCCCACTACCTTCTCTAAATACACAGATTCAAATCCCATCAGAGCAGACCTTGTAAGAGTGCATGTAGGAAGCACTAATTCGACTACTATAGTAGGGTGGCCGGAGCATTTTTTTAAATGAATTAGACATATGTATTGTGTATGTCTAGAATGCCTAAATATTCGCATTCAACAAATTAGCATTGCTATGTTGATACAGTAAGTAGGTAACTAACTATAGCTGATAACATATACCTCACCCCTCCTACCTTTCTGACAGATCTGAAGGCAGGTGCATAATACATACATGTAGTACCAAGGCTTCCCTCATAGCACACTGCTGCCACCAATTTCTAATGTATGTACTAATTGCTGCCATTCAACCAGCATGGTTTTCCATATAGCTCCATCATACTGAGGTGCCCTCTAGTGTTATCTTTCCGATGTTAGTCCTTAGAACTGGGGTCTCAGACCCCAATGTGACCCCCACCAGATGCCCTGACGCTGGCAGGCGGTAGGTTGTATCATTTCCATTCCAAATGCATCATTTCTAGCTGATTTAGCTCTATTTTCAGTTGTCAACCCTGAATTACCAATTAAAAATTTCTAGAAAAATAATTGAGCTAAAATTACCATTTTAGATCGCCTTTCTGATAAGGATCAGTGTCAGGCAATCATAGAATCCCTCATGAGATACATGCATACAGGATGCTTCACACACAATAAGAATTTCGTTATTACATAAATTATCCATCAACCAGTGCAAATTCTACCAACGGAGAGGTTCAAGAGATCTCCCAGATATTGAGCTCAAAACAGCCTCAACATCTGAGGATAGTCAATATTGCCCCTGAATTATATCATGTAAAACACTTTCTTATGCTCATTCCAGCCTGTATATGATGGACCCATTCAAGATCTGTTGATAACAAATTACTAGAAGTTTCTATCTACCCTGAATCAAAAACGGGGGCCTATCATAAAAGGGTCATTTAACATAGGATCAGATACAGACTGGGGGCTCATGTCTACCCATCGGGACGCTGGGGAACTAAAGACACTCTCCACCACAGCCCCTTTTTGGGTCTCCTTCAAGATCGTAGGTTGTAAAGTTTCCTCCCACCCTACAATTTTATGTGTAACACCTTGTATCATTGTAATCAGACAAACATGACATTTGAATTTGTACTAAATGTAAGATACTCACTACTGATAACATGTATTGATCTACTTAGGTATTTACATGTATTGACCTACTTAGGTATTTTGTATTTTACTGTTCTGTTAAAACTTAAACCAACAAGTCACAACAGTGACCTTTAATTGTATACCCTACATTTAAATCTAAACCAAATACCTGTAAACAACTCATATACTTTACATTACCATGTTGTTATGTAGTTTAAAACTTTGTATATAAACTCCAATATGTACCCAAACACTTTAACTTTAAAGGTAGAAGCCAGGGTCTACGCATACAGCACCTGGTGGCAAAAAATGAAACTACCTATAATCATGATAAAAGCATATTTCTCTCTTTTATATGTCCTAACTCACCTTTACTAACCCTAAATATGCCACATCATAGTGTTCTACACATCTTGTCACTGCTTTTCATTGATGCTAAAAGATGTGCGCTACTCTATTATAGGTGTTTGGACCGACTAGAAAATATTTGAATAATTGCTAAACTGTATTAATTCATCAATGAATGACTATTATTTTGATAGTAAAATGTATCACATGATCTTATGTACAGATGGCTATGGTTTTGGTTAATAATTGTTGGCAATTTTTTTTTTCTGTGTTGCAAAATGCAGAAAAAATACAATTTTCTAGATTCATATTTTTCTCCTAAATCGGTCATGGCTCTTCAGTTTCACCTATGACAACTAATTTCTTTGGATTGATTGTGCTACTAATGATCTCTTCTAAACATCTGAGAAGTTTGGTTGAGATATTATTGGTCAATTTTTCAAAAAGTTGAAAGATGTTGAAAGAATTGGGATTTTTCATATCCCGCTATTGTTGAGGGTGTCCTATCTTCAATTGCCAATATATCAAAATCTAGCACTTTAAAGTATTGATTTTTTTGCTTTTATCATATCATTATGTATCAAACTAATAAAGTCCCAAGTGATTAAGAGATATTGTTGGTAGATCAAAATTGACCGAACCCTGGCTTCTACCTTTAATACAGATATTTACATATAAAGTAATGGTCTGGAATCGAGAACAGTGCTCCCCCACCCAGTCTTCAGCCCCCGTGGGTGGACGCATCTCTCATCTGTTTGACAAAGTGTCACATAGCAATAAGAGAAACCACATCAAGTTCGAAACATCATTTCCGTTTCCACAAAACCAACATATGTTGTGCCAGCAGAGAGAGATGATGGGAAATGTGAAGTGATTTTTGTCAGCTCATTTAATTGTACTGAGAATATATATGGGAGTCAGCAGGACTGCTCTTACAACGTCCCTACAGCGGCTGACTGCACAGACTCAGCCTGACTGTATGACTGCAGTATGGAAACGGGCAATCTATTATGTGAGAATCGACCTGGCTCTTCCCTGTGTTTGTGAAGCGAGTTAGTTGGCATGGACCCTGTCTCTGAAGTAAATGTTTGCTAACCAGGTGGAGACACAATGTAATGATTTAATTAATTCTAGATATACAAACTATCTATCTCTCATGTGAAACTAACCCAGTAAACTATCTTAGAAGTTTATATGGAAATGATTTAGATGCATTACATGTCACATAATCATAGTTAGTATATCCAGCTGTTATAAAATATCTGTGTATGTGTTACTCTGGATGTTGTAAGAAAGAAATATTTCTATAAATTATGTCCAATGCATTTTTTTAAAGTTGAAATGTTAACCCAAACTCAGGCCCCTCTATTCTATTTAACCCCACCTCAATATACATCTTTAATGTCCACAGCTCACAGAGTACATTGCCGCATTCTATTGGCACCGAGTAGGGCTTTGAGGCATCTGAGGGGTCTTGCTTATCTTCTGAATGTCCTAATATGAGGAGGTAATTGTATTTGTTGTAGTGGTTATATTTACCACTCATGTGAGATGAAAAGTCAATTTAGTTATCTTGCCAAAGTTGATGGCTGAAATGAAATCGGGAGTATGCTAACCAAATTTGTAATTATGGATGCATGGCATATATCCATATCCAGATGTAATTTGCATCTCATTTTTGATATGAGAAACCTTTCCCGGATTATCAATTGTAGTTCCTCTCTCATAATTTTTGAATAACTGCCCAAGTAAAGTATGAACGAATATATGTCACTAGGTAACCATAAAAACCTGCTATTACATACCAAATGCCATGCAAAAGAACAAACGAACTCTGTTGCTAGGCAACATAAGCTACCGGGACCAAATGTCATATAGAGAATGAATTCCTTGGCATTGGTATAGGGGGGTAGGAGTAGTTCATTTTTTCATTTCAGTAATTCAGATACCTGTTGCTATGCAGTTTTGTTAAAGTTTGGGTGGTTGATAAGCAATCTGGAATAACAAAGAGTGCTCAATCTTGCTGAGCTGGCAACAGGCAGATTCTCAATCGCCATACCCTAATTGACAAAAATATGTCAAAATGTCTTTGCCCTATTCTTAAGCAAAGTTCAGCCAGAGGCATGTGCAAGGTTGTGATCTGCTTTGTGAGAAGCTCTCCATGCCACTCTCCAATTTCTGTGCATCCCCTGCTCTACCAAGACCCAGGGCTAGCCGTGTTGACCCGCCCCTCCACCAGGTGTCTCTGGTGCCTGAGGTGCTCCATGAGCGGCTCTCAGCTGCTCGGTCCTTGTTGACCGGGTCTAGTCCAGACGTGACCTCGTGTCACAATACAAGTAGTACATGTCACGCTCGCGCCCAGTGGGCACATAACATTGAACCAACATTGACAAATGGTTGTCAACATTGATTCAATGTTGAATCAACATTGGTTCAATGTTGAACTGAATTTTGTGCCCACTGGGCGACACACTGCAGGCCACCATCTTGACATAACCCTTTCCAGGATGCAAATATATTTGAACAACATTTGGCCTCACAATGCACTAAAATATCACCATCTAGGAATAATGTGACTACTGCAACGGTGCATCATGCCTTCCATTCGGTAGTGTATCAAACCTTTATGGTTGTCATGATACATGTATGCAGCCCTGATGAGTTACACTGGTGGACTGCATTCCTGTATCATAATGACAAAGGATGTATCATATTTTAAGCACTATGCGGCTTTAAAGGCAACACACCGGTGCAACTGGGCTTTTAAGTAATGACATCAAAACAACTACCAAGCAATGTCCAGAGCTGCTTGGGTAAACAAACCTACCTTTGATCCTTCCTCCAGTATCCTCCTGGACAGGAGCAGCACAGCACGTGATAAAATTCCTCATTTGTCTGTAAGATATCAGAGTCATATCTGGGCAGCCAAAATAGTGGATCATATACCCCGTCCTACCATATTGGTGCCTGCAACCACATTGATAGTCTAAATACTCCAGGCTTTAGTCTGCACTGGCTATCCCCTACAAGCCCTTTGTCAACCTGGGCTCTACTACACAAATAGTCTTTAGAACAGTCCCGACCCTGTAATGGCTACCCCCGGTTTTTCATAGGGATATTGGTCAGAAAGAGGTACTGATATTCAAAAATGACTAAGGCAAAACTAAGCCCTTAACCTAAAAGACTTAGCCTTATACTCAAAGGAATGGAACAACTAAGGTGGCTTGGTCACAACTGACTATACCTGAGAGTATAAACTAACCATCGTTGGTCTTTTAGGGAGCCATAAAATTGCTTACTAGGTTTGCCGCTATTGACAAAATTTCTGGAGTCTAAAGAATATCTGTGCAGCCCCGACAGCCGCTGACCCCTGCTTGGGCTGCATCAGGGGTTGGCTTGTATTAGGATGACTGATGGACTGATGGGCATCCTTGGTGTTTAGCTTCCTGCTGTTTAGGGTGAGTGCAATGTGGCTGGAATACAGAACAACACCACGTGGGCTAATGGAAACTGCCCTGTATGCTGTGTCTCACGAGATCAGGCCAATGTTAATCTCTTTGACCAGTTGCCATCTTTTACTGGGTACAATCTTTTACAGGGTGCCTCCTTTGAGCAGCATGATGTAAAGCAGTTTATGCCTAATAGATGATATGTGGCCAGGTGAGGGAAAACGTGCCTCCAGGGGGGGTTTTTAGTACTGGTTTTGGCCACCAGGGGGCAGTATATGGGTAAAACACTGAAAAATATACTAAAAAATGCTTGAGACCAATTTTTCATGGGGAATCCAGTGATATGCTTAGAATTATTCCATCTCCACTGAAAGCATTCCATTTTTGGAATGCAAAAGGAACATTTGTTGCCATGGAAACATGATAAATTGGCATATATGCCTATTTCTGGTTGCTATGGAAACACTCCATTATTCCAAATGGGAATCTTTTGCCATAAATGTTTTTGAAAATTTCACAAGGAACTCAAAATCGAAAACAGACCTCAGAAATTCCCTCTAGAACCAATTTTATGATAAATACATCAGATGTCTTTGGTTATTTTTCAACAAAACGGTATTTTTTACACTATTAGTATTCATAATAGGATATAGTGGATTTAGAGCTTATTTACCATTTTCAGTTCTACACACCAACCCCGGTTTGACAAGCAGTTACAGCAAAACTACTTGGGATATTTTAGCTCAAGATATCTTATTTTAAAGCCTGTAACATAAACTTTGAAAAGCCATTTCCCCCCTGGAGGCACGTTTTCCCTCACCTGGCCACATATCTAACCACCTAGCCACCACATGATCTATCCCTATGCCATGTATTCCAAGTATGTATGAAATAAAGGGTTCAATATGATAGATACATGAAATCTACAACTATTACAATGGGAGTGTTCCCTATTTAACCCTTGGCATCACACTTTTGCACACTCAACGACCGTATATCCTTCTGTATTGCAAAACCCGATTCATATTAAAAGTAGGTCCCTCTTTTATCGTTTCTTTTATTGTTTCTTTTGCTATGTGTATGCTCTCTGGGTGATTGAAGCTCCTGTAGAGAAAACATGTTTTAATTGCAAAATCGACAAATCTTTATATTTGCTATCAAGTTAAAACCAATCCTGTCAGAAGGAAATAACATACATTATCCAAAGGTTTGCAGATCAATAATCTGCTTAATTGTTTTAGAAAATGTCCATATTCCTCCCATATGTCTAAGCCACATTATATATGAATGAGAAACAAGCTCCCTGGTCATATATTTCTGTGCTTTCTGACTCATATGTCTCCTCATAGCCTGATCCATAACAGCAGAGGTGGGATTTGTATCTGGACATAAGCCTGCTACCTCTGTGTGTGGGAAAAGGGAGAAAGGCCAGCCCGATAGATGCAATAAATCAAGTGGTCCTGTGTTTGCCTTTGTGAAAACAGTCTAGCGGTAGAGCCACGCATAGTATGTGGGTCTTTTTTTGTTCCTGTTTCACTTCCCTTTTTCCATCTTGATACTGGAAACTGGCTTTTGTATGCCATCAAATGGAGACCTGATCTTAGTAAAGAACTCAAGATGCCAATTGTATGTCAAGTTTCATCCTCCAATCTGTAATATATGGATTTACCCAGAGTCAGAGGGTGGAACTGTGAATATTAATGCAATGTGAAATATGTAAATTAAATCAAGGTTTCTCCATTGATTATCACATTCACTTATATCAAGATCAGCTCCGATTCATAATTAGGGCCCCACTATCCCACAAGCATATCAATTTTTGCATAAACGTCAACGTGAAAACAAAATCTGTTTGTGATCTCTCAAGCTAATTAGTAATTGAAATCAATAGAATTGCTCATGGTTTAATCCTCTTTAATTGTCTAAATACCCTTTGGAACGTGCCTCTATAGAGCCATGGTAAAGCCAGTATGGATACTCTTTTGTGCTCTAAATTGCAAATCACTGTCAATATTGTTGTTAACAGCAGCAGTGTAATGTACAATGGCCTCTCTACATGTGATGCGCTGTGCCATATGTCAGTTTGTAATGGAATAAGTGGTCAATGGAAAGTGGGAATAGAAGCAGGCAACACAAAACAAGACAGCATCTATACACAGCAACGGTGTGCCTTATTGTTGTTTAAACTGTAGAATAGAGATTTTTGTTAAAATGTTGGTATTGTACAGTATATCATTTGGTGAATATGCCTAAACACATACATACATACTTTAGCTATAGACACATAATGTCCCGATTAGAGAAGGCTTTGAAATGGTTTTGTATGGACAGTCATTCACCCTACTACAAAGAACACAGTCAATCTCCCTAGGGGTACTGGGTACATTTGTATAGTGAGATTCTGATTCACATTAAGGTTGGTGGTTGGCATTAAACTGGAATAAGTAGGCTAGAAAATTGGTAAGGATAGGGGAGTTAGTTTAATACATGTTGGCTGGGGGTTAAATGTGTATCGGGGGTCTGTAAATCTGAGTGCGGTGGCCGGGGATGGAACGCTGCGGACATGTGCAATGACGGATGATGGTTTTCTGATGGCAGGATATTTGCCGCAGCGTTAAAAGGTCTAATACAGTAATCAATAATACAGTAATGCTATAGTCTGCAGGGGTCCCCAATGCAGGCCCTACCAGTGTTGTACAACTGACCTCTGTAATAGTGGTGGTAAGTTGTATGCTGAATATGAACATATATATAGAGAGAGTTCCTTGAAGATGTAAAATGATACATAGCGAGTACCCATCGATGAAAGAATATGAATACATGATTATCATGACATCTTGCATATAAACCCATCTTATGTTTAAGACACAACTCTTTCTTTAACAATCTTATAAGCCTGCAAACAAATTCCAAACATAGTTCTGCAATATACTAAAGTAGCCTTGTTTGTGTTTAGCTAATAAAGTGAACTAGGCTTTTGCTGGAGAACAACTATGTTAAGAATATAATTGTTAGGACATTTTCCAAAACAGGAAAGGTCCTTATTTACACCTTCACCAAACTCTAAAAGAATAATGACAATGCTATATGTTTCTGGGGTGATCTTACACTGGCATTTCTAAGTCTCTAAACTTAGCATATAAGTTGGATCACATTTTCTGCACTTTAGCTCATGGTTTATTCATGATGGCCAAAGTCATATTGTAGCAGCACTACCTCCACTATTTAATTGGTTCAAATGAACATATTTCTAGCATCTATTTCCGATGTATTGATTCTGGAGGGTGTGATCGAGGTAAAAGAGCGGACCAGTAGTACCCCTTTCCTTGATTCTCACACAAACTATTTACCTTAGTCAGTAAATTTTGGCAGAGCATTATTTGAGTCAGTGCTGAAAGACTGGCCATGGCCTTTAGCTAGCACTCTCCCAGCGATGTTCCCAACTAGACCCTGCCTAGATTCCAACATTTTTAGCGTCAGGGTGCTACACATATGTACTATCTAGTCATGGCAACTTATTCATAAAACTTTGTGAAAATAGGCAGAGGGTAGCTTTTACCAAAAGTCTTATGCCTCTGCTGGGAGAGTGCTTAGCTGGCCATGTTTATCTGTTCCTCCACCAGGTGTCTCTGCTCTCTGAGCTGCTCCATGAGCTGCTCTCAGCTGCTCACCTCTTGTTGACTGGGTCGAGGATGGGTGTGCTCCTCGTGGCGGTACAGATCATGCCCTGGCACGCCTGCACAGGACTCCAACTAATGAAAGCATAACAATTATGTCAAAGCCTATTCCCTGCAGCTACTGTATATGTGTGGGATTTTCTCTTTTTTCTTGAGGCCGAGCAAGTTTTGGGATTTTTGGGATTTTGTCTAAAAATGTTTGCTGTACTGTCATTTTTGTCTGATAATTTCTTAGTGTTAAAGTTTAAGGGTATCTTGCCAATCTCCTGAAATGCCTATCGTATCTCCCACAGTGTTCTATCCTCCAGTCAGGTGAGCTGAAAACCAGATTTCCCAGGGCTCCTAGTTGCACATAGCAATGGAGGCTGCCTTTGTAACGACTTGTGACAGCCCATTCATGTAGCATCAGCTGATATGGGCATTGCTTCATGATATAATTCACTTGCTCGGGCTGAAAGTGCAAGTTTAGTTTCCAGATTTAAAAGGAATTATATTTTCCTAAAGCTTAATGATAAAATACCATGTATATATAATTAGCAACAAGGGTGGAAATATGTCCATACATAGTGAATATGCAGATAGTACAGTCAGGCCTACACCTTACTGAACCTGCTGTTTTTTTTAAAGATTTAATTCTGTCATTTCTATTTATTAACCCTTTAACTATTGCCCTATTTAATCATGATATATACTGTAATGGTAGTAAATAACGTCTGGTTATCTGGAAGATACATACGTTTCTCTGCGATGTCAATGGTTAAACATCCCAGATGCTAGGTTGTTTGGGCCAGGATCACTTATGCTAGCTCAGAGTTTTAAATTGCTCTGTTATAATCTAAATTAAAATCTAAACTACAGCCATATTCAATTTTCAATCAACCGAACAACAAACCCCAATCTGCGTCTAATATTGTTCAACAAGTGTTGTGTAAAACTTTTAACTGCAGAATGGAAACAATAGGGGATTAGTAGTTATCTAGAGCCTTTGGTGAGTAGACAAATATACTTCTGTGAGTGAGCAAACTATGTTTTTATTGCATAGTGATTTGTCCATTGATGATGCTTGCTGTGTCAAGCATCATAATTAATTTAGTAAATAATGTACAAAGGCCTAACAGCTGCCAGTCTCATTTCCCTCTGTCTGTAGTGCTGAGTAGACATCTTTATTCAGATACACTTATTGCCTCTGACAAATTCATTTGGTTCATGGCTTGATATGTCAGACCAGCAGAATGGATGCGGTGTTGGTAAGTGATGTATTTAGGCTGACGGATGAGGAAGGTATTGTAAAATGATCTGTAGTGATTATTGGAAGTGTGCCTCGATGTCTGACAAGAGACCTGGCTAGGAGCCATAAAAAAAAGACTAGAAAGCATAAGCCAGACAGAATTCCCCTCCCTAAGTCAATGGAATCTGCACTGTCAGGCTGTGCATGCTGGAGTCTAGCATAATACAGAACAGACCCAGGCTGTGTGGTAGAGTCCAGTAAAACCAGATTGTAGTGCAGTCGGGTAACACTTGAATCTCTCAAGCATTGAAAGACTCATCATAAAGGTTCTTGACACTGAAAAGACTATAGATTTTGCATTGTTGGGGGATATTTTAACTGCTCTCTTTAGTTAAGAATGGATATGTTCCCTTCACCACCATGCGACCTGTGCATGTCAGCCCTGTCTTGTTTTTACCCACACCCACTGGTCATGAAGTGTCCCACTTCTCTAAGCATAACACCAGTTAATGGTCTCCTCCGCAGGGGCTTCTGTGAACACTTTGGTTTCCTACCCTGGATTGCAGGAAGGCCTTTTTATTCTATGCGGTTTATTAGATACCAGTAGATAATTTGTACAGGAGATGGCTGCCGGCTTGGCATTATTCTTGATCAAAATGCTAAAAAGACTGACGCTTTGACATATGGCAGATATGTGCACACTCAAACTGCCCTATTCCAACTCAGAGAACAGATATACTAAAAGAAATGCTTTAACCTTTCACATAATGTCAAAGGAGCTCCAGAAAGCTCCTCGCAAGGTCATTTCCACTCATGAGGCTTAATTTGGTTCTAGATTATTTACAATATGTTCTACTCTGTCTCATCTTAAGATTCAGTCTATGTATGTTCTAATAATGTAGCTCCCTCTTAATATAACATTTCATACATTGGAAAGGAAAATTACTTAGTAAGTCGATTTATGAGTTCAAAGATGAGACGGGATGAACTGCTTGAATTTGTATAATTATAAATGTTAACTGTTGCTAAAGTAGTTAACCTGGTAGATAATTCATAAATCTGTCCAACCTAATGCTAGTTTAGTCATATTATGCATGACTATATAATATGGAAAGAGGACTACTTTAATATTGCAATTTGTGCCTAATTTGATCAGCCATAATTGTGCAATTTGTAAATATTTAAACTGCATGGCTGCATAGAAAGGTTTGCCAATTTGAATGATGATAAATAAGTGTCCATGCTTTAATTGCCAGCTGTGCGATTATCATTACCGATTTCTTACAATGCTTGTTAAAATAATTGTCATCTTAGTTGAGAGTAATTTTGCTAACAATAGAGAGAATATAGTTTGAAAACCAACACAGCTGGAGGCTGGTCAGCCAGTTCACAGGACACATTCAGATCCAACCGGTCAACAATAGGAAGTAAGGTATGGATTTCAGTCATCAACCCTGATGCCCTTACGATGAGGAATGACAATGTATTTATCATCTCCTATTTGATGTTAAGCCTGAACAGTACATTACGTAATAGCAGTTTGTTGAAAAAGTTGACAGTTGACAGCAACGGTCTTCACAGTTGACAGTTGACAGCAACTATTTTCGATTTCTAAAATCAAAGTGTTTTTTTTTACTTTAGAGAAATTGGATGAAAATTATTGACCTAATTATCACTAATTTTTAGTTTTACATACTACTTTTTGGGGTGTGACCTTTGTCGGCCAATGTACATATAAAGTTCATTGAAGATGTAAAATGATACATAAAAAGAACCCATCGATAAAATGATATGAAAACATGATTATCACAACTTTTTGTGTATAAGGCACAATCCTAACTTTGACAATCTGTTAAGCCGACTTTGTATTTAAGTAATTTATCTGGACATGCTACACATCTCATCTGCTGCTCTTGAACCAGTTATAGACCAAACGCTTTAAGGATCATGCCAATGCCACCTCTCCAGGGGAATCTTACATTGGTATTTCTAAGCCTCTGAAGTAGGGACTCCAGAAAAAAATGAGAAATATTAAATGATCAATTCTATTTCTTTTATGATATGGAATGTGAGAGATGTAAACTAAATCTTTTGGAATTTTCTTTCTATCTATCATAGAACTCAGACAATCTTCAAATAGGTGTAAATAAAATCCACCCAGTTCCTCTAGTACATTTCCTATATAATTGCTATCCAGCTTTAGAGTCCCAGTGAACCTGTGTGGGGGAGGGTGATAGGGTCTGCCAGGTGAGTGGGGTATGTGGGAGGTAGTTATATAATGTGTTTGTAGGGCATTTGAAGTACTGGCCAGGCTAGGCCATGATTGACAGGCCCTCTTAACATGATCACCCATTATACTAGTATAGAGTAAACCAATTGTCTTAATTACCCAATCATAAGTATTATGATGTTATGGTCTAGGAAGAGGTGAGAGGATCCTCTGATTGCTTCCATTTTTTAACATGATATAAAAACATATTGGATGAGATCACAAACTGAAAAGCAACGAAAAGCATTCATAAATTCATAGGGTTTTAATATAATCTATTTTATCTCCAAAATATTTGGTAAGTTTTCTTAGCTGCAGTCACTTATTATAGGGATGGCTGGATAGGCCTTTCTCTTGAGTATATTTCTGTGTGCTTACCTAAAAGTAACAGATGAAATGTCACTCCCTAAGAGGGGAGTTTTATAACAGTACCTGTGAGGCACAGCTGCACCAAAATACTCTACTGCTGTGTGCACTGTGCACAGGGGCTCACCTAGCGGATTCTTGAGTCCCTATCTAAAGGTCAAACTTTGCATGTGATTCAGTTCATATTTTCTGCACTTTTGCTCATGATTTATTCATTATGGCCAAAGTCACATCCCTTAGGACTTGAACAAGAGCCGTGAGCTGCTCGCTTCATGCTACTCTCTACTCACTGAGCAGCTCCGTTCTCTTTCTCCACCTGTGCAGTACGTGGCCCTTAGTTAGCCGAGTTTCAATCTCCCAGCAGATTCTCTCATGCGTTTGTAGCATGACTTGCCTACCCCATGTTTTGAGGATTTATTTATGATTATGACTCAATTAAAATATTTGAAGTTTTAGAAGTATTAGTCATATGTGTTTAGTTTAAATGGACATATCCCTAAGAACTATTTTTGATGCATGGATATTGTAGTGTGTGATGGGGATAGAAGACCAGTATTACACCTTTCCTTCTTTTTTCAACAGAATATTTCCCCTAGTCAGTATGTGTTGGCATAGCCTTATTTGAGTCTGTGCTGAGAGAGTTGCCTTGGCCCTTATCTATTACTCTCCCAGCAGAGGCATGCAACATTCCAAGCTAGCCTCTGCCTGGATTCCACCATTTTTAGCATCAGGGTGCTACATGTATGTACTACATTGTCATGGCAGCAAACTCATAAAACCTTGCGAAAATCAGCAGAGACTAGCTCGTACCAAACGTCGCATGCCCTTGCTGGGAGAGTGCTTACCTAGCCGTGTTGACCCGCCTCTCCACCAGGTGTCTCTGGTGCTTGAGCTGCTCCATGATTGGCTCTCAGCTGCTCACCTCTTGTTGACCCAGGTCGAGGATGAACGTGCTCCTCGTGTGTCCATGTTACCAGTACAGGTCATGCCCTGGTACACCTCCACAGGACTCTCGCTAATGAAAGCATAACAATTACGTCAAAGCCCCTTGCCTGCAGCTACTGCACATGTATGCCATTCTCTCTTCTTTTTGCATTTTCCTCTGCACACGTAAAACATGCATTTCTTTTATTGTACCTACTGTAGTATTTAAGTGATAAGCGGAGGGATGCCTATGAGAGTATGTGTTAAATTAGTCGACCCCATTTCATTCTAGGATTGTGGAGATAATGTTAACAAGAGCAATACATATTTCAGGATTTTGTAAAATGACCACATGATTACACTAGTCTGAAATCCTGTCCATGTGTTCCACTATCTGATCTCACTACTCAATAACAATCTTTATATTGCGTCTCCACATCGCCTGATATACCTGCAGAGGTCAGGTCAAATTGGCATCATTTCTTTCCAGACATAGGACTACCATCTCTGGCTGATGCATTTGAAAGCTAATTACATTTGATAATTGGTTAAATACATTTTTGTATTTCTGATTTGGTGTTGTGACAGGCCATGGAATACGGTTGCACTGTATTAAATGGGAGGCATAGAAAAGGCCAATCTATTTTGAATTAGCTAAAGCAAAAAAACATAGTCATTGGTCTTTGATGTTTTTCACTTCCTCAAGCTTAATGAGCGAGTGAGAGGGCCCACTTTGGTTTCAAAATGAATTATATTTCTTTAAAGCTGCATTGACGATCTATGTTTATAATTCACAACAAAGCACTGAAATGTCCAAGCACAGTGAACATGCACAGACGTTGTTAAATACTCTGGATGTTAGGTAGTTGGGAGCGAGAGCACTTACACTAGCCCAGAGTTGTTTTGTTCAAGGTTAATTCTTCTGTTATAATCTAAATTAGAATCAGAACTACAGTCAAATTCAATTTTCATTTAACGAAAAACAAGGCTGAATCTGTGCCTAATATGACCCTCCAGCAAACTCAAACTGCAGAATTGGAACAGTAGGTCATTAGTATCTATTTAAAGCAGCAGAAACATAGTTTTGTGAGTGAGCACTTGATATTTAATGCATAGTAATCTGTGCATTGTTGATGGTTATTGATACTTACATACATTAGACAGCTGGTGTCTGATAAATATGAATAATTGCCGTGTCACTCACCATCTTTTATACAAATAAATTGTCCATGGCCTGACAGCTACCAGCATTTCCCCAACATTTCCCTAGTCTGTAGTGCTAAGCAGACATCTATATTGTTACAGGATAGCATCATCAGGTCCTTGTTTTAAAATTAATGATTTATTTCAATCATAGGGGAGACAAAGCGACATTATATTTGCTATGCTGATTTTTAATTTGCATGCAACAAATATTCATGGAAAGGATTCCATGCAATACCTGTAGTTCATGCAGAAAGCCATTTATTTATAAGTGCAGGTCGGCTATCATGGTAAAGTACAATTGTGTGAAACCATTCATTGGCTCTTCACTTCTATACTATGCTCAGAACAAAACTTTAATGACACCCAAAAGTCCAATCTCCTCAGACTGCTTATATGAATGAATTCTGCTGGCCTGCCAAATTTGCACTGTTCTATCATAAGGATGCAATGTACTGATACGAGGTATTTTTAAGTGCATGTTATTTTTTATTATTTTAGTTGCCACAAGCCATAGCATTTTTCTGTATGCCAACAGTAATGCTCTGATGAAGTTCAAAGGGCCTTAAGCATGCTGACAGACCTCCACCCTGTCAGCCCCTAAATACATGTGTTTCCATACTACTTCAATTTGTCCTCATCTCTTCTCAAACAACAGCGATAATTTGTAACTTGAAACTTCATAAAACGTATGTTAAGGGTGAGGGATGCACATACTAATTCCTTGTGACAGATACATTTGATTTTTAGCCTGAATCATCAGACCAGCAGACTTGGTGCCTGGTGGTAAGCGGTTATCTCTGGTAAGTTGATATTTAGCCTGACTGATGAGGACGGTATTGTAAAACGATCTGAAGTGATTACTGAAAGTAAGCCTTCACATCTGACGGGGGACCTGCCCAGTCGCCAGTTGCAGCCGCAGAGAAAGTCTAGAAATGGAAACTGTGAGGGTAGGCCAGGCAGAATACCCATCTCTATGTTTACAAAATCTGTACACTCAGGCTGTGCTTGGTGGAGTCTGGCAATGATGATGGTGAATCTATACTCAGGCTATGTGCTGAGGTCACGTGTATAGTAAGATTGAGGTGTTGCCTGGTAATGTTTGAGACCCTCCAGCATTGAGGGACTCATATTACCTGATATATAAAAGACAGTAGATTTGGCATGATTGAGAGGGGTTCATCAGCTGCTCTCTCTTCGTTGACTCGGGTTGAGAATGTCTTTTTTTGATTTTACATTTGCATTTTTTCATAAATGATACAACAATCAAAATGCAACAATCAAAAGTACATGTAAGCTTTATCAGGTGGAGGACTGGACATGGGATACAGCCTGGCCCGTATTTCCAGGCAGCCTGTTAATGCAGGCTGCCCAGGTTGGTTTAACAGGCCGGGAGTGTTTACAGGCAGGGTGTTTGGTCAGGTTGTTCACACTCTCCCAGCACATTAGCCTGGTACAGCAGACTGAGGCTCAGGCTTTCGCACCTTTTCTAAGCAGAGGCAACTGTTATGCCTGCTCTCATGGTTGTCCCATCAGATAAAATACCAAAATTTTTTTTTAATTATTCAAATATGCAGTGGACCAGGCACATACTGCGTACATAAGTTGGAAGGTGATGTACTGATCTACATCCTCTATATGAGTTTATTCTTAGCAAATATCACATAAAAATCGCAAATATGATAATATAAAAGCTATAGTGAGAACACAGTCCTGCAAATGAACAGCCCTGTATTCCAGGCTGAGTGACCTGTAGAAACGGGCTGGGTGTGTTATGCAGGCTGTACTGTAAGTTCAGGCAGTCCTCCACCTTTATGGCATAGTATGTTCAATATCATATCACTACTTAGTGCCCATCAATTAAAGTATATACAAATATGATATACAATAAACCTAGGTAAAGGCAAGTTGAATATTCATCATTTGGTGAATTATGATTGAAGGAACTTAACCCAGATATGCCTAAGGAGGGAAATAGTGCTCTTTTTATAACAAAATTTATTTTCCTGTGTTAAATTGATGTATTTTGGGCATTTTTAGAAAAATTGGGAAATTCACGCTCATGGCCTCGGATTTATGGACCGTCCTTTTAAAAGGACGGTAGGCACATAGGACATCAAAATTTCATGGGGAGTTCATTATTCAATTTGTTTCATGTCACAATGATATGGATGCATATAAAATGATGCACTTACCTCAGTAAACTGTCCTCAAGGATGGCACTGGTGTTATTCTTAATTGTGATGGTATGTTCTTAATTGTACATGAGTTGATATATTGCCTAGCAACCACATTTGACAAAAATTCCATGCCTAGCAACAAGCACGTGGAATAGGCCTAAGAGAGCTTTGAATACAGCTTATCCGAGTATGCAGACCCAAGGATACCCATGATACTTGTTACATTTCTTTTGAATCAATATGTTGCCTATCTATGACATTCAAAAACATTCTGTGCCTAGCAACCAGCATTAGAATGGCATTAACAGCCTAGCAACAACATTCAAAAACATACTGTGCCTTGCAACGAGCCTGCAAAATGGCCCTTATCGAGCTTAAGATACACCTAACCCCAGTATGCAAACCCAAGGACACCAGTGATACCTTTCATTATTTGTTTGAATCAATATGTTGCCCTTCCATGACATTTAAACATTCTGTGCCTAGCAACAAGCATGTAGAATGGTCTCAATAGCCTTGCAACAATATTCAAAAACATTCTGTGCCTAGCTTCAAGCATGGGAAATGGGCCACATAGAGATTTGATGTCCCTTTCCCCCAGAAACAGACCCTAAATACCTGTTGGTATACATGATGCAAAGGTTACTGATCACTAAACAGTATGTAGCAGGCAATGGGGATAACAAGTATGCATGGAATCATACTTTCCTCTTGTGAGCAAACCTGAACATTTGAATTGATAATGTACTGGCGCTCTATACTATCACTGCAAAGGAGGCTTTATACTCTGGGCTGACATAGCTGAATAGAGGCCTTTTTGTAAGAAGCTGGATTGGAATTTGTCCCTGCCATATACTGGGCTTCCGGTCAGTCAGTTGGGCACTGGTCTCACTGGAAGCCACATGTGGTGTACAGTGAGAGACCTTTGTCTGACTACAATAGCCCTACCAAAGATCTGGTCATTTTGTAGAAGAAACTCATTTCAAGTATCTCATTACCCATTCAATATTCTATACTGTGGCCTGGTCGCCTACCCATTCTCTTTTGCACTCATGATATCTAATTGTGTTCAAAAGACTATCCTGTGTGATCTACGATAGTGGCTTGAATAAGGACACCCCTGCTTATAAATTTTGATGATACAATTTACACTGTGCTTATAAGAGACCTGTGTTTATTTAAGATAGAAAACTTACCTTCATTTCAAAACCATCATTTTCCCTTTGCTTACACAGGACCTGTGCTTATTAGAGACCCCTGTGCTTATTCAAGCTACTACAATATTACTAATTCACTCCTGATCCCAAATTTCACCCAAAACCTTGACTATGGGCATCCTACACTGCTATTACTACAAAAATACAGGGCATTCCTCATCATATAAGGCCCAAATCCCCCATAGGGAGGGTAAAATATGGATGTTTTATAATTTGGGCTGAAAGAGAGTCATCTAATCTTTAACCTGTTAAAAGAATATGACAATCAGAATATTTTATCTTCCAGAAACAGACATCTTTGTATTTTTCAAAATGATGCTCAATAGCATCACCCATTTCCAAGCTGCTAGTGCCAATTAGCTTCACCTGTTTAGCATGGGCTTTCTTACAACACAGTCAAGCAAGATGGTGAAAACATTTTAAAATGTTTTTTCCTCAGAAATCCAATTGTGGAGTTGACAACATATCTATTTTTGATAGAAATTCCTTTATTTGGAATCCTAAAAGGACATTTTTACATATTATTGGATGTCTCTGAAAGAATGTTTCTGGTTGCCATGGTAACCCAGTCTAAAATGTTATGGAGTAAATCAGTAATGGAAGGGGCATTCTGAAAAATTTCATTTCTTATTTAATGGTGACCCAATCTAAATAATAAAATGTAAAAACTGACTTTCATCAAATAGTTCTGGGCCCATAAGGGTTAGCTGTAAGCACAGTAAAAAGTTTTATGTTGTTGCTACGCTGTTTCTATAGGTCATGGATAGACAGCATATTGATCTAAAATGACCACAAGAAGTATCCTGGGTATCCTTGCGTCTGTATACTGGGGTCAGGTGTATCTAAAGCTTGAGCTCTCTAACGGCCATTTCACACGCTTGGTGCCTGGCATGGAATGTTTTTTAATGTTGTTGCTAGGCTGTTTAGGCTATGCTACATGCTTGTTGCTAAGCACAGAATGTTTTTAATGTCATGGACAGGCAACATATTGATTCAAACAAATAATGAAAGGTATCACTGGTGCCCTTGGGTTTGCATAATGGGGTTAGGTGTATCTAAAGCTCAATTAGGGCCATTTCACAGGCTCGTTGCTAGGCACAGTATGTTTTTGAATGTTGTTGCTAGGCTGTTAATGCCATTCTAATGCTGGTTGCTAGGCACAGAATGTTTTGGAATGTCATGGATAGGCAACATATTGATTCAAAACAAATGCAATAAGTATCATGGGTATCCTTGGGTCTGTGTACTCAGGTTAGCTGTATCTAAAGCTCTCTTAGGCCTATTCCGCATACTTGTTGCTAGGCATGGAATTTTTGTCAAATGCGGTTGCTAGGCAATATATCAACTCATGCACAATTAAGAACATACCTTCACAATTAAGAATAACACCAATGCCATCATTGAGGACAGTTTACTGAGGTAATTGCATCATTTTATGTGCATCCATATCATTGTGACATGAGCAAATTTGAATAATGAACTCCCCATGAAATTTTGATGTCCTATGTGCCTACCGTCCTTTTAAAAGGACGCTTTTAAACAATTATCCATAAGTGAGG
Source organism: Harmothoe impar (assembly GCA_947462335.1). Classification (NCBI taxonomy): domain Eukaryota; kingdom Metazoa; phylum Annelida; class Polychaeta; order Phyllodocida; family Polynoidae; genus Harmothoe; species Harmothoe impar. Next base: position 71,571,358 of record OX381710.1, on the reverse strand, counting down.
GGTTAAACTAGTTAAACATTTTTTTGGTGCTAAAATTGCCTCAATGCCATTAGTTTCACATGTTTTTGACAAAAATGTTGAAAATTAATGCATTTGTCCTACTTTTCTAAGCCCTATAATAGTCAGGATTTTGAAACAGGCATTATTTGGTGAGAAACCCCTGTGTGTATGGTTGCCATGGTTACATTAGAAATGATATACATACTTGTTAAGTCAAAATAAAAGCATGTACCCTTGTTCTATTATAATTTGGAGTTAAAAACAATATGAATTCAATTTTGATATTATTTTAGTGATCATTAAAGTAGTACATGTAGGCGTCCTTTTAAAAGGACGGTAGGCATATCTGGGTTAAATAGCTTCAATTTTCCCTGACAAAGCAATATACAGACAACATTTCTCCTCCTTAACTTTTACAGACACAAGGTGACCTCAGAACTGGCCAGGTTTTAAGGTTTTATTAACCCCTTAATGACATTACGACCCACTAGGTTACCTCAACCTCATAAGGTCGGCATGATGCAGCACTGCTAAGTTACTCGCCAGGGCTGCATGCATGCATCATGACGATCAAGAGCATGAAGTGATAAGGTATAATGCTGTCTAGTCCTTAAAGGGTTAATACACCAGAATGGATGTGTTCCCTAGGCCACTACACGACCTGTGCATGTCAGTCCTGACTTGACTTAAACCACACCCACTGGACATGAGGTGTCTCACTTCTTTAATCATAACACCAGTCAACGGCCTCCTCCACAGGTGCTCCTGTCAGCACTTTGGTTTCCTACCCTGGATTGCAGAAGGTTTTCTTTTATTCTATGTGTTTAATTAAATGCCAGTAGATAATATGATCAGGAGATGGCCGCCACCCAGGGATTATTTTTCATACAATTGCTAAAAGTTCACCTTGTTGGTGGCCATCTTGGATTTGAGGCATATGCCAAAGACTGACACTTCGACATATGGCAGATTTAAATTGGGCAAACCCAAACCAGAAACATATCTACTCGCAAAATGCTTTATCAATTCTTAAAGGAGCCCCATAATGTTCCTTGAAAGTTCATATCCAAACGTAAGTCTTAATTTAGTGGGGAACAAAAAGAACTCAATAGTTTAAATTATTTACAATTTTGATATTTCTTCTATGTGTATTCCAATAATGTAGCTTCCTCTTGATATTCTTCTTTGGTTTACTTTTTACAGCAAAAAGATAAAAAGAATTGGCAAATTAGAATAGATTTATAGATTTTAGATAAGAAGCCTGGACACTGTTATATATGATAGCAATCCTTGCAAGATCCACATTTGCAGAAAATTCTTACCTTGGGAAGAATTCAGCATTGACAGGCAGCTTATGGCAGTATGGACATTAACACTGCTACTGATATCTGAATAACTAATTGTAAAAAGTAGGCTACCAACAAGAGTACTTTGTTGATTGATTTTAACTTGATGATCCATCCAGTATTCTCTATTGATTGCCATTAATATTCGATGCCTGTGTTTTTATTTATTACAATATCCAAATCAGACATCCTAATGAGATACTTACCACAACGTTTATCCTCCTCTCTTACTTCAGCAGCTGTACAAATTGCATTTCTGTGTTTTCATTTAATAAAGCTGCTCTCACTTCTCCAGCCTGATTAGTTTCTGATTCTGACACCAAGTGGTGTGGATGGCGGGTTTCAGCTTCACAGGCAATGGGCGTCTGAGAGATTCCAACGGCGGAAAACCTTTTTCTGTGAGTCTCACTTTCATCGCTCTATAATTGAATAGTGACGTTGTCAACTTCTATTTGCTGCTTCCTGCATAATTCACACCTACCTAAGGTGTTAGTTTTTATCTTTAGGATGGGAAATATTGAAATAAAAGGAAGTTAATATTCTTGATATTCAGAAACGTTTGCAAATATGATTGCTCTTCTGGGTGTCACAAGCAAGTTAAGTCAGATTTAATGGGATTTCCCCTGCCCTTCCCCGGAAATGCCCCCTTGCAAATCCCTTACGCCTGGGGATTTCTACTCCTACATGGGCATTACCCCACCAAATATGTGAAGCTACATATAATATGCTTAGACATACACATTGTTATCCTGCCATTCCGCAGATAATATCATGTGAAGGGGGTATCAATAGGCATCATGATTAGCTAAATGAATCAGGAACCAAAGAAAACCCACACAAATTAGCATGATAGACCTGCATTAAATCACTATTATCAGGCCATTACACTTTGGTGCCCCACTTCCTATCCTTATCACCTCTTCACCAGGCCTTAGCATGCCCTCTGGTGTATAACACCCCATCCTGACAACTTTCAAAATCAGGTTAGGGTCCAGATGGTACTACAGTATTTGGTTTTCTGGTATTAATTAAACTACTGCTATCAAATAATAAAACACCATTGACTGACCCTCACTTAAATGATTGAACCTGGCAAGTGTTTTGGCTACAACATCAGGGTCGGGCAGACGCTCTCATCTATATTTGTGTAGGGTATTACCCATATCTCGACATAAGATTTAAAATGTTACAGAGCAATAGGCTGGCTTAGGCCCTCTAGAAAAACAAGGAGTGACAAGGGGGATGGTATACTAATAGTATTCCCCTTCTCCATCAAATCATTTATCAAAATGTTGATAAATAATGCTATAAGTTAATATAACACAACCGAACAAACACCATAGATTTCAGTTTCTAATTTTATTTGAGACACGTAGGTTTATTTATAGTGACACAACGTTTCGGGCTATCATGCCCTTCATCAGGTGTAATAAATCCAAAATTGTTTACTCTGAAGTACATAAATTGAGCACTGAGCGCTGAGCGCTGAGCACTGAGCAATGAAATTATTTTTTGATTTTCACAAATTCCATGATAATTCGGCAACGTTTTAACAGTAATAGAAGTCTTGTATAAGTATTCACAGTATGTGTGGGTATAATTTTGAACCCTTAATTTCAATTGGACATTCATTAATACATTGTAACTTTTAACATTAATTGTAATTGAGAATTGTCAATTAGGTAGACGCATATATATTTATAACATACTTGTATGAACTATGCGTATACGGTATGCAGTATACGGGTACAGTTATGTGATGAATTAATCATGGATGAGAATTAATTATCTCTCCTTAAGTATTCCTTGGTTGAGCATTTCTTTCTTCATGGCCCAGCCGATGGGTTGATTTATCTTGCTGATTATGTGGAAGAGATCTATCAGGATACCTACAGAAGGGACCACTGAGGGTCCTTGTAGGCTCAAGTAGGTTTGGTTATCGGTCCTGGGTGGTGTTTCCTTCCTGGTAAGGTAAGATTCTACTTCCTCTTTAGTCGTTTTGCTCCTGGTTGGGGGTTCCTCCCCTTTCTTCGTCTCCTGATTTTTAGTGGCAGGTGGCGCTGTGGTGGGTTTCTTCATCACTACTGATTTAATGGCTGGTAATGGTGATCTGTCTGGTGTGGACGTGGTGCTGGGTAAGGGTTCTTTTACTTTTTGTGCTGATAGGCCGTTGCTGGGTTTAACTAGTGTTTTTCTTTTCTTAGCGGGTGGATGTGGTGAGCTGTCCTCATCACTGAAGTCTGTGTCACTCGTTGCTAGGTCTATTTTTAGAATGTCCTCGGACCATTTAGGCATTGATGGTTTAGGCTGGGTAACGTCACCTGATGGTGTAGAGGCAGTAGAGGGGCTGGTTGTTGTTCCTGATGTTGTATTTTTACCTTCATTTTTAATGGCTGCTAGTCGTTGTTGGAGTATTTTATTCAGTGGAAGTCCTGGACGTGTTCGGATCCTGACTGTTGGATCTAGTGTGGTTGTCTCGTCATCACTCAGGTGGATTGTCCTTTTCCGATTTTCCTTGTCGTTTTGGGTTCGATTCTTGATTCTGTTGGTAATGATGTCGATTTTGTTGCCTTCTTGTTGGATGGGAGTTGGGGCTGACAGAATGTTGTTGTCGGCACCCACACTGTGTTCGTTGGATGGGGGTTCGTTGTGGTTGGCATCTCCGGTGCTCGAATGATCTCCCTCTTCTCCCACCTCGGCGTCACTTGGAGCAGCGCCGATTGTTGTTGGTGTGGCTGGAAGACGGAACGTTCATTGTCAATAACTTTGAATTTTATGTTTCCCGGTGTTATCTTTAGGGCATTATTCATTGTTGTCTTTGTTAAGGCATTGTTGTCAGTTTTGTTTTCAATCGGAACCAGTTTGTATTCATCTAAATATAGAGAGTTTATTGGGTCGGCGAGGGCGAGTCCATGACGTGACAATTGGTGGCGTCGTAGATTTGTACATCTTTTGAATGGTTGTTTGCATATTATACAACAGTACTTACGTTTGACTGTGCATGATTTGTGGTTCTTTCTCATATGTTGGAGGATTGTTTTAACGTTGTGGGCCATCCATTCACCGCATTTCTCGCATTGGAAGACAAGATCCATGATACTATGTCTAGAACGTTGTTGTCGATGGTAAGAGTCGGTGCAGTTTGTGGAATGTGGACGTTGTGACCTGCGTCAGTTTCATGTGCTATTTATAGCCCGTCAAGGCGGCGGTTGTCAAGGCCTTGGTGAGCAGCGTCACGTAACTAACGTTATGTTAGTGTCGTGACGTCATGCGATTCGGCGCATGCGCCGGAGTATCATAACTTCCGGTTTATTCCTCGGGGATGGAGCGTGTCGGCGAGGCGGATCCACGCTTCCTCCAATCTTTTTCTTGTGTTTAGAGATTTAGCAGTGTTGTCTAGGGCGATAACTTGTATGTGCCGTGAGTCTACATCATGGTCGTTGAAGTGGATGTATACGTGGGAGGTGAGTGTTTTGTTGTTGATGTAACCGACGTGTTCTTTGATGCGCCCTTCGAGAGACCGTCCAGTCTCCCCAATGTACACCAAGTCACACACCGGGCACCGAATGGCGTAGATGACGCTTTTTGTTTGGCATGTAATGAGTCCACGTATCTTAAATACTTTGTCATGTATTTTTATTGTCTTTGATGGGACAATGTATTTGCAGATTTTACAGTTCTCAGTACGGCAGGGCTGACAGCCATACAGAGGTTTTGGAGGCGGGTGGACGGATCTGGTGAGTAAGTCTCTAAGACTTCTTGATTTCGTGTATGCAACAAGCATTTTCTTTTCCCTAAATTTTGCAGTTTCTGGTCGTTCCCGTAGGAGTTCTTTGGCGTTTTTGAGAGTTTGTTGTGCCCGAACATTGTACGGGTTGTACTGGATGATGAATGGTATAACATCTGTTGATTGTTTTGGTTTGTTTTTCAGCAGATCCTGGCGGTCGAGTTGACGGGCGCGGTCAATCTTGGTCTTCAGTTGTGTATGAGGGTGGCCTCTCAGGGTGAGTGTTTTCAGCAGTCTATGGCAGCTTTTCTCGAATTCTAATATTTCGCTGCATATCAGTCTGTACCGTACGGCTAAACTATAGCAGATTGAGTCTTTTTGTGACTTGGGATGGTATGACTTATAATGTAGATAGAGGTCGGCATCGGTAGGTTTTTTGTATACCTTTGTGTGTAGTTTGCCTGTATTGTCTTTGTAGACCGTGGTGTCCAAGAAATTGATACTTTCTGTGCTGTATTCATGAGTGAACTTTATAGTCGGGTGAAGAGTGTTGAGGTGTGCCAGGTGTTCAAGTAGTTCATCTTCAGAGCATCTATATATTGCAAATATATCGTCGATATATCTGCGCCATAGACGTGGTTTGAGTGTGCATTGTTGCTCGATTTTTTCTTCCAAGTCTGCCATGAAAATATTGGCGTATGTGGGTGCTACTTTTGTGCCCATAGCTGTTCCTTGTTTTTGTAGATAATGTTTGTTGTTGAATGAAAAACAATTGTTTTTCAGTACCAGTCTGAGGAGTTTCACAACTGTGTCTGCATCCAGAGCGCATTGGTTCAGATGAGGCAGAGCCTGGCGTACGGCTTCTACACCTTCATCATGTGGTATGGACGTGTATAGTGAACTGACGTCAATGGTGAGTAGGAATTCATCTTCATTCAAACGGTGATAATCTTCTATGATGTTGACAAAGTGTTTTGTGTCTTTTATGTAGCTTGGGATTTTTTTCAGCAGTGGATTTAGGAGACGATCTAGTGTTCCAGATATGCAGTCTGTCGGGCTGTCTATCCCTGATACAATGGGTCGGCCTGGATTGCAAGCCTTATGTATCTTGGGTAACATATAGAATGGAGCTGTCCTTATGTTTTTTGGGATTAGTTTTTTGGCACTGTCTTTTGGGATTTTGCCCCATTTTTCTAGATTGTTCAACTCTAGTTGTAGTTTTTCTTTTATTTCTGGTGTTCTGTCTACGATGGTTTCTTCCTAGTGAGTTTTGTTGTTCAGTTGTCTCATAGCTTCGGTTTCATAGTCTTCTACATTCAAAATGACGATGGCCCCTCCTTTGTCAGCGGGTTTGATTATGATGGTTTTGTCATTTCTTAGATCTTCTAGTGCTGTCATTTCGCTGTCACTTAGGTTGCTGTTTGTTTTTATGTTCTGAGGTTCACTCATCATGGTATGTAGAGTGTAGTTTGTTAGGGCGTCTATATCTTCATTGTAGCCTGGATTCGGTACCCACCCCTTAGATTCTGTTGGGAATGTGGGGGTGATTTTCAGTGATGGGTGGTATTGGTAGAAGTGAGCAAGCCTCACTCTCCTGTTGAACAGGAGAGTGTCTTTGGTGGTGTCAAGATGATTGGGTCTGCCCGGTGTGGGAACAAAGGACAGGCCTTTCTCTAGTAGTGAGATGTGTGATGGACTCAGGACTTTTCTGCTGAGGTCGTAGATGGCCCTGGTTGTTGTTGGGGTGGTGGTGGTTGGGCTATTGGCCCTGTCACTGGTGGTAGAGGTGGTGCTGTCGGTATCGGTGGAGTGGGTGCTGTTTGTTCCGTCTGATTCTCCACTGGTGGTGTATTTTCTGTATCGTCTGTTTTTCTTTTTCTTCTTTGTTGTAGTGTCAGTGTTTGTTCTGTTACTAGGTCTTTGATGAGATTGTTGATGTACTCTAGGGTTGGCAGGTCGCATCTTGCGGCTAGTTGTTCAGCTGTTTTATCGGTTTGAAGTGTTAGTTTTTCCAGTCGATTTGAGTAATATAACCAGACGCTTGAGAGCTTCCAGTGTAAGATTTTATTCATACAACGCTAGTGTCAAGTAGTTGCATCGCCCCAATGTATTTACACTGTTTATATACAGCACAGTCTACTACCCGTTAATCTCAGCACTATATTTAGAGGGCATTATGCGATTGGACTCCAGAATTTTGAAAATACTCTACATGTGATGAAAAGCCTTAGTGCCTTGGACAGACAAAGGATCCGTTGAGCATGCACATTATTGATGAGCATAAAGTGGATGCATTTCAGTTGAACTAGGCAGTGGTTCTTTTCATGTGCAGCTCCGTCCATTCCATGCCGTTTTAATTTCTTTCCGGAAGCACACACAATTTTAAAGATGATTTGATCAAATAAATACACGTATAAAATTCACCCTTGGATTTATAATAATTCATTGACTTCCAAGCGTACTTTCTCGAAGTCCTTTATTTCGATTTTGTAATAGACAGTGACCATTGATTTCCAGCAAGCATTTGCTATGGAATTGGCATAACAATAATTCGCCTGCCAAACTTTTCATGCGTTTAGCAAACTAGCAAAAACACAGCGGCTAATTTGTGGTGCCCCGAGTTTTCCTATGGCAGAATAACACTGGGTCCCTGTCCCTATCCACTTGACTTCTCCTACTCTGCCTTTTATCCCGGGCCCTATGCACACTCGTCTTTGGCCCAACAAGATTTACAGCCACTCCTCTCTTTTTGCCTTTGCTGTTTCTATTTTCTTCCGGATTATTTTCACTCCCTATTCTTCACCAGGCAGAACCATGCTGCAGCTGAGCAGCTAGACAAAAGTGAGGGTGGGGACAGAGGGGCCTGCCCCCCCCCCCCATCAGAACTATAGGGGACTCAAATACTTCCTTTCTATGCTATACAATATACACGTGTGTATATGATACATCAGGCATAGAGGCCTATATTTAAAGTTGTTTGGAGTGCCCCCCAAATAAAGATTTGCTTCTTACGCCTTTTCTTTGCTGTGGCCAGTAGGCAGGTCAGATCGCTGGTGCGGCTTATACATAAGTTTTTGCTCCTATAGTACAGTAGAAACGTCACCATAATCAGATGGCTAGTGCGGCTTGTAGGATCGGGCCAAAGTTGGGCTGCGGCTTATATGCAAGTTAAGCTTTTATAAATACGCAAGGTTTTTACGGTAGTTCTTGAACTGGCATTCAGCTTTCATAACCCACGTCTCACTGATGATCTGTGTGCCTGTAATATGGAGAAGGTTGTTATCAAAAGAGAGTGGTTTCGGAGCACATGTGACAGACATGAGTAACTCTATGAGATTATAATCCGTCAACCAATGAGATGGCAGCAGGGCTGAATATATGATCAGCCTTTATGCATAATAGGTATAGATCTAGTGCTAGAGCAATTGCACATGACCCCACACAGCTGGTTGAGATTTGATAATCCAATCTTTGTGCACCATGCACATTATTGCCTCCACATGCATGAAGGAAAAACATAAATCTTAGATGAAACCATAGAGCACAATGTATGTGAAATTGTTTTTTTTTTTTTTTTTTTAATTGCTTTATTTGACGTCCACATAGTGATCTACATGTCAAAACTCATTCTCAAACAGTTTCATAAATAGTGCATAAATACTTCAGATGACACATTGCAAGCTATGTCTAATTGATGCACTAAATAATCCTTAAAATTAACAATAGATATAATATAATTAACTTAGCGGCTGGTCGGACCTAAAATAAAAACATGGCATTATGTACACGTTTGCAGCATAATTCTTTCTAACTTCACAAGCACCTAGCTATGATACTTGCTTTTTTGTGACTGAGTGAGGGAAATGTAAAATTTTGCTTATATCAAGTGTACATATTTGATTTGCAGAAATATCACCATGGCAGATAATGTAGAAGGCAATTATTACACACACGCATGTATGTAAATCAATATAACATATACATATATATAGATGTATGAAATTCATAAATAGGCTGAGTTGACAATATTTTCTAGACAATTGACTTGAGAACATACACAATCAAAGAACTAGGCTAAACCAGTAGTCCACTGAACTGACTAGTAGCCACTTAGACATGTTAGTTTATACTTAGTTATGCATTGACAAGTATATCATGTCTTGCTCGGTTCCTACGTTGCCTATTTATAAATTCTCTGCTGTTTAAATATAATTTCCTTTTACCCCACATGTTAGTGCCAAAGTGCTTCTTGATTTCTCTCTTGAAAGAATCCTTCTTTATTAGATACTGTGTTTCTCCTTTCAGTTCATTCCATAACAACACACCTTTGTAGTATGGTGATTTCGCATAGAAACCAGATCTTGGCCGTTTCAGTGGAAAATTAAACTTATCAGCACTCCTCGTATTCACAACTGAATGAGAGTTCAATAATTTTTTGGACTTTCTATACAACAATGAGATCAACATTTCCTTTCTCCTATCAACCAGCATAGGCACTTCACATCTTAAATGCAACCCAAGAACAGTTTCTTCTCTCATTTTACATCTCAGACAAATTCTTAATGCTTGATTTTGTAAAAGCTGAATGCGATCAATAATGGTTTGTTTACTTGCCGAATCTAAGATAAATGAGCAATAATCCGCTAATGGAAGTATTGTTTGTTTATAAATAGTTATAGATGTATACTCATCCATCATGTATCTTAATGTTGCTAGTTTAAAAATGCTGTTTGTGATTTTCCTATTGATATCTTCGGCAAAATTTGACAGTGTCAATTCAGAGTCTAAAGTAACCCCTAAGTACTTATAGGAAGAGACTTCTTGGAGTAACTGGGAACCTATCTTCAGACTTAAGTTTGGTGCAATACTAATTTTTTGTGATGAAGCAAACCACATGCATTGGGTCTTTTTAACATTAATTGTCATACTATTGTTATCACACCATTTGGAGATACTGTCAAGATCCATCTGTACAGCTCTTTGAGCTAGCCTATAATTTGGGTTATTGTTGTACAATACTACATCATCAGCATACATAAGAATTTTTGAATTATCCGCACATTGAGGTAAATCATTGATAAATAGAATGAATAACAGAGGTCCCAGAACCGAACCTTGAGGAACACCAAAGTTCACAAGCCTTTTGCCTGAAGTAATATTTTCAACTTTAGTTCTTTGTACTCTATTAGATAGGTAGGACTCCATCCACAAAAGAAAGTTGTAATTAAGACCAATCTTGGATAACTTCTGTAAGAGAAGGCCGTGATGTATACTGTCAAAAGCCTTGCGCATGTCAATATATGTAACAGCCGTATAATGACCCAAATCTCTATTTCTGAATAAGTCATTTACCAATTCAAATACTGCTTCACCTGTGCTCCTATTTTTTCTATAGCCATATTGACAGTCATTTAAGATATTCTTAGACTCTAGGTGATTCATGAAATATGCATGTGCCAATTTCTCTTGAAGCTTTCCTATCAAAGGAAGGATACTTATTGGTCTAAGATTAGACACTAAAGAGGAATCTCCAGGTTTGGGGAGAGGAGTTATACAAGCAGTTGACCATTCCTCTGGAAAATCACTTGTATTAAATGAATGTTGAAACATATGAACCATTTGTGGCATAATACATCTAAATGCATCCTTTAGTATTTTTGAGGTTACAAATTTAACACCTGAGGGTTTGCTAATATCAATGTCATTTATGATTTCTTTAACATCATCAAAATTCACCTGTACATCACCTTCAGTGTTCACATAAGTAGTACAATCTGGTTTAGTATAAATAGTTTGATCTTTGTCTAAACCACTTGCCACCTTTTGCTCAAAAAGTTTCTCCCCAACAGATGCAAAATAATCATTAATGTAATCAGGGGTATGCTCATGCGCTACATACTGATTTGAAACATCATCTTTCAGCCTAGGCATCCTAACTTCATCTTTTGGTTTTAAAAGGCTGTTTATGGTTTGCCAAAACTTCTTAGCATTACCTTTGGTTTCTTGCAATTTGTCTATGAACATGTTAGATTTGGCCTTTTTAATTGTTACTGTTATAAGTTGTCTCAACAGTTTTGCCTCTTCAAGGTATTTAGAATCCCAAGTGTGCCTATAATGAATGAGGTTATCTCGTCTCAAATTAATCAGCTCTAATATTTCATTGTTGAACCAATCATTGTTGAAATCCTTGAATTTAATTTCTCTCAGCGGACACATTTCATCTAAATAGTCTGTGATTACATTTATAATAAACTCCCACTTTTTTCCAGTCTCACTCAAATTATAAAAATAATCCCAATCAGAGAACAGAAGGCGTTCAGCCAGATCATTGAAATTATAATTTTTATAGGATCTACCAATTGTTTGTCTTAGAACAAAATCGATTTTACTTTTCTTCTTAATAGCATATACCGGCATGTGATCTGATATGAGTACATCAATTACCCCTGATTCACTCACATGTTGACAGTTAGTAATAATGTTGTCGATTGATGAACCAGCACCCCTCTTCCCATTCTTCCTTTTCTTATATCTTGTGATCTGGGAAATAAGTGGAAGAGCCCCAAAAGGTTTACATTTTCTGATTATACTTTTGTAGCATTCAGAATCAGTTTTCCTGAAGTCCATATTATAATCCCCACATAACCAGATCTCCTGATCTGCATTTTCCCCAATTAATTGAATGTGATCACAAAGCACATTAATGTCTTTTCCTGGGGGCCTATATATCGTAGAAACAATCATTCTCCTCCAATTTGGATAAGTTATGTTAACCGTTAAACATTCAAGGTTGTCATTTGAAACAGTCAGGTTTTTGTTAATCGAACAATAAGGAGCAAGCTCATTTGGGACTAGGCACATTACACCCCCCGCTTTAGTTAATTTTCTATCCAACCTGAATAAAGTTTTTCCTGGCCATTGAATCATGTTCTTAACATGTTTGTTTTTCAACCAGGTTTCCGAGAAAGTTATGATGTTAAAATTATCAAATAATTTTCTAATTTCATTTTTCTTGCCATAGTAACTCCTGCAATTCATATGCAGCACACCTAAACCTTTAAAAGTTTTAGCGTGCGAATCCATATCTGAAGATATTGATCCACTCTTGTTCCTAATGCTGCATGACCATTTAAATAAATTAATTTGTTGATTGAAAAATGAGATGTCATTTTGACAAATCTAACTTGAACTATATACAGGATAGTATAACCACTGAACATCATAGTAGTATATACCGGGTACAAAGATGATGAAAAAACCTTTTTACGCTGAATAAAACAACAAGATTATTCTAACCTATTGTACCGTGCTTTTATATTTACAATTTTTCACATTTTATCTTGAAAAAGATAAGCAATTTAGAACTTTTCAATACTTTACAATATTGAAAATAATCAATTTATGATCATTATATATAACATTAAAGCTGTTCTATTCTATTTCTTAATTGAAATATTAGTGAAAAAGAACAAGGTGATATTTATGGAAATATAACAGTCAATATATCAATGGAAATATCAATGGAAAGAGGACCAGTAAATAAGTCAGTTATTATATTTGTTCAAATGTCTTTGATGTGTTGTCGTACATTTACAAATGAAAGTGTTGACTTTAGAGTACCGTAAATATATATATATACATATGCATTATATACTTAAAACCATGAAACATATGCTAAACTAATACTAGCAGTCCACTGAACAAACCAGTATATCTAGCACAGTCAATTAATGCATTAGTTATGATATAAGAATCCATAGTTAAGACACAAAACCATTTTTTTCTTCTAGAAGTGAATTATTTTCTTCTGGAAGTGAAGTCTTGCCAATGACACAACACACAAACCGGTAGCCCACTGAGCAGACCAGTAAATGATGTACAGCCGTGCAATCTTGTAGTCTATGTAGGTTAGCCGGTAGCCCACTGAGCAGACCAGTAAACGATGTACATTCATGTAATCTTGTAGTCTATGTAGGTTAGCCGGTAGCCCACTGAGCAGACCAGTAAATGATGTACAGCCATGTAATCTTGTAGTCTATGTAGGTTAACCGGTAGCCCACTGAGCAGACCAGTAAACGATGTACAGCCATGCAATCTTGTAGTCTATGTAGGTTAGCCGGTAGCCCACTGAGCAGACCAGTAAACGATGTACATTCATGTAATCTTGTAGTCTATGTAGGTTAGCCGGTAGCCCACTGAGCAGACCAGTAAATGATGTACAGCCGTGCAATCTTGTAGTCTATGTAGGTTAACCGGTAGCCCACTGAGCAGACCAGTAAACGATGTACAGCCATGCAATTTTGTAGTCTATGTAGGTTAGCCGGTAGCCCACTGAGCAGACCAGTAAACAATGTACATTCATGTAATCTTGTAGACTATGTAGGTTAGCCGGTAGCCCACTGAGCAGACCAGTAAACGATGAACATTCATGTAATCTTGTAGTCTATGTAGGTTAGCCGGTAGCCCACTGAGCAGACCAGTAAATGATGTACAGCCATGTAATCTTGTAGTCTATGTAGGCTAACCGGTAGCCCACTGAGCAGACCAGTAAATGATGTACAGCCATGCAATCTTGTAGTCTATGCAGGCTAACCGGTAGTCCACTGAACAAACCAGTGTGCAGACACATAACAAGAAACCAGTTACAGAAATAGTGTGTAGCTGATAAAACTCTATGTAGCGAAACAAACATATAACGGTAGTCCATTGAATATGCATGCTGATACAATGATCTCATCCAGTTGTCATCCAGTTGTCTTCTATTTGCAAATTTTAATTGAATGTTTCGCCCAAAACTGTGGCACTAAGACCTTCTCCTCTGAACAGCCTTAGAACACGATTGCATCAAGAATTAACATTAACTGGTCAGGAATCCACTGAATTCCTTAGCCATAGCATAGATATTTAACTCACAATCTAAGGTAGTCCACTGAACTAACCTTAAAACTATTTACAAAAGAGGAGTTTTGCTAGTCATCTGAACTAACACCACTGTGTCTGAGGGTCTAAGTAGTACAGATTGTCCTCTGAACAGATTACTATACACCTAGATTCCATTAATCCATGTTAATTGCTAGAATTGCTTTGCCAATATATACCACAATGCTCTCCACTGCATCAGTACCCGGGTGGCACCCATCGTACAAACGTGAGTATTTATCTGCCCCGTTTGATGTGTGGATTACTGTATCTAGTCGGACCTTGATGGCTGTTTCTGTCTTATTAACAGCATGCATCCTAGCGTTGGTCAATCTGATAGCCTTGTTTAGTGACTGTTGATTATGATGCTCCTCGAAAGGTGTACCTTTTGGTTGATGATAGACATTGTATCTACCAATGTCCATGCCGTATATACCTCCCATAATGATCTTGGCACTTTGTTGGCGCTTCTTTACCAAGGTGTAGTACCTATGGTATTCCTGTTGAATATGATCTGCTGTTTTCTCCGGAGTATCATCATAGGAAATGCCTTGGTCTGTTACACATGTTATGTCACAAATTCCTGCCAGCATGATGACCACATCAAAGGACTCTTGTCTGAGTTTCATTTCCGTGACATACCTTGCCTGGTCAATATTGAGGCCCATTGAGAAATTCAGCACTACTCTTGTTTTAATATAGCTAGGTAGGTATGAGTATACATGCTTCAACCTGGAGTCACCCACAATGAATACAGATCTTGTTCCTTCTGATTGATGTCCAAATGCAATTTCGAACACTGTTTTGCCCAATTTTGGATAATTTATCTCAGTAGTCCCCTTAAAACTTTTCTTAGACCTCCGTTTTTGATTGTTTTGATTATAAGTCGCCATAGCCAAAAGGTAAATTATAAAAAGTTAATAAAAGATATGAATGTCAAATTACTTAATCAGTTGTAGAGCTATTGAAAATGTGACACATTATAGTTAATATGCCAACTTTAGCAGAGTCTGGTTTATTGGAGACAAAGATCTGCGGGTAGTATTGTTGACAACTGGTCTCTCTGGAGAATGTTGGTTTAGTTGTTGCAGCTGTTGTCGGTTTGGGTGTTGGTTGAACTGTGGTGGCGGCCTAGTAACATCAAACTGGTCTCTGGGAATGTGTTGCTGTTGAGGTTGCAGTTGTTGTTGGGTTACATCTACAGGAAATAGACCTTCAAATTGTAGTTGTTGTTGCACAGCATTTTGTTGAGTTGTACTTGGGGTAGATGGCTGAGAATGGTAGGAAAGCCTCTGACTTATACCAGACTGCCTCCCCACTTGATGTAGTTGCTGTTGTCGTAAATCCACTGACTTTTGCTGTTGGTGCTGTTGTTGTACCTGGGTTCTCAGTCTTTGTTGTGGACTGAGTTGTAGGAATAAAAGCTGTTGCTGTTGACGTAACAATTGTTGTTGCCTACCCTCTTGACTTACACTCTGAGCTCCTGATTGTAGATGGCGTTGGTGTTGTGTCATAGGCCTACTCTCTAGGCCTAGTTGTTGTTGCCCTTGGTTCTGATGTAGCTGTTGTTGTTGAGATCGCTGACCCAGTTGCTGTTGGTGTTGTTGTTGACAAGGTTGTTGCCCAAGTTGCTGTCGTGCAACTATATCAGCAGTGACTCTTACTCCTCCCTGTTGTTGACGTTGTTGATGTTGTAGAGGCTGCTGCTCTTGTCTGTGAAGATCAAGGGTGCGCATTTGTATGAAATAGTTTCTAACCTTTTCTGTTATACAACCTTGTTTATTCTGCCCCTCAAATGTTCCATCATCATATTTTTTACTGTAGAAATCAGCCTGACCTCCCCAAGTACCGCAAAAAGTGCTCTCAATACATTTGTGTGGGGCTGTTGATAGTAGACGATTTTTCAGATTTTCATTTTGATTGTATTTTGCAAGCATCAATTTTTCCATCAAATCCTCACGTATATTTACCCAGTTTGGTGATGCCTCAAACTCAGCCGAAATTGCTTTCATTTGTTGCGGTGTGGTGGCGATGAGAACTCTTTGTGCACAATCATTTTGGTTATGGTATAGGCATTTGATGTAGGCGTATGCTTGTTCTAGACAACGGTACTCTTTACTTTGTCCTTCCCAAGTGTAAGTGAACTTTGATGGATAAAAATTGCTGAGAAAAGCCGAGGAACCATTATAAACAATCCCACACACAGTTTTGCGGATTCGTTCTTTAGTTTCCAAGGCAGCAACGTCATAACGTTGTTGCCTACGTGCAGCGTGAAGTGGTCGTGCAGTGAGGCGAGTTACGTCTTGTTCCAATGCGTTCGATAACTCAACTATGGTTACTGTTGATGGCACATACATAACTGGAATGTTCTCTAGTTTATCAAATAGATACTGTGTGTTGTTGATTTCAATAAAACCATCCCCAATCTTGGCATTAACGTCATTCTCAGTGCAATAATGAACTATTTTCCTCAACTTGTTTTTCAGAATTCGAAGCTGCTTTGGTTCATCTTCACAGATGGATATCTCAGAGTCTGGATTAATTTGCTTCAAATTCTTCTGCTGACGATAGATTTTATACTTTGTAGACAGGCTACTAAGACAAAGTATGATTGGCACTTTTTTGTTTAGATCCGGTTTGAAATTAGGGTTGCGCATCCTTTGGGCTCTCAGGATGTCCCCAGGCACTATTGTAACCCCTATATCTTCAATGATGTTCTTGACGTGCATAAACACATTTTCTCCGATTTTCTCAGGCACTCCATGTATAATTAGATTCCTAGTCGAGTGCTCTTCACTGTGTTTAACAGAGTTTAAAGACTTTGTGGCACCTGAATATGATGTCGATTCAGCCCCATTGACAGCCTTAATCTGAGCAGTAAAGTCTAGCTTGAGCTTTTTTAGATAGTTTTCAGTTTGCATTTTGAACTCTGCTAACTCTTTACCTTGATCCCCCAAAGCTTGAAGTTTAACATCCATTTCCGCAATGTCTTTGCTGAGAGTCGTTGCTGTAGTTTTCGCAAATGTGTCAGTCATGGATAAATCTCTTCGGATATCCGTTACTTCCCTAATAACGACTCCTTGGATTTTATCTTCAAAGTTCGCTAGTTTGCTCATCAGATTATTGATTTTAGTATCATAATGTTCAAACTTACTTTTTTGCTGAGTAGAAAACTGCATGAACTTGTCGTTCTGTTGGGCCGTGTATTCAAGCAGTTTGTCATTTTGACGAGTAGACAGCTCCCCAAGTTTATCATCGAACTCAGCCATAATCCTGCTATGGTTACACACAGGTTGTAAGTTATTTTGTTCAGTGACCTCTCCCTTTTCAGGCCGATTAAGCTTTAGACAAGGGCTAACATTAACTTTGGCTTTTTTACTCGAGCGCAGCTGACGGGATTCAAAAATCCGTGACGTGACATTTTTTTCCCATGACGTCATGCCGTCAGTAACCAACGCATTCCCCTTGGTTACCATCACGTTTTTGCTCATAATTGGAGAAATAATATTCTGATCAACTTGTAAAGTGTCTATAGAGGTTTCTTTATCCATTCCATCCAAGTCATTCGCGACAATGTTATGTGTGGCAGCAATATTTAATAAGTTACACGCATTTCTCTGTTCCCGGTCGTTCGCCGTAAGGAACGGCATTTTTGATTTGAGTGAGACCCGGTCTCGTGCAACCAAATAAATTTGCAAATTACTTCAAAAATACCCAACCGAACTTCTTAAAATTTATGTGAGGTATCCTCTGAATACTCACACTCACCTTTCTTAATAGTAGACATATATACAAGTCCTCCTTCCAACTTAAAAATTAGTTATTTAGCAGCGCCATATTTTCTCCAAGTTTGTACTCCACGCATGCGCATTCTGACATCTCAAGTTATATGAGACTTGCTAGGACGAGGTAAAATTTGGTTACAATTTGGCTCATGGCACAACATATTGAACTCACTGTGCAGATTCACAACAGGAAATCTGGTCTTGGCATTTTGATATTATATAGAAACACCACACTACCTTCTGTGTAGTGTGGCTGGTAGAGCTGTAATGGCCAACAGGATGTTCTACCTGCTTATTGGCTAACTGAAAATATGAGAAAAATTATGGAAATCTCAGGATGGACCAGCGGAGACCTCACTTTTAGGTAGCAGGGCCTAACCCAAGGGAGATTTCCAATACAGCAACCTTACCGTAGTGGGGACCCAAAGGGCACCACAGGAGCACCTTGAGTATTGCTCCATCCTCCATTTGAGGAGCCTCTTGTACAGCATGCTTTGATACGTGTGAGTTCTTGGCATTTCTACTGACCTGGTCCCCCCTGGAAGTGCCCTCCCAAAAGATTATGACACTAACACTGACTGTAATCCTAACCCCAACATTTACAATATCCTTTCCCCTAACCCCTAGTTTTATCATTCCGGGGGATTTCCTAGAGATAATGTCTTGAAGAGAGGGGAAAATACCTCATACATGTGCCATATCTTGTAGATAGCCCTGCATGCCAGGGATAGAGCATTTTACAATACCACACAAAGCTGATTACTGGAACTCTAATCCCTATGCACATCAATCATACTGAAAGTGACATACTTTGTGAATTTTAACCTTGCTAAATTCCACAAAACATATAAAAAAGTACCAACCGTATCTACCACTAGAAAGTAAGGAATAAATGAATTCCAGGGCCGGTGCACGGCGTAAACAAAAAAGACTCACTGTTTTCCAGAGAAATATTGTATCATATGAGGGAAAGGGAGATTATAATCAGCTAGGATACAAATAAAAAAAACAAAGAGTTCAGTTTGCCAATTTGCATGATAGCCTCAAGTCTTGGGGAGACCTTAAAGCATTGTGTGTGTGGCTTCTTTATTTCTCCCAATCAGAGGCCAATTCTGACTGTCAGTGATTTTATCCACCAATTAGGTGAGCAGAAAATGAGATTTCCCAGAGCTCTAGATTCGGCTAACTTTGTCAATGTTGGGAAGAGTATTAAGAATGCGTAGTTCTACTGCATGGTGGACTGGTAAAATGATATTAAATAGATGCAATTGATCTTCCTCACTTCTAGCTTAGAATTGAAATCAAATCGAATTACACTTTCTAAGTTGAAAGTGAAAATGAGAATCAGGATACTCATTAAACCAATGCTTAAAGATATGGTAGTCAGCATTCAACTGCATATCGAAATATAATCTACAAATATCCGTTCATATCGAGAGATTCATAACGTGACTTTTTGTCCTTTCTTTTCTTTGGCATAAGGTACTCTTATTCTGAATGTCTTACTAACATTGAACATGTTATAGGCTTTGCAATAAAGTCTAGGCAATGTTAAGTGGAAACTTAACTCAAATTATTTTGATTCAAGGTGATTCCTTGATTGTCATTTTCAGGAATGTCAAGGATGAGCAATTTGTTATGTATACACTGGTAGCTGAGACATAAGCTCTTGCTTGCCTTAACGTATACAGGTTAATCCCTCTCGAGGTGAGCTTTGACACAAATATCAAGGCATCAAATATCGAATCGATATTTGATGTTGTCAAGTGATATTTGATGTTGTCAAGCAGCTTTACTATGTTGTCAAGGTTGTAAAAACAGGACCCCCGATTGGTCCACAGCATGAATGGAAGTTGCGTCACAAACTTTTAATACTTGCTATGGGGCCCCTTGAAACTGGGCTGGATTTTCATAATTTTCGGGGAAACTCTTTCAAACTACGGCTTAAAAACAAGTTACCTAGGGTATTTTCATCCATACTCTTCAATGTTCAAGTAATTCGCCGCTGTCAACAACTCCCTGTAGCCCTTGGCAACATGACCCAGTTCCGTTTCCAGGGGCCCTGAAGGTTTTTTTTTCATAGCCCCTACATTCGTGTGTTATTCGAGAATTTAACTTTAAAACTCATTGATACTTTATAACCTTGACCCTTATCTCCTTTTCTCGAGGGATAAAGTTAGAATTAGTCTAATTTTATCAATGTATACGTACATGTGTAAGTATAAGAATCTAAACCTGAGCTGGTAGGTGGTCACTCAGGCAGTTAATGCTGAGGAATCGGTTCATGCCATTGGAAGTGACCTTAGCTTAGCCCCCTTAACTGGTTGCAGTGTAGCCTTACACCAGGCCTTTTTCTCATGTGGTACATGTATGTTAACACTATGAGCTCACTATTACGACCTCTATAAAGATCTCGTATGTAAGCAAATTGGGACTATCTTGGTCATCTTGTCCCAATCTTTCTAATGTGGCAACAGAAGACCTTTTCTCATCTAAAATCGTGGGTAAAAAGCCCTTCCAAACCAATTTCAACCACTGAAGAAAGGCAATGATATTCTTGAGATATGGTCGTTTACATATCCGAGACATAAGTAAGAAATATGATTAAAATGAACAACCAAACGTGCTTGTTACCATAGTGTTTCTAAATGAAAATGTACTTGTTTCTAAAGAGGAAAAAAATACTCCAGTTACACCGCAGCAGTCACCACAGACATATATACACCTGCCGTATCGTGGATGTAGAACACAACTACCCCTGGATGGGCTGTAAGTGACTGCCTGAGTAGGACTAAGGCACTGATCCACTTATCTCCCATGAAGCTGTCTCTCAGATACACTACTACTCACAGGCTTAAACTGAGTTGCATGTTTATGCTAGGAGTAGCTGACTGTATATAGCACAAGGAATGACAGAGCTAGACACCCATCATCTTTCAACTCTAGATGGCCCTGCCTTACCAGGTATTGGGACAAAGCCACTGGCACAATCTATGGCAAAATACATGGTACAGCAGGTCCATCTAGGGTTGAAAAGTGATGGGTGTCTACCTTGTACTATATACAGTCTTCTACTGTAAGTATGAGCATGCTGCTCAGTTTAAGCCTGTGTCACGACTGGACTGCCTGAGATCCAATATCCACATCTACAGAATAGGCAGAGGGACCAGTCAGACATTAATCCCCCCTTTTCGTCTCCCTATGGGCAGCTACAGGCCTTCAGGTCATGGTAACCAACCATCGTCACCTTGTCCTGAAGGTCTAGGCTACAAATGATTAAGGGTCTGGTTTATGTTAGTGCTGAATTGTTTATTGTGAATGAACCATAAGAGGGACAGTTAAGTAACGTGGATCTAGCATAAGGAACAATAACTGGTTGGCCTGTAGACCAACTTCATTCCGGTCACAGCACTGTGATGCCTGCTTCTCGTGATGTGAGTGCATGACCAGACACAGAAGTATGAATCTCAGACTAAAAGGAATCATCTGTACTGTACATTCAGTATGGATGCTGAGACTCATGGGTATGTTGATCTGTGTTTTTGAAGGAATACCATAGTGCTATAATATGCTATCTTGTGACCATGCAGCATCCCAGTAACTGACGCAGCAATCACATGCTGACCATATCAGGTTGATACACTCCTAAGGAGTTGGCTTGATGCATTAATGCAGCTTTAATGAGTTAGGTACTGGGGCTGCACTGGTGGATTGTATGTTTGTATATTAAATATTTCAGGGGCCTGGCAAGCAGTTTCAAAGTAGGGGGAACTGAGGGATAATTTGACCCCTTTTAAAACCTCTTTTGGCATAGTACTGCTCACACGAGCTGGGGCTGCAATTTATTTGTATTCAGGTTTCCCTCCTTCAGGTCAGAATAGTACTGAGTTCTGACACCAGGTGCTCTGGTTAGCACATTACTGGTCACAAGGTATGCTTCTCCAAATGATTCATGACATTACAGAGAAGTCTCATGTCACCGGTAACAGGTCATGCCAAATAGCATTTATATATTTATATATATATATATATATATATATATATATATATATATATATATATATGTTGGGTGTAATGAATAAATATAGAGTCACGATATTATCAAATCAGGTGGATCTCAAAGAAATATTGCAGACTGTGGGGAGAATCATGTCTGGGTCTGTACTACGCTTTCCCTGTGCAGGAGTTTTACCTAATGCTAGCACAGTAAATCAGGCAGGTGTCTGGTTCTCAGGAACGCCAATCCCACGAACACCGGGGAAGTGTCTCTTCATATCTGTACCATTGCATTGGGTGAATTAGCCAATATTGAGAAAGACCAAGCCCCCAGCTAGCCATTTCTCTATGTGACAAGGTACTCAGGTAGCAAAAGCATTTAATTATATAGCTTTGTATACAAAAGTTTTATTCAGTCCATATAAAAGCTTTCAAAATCTTTGTAATAGCTGAGTATGGACTCAAAATCCCTACACTAAGTTTTTGAACTGTTGGTATTCGGGTAAAATAAAATGGGGAACCGGTCCACTCATCCCATGAAGTCATCAATGTGTAAGATATCATATGTCGGGATTGGATTCATTTACATATCCTGCTCCAGAAGCCACTTTTTTGTATATAACCTTTGCACGTAGCTTCTTCTCACTACCTTAGGGCCAAAAACAATTAGCCGACTTGGATGCCTTATCGGCCGATACATCCACAAAATTATACTACAAAGTACTATTTGTTGAGGGTGTATGGGCCGATAATGCATCCAAATCGGCTTATGGGTTATGGCACCTACCAATCTGGTAGTTGATACAAATTTACATATCTATAGATGGCTAGTAAAGCTACTAGGTAAAGCTGTAATAATTGTAAAGCTCTAAAGAGTAATCATAAATCTTAATACTCATTATGTTGGACAGGGTGGCACCAGATTTTACCTCTCCCCTTTGACAAAAAAGTGCCATGTGAAAAGCGTTGTTAAATAACTTGAGCTTTGTCACTTTATCCCAAGGAAAAATCTTACATTCCTGATGAAATGACGGACCGGATAACACAGCGTGTTTAGCTTGCCTCAGGGCTCACCCCTTATTGACCTCGGTCTGTAGTGGACATGCTCCCCATGTCACTATAAAGCCCTGGATGTCACACCCTGACATGCTAATACCAACACCTGGAGGGCACCTGCCTTCTTACTAATGTCATTATAACCATCATCAAAAAGCTTCTCACGTAATAGAAACTCCCCACTGCTTCTGCTCTTATCTGGCAGAACGTTCAGCAAATGGACAGACTATTTTATTCTCCAAGCTTCTGCCCAAGACTGCTTTTGCCATATAGTAAAATTAACTCTGACATTCTACTTAAGATGCCCTTTCCTAACTGGAGCTAGATTAGAATCAAGAATTTATTTTGGAGCTAAGGTTAACATTAGGAGTCCCCCAGGCCTACAACTTTATTCCCTACTGTATAAGATTAGGAATATCAAAAGCAGTTACAGGCACTAAATATGAAGCAGTACACGGATAGCTTGATGGCATATACATATATAGATGGGCCAATGATAGTTGGAACACTGAAAGCAGACTTGGCACATGGCAGTACAATATTACATAAAACAGTACAAGACATTTTCTTCTATCCCCTATCGAAGACGAGTAAGTAGGATCTGAAAATAAAGCCACTATCATGAACCTTCCCTGTCTCCCTGTGACAGCTATCCCGCTTTAGGCTCAGCTATTTCGGCACAACTGTCTTCTTCTTCCTGGTTCTCCCCTAATCAGCCTAGAACGACAAGGACTTTATATCCATGACTAAATGGCCACCCTTTGTCACGCTGGTATACTGTGTATAGCAATATAAAGCCAGTATACAGGCTGCCTTTGGAAATCTAGTATTCTTATCCACTGTCTATATTACAGTCTTGAGTCGACAGTAATACTAAAGTCTACTTATTGAGCAGGATAATAAAAAAAAAATTGAAGATGGCATACATAATTTTACATCACCTAATATTTTACCATGAGCAATACGATCTGCCAATTTGTGTTTTGTTTTTCTACAGTGGATCAACACTCATTCCCTCCCCTAGTCCAAAAAAAAAATTGAAGATGGCATACATAATTATACATCACCTGGCATCTGGCATAGCTTCATACTAATCTATTCTGAACAAATATTTTACCATGAGCAATACGATCTGCCAATTTGTGTTTTGTTTTTCTACAGTGGATCAACACTAATTCCCTCCCCCAGTCCACTTGACTTCTCCTAGTTTGCCTTCTACCCTGCTCAAAGTCCAATCTCCTCTCATCCCACATGATTTACAGCCAATCCAGTTCTTTTGGCTTTTTTTTTTATTCTCCTATTTTCCCAATGGTCATCTCTCAGTCTTCAAGCTGAATTGTCCCAGAGGGAGGGGCTGCCTGTACCAGGCCTCAACATGGCTCTGTGCTGGCTGGTCATATGGGTGCTGAAAAAACTTTCAGGACCAAACAATCAAATTTGTCCTTATATACTACATCGTGATTGCTTACCATTCTGTTTGAATGTCTCATACTTTGACAAAATTCAAGAATTTTTCCTCCAGATGTATAGTCATGTTACATAAACTCGATCTCATCATTTCATCTGCCAATATATCATATCATAATGCATCATATATCCAAACTCATCAAGTAAAGGGAGTATTCAACTGACGGAATCAGCAGTTATTTCTTGTGTCATAAGTGATTTGCCGCTAAGTTTAACATTATAGACTTTCATCGGATGATGTCATTACAGCTGACCGATGTCAGTAGAATACTCCCTTATGAGAGATCCCCATGCCTTCACACCTTCCTGTGATGAGTGACACCTGAAGTGGGTATTCCATCAATAACCATTTGTCAGAAAGACAATGATGTGTTGCTTATCAGTTAAGTCTTACAATATTGATTAATTATGGATCCATTAGCAATGAGTGTATTTTAGTAAAATTGTTGATAATGGAGCAACCCCCATTAGCATTACACATCCATTACTATCTCACTCCTGGTGGATATCATATCATATATTTGGTAATAACGTTTCTCGATAATCAGCATATCATATCATACTAATGCCGCAGTTCTAAATGTCAGCTTGACAGGTCTTCCTACCTTCTCCACAACCATGAGCAGTTATTGAGGTAATATTAGCTCTCAGCCTCAGTGTTCGCAGCAGTGACAGCTACCACTATATTGCCCGAGGCATAATAAATTACAACATAATCTGTATGTTTGTGGTGAGGGAACAGCTCTTGTAATTGATCTGAGAAATGGGAACACTAATCATGTCTGACAGACATTAAATAATGTCAGGATATTCTGCTGCTGCAGCACTTAGTAGACCAGAATCAGGAAGTGCTCATTTTTTGGGATTATTTACTTAACTTGATTGACTGATGCTTAATTGTAAACCAATCTGTAATGAGTACCAGCAGTTGGCATCGGACACCTGGTCACATGTCAGTGGCAGTTAGCAAATACACTGAGCCTACTGCAAACATCCTAAAGTCTAAGTATTCTCATTACTTCCTTATTGGGGGCTACAATCCTGCCACCATCCTTCAACTATATATATCTATCTATTCAGGTGCTTGATAATATTTCTTACATAAACCTCCCACTGTCTGGGTATACCGTAAATTCTCGCGTATAAGCCTAACTCGCATACAAGCCGCACCCATAACTTTGACAAATTATATAAGCCGCAGAGGGGGTCTGAATATTCTGATTTTGGTACTGTGGTATATATTTTGGCACCCTATATAGGCATGTTTGGTATCAAAAGAAAGCTGAGTCTGAGGCTTCTACGCGAGAATTTACGGTAATTCATGTATATACATATAGGTCCTATAGCAAGAGTAATAATCACAATTACATTATAAACCCAATTCAAAGCAATTCTTAGAAGATGGTGATTTCCGTTGTCTTGTCAGCTTCAGGCTTGGTGAGCCTATGTCTGAAAGCTATCACTTGTCTGGTTGCCAACTGGGTAGTTTCCGTGCTATCACACTTATCTCTTTTCCCTCTTGCCAACATCCAATAGAACAGGCCCTAAAGCCATTTGTCCCTGACTTGAGCATCTCTTTGCGGCATGAAGAGGTGGAGGGGTAATTTCCTTGTTACCAGTCTAATTTTAGTCATATAGCTGAGCCTGTATATGGCAAAGATGTGTATCTCTGCATTGTTGAAACCTCATCTATTTATTCATGATCATGGAAAGGCATTCAGGATTGAATTTCTAAATTGCCTATTCCTCGACTAATATTATTTTACACTATGGTTTGTATGGATCATCAAGTCATCAACATTTAAACTCAAATTCCCACCTCAAGCCAGATACAGTTTTCTAAGTTTACAGAATATTCCAAAGGCGCGAGACCTAATACTACAGGAGTAGGATTGTGAAAAGGCAAACTCTTGTGCTCATTATTTAGGGGCCTCTCCCGCATGTAGTCGCCATCACAGATCATAGAAGACCATGAATAAATGATCTCTCAGTCAAACCCCCCAAAAGCTGTCATAAGATTTCAAACTGACTACAAATGCCTTTCTGTGTGCTAAACTTACTACTCCCTAGAATCAGTTATTAAGAGGTGTTAGGGTGTTATTCATTTAAAAGTGGCCATTCTAGAATTAATGAAGCTCCTGTGTCAGTAAGATTGGACAGAGAAAAAAATACAATGGAAATAACAGGGGGGCACTCAAGTAGTAATGAGACTAGACCCTATCAGCAGTCAACAGCCACATCCTATTTCAATTTAACCTTTCTAGTGAGAAAAAGAGTGGAATTCAACTGATCATCCCACCCTACAGGCCATCATATATGTATAATTCATTTTAGTTCAATAGAGTTTATTAGGGACAGTGTTTATCAATCAGGTTGAAAGGAATCATACATTCATATGCGTGTAAGGTTTAGTAATGAACAATGGTTTATCTATTGACAAGACATAGGAGAATGGTGTTTTTCAAATAGAGGTTATACCATACATGACAACTGGAACAAAAACTGAAAATGCAAATGAGGGAAAAAATCCTGTAAGAGGAAAGCTAATCAAACCCTTTAAAGTCGGCATAATGTAAAAATGCAACCCTGCCGGGTTAATCACTAGTTAGTGAAGTATTCTTTGATCCTGCTGATAAGGTATACAATGCATTAAAGCACCCTATATGCGTTAGCCTGCAGAATAACTCCTACTACCCACATCACATGACTTATACACATGAGTAGGTTATGGAGGATACCTGGATATCTCTGGATCTAATGAAGGCATCGGTGATGAGAGGTGAGAGTTGGGCAGCGGTCTGAGACTACTCCCGTTGATACCCAGTGCACTGTGACTGACCCAGTATTAGACTATTCCACTAACACAAAGTGCCTTAGCACAGCATAGAATGAGACAGATCTTTCATGAGGGAAATAACCAAGCAACAGTAGACACGAAAGAAGGACCCTTTGTGTTGCTTTTTTATTGATACAAAAAAATTATTTTAAAGGACTCTGTGTTGCAAGCTTATTAATTTAGCAGAAACATATGGCGTGTCCCACATATAATTCATGTAAAGCTATTGGGACATTATCAGGATCTGACGTTGGAATGGGGGAAATCCCTTGACACCATTTCTTGCAGATGGCCTTGAGTGCTACTAATAGAGCATTTAACACAATGTGAACTATATTCCCAGTGCACATAATGCGTGTTTCTCCCACTGCATGTAGACGCAGTAACTGTAGATCAACCAGTACAGCAATATCAGCTGTGGGTAGATAGCTGTGCTGATATATGCCTGCAATCCTTTTTATTGCCTGTTCAGGATAGGGTTGTGGTTAGGACAATGCACCCGTGATAAGCAGTCCCTAAGTTCAACCCCCCCCCCCACTCCAAGGCTACGTAAGGTGACCATACCACGCACAGGTAAATCTCGTTTATTATACTGGTCATCTTTGAAATATTTTGCAGTAATAGAAAGATTACCATAACCATTGTTTCACCTACGCTTGTGCAACCGTTTCTAGTCTTAAATTTTCTTGTTAATCTTTAAGTGGTTGTGCTATCATTTCCTCATAAAAGCAGTGATAAAAATAAATCCTGTGACATCAGGTCTAATAATTTTCATGATTTATGAATTGTTCTGCCACTGATAACACTGATGGCCTCTGGAGGAGGGATGGCAATATATATTGTGATCTCCTGTTAGATGTAAAGCCTGAATTGTACCATACGTAAAAGCATTTTCTGGTTACCAACTCAAACCCTGCTGCAGGAGGTGGGTGGGGGGAGAGTCTAAATCCACATTCACTGGAAGATCAACCAAAGTCCTCACCTAGGCTTGAATTTAGCATTGCAGGAAAGCTTGCATTAAAGCTGCAAATAAGTTGTCATATGTATACCATAAATAGCAGCCTGTATTAGAAAGGTTGACACAATTTATTATTGTATTTCACACCTGTGTGCCTTTAGAATCATTGAATTTTGGTAGAGACAAGGGTCTGAATTAAACTTATTTGGATATTTGTCTAAAATCATTTTTGTATATTGTGGAGGACAATAACAACTTTCCAAATTAGAAAAGATATCTAAATTTTTTTTTTTTTTTTTGAACTATTATTTATTCAGGAGGTAAGAGAAAGGTTCCTGAGGTACCTGTTTGCATCGGGCTCCTGACCGTGCAGGTATTAGAACTTATTGATTTTACATAAAGCTGGGAAGTGCAAAGGTATTACACCACTAAAATACATACATTTATTAATAAGTAACCATAGGATGTCATTTTTATATGACGTATATTGGTTTGATATACTCATTGTTAAATATCAGTGATGAGTTTACATCCACATTTAATAAATCATATCGTCTTGTTACATCGAGAATGAGAACTACCAATTCTCCTTCTAACAGCATGTAGTTCCAATGGAACTATTACTGGCTAATGGTGAGGAAAAAAGTTGGCTGCGGAGCAGATATGATAATGAGCCATCAGGCACAAAAGACATAATTCAAATATATAGTTTTCTTAATAACTTAAGCTTACTAACTTGCTTGTTCTTAAATTCAGTGGCATCCACTATATTTCTCTCTGAACTTTCTAAATCGTTCCATAGCATAGCAGTTTTGAAACACATACTCCTTGTGTATGCTCTATTGGCATGCATGACCTGCTTGAGTACTGGGCCATCAAATAGCCTTGTTTCTCTTGGGGCATCAACTACGTCAATGCCCAATAAAACCTTTCTATGGGCATGACACAGAATATGAGCCTTTCTTCTTTGATGTAAATAGTTTAACTTTGCCAGTCTATGTTTGGTTGATGTTCTTGTCCTCCTTGGGGAATGTAAGGCTATACTGAGACCCCTATTTTGTATGGTCTGTAGTTTGTTTAGTAGATCTACATTCGCCCCTTCAATTATAACATCACCTTGTTCCAGAAAGGGAAGAACCTTACCCTTGTAAATCAGCAGTGATTGGTTTTTTGACATAAATTTCCGGATTCTGGCAAATAGGTTAGTTTTATAGGCTCCATTCCTAATCATTAACCCTATGTGCTTGGCAAATGATAACCTTTCATCAAGCACCACCCCCAGATATTTGAAGTCCTGAGACATAGTAATTACAGTATTGTCAATTGATAAATCTGGGACTAGTGCTTGCTTCAGTATACCCTTGGTGCCAAACTTCATAGCAACTGTTTTTTTTGGATTCAATGTTAGCTTATTAAGTTTACACCATTCAGACAGGCTGACTAGGTCATTCTGTACATGGTTATGAGCAGTTAACATGTTCTCATTTGTGGAAAAAATCGCTGTGTCATCAGCATAAGTGCTGATTTCACAGTGGTTTAATAATCCTGTAATGTCATTAGCATACACTAAGAAAAGCAAGGGGCCCATAATGGACCCCTGTGGGACCCCACACGTGAGTTCCCTTGGGGTAGATGTGATGCCATTTGCGATCACTCTTTGAGATCTCTTATGGAGATAGCTAGTGATCCAACGTAATAAGTCCCCTTTAATACCTAGTTTTCCCAATTTTTCCAGAAGTATAGGGTGGTTTACAGTATCAAAAGCCTTGGACATATCCACGAATGTGGCTATTGAAATTTCTTGTGAATTCATCCCTTTAAGTATTCTGTCTGTCAGGCTGGCTACTGTTGAGATTGTAGAGTGTTTTTTCCGAAAACCACCCTGATACGGGTTAAGTAAATTATTGGTTTCTAAATAATTTGAGCACTTCTTATGTACTATACCCTCCAAAAGTTTCCCAGGTAAAGGAATATTTGCTACTGGCCTCCAGTTTGAGACCTCTGATAGATCACCCCCTTTAGGTAATGGCTTGACTAAGGCCTCTTTCCACTTAACAGGGAAAACTCCAGTCACTATAGAAAGATTGAATAAATATTGGAGTTTGTCTGGGATAGCAATGAACGCGTCCTTAAGGACCCTAGAGGATACAGTGTCAACCGCTGAGGATTTAGTTATATCTATTTTAACAATAAAATCCATTACCTCCTCTAAGGTTATCTCAAAATCAGGCATGGTAGTGTCAGCTGTAACCCCAACATATCTCCAGTTGTCATCAAAGTTTTCTGCCAGTTTGGTTCCAATGTTTGCAAAAAAGTCATTGACATGATCAGCACATTTTTCGCTATCAACTGGGATTCCATTCTCTATAATGTTCATTCTTAAGTTTTTATCCTTTGATGGCAATATTTCCTCCATTGCTTCCCAGAATTTTTTTGGTTCCTTATGGGTTTTCTCACTAATATACTTCTTCCTAGCATTGGTATTTGCATTTTTGGACTGGTTTCTCAGTCTGTTAGAGATGGACCTATCCTCAACCCTCCCTGTATTCTTCATAACCCTCCAAGCTTCATTCTTGTCCCTTATTTTCTGAAGTAGAAGATTGTTCAGCCATGGTTCCCCTTTATCTCTAATTTGGTGTTTTCTCCATGGACACATATTGTCTAAGACCGGAATTATGGTAGACAGAATAATCTCCCATGCTCTGTCCACATCCCTCGTAAAATGAAATTCTGTCCAGTCTCTATCCCTTAGGGTTTCCTGTATTATTGCTTTATTATAATGAATATATGATCTCCCCACAAATTGTTTCCTGATATATCTTTCCTTATATTTTTTCCTAGTTAGTAGAATGGGAGAATGATCACTAAGATTATAATTTAACAAGGAAGCCTCATGAATATCATTACAATCAGTAAATCCCAGGTCTAAACATGCATCTAATCTGGTTGGCTGGTTAACATATTGTTTTAATCCCACGGTTCCTTCAAATCTTTCAATAATGGGAAATATTTCCGGATCAAAATAATTGGCGTTAAAGTCCCCCATGAGTACCATTTCTTCCTCATGAACCTCCCGAATGTCACTTATGGTGGCAGTTAGTGAGTCTAGACAATTCCCCAAATTACCTTCGGGAGGTCTATATACCACACCTATAATCATATTCTTCTGATTATTTAATATTATCTTGACCCATATGGATTCAATATGAGGTGTCATCTTATTGTAGATGATAAATTCTCCCTGGGTGAATACAACGTCCTCCCTAATAAATATACCAACTCCCCCTCCTGACTTTAAAGTACCATCTGGCTTTATGATGTTTCTGTCCTGCCGTATCAGTGAGTAGCCACTAACAGCTGCCATTAGGTTACTAATATCAGGTGTTAACCAGGATTCCGAAAAAGAGTAGACATGAGCTTTAGATCCCCTAATTATGAGTTTGGCATCAGTTAATCTCTCATTTGACTTAATACTTCTCAGGTTATGATGCACAAGATGTAAGCCTCTAGCCTGTATCTTAAGGTCTTCTGTCATTCGAAACAGTGACAATCCGAATTAACCTGCCCCCACCCCCCTCCCCCCCACAAAAAGCCAGCTCTCGTCTGGCATAGTAGTGTGTAACGGTGAGAGTATCCTTCATGGTTGGATGCTCTCAATAAAGACTAGCGGGGCTAGATCCACAAATCAAATCACATACATTTAGTGGTACAGAAATGTCCAGTAAATAGAACATAATAATAAGAAGAAATCAACATCAATCAATATTAACTTATACTTATCTATTACAATTTATGTAATTCGTGAGTCGCCACGACCCTGACTCACTTACATGTATTGGGAAATATGTTACCAATATAAGCTTCCGCGAGTGCCGCGTATGCTTGCCCTAGTACCTGTTGCACTTCCCTAATACTCTTTTATTTTTACATAAATTATGCAATGTGTGTGTACATGTGAATAGCATTGGGGTAACCAGCTTAATTATGGCACCAGTTTGTCATCATCTCCTGGTGACTGCTTCTTAATTTGATAAGTGTTCGTTACTCACAAAGAGTTGTTATTGAGTGTGGGCAGTCAGCAGTGATGATTCACTTCTCATTGGAGACCGGCTTGGTTTTTCCCCTCAGATATGTGGGCGTGTCTCGACTCATTCCGTTCTTCAGCTCCCACATCTGTGTAATGAGACTCATATAATGCTATTAGTATAGATCACTTTCAAGACGTGTATATGAATAGTCTCATATAATTGTATTACTTTTACATAATTTGGACAAAACAGAAAATACATCTACATATTATCAATATTGTTCTGCTACAAATAACTTGGCTATGATTGATGAGGATTTAACATATAAACACTACAGGTGAGTGAAATTACTATTTAGATTATAATCGTAATCAAATTAGTTGCTCGCTTAAGAATAATAAGTAGCTAAGTACAGGGATTAGTCTTCCCTCTAAGTAAATGAAGAACTATGCACTTATGGCGCTGGTGTTACTAAATGACAGCTTAATACTAGGTGGGTCCACGGGGTTCACTAGGTCATACTACTAATCATTATGAAATTTATGATTGTTTATACGGAGTATTAAAGTGATTTAACATAAACCAAACTTACTATTTCTTAATTAAGTGTTTCAATTTGTAATTTTAACTAGGGAATCATAGTTAATTCAAGAAAGAAAAAAAGAAAAAAATTGACTTATGAGTCACCACTAGTCAATATACCTCATTAATTGCAGGTTTGGTGGATATTGTAGTAGAATGTGCGTGTGATGTTTCTTGCGAACTTCCATTTTGTATGGTTATTGAAGTGGAGACCATCAGTAGTATAGTATGTATCGGAACGGGACTATAGTTAAGTACTGTTTATTACTCAATCGACATGCAGCCAATCAGAGGCCTCCATTTGGTCACGTGACCCGTTGCCATGGTAACGTGACCTACTTAGGGCTCTCAGCCAATCAGAAGCCAGCATTCTGGGTGACCTACTGACCTACTTAGAAGCTCTCAGCCAATGAGAGGCCGGCATTCTGGTAACCATGGTAACGTGACCTGCTTACGTCACGTGACCTACTTAGGCTCAGCCAATCAGAAGCCGGCATTCTGGTAACTAGGGTAACGTGACCTACTTAGGGTTTGTTTGTAAACAACACCACGTGGCTCTCTTGTTTGTAAACAACACCACGTGACACGTGCCTGTTTGTAAACAAACAACGTATATATAGAAAAAAACACAACAAGTTCCATCTTATGTTAAAATTATATTTTCGAATAAAAAAGCACATCTGTAACTACGCGCGTTCTCATTCAAACACTATAACACTATCATACCGTAGCAGCAGCAGGTAGGACCGGAAGAAAAGCAAGCGCACGAGCAGAAGCGACGACACCATTTGCACCATCCGGCCGTCGCGTTGGTAGCCCTACTACCCGTCGCGCGTTCCACTGGAGCGGCTTTAAGAGTGACAAATGACGATTCTTTGTCGACGCGACTGCTAACATCAGCATCGGCAGCAGCATCGGCAGCATCGGCAGCAGCATCGGCAGCAGCGGCAGCAGCCTCGGCAGCAGCGGTAGCAGCAGTAGCAGCAGCGGCAGCAGCAGTAGCGTGAGCATTAGCAACAACAGCAGCAGCGACAGTAGCAAGGGCGGCAGAGCGGGCACTAGTAGCGTTATCAGCGGCGTCATCGGCAGCTGCAACAGCATCAGCAGCAGCAGCGTCGGCATCGGTGGCATGAGTAGCTGCATCGGCGGCAGCAACAGCAGCAGTCACAGCCGCAGCGGCAACAACAACAACGTCATCACGACCCGCGTCACTAACAGCCGCAGTAAATGCAGCAGTAGCACGCTGAGCAGCACTAGCAGCAGCAGCAGCAGAGGCTACAGCATCAGCTTCACATTCGCGCGCCGCTTCGTCATTCCGCTTCATGTCACGGTAGCAACTTTCCATCACGAGGATCTGCAAATTGAGGCGCGGTGCTGGTGGTAGTAGTAGTAGTAGTAGTAGTAGTAGTAGTAGTAGTAGTAGTAGTAGTAGTAGTAGCGTGAACGATGATGACGATGCTGAATGTGGTTTCACTCCCCTTATATACCCTTACGCCCCGCCTTTTTTCAAGCCACCGGCCAGCTGCCCCTTCACGGCAGGTCTTTAGATCAGCCTTAAGTCGCTTACTACGTGGCTCATCATCCCTCTAATCGCATTTTCCAGCCGCCAGCCGGCTGTCTGCTGATGACAGGCGAGGGTGATTTGTTTTTTTCTTTAGATATAAGCCGCTTACCACACGCGCACCCTCTAGTCACAGACAGAGTGACAGAAAGGGAGGGGGTCGCTTTGTTCACGCTACCTGTAGTTGTTTTTCTATACACACGCTGAGCCCATGACCCGTTAATCCTTTATACAGGTAACACGCGTTCAACTAATTACCCTATTGTATGACAGTCGGTACACGGATTTAATTTTAAACCGCCTTCCCATCTGGGATCCATGTCTGGCGGGGTGGAAGGATCCAGCTGAAAAGTGTGATTAGGGCTTTTGTTTCTCTTATGCTAGCAGCAGGTCAGCATGCGACAGCTGAAAATGTCAGACTCGCCGCTCCTATAAAAGACTGAGATGCGTCTCTCTTTCCACACACCCTTCTACCATCGCCGCCGACACCGCCACCGCCGGCCGGCCAGCCGACCGCCGCCACCGCCTGCAGTCACCGCCATCACGCCAGCAGGGAATTTCGAGCTGAGTCTGCTTATTGCTTATTTTTTTTCTTTGAGCTTTTTTTTGTTTTCTTAAATTTGTATTTTCACTCAGGCTTTTTTGTTTCGGAGGAAAGAAATATGGCGCTGCAGAGGGCGCGAGTTTCTAAAAGACGGTCGCGCGAACAAAGCGCTCTCCTCAACTGCCCGGCTATTTTTTTATCTCAAAGGAGAGAGCGTCACGTAGTTGAGGTTCACGCTTCTCTTGAGGCGTACCGAATTCTCGAGAAATGCAAAGCTGAGCGCCATCGTCGTTATACAAGAGCGGAAAAGGAAAACGTAGCGACATGGCCGAGAGCCGTCTTCTCAGAACAGCATTTACTCTACTATTGCATAACAGCTGCTCTCAGCGCCCCCACTCGTTGGGCGTTTCATGAAAAGAAAGAGCGCCGCTACTCTCCTCACCCTGCCTCCTCTTATAAAGTGAGAATAAGTGCTATGAAACGATTCGACAAGCCGATCGGTTTCTTGGGAGCGACTGCAGCTCCCACTCGGTGGGCGCGCGTTGTGGCCGACGTGAACACGGTCTCTAAACGTTTCGACGTCGTCACTTGTTATCCCGCATATTGCAACGCAGCCGAATTGAAGAAGATAGGGACGCACTATTTTAAACCATACGCTCCAATATGTATTTGTCACCGCCGCGCTCACACGCCTTATTGCTTTTTCGAGACGATCGTGTCACAACACAGAAATAGAAAAAAAAACGGCAAAGCGACGAGCTTTGCCTAAATGATCAAAAAAAAAAAAAAAAAAAAAAAAAAAAATCTCCTCCTCCTCCTCCTCCTCCTCCTCCTCCTCCTCCTCCTCCTCCTCCTCCTCCTCTTCTTCTTTTTTTAAAAAAAAATAAATATTTGTATCAGACTCCTCTGGAGTCTGATACAAACATTTATGACTATTGAGTGAAAATAGAATTTTATCGCAAAAAAAAAAGCACTTCTGCCGCCGCTACTGTGACACCGGCCGGAATCAATAAAAAGGTCGGCGGACTTTTCTCCACAACCATTCACCACCGACCGTTCGAGTGAGAAACACAGCAGACAGTCAGACACACAACCGCTCTCTGACGCGTCCTGAAAAAAAAACAAAAAAAAAATGTCCAGTAGTAAAAGCAAACTCTTCACAGAAATTCATTTCGACGCTCGACTACAAGGACCCTTTAGTTGTATCATTAGCGGTCCGTCGGGTTGTGGAAAATCGCGCTTGGTGGATCAATTTCTGAGCGACGTGAACAATTTGGTCACGCCGCCGGTGGAAAAGACTTTTTACCATTACGGCGAGTGGCAACCTCTGTTTGAAAAAATGGCAAATCGGTACGGTGTGGAATTCAGAGAAGGTCTTCCTAGCAAAGAGTCTATAGCGGGAGACGTGGAAGTAGCAGAAGACGCTGTACGACCCCACACTCTACTGATATTGGACGATCTGATGAGCAGTTCCAATCAGCAAGTGGTAGCCGACATCTTTACTAAATACTCGCATCACTGGAACGTGAGCGTCATATACATCACTCAGAACCTCTTCCAGAAATCACCCGACTTTCGAACTATGAGTCTGAACGCTCACTACATGATCGTTTTCAAGAACCCGCGCGACATGGGGCAAATAGCTAGTCTGTCTCGCCAGGTGTTTCCGTCCAACGCGGCGGCCCTCTCTAGTATATTTACCCATGAACTCAAGCGACCTCACTCATACCTCCTCCTGGACTTCAAGCAGTCAACACCTGACGATCTGAGAATACGCTCCTCTTTGACGGCCATACACTCTCAGCTAGTGTTCGTACCGCTAGACAAAAAAAAGAACAACAGAAAGCAGTAGCAAAAAAAAAATGTCTTCTCATCTACTCGAAAGACACTTTGGTACTCTCAAGCACTTAGCTAAGTGCTCGCCAAAGGACTGCTCGCATCTAATAGACTCTGGAAGCGACGAGCTGATCGCAGCGTTGAGTGAGATCTGTCACAATTTACTGGTAGGGAACATCCCGCTCAGCGACAAACAACTGGACAAGCTTCGAGAATCGGCTGACGTGTTGAGGGAGGTCGGCAAAAAATCTACGCCCATCAAAAAAAAGAGACGCGTCTTGGTACAAGAGGGAGGTTTCCTCATTCCGGCTCTCATAGGGATGGCCTTACCGCTTATAAAGAGCATTCTCCGTATATGAGACACGTCATTCGACACCTACTCGCCGACAGCACCACCACTACCGCCACCACCAGCGTCATTGCCACCGGCGTCCCCATGACGGACTCAGAGCAGCAACAACACTACAAACGTTTAGCGCTCGTGGATCCTGAGACGCTCTACAAATCATCACGAGCAGGTCTACTTCATCATGTGCCCGCTGCTGCTGCTACTACTAGCGCTGCTACTACTGCAGTCGCTGCTGCTAGTACTTCTACTGCTCCAAACCTTCCTCCTCTTCCTGATGAGCGCACTGAAAAGAACGAGAGTTCCGCTCCTGCCACCGCCGCCCGCCTACCCGCCGACATGGCCTATTACCACAAGCAGGCAGAGCAGTCCCTTCATCCCGACGCGGCCTTGCACCAGGTGCTACAGTTTATCTACAGGGACTTGGATTTAGTGTTGAACGACCCCACTTTGGAATCGCGCGAGAAAATGTTGAAATACCGAAGGTTGTTGAATAGATTGCAATTTTTTCTCGCGAATCCCCACAACAGCAACATCTCTTCGTCCTACTCTTCTTCGCCCCCGGCTCACCTCCGTCAGTCTGCTGAAGAGGCCAGCGCGTCCCTACTCGAGCGGTTGGCGAACCAAGTTCCCAAGAGGAGTCGCCGCCGGACCGTGGAGCTGTACAAACAATTGGAGAAATCCGGAGTGATCAAGTGGAACGAGGACGGGGCGGTGCGCGAGATGTCGGGTCGGAGAATACCACCTGAGCAGCGCATCAACATAGTGGACTTACTGAACGACGCCGCCAGGTTCAGGAAGACGGCGCCCAGACCGGCGGGCTACTCGCCGTTCACGAAAGCGCTGCGCGAAGCGGTTCCCACCACAGACGCCTTGATCGGAAACCATCTGTATAAAGCGAGCGGACCTGGCCAAAGTTTGGACACACGGCTTGCTGACAGAGGTCGGAAACGACCGAGCTTCGAATCGGAAGAAGGAGAAGCAGCAGCAGCAGCAGCAGCAGTAGCAGCAGCAGCAGACTCTTCTCTGCAGGTGGTGGACGATCAATCCTCTGACGACGAGGAGGACGACCGTGAACTTTTCCAAACTCCGACTTCCTATAGGAGCGCGCCGCGTAGTAAGAAAAGGAAAGCGCGCAACCGCCTAGCGGCGAGCTCGTCTTTCACGCCCTCAAGAGACCCGCGATGGGCAAACCAGTGAAGAGACTGACCAAGAAGGAAAAAGAAAAGAAGCGCGTAGTAGCTAGATATACCGACGTCAAAGCGCCCTCCAGTTTCACTAGCGTGACTAAACTCCAGAAACAGCATTTTCGCCACCTGAACCCGGCCGTCATCCGAGACGCTTTAGTGTCGCTGGACGCCTACACTAAACATAAACCCATTCGGAGAAAATTCGCAAGGAACAAGACTATAACCGGCGCAATCGATCAGCAGTGGCAGATAGATCTGATGGACATGCAAGCTTTGGCGTCTCACAACGACCGCTTCCGGTACGTGGTGACGGCGATCGACGTTTTCTCTAGGTACGCGTGGGCCGTTCCCATTAAATCCAAGAGCGGCGCTGATGTCACCGAGGCCTTCCGAGAGATGACAGGCCCTGGCGAGAGACGACCGCGCACTGTTCAGACAGACAAGGGGAAAGAGTTTTTGAACAAGATCTTTCAAGATCACTTGAAGAGCGAGGGCATAGAGTTCTTCACTGGCGAGAACGACGACATCAAAGCTAGTCTAGTGGAGCGCTTGAACCGCAGTCTGAAGGAGAAGCTGTGGCGTTATTTCACACACAAGCGCACGTATCGCTACGTAGACGTGCTGCACCATGTAGTGTCTTCTTACAATCGCACTCACCACAAGACGTTGAAAATGGCGCCGGCTCAAGTCAGCTCGGAAAACAGCGAAACAGTTTTCTACCGACAAGATCTCCCAACTAACAAACAAATCGACGAAATATGGAAAAAGAAGAAAAAAACAAAGACGTCCGCCGTCGACGTCATCGCTCCGGGTGACAGAGTGAGGATGTTGAGAACCAAAGGCGCCTTCGACAAAGGGTACGAGGGAAACTGGCGCGAGGAAGTGGTGGACGTTGCTAACACGTTGGGAAGCAGAGGGTTCGAGCTGAAAGACGACAAGGGCGAGGAGATAAAAGGCGTCTTCTACCCGGAAGAGGTTCAGAAGGTGTACAAGAGTCGTTACGACAAGAACTACCTGATAGACGAGGTGTTGCGCCGCAAGACCGTCGACGGTAAAGAGTTAGCTTTCGTACGTTGGTTAGGTTACGACGACAAGTTCAACGAGTGGATCCCCGTCAAAAAAATAACGTAACAAAATGAACATCACTCTACCTAGCAACAGCTCTATGGAGTATTATCCTGACAACAGCTTGACGTCTTTCCGAACTCACTTCGACTCGCCGCTCCTTCTGCCCGAAGCGTACGAAGCGGCTCTGACTGAGATCATCCTCCCTACAGAATGGACTAACGTGCACGACGACGACTTGATCATCGTTGTTCCTCTGCGCACCAAAGGTTCGCTAGAGGAGGCGATCCAGGTTTTAAAAGAAACTAATTTCTCCGAAGGAAAAAAACCACAGGTAGACTGGAAGAGAATGAAAAACGCGAACGGTCTGAGCAAGCTAACGTTCAGCTCAAAATTCCCGCTGAACTGGAAGGAAGCGAGCTATGTAACGGTGGAAGAGATATCAGACACGTCGGAAGAGCAGCAATTGAAACCGGAAACAAAAAGGTTCAAGAGAGAGGTCGACTTGAGACAGACGAATGCCGTATACAAGCAGTTCTTGTCCCCGGCGGTGAAGAAGAAGACGATCAGCCATCAAGCAAGACAGATGATCGAAAAGATGGAGAAGGACATGGGAGTGCGCAGTTTCATGCCAAACATATTCGAGATACCTCCTATTTTCACCGGAAGCAACCACACCCTAGTCGAGCGCTTGAGTGAGACGTTGCGAGATGACAGACTAGAGGGCGACAGCTTCTTGCTCAAACCGATGCGGATCTTATCGTACGACGCCAAGACGAAACGCGTCACCATCAAACCGCCGAGACACTGTGCTGTCCTGCTGAGTCAGCATCTCGCATGCGTTCTAGGCTTCGGAGAGAAGACGTGTTTCGCGTCGCCGACTACCGGCGCCTACTCGATGGATGTTTACGGGGACGTGCACTCTGTGTACATATACACCGACATGATCCAGGAGAGACGTGTGGGCGACATGCAAGTGCCGCTGTTGCGCTGCGTGGCGGTGGACAGAGGCGGAAAGCGTCGAGGTGGCGTGCAAGCTATCAGTTTTCCCCATTTGGATTATTTCCCCTTGAAATCCAAGAGGTTTACCGAGGTCGGCATCTATTTAAGAGACCGATCCGGTCATTCCATCCCATTCGGTAGAGGCGAGGTGACCGTGACACTTCATCTGAGACCTATTGAGCGCTGAAAGAGAGAAAAATGATGCGTCAACGCGTTCCGTACTTTCCACCCAGGCGCACCGACTTCGGCAGAGGGTACAGCGATTACTACAACGCGCAGCTGGGCAACGGCGTGACCGTGTACAGCGGGCGCTCTTTCCAGAGCGGGCACGGTTTGGGCGGCGCTCTGTTAGGTCTGATGCGCTCGGCTACCCCGCTATTGAAGTCGGTGGGAAAAACGCTGCTCCGCGCCGGTGTGGGCGTAGCTAAAGATGTGCTGGCGGGTCGGACTTTAAAGAGCAGCGTGAAAGACCGAGGCGCAGGCGCTCTGAAGAGACTGGCGAGTACGGCGTTCTCGGGAGGAAAGACGTCTGTCGCGTCTAAGAAAGGGTCGAAACGTCGTCGCGGGCATTCCCCTCAGA
The DNA here is from genome assembly GCA_947462335.1 of Harmothoe impar. Lineage (NCBI taxonomy): Eukaryota > Metazoa > Annelida > Polychaeta > Phyllodocida > Polynoidae > Harmothoe > Harmothoe impar. Next base: position 71,530,534 of record OX381710.1, on the reverse strand, counting down.
CGGGCGGTGGCTCTTGCAAGAGACGTAGAGGGGATGTATTCGACCGGTAAGCGCCTAGGCGTTCAGGTATAAATAAAAAGACTGGAGGGGGCCGGCGTCAGTCTGTCGGCCGCGTGAAGAGAGAACACAATGGCTTACGTACACGAGAGCAGTAACGAGTGCGCGCTCTCTGAGCTCGACCTGCACACCGTAGCGCCGACTCAGACTACTATCTTAAAGTCGTCTTTCCTGGGGATAGAAACAAAAAACTCTTTAGAGGATGGAGGTAACATAAATTTCACCATCAACAAGTCGCAAGAGTACACAGACCTGAACGAGAATTACCTTCATCTGGAATGTCAAGTGCTAAAGGACGGAGCGGCGATCGAGGCCACCGACGCGGTAGCTCCGGTGAACAACTTGGCTCACTCGCTCTTCAAAGACGTCCAAGTCTCCATCGGCGGTTTCAAAGTGTCTGGCAACACCGAGACCTACCCTTACCGAGCTTACTTGGAAGGGTTACTCAACTACAACAAAGACGTGAAGGACGGCGTCATGAGCGCCCAGGGGTGGCATGAAGATACGCCCGGTCAGTTTGACACGTTGACTGACGCGAATGCGGGGTACAAAGCGCGCAAGAAGCTAATCTCCAACAAGCGCTTTTCGCTGATGGCGCGACTGCACTTTGACCTGGCTCATCAACCGAAGCTCATCGTTGGAGAGACAGAAATCAATCTCACTCTGAAACAAGCGGCGCCCTCTTTCTATCTGATGTGCGCCGCTGACGGAGGCTACAGCTTGAAGATCTACAAAGCAAAGCTCTACGTGCGACGCGTGCTGGTGGCGGACGCTGTAGCGGAAACGCACGAGAGAGCGGTGATAGAACACGGGCCCTTCGACTACCCGGTGAACAGAGTGGAGGTGACGACCTACGCCATCCCTCAAGGTAACAGAGATCACAGCTACACGCACTCCAACACAGGCCAGCTTCCCAAGTCGATGATGATTTGCTTCCTTGACCACGACGCCTTCAACGGTAGCTACACCAAGAACCCGTTCGAGATGAAGCATTACGACATCAGCTCGCTTCAAGTGATAGTGAACGATCAGAAAGTGCCGAACGACGCCTACGTGCCCGACTTTAAGACCAAAGCGGCCGTGAGAGAGTACTTGGCGCTACACACGGAAACGGGGATGTACGAGGGCGCGCGCTCCTGCGGTATTTCATACGAACAATTCCTGAACGGTTACACGGTGTTCCCCCTCGACTTAACCCCAGACAGATCGCACGACGGGTGTCGCGTGAACCTTATAAGAGCGGGTCAGCTGAGGGTGGAAGTCAGTTTCCGCTCGGCGCTACAAGCGACAACAACGGTGCTACTCTACTTGGTGTACGACAACGTCGTCGAGCTGACCCGAGATCGACACCCCGTCACCGACTACCACATGAACTGAAGACAAGACGGCGGTACTTGGCGTATCGTATGAACACGCTTGAAATAAGCAGAGTGTTGAAGGAAAACGTTCACACAAAACATCGTTTCCTGGGCGTTTTCTCTTGTGACACTATTCCGAAGCACCCTATCAAAGACACTTGTTTCGTGAGCAATACAGATCCGCAACATTTACCAGGTCAGCATTGGGTGGCGTTTTACGTGTCGAGCACGGGTGAAGTGTACTACTTTGATTCCTTCGGCTTACCGCCGCTGAGTGCGGAGTTCTTGTCTTTCGTGGAACGCTCTGCTCCGTTCAAGTGGCAAAGAAACCGCATTCAACTACAAGACACTTCTGCTGACACCTGTGGACCTCATTGCGTTCATTTCCTAATTGAAGCATGTCGAACAAGAAACCCCAAGAAGTGCGTCAGGCGCATGAGCAAAATCCCAAAGCTGAGCGACCGGGTCGTGAGTCAGAAGCTATCGATGATGCTGTTGTGACGGGTTGTTGCGATGGCGGCCGTTTCATGGAGACAAAGATTCTCTGCCTTGCCGAAATGGTGTTGGATTTATCCAAAGTCGTGCAATGTCTATTGGAGAAAAGTCGTCCGGGGTGTGGTGGTGCGAGTGACGGCGGCGTGAGACTTTGCGGCCTGTTGAGTTGCTGCAAATCGAAGAAGCGAGCTAAAAAAGCATAAACTTGTGTGTTTTTTCTGATTGAAAATGAAAAAATAAAGAATAAAATGAAAAGAAAAGAAATTATCTTGTTGTGTTTTTATTTCTATATATAAGTTACATAACTTTTTTTTGTTTGTTTGTTTACAAACAGTCACGTGTCACGTGGTGTTGTTTACAAACAAGAAAGCCACGTGGTGTTGTTTACAAACAAACCCTAAGTAGGTCACGTTACCCTAGTTACCAGAATGCCGGCTTCTGATTGGCTGAGCCTAAGTAGGTCACGTGACGTAATTAGGTCACGTTACCATGGTTACCAGAATGCCGGCCTCTGATTGGCTGAGAGCTTCTAAGTAGGTCAGTAGGTCACCCAGAATGCTGGCTTCTGATTGGCTGAGAGCCCTAAGTAGGTCACGTTACCATGGCAACGGGTCACGTGACCAAATGGAGGCCTCTGATTGGCTGCATGTCGATTGAGTAATAAACAGTACTTAACTATAGTCCCGTTCCGATACATACTATACTACTACCATCTGTCATGGTCCCCGCGTACCGGTGACCCCAGATCCCGTGCCTTGTCTTGTGTGTGTGCTGCACCATATGTGGCGTTTGTAGGCCATCCATCCCATTAATGGATTGTATAATAGGTCCCAATAGGACCATAGCTCGATCAATCTCAGCTTGCTCAGCTGTAAAGGGTTCCCCCTTTGTGTTATAAATAGCCATGCTCATGCCAATCAGTTAGCATATAACTACAGCCCTAGAGAACTGTGACAGCTCCCTTTTAGCATTGTGATACTCTGTGGCAAGAGATGTGACAATGTCCGCTGAGTTGTCAAAGTTTGGCACTACATTATGCGCTCTTAATAAAGTAGTGAGGTTATTAACCCCTGTCATGAAATAAATGACGTCATAAATTGGTCTTCCCTGCATTTTCCTGCGAACCCCCTCTACCGTTTCCGCTATAGTAGCTCCCGGGAAAAAGAAGACATGTGTAGTAATGTCTCTTATCCGTGTCTCATGTATTTCGTCATAGAATCTCATCTGGAAACCTTTACCCCTTGAGTCACATAGTAACAATACTCTAAAGTTCGTCATGATGATGATTGGGTAGGTGTAGTGGAGACACAGATTACTGACCGTACGGCTTGGTGGGTGGGCAGGTAATGAGGGTTAGGATAGGGGTGGGTGCACGCATGTTATGTATGCTCACGGTGGGGGTGTAAGCTCGACCTTGAGTTCCGCTAGTATGGTACCCATTATGTTCTTGTAGTCAGGTTTGGGGAGGGTCTCCTCTGTGACTAGGTGCAGTTCTGAAAGCAACCATCCGCAACCATACCGAGTGTCTCGTGTGGCCTCATGGTATCTACCTGTAGGGCATTGTAATAACACCTGTAGTAGTGGCGGGTTCTGTGTGTATTTCAGTCTGTTGTACTTTCTCAGCACGCCCTTCTCCCCCTCCCGCCACTGAGCACTCTTGTTGACACGTTTTCCTAAACTCAATATAACATAAGGGTTTTGCTCTCTCTTTACCTGATTTAGGACCGTTTCTTGTTTGTGCACCCTGCACATTTCCATGACAAATAATTGTTCTACACAGTTGGCTGTGAAGGCATTTTCTGCGTCCAGAATGGGACATTGATGTAGGTTACTTAACGGGCTTAAATGACCTTGAAAAAATAGGCCAAATTTGGTATCAATCGTAGACACGCTAGTGGTGGTCAACCCGTGGGGGAGATTCGACCAATTGGTGTGATCAAATCTGACCCCGTCGATAATGACACCCCCTCCCCTGATCTGCACTACCACATTTACAAGGTTGAGTGCCTTTAGGGCCGTGTTTACCTGTTGCGCCTCCCTGGTGTATAGTAACTCTGTTTCTGTGAGATCGTTGCTGAATGTGACCTTGTCATACTTTGTACCCTTTAGGGCCTCTTTTAGGCCGAAAAGCTCAGATTTTTGTTGTGTAGTGGACAGCTTAAGTTTGATCGGTCTAACCCAGCCTTTATTCCCCTGTTCTCCAGGGCGCTGTTTCCCCATTCTGAACGCCCCCCAAGTGTTCGCAAAAGAGAAGGAGGCATTGAGTACTTTAAAGATGTCCTTCAGGACTTGATGCATCCTCTCATTTTTCTCTTCGGTAACGCCTCGGATTATAAGGTTACAATCCCTCTGCACCTTTTCCCCCTTCTCTCTATACCTGGTGTTCTCCGCCACATCGGCCTTCAAAGCTTCATGTTTTTTCACCCCTTCCTCAATCTCTTTGTTTTTCACCTCCTGTTTCAAAATATGAGTGTCTAGTTTACCTTCAATCGTGTTGAACCTTTCCTCCTGGATCGCCTTACCCTCCAGTAGCTGATCTAGTTTACCTCGGTTTTGGTTATTCTCAATGCTCATTGATTTCAAGGATTTGTTAACTTCTAACAATGATTCAGCAAGAGATTCAAGACTAACCACCTTAGGCTCATCAGTTTTAGCCCCGGCTACAGGTTGTTTATCCTCTTCCCCTGACATGGTGAGTGTGTGTACCTGTGTGTATACTGTAGCGGTAGGGCATGTGTTACAAGGCTGCAGTTCTCCCCCTTTGTCGCTCACCTGAGTTGCCGGTGCGCGGGTTGGTGAAGGTTTCCTCCTAATACGGTCCTTTAGAGTTCTCAATTCCATACAAAATGGTATTCACTGTGTGCTTGATGCCTTTAAATAACACTTCCACTAAAAAATAAATGTCCAGGTAGGTTTGGTTCGGCGTGAAATTGATATGTTTCTCCTACGCTCCTAACACACGTCTACTCAGCCGCCTGCATGACGACTCAAATAACTTATTGTTCAAAGTAGGCAACAGACGAGAGCTCTATGTGGTATATCATTTGATCTATTCAGTATTCTCTATTGATTGCTATTAAAGTGCTTGTGTTTTTATTAATTATAATATCCAAGCCAGACATCTTAATGAGATACTAACCACAACGTTTATCCTCCTCTCATAGTTCAGCAGCTGTCCAAATTGCATTTGGCTGTTTTCATTTAAATTAATAACGCTGCTCCCAATTCTCCAGCCTGATTAGTTTCTGATTCTGACACCAGGTGGTGTGGATGGCTGGTTTCAGCTTCACAGGCAATGGGTGTCTGAGAGATTCCAAGGGCGGAAAACCTTTTTCTGTGAGTCTCACTTTCATCTCTCTGAAATTGAATAGTGACGTTGTCACCTGCTATTTGCTGCTTTCCGCATAACTCACACCTACTCAAGGTATCAGTTTGTCATCTTTAGGATGGGAAGTATTGAAATGAAAGAAAGTTAATATTTGTGATATTCTGAAACGTATACAGATATGATTGCTCTTCTGGGTGTCACAACAAATTGAGCCAGATTTGATGGGGTTTCCCCTGCCCTTCTCTGGAAATGTCCCCTTGCAAATCCCTTACCTCTGGTGATTTCTACTTCCAGATGGGCATTACCCCACCAAGTCTGTGAAGCTACATATATATGCTTAGACATACACATTGTTATCCTGCCATTCTGAATATAACATTATGTGAAGAGGGTACCAATATGAATTATGATTAGCTAAATGCATCAGGAACCAAAGAAACCCCACACAAATTAGCATGATAGACCTGCATTAAATCTCTTTTATCAGGCCATTACACTTTGGTGCCCCACTCTCTATCCTTATCACCTCTTCACCAGGCCTTAGCATGCCCTGTGATTTATAACACCCCAACCCGACCACTTTCAAAATCTGGTAAGGGTCCAGATGGTACTGCAGTCTTTGGTTTTCTGGTATAAACTTGACTTCTGCTATCATAACACAGGACGCTCATGTCTGACTATGATTACCCTCTATGGACCATGTTGGACCATGACTATGATAACTCTCTCTTTCAGATCTCAAGAGTTCAGCATGGTCAGACTCTGGGAAACTAATCCAGTATAGACAGACCCTCTGGCTACCTTTGGTTAATGCAGCATCTATCATGAAAGTCTGCCATTGCTGGACCGTCACTAAAATGCTTGACCCTGGAAAGTGTTTTGGTGACAAGGTCTGCGCCAGGCTGATGCTAACATCCATTTTTGTATTGCAAATATCTTGAAATAAAATGTAAAGTTAAAATGTTACAAAATGAAAGGCTGGCTTAGGCCCTCTAGACATGGTAATGGAGGGAGACTTTACATCGGTAGTGTTTCCCTTTTTTATCTCTTTATTTTCTGAATAGATCGATAAAAGATAACCAGACACAAGTGAGCTTTCAGTGAAAGAGTTTATTCATACAACATTAGTGTCAGGCAGTTGCATCTCTTGGATGAGTTTACACTGTTTATACAGCACAGTCTACAGCCCTTTAACCTCATACACTTTAGTTATAGGGGACATCATGTGTTTAGACCTTAATATGTGGGGTAGTATGCATGAGTGATGAGAACCTTTTTTTTTAACCCCTCGGACAAAGCATAAATGACAAGTAGAGTGCACACATGATCGGTAAGTGTCAGTCTTCCAACATGTAAAGTGGATATCTTTTTGGCAATCCATGACAAATACTGACCTCCCGACATCTTTACCAGGATGCATATGTCTAGAGCTTCCATACCAGCAGTACATCCTGATCTGCTGCCACACTGGCAATACCTTGGTCTTTGAAAGCTGTGTAAGAGGTGGGTGCCTGGGGAGCAGCTTGCCCTGAACTCACTCAGCGACCTGAGCAGCTCAGTGAAAGAGGAATAATACAGATATATACATAAACGTGAGTCTAAGGGGTTTAAAAGCTGCGCTTTAGCCCGTAAGGATAAGGATAATTTTCATAGACTTTATTGATGCTAACAACTGCCTCGATACACAGTATTAATAATACCTGGTAAAAGTATATCAAATTATGAAATATGCAATAAACAGACAAATGTCAGGTTTAAGTCAGGGCTCTATTCCATGGCGTGGTAGTACTGCGATGGTAAATAAAATGGCTTGGCAAAAAACAGCCTTCCTTGTTGAAAGCAATGACTGTAGTATTCTGTTAAAAGAAAGATATACATATTTTATTGTAATAACAACAATCCCTATGTTTTGAAAAAATAGGTTTCATTCGAAAGTGACCTTGAACGTGGTTTCTGTATTAGTAATCTTCACAAATCATCCATGAAACAGGCAAAATTTCCTTTCCTACCACTGGAGTTATAGCAATTCATAGTGTTTTTTCAAATTTTGTAGTACACGGTGACCATTCATTGACTGAAAACATTTCTTATGGAATTGGCATAACAAAAGTTCACCTACCAAACTTATTCATGCATTTATCACAGTTAACATGAACACAGTGGCTAATTTGTGCCATGTTTCTCTAAGATGGAACAACACTGGTTTCCTGTACTTGTCCACTTGACCACTCATACTCTGCCCCTCACCCTGGGCCCTATGCACACTCCTCGTCAGCCCACCAAGATTTACAGCCCCTCTACTACAGTTTTCCATGCTGAACCGTACTGCAGCTAAGCAGCTAGAAAAAAGCGAGCTAGGGAAAAGTAAGGACAGAGGGGCCTTGGCCTCCGTGAGAACTATAGGGGGCTCAAATACTTCCCTTCTGTACAATACAATATACAAGTGTATGTATATATATATATATATGATATATCATTCATAAAGGCTGATATCTAAAGTTAGTTGGAGTGCTCCCCCTCCCCATAAAGATTTGCTTCTAACGCCTTTGCTCAATTATGATGGATAACCGTAAAACCTTGCATATAAGCCATGGCCAGCACGCAAGTCAGATAGTTCGTAAGGCTTACATAGAAATGGCACAGAGTCCAGGTGCGGCTTATACATAAGATTTTGCTCCTATAGTACAGTAGAAAAGTTACCATAATAAGATGGCTGAACTGGCATTCAGCTTTCATAACTCACTACTCACTGATAGTCTGTATGTCTGTAATATGGAGAATGTAGTTATCAATGGAGAGTGGGATCCGAGGACATGTGACAGACATAAGTAACTCTCAGGAGATTCTAATATGTCAACCGATGTGATGGTGATAGGGCTGAATCTATGATCAGCCTAAGGTAAAGTGACCATGAGTGGGCCACTTGGACCTCTGTACAACCTTTGCATTCTTTTAGGAACTGTAACATGTAGGGGCATCTCAATATTGATATTAAAGTTATCCTTAAGTCTTGGACTTCCCCACCCATAAGGATTAACTTTTATTTTCATGTCCATGAGGCTTCTTCAGCTTGCACTACTTAACGTGTGTGATTTTTCTTCATAGGTACCATGAGTCGACCACTGTGGTACCTTGAGTCAGCCACAAGATGCCATCAGTCAGCTGTTGTATACTAGAATGTCTATTGTTGTACTTAATGCATGGAAAGGGTATATTTATTGTTGACTGACGTTAGACAGTGTGTGAATATAATGTATTAACCAATTTTAGGTATGGTTAGCTGTGCTCCTTCACCAATATCACATTATTATTGCAAATCTTTCCTTGTTTACTACTTGCAATTCATTTAAAAGTGAATCTTCAGACACACTGCTCCAATTGCATAGATATTATTCAAACTATGGTATTTTTGACAGCCAGTGGAGGATGCTAGAGCTGAATTCTTCAAAATGGTAACTAGACTAGACAAAATGGCCAACATAAGGTACATCGTCGACTCAAAGACAGTTTACCCTTTATGTATAAGGGGTATAGGTCCAATGGTAAGACAATTGCTTTGAAGCCGCACAGCTGCCTGAGAATAGAAAATACATCATGCCTCATGTATTTTATGCTCTCTACATGCATGGATGAGTAACATAAATCTCAGACAGAGTTACAATTTAGTAGAAGTGGTGCTCGCTATGCAAATTCAATACACAGTACCGTCTGTGTAGTGTGGTTGGTATGGCTGTTATGGCCGACAGGATGTTCCACATTGTAACTTGGCTAACCAAATATATATGCCTGAATGAGAAAGCATATGGAAATCACAGGATGGACCAGCGGATACCTCACTTTAAAGTAGCAAAGCCTCACCCAAGGGAGATTTCCAATTCAGCAGCCATAGTTCGGTTACATCAGACACCACAGTAGTGCTCCATTGTCTATTGTCTATCGCTGTCAAAACCAGCACCTTACGCTAACTACTAGGAATCAAAAGTGCAGTAGCCTCATTGTACCATTTGCTCAGATACACATGCATTTCAACTATATTAAATTTTTTTCAAAACTGTGTTGAAGGTATGCAATGGACCTTCCAATGGAATTATTCATCTTTGTGAAACTCCTGTAGGAGTTGGATTCCCTGTTCCCTGGTGGAGAGCTCGACGGGGTGAAACACCTGGGTAATCCACCCCCTCTGTACCATACCGATCCAGTAACATGGGGAGCAGAGAACAGTCAGACACGGGTTAGTAGTGTAATGGTTAGCACGCTTGTCACTGGTGCGAGAGGTCTGTGGTTTGATTCCCAGCCGATCCAATGACTAAGTTTTCTGCAACCTCTACTCTCCTCTCGTTGATAGGCTCCTACAAAATTCCCACAAATGGACAAGCCTGCCACAAAAGACACATCCCCATGCCAGGGGTAATACTTCTTAAATGAACCCTATCCCATGAGAGACACACCGAAGGTCTTTGGGAGGCCTTTGAGACATGTGCATGCATGTGGCTTCCTTATTCTCTTAAACAAGAGGCAGATTCTTTCTGTCAGTGCTTCTAATCAGCAATCAAAGGAGGTGAAAATTAGATTTCCTAGAGCTCCTGGATTAGGTAACGCTTCTGGGTCACCTCGTTAATGTTGAGGAAGGCATTTTGTATGGCAAGGCGGGATGTGTAAATCATATTAACCAGAAGCTATTGATTACTTGGACAATTGCCTTAGAATTGAAATTTAATCAGTTGACAATTTCACAGTCGGAATAGGTATGAGACTGAGGAGATGGGTATGATATCCATATCTAAACCTTTAAAGACGGATGTTCCTATACAACAAATGACATTTGTAGAGTAGCTTGCCGGTGCTGCATTTGTGCATCATGCCGAGCCTTCATGAGTATTTCAACCCTGTCGGGTCAGCATGATGCTTAATGCAGCACTACAGTAACTCAGCAGGGCTGCAATCATGCATCATGACAGCCATGGGCATGATGCATCAAAGCGTTTAGCTATCCTTAAAGGGTTAAATACCTGTGTATTGATACCAAGAAGGTAGCAATCAGTGTGGAGCCGGGACAGTTACTAGTCAACCCTATATTTTTCTACATAGGGTGGATGCAAGTCCAAGATATGACAAACAATAATATACATGTAGATTTCACTTCTAATCCAAATATAATCTTTGGAAACTCAAGGTTAACTATTTATTTGGTAAGTTCTGTAATGACACTGGGTTATTGGTCATTGAACCTCAGCTCAAAAAGGCTTTATTTAAGTCTATTTGCTTAATTCTGATGTGAGAGTAAAAGAACTTCTATAAAACCTCGTGCCTAACTCCCAAATATAAGTGACACCTAGAGTTTGGGCTGATCTTATAAGCCACAATGGCAATTTGATTATGGTGACTCTACAACTGTACCATAGTAGCAAGAACACACATAAAAGGTGCAACCTGACCATGGGTCGTTCCTATAGAGCGCCCTGACTCGTGTACGCAGTAAAGCAGTGTTTTGTCCCAAGGAATATCACCCTGCAAATCCCCCACCCCTGGTGATTTCTGCTTTTAGTTGGGGATTCCCTGCACCTCATCTGTGCCGTTATACACCTGCTTTGTCAGAGATGTTGTTACACTGCCCTCCCGAATATGTCAAGGGTGTTACTAAATTGCATAACAATTTGTTAGATGACAGAGAGCCAGCATTGGCAGGCTACAGGGCATTATTGTAGTTGTGGACAGAGGAGTACAGCCTTTCTAGTTCATACAATAGCTATTGCCAAATTGCCAAGCTGTTAACTGATAGATATTGAGTACCAGTAGTAATGGGGGTGGTTAAAACAAAATTTTGGGGGGGCCCATCCTAAAATATGGCACTCATCATCGCGAACAAGAATATCACCTTCGTTTTTGAATTTGAGGACTGTAACCCCCTTTGTCACCTCCTCTGAAGATAAAAATTAGGAAAACATTAAATTAATTCAAATTTAATTCATTTTTTAATTCTCTTGGGCTTTTAATCACTTAAAACATGAAACCCCTTCAGAATGCAATTTAAAAATATGATAGACCAAACTGAGCTATTTTGAAGTTCCCAAAAAATCCTAGATGGCCGCCATGAGCCATAAACGCTCCTATTTAGGACTTTCCTGACTTGAAACATGTATAAACCTACTTTGAGATGCAATATAAAAGTAGGGTACACTAAATTGAGCTATTTTGAATGTTGAGAAAATTCAAGATGTCCTTATGGGAATGATTATCTGGTTGGCGATGATGAGTACAATATTTTAGGATGGGCCCCTGCAATGTTAACTCCATACTAACCGACCCCCTACCAGTAGGATGCCTCAACACACGTAGTGAAGAGGACCTCAACGGGATGTCAGTTACAATTAATAAAAACATAGAAGCTGCTGCAAACTTCTCGATGTCCAATGTTCTTATTATTTAAAAGCATGAGTATTATTGCTATTGGTGCTTTTTAGCCTTCAGTTACATGGATTACATTGGGTTCTCTTCCCGTTTCAATTACAATATATCTGAGCATATAAGAGTTTCTGATTATCAAGGAAAATAAAGATAAGTACCATAAAGGAGCCATAGCTGTGCCCCTCTATAGGAGGGAAGCTGCCAAATGTAATCATACACTGATTTATCTGTTGATAACCATCCCAAGAGTTGAATATGTACTTTAACATTTCCATTATGTAGATCATTTGTTAAGTCAATCAAAATATAGGTTTAATGAAGTTTAAAACTGATACTTTCTGACAACTTTGATTTGATGAAATTCTTGCATTATACTTTTGGCAATTCAAAACAAAACGATCCCGTTACCCCAGTGTTTCTAAAGAAATTGTACACTAATTTCTGTTCTGCAATACACCCCTGCAATCCTTACCAAAATATTAGCCCCATCGTTTTCCCTAACTCTCCCCATCATCATCTAGGGGGATTTCCCATGGAGGATTTCTCGAAGAGAGGGGAAAATACCTCACACATGTGCCATATATGTAGATAGCCCTGCATGCCAGGGATAGAGCACCTAACAATACCACACATAGCTGATTACTGGAGCTCTAGTCCCTGTGCACATCAAACATTCTCTTGTTGCTATTTGTAAGAATATCAGTAAATGTAGATAAAATCAGGCAGCAATCTCATCAATATCTATGCAAATTCACAGCAGGAAACTTGATCTGGACTATTACATGAATGCATATGTGAATATAATTATTTGAAGCCAACTTTACTATCATGGAAATGCCTCCATGTCTGATTTCCTTACAAATGCAATTCCTGTAGAACAAAATACTGAGGATACAGTAAGCACCCATAGAATTGCATTGTATAAAACAATTGACAAATACAGACAAATTTACCTTGTTGAAGACTTTCTCCTCCATGGTAATATGTATGAATATGTATGCCCATCTGAACGGTAGTATAGGAAGTTGTTATTTGAATAGGATTATACTGAAAGCGTTCTCATGAATAAGCTGATGCCTTATTCCCCTATAACATGACCGCAAATGAACAGGCCTGTCACCAGACAGACATCTCATGAAAAAAGAAATATTGCTTAAGTAGCCACAGATCCCATACAGCAGGTGGAGGACTGGTATAGTAGGACAGGACGGCCTACATTAACAGGCAGCCTGTACTTTCAGGTCGCCCAGCCTGTGCATTCAGGCTACCCCTATACACTCTCCAAACACAGCAGGCTGGTGTCCAAGGCTGGGAGCCTGGTATAGCAGGCTGGGGCTGAGGTTTTCACACCTTCTCCAAACAGAGACTCTGCTACATGTGTATCACATTAGATCAAATACTAATTTAAACTCATAATAATTCAAAAATGCAATGGACCATGCACATAATGCATCCAAAGGTTGGTAGCTGATGTACTCATCTTTATACTAGATAGGTTTATAAATTTCGCAAATATCATATAAAAATCGCAAATATGATTTTATAAACGCTATATTAAGAACACAGTGCTGTAACAGAACAGCCCTGAATACAGGTCTGAGCGACCTGTAAAACCAGCCCGGGTGGTTTGCCCAGTCTGTATTGTAATTCTGGGCAGTCTTCCACCTGTACAGTACACGTTGCTATAGAGATATTTCATTTTATGCCTAGTTATAGACAGTCTACTTGTAGAAGGTATCTCAGCATCCTTTGTGACTTTTAACCTTGCTAAATTCCGCGAAACATATAAAGAAATACCAAGCGTATATACAACCAGAAGGTAGAGAAAACTAAATTCCAGCACCAGTGCACGGCACATACAAAAAAGAATCACTGTTTTCCAATGAAATGTTGTATCGCATGAAGGAAAGGGAGATTATCTTTTGCCTGGGGTAGAAATAAAGGAGACCAAGAATTCAGTGTGCCAATTTGCATGGACGCTTCAAGTCATGGGGAGGCCTTAAAGCAATGTGTGTGTGGCTTCTTTATTTCTCCCAATAAGAGGCCAATTCTGACTGTCAGTGCTTTTATCCACCAATTAGGTGAGCAGAGAATGAGATTTCCCAGAGCTCCAGATTTGGCTAACTTTGTCAATGTTGGGAAGAGTATTAAGAATGCGTAGTTCTACTGCATAGTGGACTGACAAAATGATATTAAATAGATCCAATTGATCATCTGCACTTCTGGCTTACAATTGAAATCCAATCAAATGACACTGTCTAAGTTGAAAGTGAAAATGAGAATGAGGATACTGATTAAACCAATGCTTTAAGATATGGCAGTCAGCATTCAACTGTATATCAAAATATAATCTACAAATATCCATTCATATCAGGAGGTTCATAACGTGACTTTTTGTCTTTTCGGTAACTTCTTTGGCATAAGGTACTCTTATTCTGAATGTCTTACTAATATTGAACATGTTGTAGGCTTTGCAATAAGGACTAGGCAATGTAAAGCCGAAACTTACCTCATTTTATTTTGATTCAAGGTGATTCCTTGATTGTCATTTTGAGGAATTTTAAGGATGAGCAAGTTGTAACACTGGTAGCTGAAATGCAAGCCCTTGCTTGCCTTAAAGTATACACGTATGCACACATGTAAGTATAGGAATCTAAACATGAGCTGGTAGGTGGTCACTGGTTAATGCTGAGGAATCGCTTGAGGCCATTGGAAGTGACCGTAGCTTAGCCTCCTTTACTGCTTGTAGTATATACCCTCACGTCGGGCCTTTTTCTCGTATGGTGCATGTATGTTAATACAATGAGCTTACCATTACAACCTCTATAAAGATCTAGTATGTAAGCAAATCGGGACTAACTTGGCTATCCAGTCCTAATCTTTCAATTGTGGCACCAGGAACTATTTTGTCATCCGAAATTGTAGGTCAAAATGTCTTTCTGGTCGTTTGTAAAGAGAAAAAGGCTTCAGTTACACCGTAGCAGTCACCTCATAGGTATACATCCTGTATCGTGGATGGAGAGCACAACTACCCCTGGATGGACAGTAAGTGACTCTGTGAGTAGCTCCTAGGCACTGATCCACTCATCTCCCACGAAGCTGTCTCTAAGATACACTACTACTCACAGGCTTTAACTAAGTGGCATGCTAATGCTAGGAGCACAAGGTATACCATAGCTAGACACCCATCATCTTTCAACCCTACATGGCCCTACTTTATCAGGTACCCTCTATGGCCAAATACATGGTAAGGCTCTAACCCAGTCGCTATTCTAGAAACTTTAATTGACTGACTTGTGTGCATTAAATATGTATTTGTTATACTTGATCCTATGCAAAAATAACAATAGTAAGTAATTACATCTAAACCTTCAATAATATATCCATATTGCTGATAGTTTGAACCATTCAATATATGTGGTTCAATGTGCCCCAGGGGGTAGGTCAACCTGCCCATTGAACCACCCAAAATTTTATTTTCGAAAATTCAAAATAAATTAAAAAAACAACCATATTTGGTTTACCAAAAGTGATCATATTGCACACTGATATATATATATAAGGTAACTGCTAGATCCAAGATTAAAGTTGAGATGACTTTAATGAGGTCAGGAAAAAAATAAATGTGCAATAGTGGTTCAACGTGCCCCTCTCTCCGCTACAGCAGGTCCATCTAGGGTTGAAAAGTGATAAGTCTCTACCTGGTACTATATATACAGTCATCTACTGTAAGCATTTGCATGATACTCAGTTTAAGCCTGTGCCACGACTGGACTGCCTGAGATCCAATATACACATCTACAGCATAGGCAGAGGGACCAGTCAGCCATTAATCCCTCCCTTTTCTTCATACCAATGGGCAGCCACGAGTCCTGAGGTCATGGTAACCAGCAACCTTCACCTTGTCCTGAAGGTCCAGGCTACAACTGATTAAGGATCTGGTTAATGTTAGAGTTGAATTGCTCATTATAAATGACCCATCAAGAGGGGCGGTAAAGTAACGTGGATCTAGCATGAGGAACAATAACTGGTTGGCCTGTAGACCAACTTCATTCTGGTCACAGCTCCGTGATGCCTATATCATGTGACGTGTGTGCATGACCAGACGCTAAAGTATGAATGTCAGACTGAAGGGAATCCTCTGTACTTCACATTCAATACAGATGCTGAGACTCATGGGTATGTTTGTTTGTTTTTTTGAGGGAATAACATAGTGCATTAATTTGCTATCTTGTCACCAGGCAGCATGCAGGTAATTCTGCAATCACACACCATGCTGACTCTATGAGGCACTCCATGATACACTCCTGAAGAGTTGGCTTGATGCATTAATGCAGCTTTAAAAAGTTAGGTGCAGGGGCTGCACTGGTGGACTGTGTGTCTGTTGCTATAAGGAAACAGGCTACTTTTAAATGTTAATGGGGATGCATCAAACAAGTTACTATAGTATTCATCTTAATATCTACATACATATTGGAAATAGACTACAAAGGTACATAATGTATGACGCACAGAGAAAGCACACAATATGCTCCTTGTTCTTTTAGAATACCTACTTTAATGGTATATGTAGTAGATGAATTAGGAAATATATCACATAACATACACCATAACTAGAATGAAAGTGGAATATATCTGGGAAATATGCATATACTACTGGACGACAAATACTTGAAATCATCCACTTTCCTTATCATATAGTGGACACACCTCTTATAATGAGCATCTGCTGTGTAACATACCATACAATATACAGATTACTGAACCTGGTGCTGACAGCTGCTAATAGATACTTAAGCTGACATGTGTACTACACACTTATTCAGGGTACCTGTTCTAGTTCTCATAAAATGGTTGACTTTTGGATGCAATTAATTTGTATTCAGGTTTCCCTCCTTCAAGCCAGAATGGTACTTAATTCTGACACCAGATGGTGCCCTGGCGAGCCCACTACTGATAAAAAAGTGTGATTCTCCAAAGGATGTATGGCATTACATAGCTGTCTCATCTCACTTTTAATAGTTCATGCTAAATAACATATACATTGGATGAAATAAAGTCACGATATCATCAAATCAGGTGGATCTCAAAGAAATATTGCAGACTCCTAGGAGAATCATGTCTGGGTCTCTACTACACTGTCCCTGAGCTGGGGATTTACCTAATGAATGCTTGCACAGTAAATCGTGCAGGTGTCTGGTTTTCAGCAACGCCAATTCCAAGAACACCTGGGAAGTGTCCCCTTGTCTCTGTACCAGGGAATACATTGGAATGGATTAGCCAATATTGAGAAAGGAAAACGGACTGATATCAAGCACTGCAGTTAGTCATTTCTGTATGTGCGTCATAGGAGACAAGGTTCTCAGGTAGCAAAATGATTTAACTATATAGCATTGTTTACAAAAGTTACAAACCCTGCTCCATACGCCACTGGTTTATATAAAAGCTTGTTTCTAGTAGTTACCAAAAATGTTTATGGCTTTAGACAGCTAGTAAGTTTAGCACTAGGTAAATATGTAATGATTTTAAAGCTCTAAAGATTAATGCCCATTATTTTAGACGGTGTTGAACCAAATCTCACATCTCCCCTTTGACCAAAACTGTCCATCTAAAAAGTGTCGTTTAATAACTTGTACGTTAATCGTCACTTTATCCCAAAGGGAAATGATTATCACATTCCTGATGAAATGTCTGAACAGCTTACAAGGCGTGTTAGTCTTGCCAGTCACCCCTTGTTGACCTTGGTCTGTAGTGGAGGTGATTGCCATGTCACTGTAGAACTCTGGGTCACACCCAGACACCTACAGGGCACCTGCCTTCTTACTAATGTCATTGTAACCATCATCAAAGAGCTTCTCACGTAATAACAAGAATTGCGGTTGTTGCCGCGTAAAAAAATGCCTCAGGCATTTTTATACGTGGCAACAACCGCAATTCTTGCATTTGAAGGAACATAATGTCTACATGGTTGGTATATTTGTAGGGGACCCATTCAAGACACCATATAAACAGGGCGGGAGGATGATATAACTGACAGATGTGACACAACAGGGGAAAACGTGCCATTACAGGGATTTAGTGTAATATACAGCCACTAGGTGGCCACCAGTGCAGCAGCACTAATAACCAATAGAACAATTGAATTCCTTTGGTCCATGTTAGGGGGGGGGGTAGGATTATAATCAACCTCAGGAGCAGGGAAATGTGTGTTGCTAGGCAGATAAACAATTAGAATAGCTGTTGCTAGGCAGCCAGCTGTCTTAGCAACAAACCAATGAAACCATTGAATTCCTCAGGTCCATGTTAGGGGGGTAGGTAGGATTATAATCAACCTCAGGAGCATGGATATGGGTGTTGCTAGGCAGATAAACAATTAGAATAGCTGTTGCTAGGCAACCAGCTGTCTTAGCAACAAAATAATAGAACCATTGAATTCCTTGGGTCCGTGTTAGGGGGGTAGGTACAATTATAATCACCCTCAGGAGCATGGAAATGGGTGTTGCTAGGCAGATAAACAATTAGAATAGCTGTTGCTAGGCAACCAGCTGTCTTAGCAACAAACCAATAGAACCATTGAATTCCTTGGGTCCATGTTCGAGGGGGTACGTAGGATTATAATCAACCTCAGGAGCATGGAAATGGGTGTTGCTAGGCAGATAAACAATTAGAATAGCTGTTGTTAGGCAACCAGCTGTCTTAGCAACAAAACGAGAGAACCATTGAATTCCTTGGGTCCATATTAGGGGGGGTAGGTATGATTATTATCAACCTCAGGAGCATGGAAATGGGTGTTGCTAGGCAGATAAACAATAAGAATAGCTGTTGCTAGGCAACTAGCTGTCTTAGCAACAAACCAATAGAACCTCTGAATTCCTTGGGTCCATGTTCGGGGGGTAGGTACGATTATAATCAACCTCAGGAGCATGGAAATGGGTGTTGCTAGGCAGATAAACGATTACAATAGCTGTTGCTAGGCAACCAGCTGTCTTAGCAACAAACCAATAGAACCATTGAATTCCTTGGGTCCATGTTAGGGGGGGTACGTAGGATTATAATCAACCTCAGGAGCATGGAAATGGGTGTTGCTAGGCAGATAAACAATTAGAATAGCTGTTGCTAAGCAACCAGCTGTCTTAGCAACAAAACGAGAGAACCATTGAATTCCTTGGGTCCATGTTAGGGGGGGTAGGTAGGATTATAATCAACCTCAGGAGCATGGAAATGGCTGTTGCTAGGCAGATGAACAATTAGAATAGCTGTTGCTAGGCAACCAGCTGTCTTAGTAACAGACTTATATAACCATTGAATTCCTTGTGTCCATATTAGGGGGGGTAGGTATGATTATTATCAACCTCAGGAGCATGGAAATGGGTGTTGCTAGGCAGATAAACAATTAGAATAGCTGTTGCTAGGCAACCAGCTGTCTTAGCAACAAACCAATAGAACCATTGAATTCCTTGGGTCTATGTTATGGGGTATAGGTATACTTATGATCAACCTCAGGATCGAAGGTTGATCAATATAAATTTTTTCATTATATATGCATAAATTTGTGTTGTGACACCTTAAAACAAAATGGCGGCACCCCTTAAAACAAAATGGCGGCACCCGTACTGACTTCCTGTCAAATGAAAACAATATACTGTGAAAGTACTTATATTCACGGGTGTAAATTTTCGCTGAAGTAGCCAAAAAGACTAATTCGCGGGTATTTATTCAGTACTGTAGCATATAAGAATTTCGCGGATTTTTCATTTCCGTGAATATAGCGAAAATATATACCCAGCGAAATAAAGTACGACCACAGTAATGCCTCAACCTGGTAGTTCGCAAGCTCACCACCAGGGCCCCTCCGGGGCCTTTCGGCCTTAAAAAACTCCCCACTGCTTCTGCAACACGCTCGGCAAATGGACAGGCTATTTTATTCTCCAAGCTTCGTCCAGGCCTCCTTATTCCAGTGCAATATAGTAAACTTAACTTCCATATACTACACTTTCTACCAACTACAGGCACTAAATATGAGACAGTACACTGATAGTGCTGGATGATGTATATAGATGTTTTTTTATGCCGAAGTGGTGGCGTAGCCACCTGGTGGTGCCACCAGGCACCACCAGAACGAGGTATATGATGTTTGCACTTTGCCAGAAGTCAGAACGGGCGCCGCCATCTTGGATTGTGCCGCCATCTTGGATTAAGGTGTCACGGTACTAATTGGCACAGTGATGTTCTAATATTTTCCTCTTTTTCACTATCAAGTGACTCCAAATGTGGTTCAAAATTTGATGGCGTTCATAAATGACGCCTTAAACAAAAGCTGACGTCATTTCCTATCTTTTGAAAATGTCCGTCAATAGGGGAGTCAGATTAGATTTTGCGGTAGTTGCCATGGAAAAAGCATAGTCTGAATATGATCAATTTTTCAAGTGCCCCACCGACCTGTGACCTTGACTTTGACCTCGAAGCGTGACCCCTTGGTTACCATGGATACCAAAAACTTTTTAAAACTTTTTTTAAACCAAGCATTGCCCATCTTCTGGTATGCCTATTATTACTCCCAGTCAAAAATAAGGTCTCCTAGCACTGATTATATCCACTAGAATTCCGTTTTTAGTAGGGACTATTTGGCTGTCCTAGGTTTCCTGGGCGGATTAGTACCGTGACACCTTAATAGGTATGGGGGCTTTCCAAAAAAAGTTTCACTTTTGCCACAAAATAAAGATATTCCCTCCCCTAACATGAATTTGAAGTCATTTTATGAAAAATGTATCTATTTTTGACCACAGAGCCCTTTAAAATATGTCTAAGGGGTGCATTTAAGGCTATTTTTTGCAGTTTTTGATGTAAAAACAGCTACCTCTATTCTGTGACCTCTAGTGAAAAACTGAATCTGACTAAGATATATCGGACTACACTGACCAGATGCCCCAAAACACTGGCAACAATATTCTGCATGTGGTTAAGGCCCCATCTCAATCCTGAGAGCACAAAAACAATCAATATGGGACCAATATCATGAGATTTAGGCCCAAATTTGCACTTTTTGGATGAAAATGAGGGATTTTCCGGTACATATGTCATAAGTTCACCTTGACAACCCTTAACAACACAATTAAAAATTCAACAAAATCTCTTGAATCATATTTCCAAGGGATATTCCCAACTTTTTTGAATCGGGCGAACATTATTCATGCTATTTATGACTATTTTTAGGGCCTCTGAAGTCAAAATTGTAAAAAATGCCTCGACATCAATTTCTGTGCCAAGCAGCCCCAACCTCACTCCGGGCCCCAATTGTCTCTTTTGAAAGTGAATGTTTAATGAAACAAATGATCTATGGTTAAATTAGTGGCATTAATACCCCTTCTATCCATATCAAGCCCAGAAATCCAGAGAAAAACAGCTAAATCCTTCATAAAACATCAAAAACGGGTCTAAAACCCACCCATTTGGCCTTATTAAGGTGTCACGGTACTAATTGGCACAGTGATGTTCTAATATTTTCCTCTTTTTCACTATCAAGTGACTCCAAATGTGGTTCAAAATTTGATGGCTTTCATAAATGACGCCTTAAACAAAAGCTGACGTCATTTCCTATCTTTTAAAAATGTCCGTCAATAGGGGAGTCAGATTAGATTTTGCGGTAGTTGCCATGGAAAAAGCATAGTCTGAATATGATCAATTTTTCAAGTGCCCCACCGACCTGTGACCTTGACTTTGACCGCGAAGCGTGACCCCTTGGTTACCATGGATACCAAAAACTTTTTAAAACTTTTTTTAAACCAAGCATTGCCCATCTTCTGGTATGCCTATTATTACTCCCAGTCAAAAATAAGGTCTCCTAGCACTGATTATATCCACTAGAATTCCGTTTTTAGTAGGGACTATTTGGCTGTCCTAGGTTTCCTGGGCGGATTAGTACCGTGACACCTTAGGGTGTCACAACACAAATTTATGCTATGTGATAACAATAATAAAAATCAACCTTTGATAGTTCCAGAGGTTGATTATAATCATACCTACCCCCCCTGATATGGACCCAAGGAATTCAATGGTTCTATCCGTTTGTTGCTAATACAGCTGGTTGCCTAGCAACTGCTATTCTAATTGTTTATCTGCCTAGCAACACACATTTCCATGGTCCTGAAGTTGATTATAATCATAACTACCCCCCCTAATATGGACCCAAGGAATTCAATGGTTCTATCGGTTTGTTGCTAATAAAGCTGGTTGCCTAGCAACGGCTATTCTAATTGTTTATCTGCCTAGCAACACACATTTCGATGGTTCTAAGGTTGATTATTATCATACCTACCCCCCCAATATGGACCCAAGAAATTCAATGGTTCTATCCGTTTATTGCTAATACAGCTGGTTGCCTGGCAACTGCTATTCTAATTGTTTATCTGCCTAGCAACACACATTTCCATGGTCCTGAAGTTGATTATTATCATATCTACCCCCCCTAATATGGACCCAAGGAATTCAATGGTTTTATCGGTTTATTGCTAATACAGCTGGTTGCCTAGCAACGGCTATTCTAATTATTTATCTGCCTAGCAACACACATTTCCATGGTCCTAAGGTTGATTATAATCATACCTACCCCCCCTAATATGGACCCAAGGAATTCAATGGTTCTATCGGTTGGTTGCTAATACAGCTCGTTGCCTAGCAACGGCTATTCTAATTGTTTATCTGCCTAGCAACACACATTTCCATGGTCCTAAGGTTGATTAAAATCATACCTACCCCCCCTAATATGGACCCAAGAAATTCAATGGTTCTATCCGTTTGTTGCTAATACAGCTGGTTGCCTAGCAACATCTATTCTAATTGTTTATCTGCCTAGCAACACAACTTTCCATGGTCCTAAGGTTGATTATAATCATACCTCCCCCCTAATATGGACCCAAGGAATTCAATGATTCTTTTGGTTTGTTGCTCATACAGCTGGTTGCCTGGCAACGGCTATTCTAATTGTTTATCTGCCTAGCAACGCACATTTCCATGGTCCTAAGGTTGATTATAATCAAACCTACCCTCTTATATGGACCCAAGGAATTTAATGGTTCGATCAGTTTGTCGCTAATCCAGCTGGTTGCCTAGCAACATCTATTGTAATTGTTTATCCGCCTAGCAACATTCATTTCCTTACCCCCTAACATGGACCCAAGGAATTCATAGGAAATGTCATATTTGAAGTAATATCATCCTTCCCCCTGATAACCCCTTCCCGGCCCTGCTTTTTCGGTGTCTTGAATGGGTTCCCTTCAAACATACCAACCATGTAGACATTATGTTTCTTCGAATGCAAGAATTGCGGTTGTTGCCGCGTATAAAAATGCCTGAGGCATTTTTTACGCGGCAACAACCGCAATTCTTGTTATGTCTCTCTTTGTGCATACCTTCCTACTCCCTTAAATGATAGATACATGCCTAGAATTTACGATTTCAGGATCTGTATCGAGAATATAAAGTAGGCCATTCACAACATAAACTTGCATGTACAAATGACTAGACATAGACTTGAGCCACATATACTATCATAGAATGAATAAAAACATCAGTTATAGTAAAAGAGATAGGACCTCTACTTGATATGGTAGGTGACAATATGATACAGCAATAGCACAGACAATTCAGACAAATATACTAAAAAAGGATTGCATTACTGAATATATTATTCTAATTATTTGTACCATATCATACTCTCACAGATTTCATTGACTTTTTAATCCTAACATGAACAACATTAAGTTCAAGGTTCACTTTTGAGTTCAAGACATGTTATTCTGTTTAAGACGAGTAAGAAGGATGAGAAAGTAAAGCTAGTTTATGAAGTGTTCCCTGTCTCCCTGTGACAGCTGTCTAGCTTAAGCCTCAGTTATTTCGGCGCAACTGTCTTCTTGTTCCTGTTCCTCCCCTAATGAGCCTAGAAGGATAGCGAGACATTTATACCCATGACTTAATAGCTCCCCTATGTCACACTGGTATACTGTGTAAAGGATAACAAAGTACAGTATACAGGCCTGCCTTTGTAAATCTAGTATTCTTATCCACTGTCTATATTACAGTCTTGAATTGACAGTAATTATACTTGATCAGCAGTATTATAAAAAAAGATTGAAGATGGCATTTACATGATTATCATCACCTGGCATCTGGCATAGCTTCTCTAGCCATTCTACACAAACATTTTACCATAAGCAATAAGATCTGCCAATTCGTGTTGTTGATTTTTTAAGGTGGATCAACAATAATTCCCTGCCCCTGTCCACTTGACTTCTCCTAGTATAGCATTCAAGTTAATCTATCCTGGTCAAAAGCCAATCTACTGACATTCCAGAGGTTTTACAGCCACTCCAGTTCTTTTGGCTTCTTTTTTTATTCTCTTTCTCCTATTTTCCCAATGGTCATGTCTCAGTTTTCAAGCTGATACGTCCAACAGGGAGGGACTAGCTGTACCAGGCCTGTGCTGGCTGTTCATATCGGTGCTGGAAAGACTTTCAGAACCAAACAATCCATTTTTTCCAATATACTACATAGTGATTGTTTACCATTCTGTTTGAATGTTTCATACTTTGAAACACATTCAAGAATTTTTCCTCCCGATCTATAGTCATGTTACATTAACTCTATCTCATCATTTCATCTGGCAAAATATCATAATGTATCATAATCATGGTACAAGAAATATGTATTTAAATGGCACTCAGGGTTAACAAACTGCCATACCAATACATGCAATATCAATAAAATGCATCATACATCCAAACTCGTCAAGTAAAATAAATATTTCACTGACAAAATCAGCCGTGATTTCTTCTGTCATACCTGATTCGCCCATAAGTTTAAATCATAGACTTTCATTGACGTACAACTGCCTGACGTCAGTAGAATACTCCTTTAAGAGAGATCCCCATGCCTTCACACCTTCCTGTGATGAATGATACCTGAAGTGGGTATTCCATCAATAATCATTTGTCATAAAGACAATGATGTGTTGCTTATCAGTTAAGTCTTGAACTATTGACTAATGATGAATCTGTCAGCAAATAGTATCTGTCAGTAAAATAGAAAAAGGAATAACCCCCATTAGCATTACACATCCATTATTCACTCACTCCTAGTGAAAATCATATCATAATTTTGGCAACTATGTTTCTTGATAATCACCATTTGATATCATACAAATTACTCATCTCAGCTTGACAGGTCTTTCTACCTTCTCCACAACCATTAGCAGTTATTGAGGTTATATCAGCTCTCAGCAACAGTGTTAGTAGCAGTGAGGCATAAAATAAATTACAACATAATCTGTATGTATGTGGTAAGGGGATAGCTCAAGTAGTTGATCTGAGAGATGGGAACACTAATCATGTCTGACAGACAAAAATTAATGTCAGGATATTTTGCTGCTGCAACACTCAGTAGACCAGAATCAGGAAGCGTTCATTTCTTGGGATTATTTACTTAACTTGATTGACTGATGCTAAATTGTAAACCAATCTGTAATGAGTACCAGCAGTTGGCATCTCACACCTGGTCACATGTCAGTGGCAGTTAGCAAATACACAGAGCCTACTGCAAACATCCTGAAGTCTAAGTATCCTCATTACTTCCTTATTGTGGGCTACAGTCCTGCCACCATCCTTCAACTATATATATATATCTATTCAGGTGCTTGATAATATTTCTCACATAAACCTCCCACTGCTTGGGTATAATTCATGTATATACATATAGGTCCTATAGCAAGAGTAATAATCACAGTTACATCATAAACCCATTTCAAATGAATTCTTAGAAGAAGGTGATTTCCCTTGTCTTGTCAGCTTCAGGCTTAGTGAGCCTATGTCTGAAAGCTATCACTGTTCTGGTTGCCAACTGGGTAGTTTCCGTGCGATCACACTTATCTCATTTCCTTCTTGCCTACATCTAATAGAACAGGCCCTAAAGCCATTTGTCCCTGTCTTGAGCCTCTCAGGCTCTTTGCGACATTAAGAGGTGGAGGGGTAATTTCCTTGTTACCAGTCTGATTTTAGTCATATTGCTGAGCCTGTATATGGCAAAGAAGTGTATCTCTGCATTATTGAAACCTCATCAATTTATTCATGATCATGGAAAGGCATTTAGGATTGAATTTCTAAATTGCCTATTCCTCGACTAATATTATTTTACACTATGGTTTGTATGGATCATCAAGTGATCAACATTTAAACTCAAATTCACACCTCAAGTCAGATACAGTTTTCCAAGTTTACAGAATGTTCCAAAGGCGCAAGACCTAATACTACAGGATGTGTATAATATGGAAACAAATGAGTAGGATTGTGAAAAAGCAAACTCTTGGGCTCATTGTGTAGGGGCCTCTCCCTCATGTAGTCGCCATCACAGATCATAGAAGACCATGAATAAATGATCTCTCAGTAAAACTCCCCAAAAGCTGTCATAAGATTTCAAACTGACTACAAATGCCTTTCTGTGTGCTGAACTAACTACTCCCTAGAATCAGTTTTTAAGAGGTGTTAGGGTTCTTATTCATTTAATAGTGGCCATTCTAGAATTAATGAAGCTCCTGTGTCAGTAAGATTGGACAGAGAAAAAAATACAATTGAAACAACTGGGGGGCACTCAAGTAGTAATGAGACTAGACCCTATCAGCAATCAACAGCCACACCCTATTTCAAGTTAACCTTTCCAATGAGAAAAAGAGTGGGATTCAACTGATCCTCCCACCCTACAGGCCATCATATATGGATAATTCATTTTAGTTCACTAGAGTTTATTAGGGACAGGGTTTATCAATCAGGTTGAAAGGAATCATACATTCATATGCGTGTAAGGTTTGGTAATGAACAATGGTTTATCTATTGACAATACATAGGAGAATGGTGTTTTTCAAATAGAGGTTATACCATACATGACAACTGGAACAAAAACTGAAAATGCAAATGAGGGAAAACCCTGTAAGAGGAAAGCTATTCAAACCATTTAAAGTCGGCATAATGTAAAAACCCTGCCAGGTTAATCACTAGTTAGTAAAGCATTCTTTGATCCTGCTGATAAGGTATACAATGCATTAAAGCACCCTATACGCATTAGCCTGCAGAATAACTCCTACTTCCCACATCCATAATTTATACACATGAGTAGGTTATGGAGGATACCTGGATATCTCTGGATCTAATGAAGGCATCGGTGATGAGAGGTGAGAGTCGGGCAGCGGTCTGAGACTGCTCCCGTTGATACCCAGTGCACTGTAACAGCCCCTCAGTTAGGCACACCCCCTGGTGGAGGTGAAGACAACTAACAGTAGCATGTTTGTGACAACAAGCCTTGTTACCGGATTGGTGCAGCATCTTTATGAGAATCGGGAAGGGATGGAAAAATCTCATGTTGCCAAATGCTTGTTATTTCAACCACCTTTGTGCCAGAATCCAAATTTAATATCAAAACCAGTTATTGTATTTATTATGTCTCATTTCATGTCAGTGGTTCATAACAGGGCTTGCCTAATGAATAGGTTGGCCTTGCCATGCGAAAGACTGACCCAGTATTTGACAATTCCACTAACACAAAGTGCTTTAGAACAGCATAGAATGAGACAGATCTTTCATGAGGGAAATAACCAGGCAACAGTAGACACGAAAGAAGGACCCTTTGTGTTGCTTTTTTATTGATACAATTTTTTTTTAAAGGTCTCTGTGTTGCAGGCTAATTAATTTAGCCGAAACATATGGTGTGTACCACATATAATTGATGTTAAGCTATTGGGACATTATCAGGATCTGACATTGGAATGGGGGAAATCCCTTGACACCATTTCTTGCAGATGGCCTTGCGTGCTACTAATAGAGCAGTTAACAGAATGTGAACTCTATTCCCAGTGCACATAATGCTCGTTTCCCCACTACATGTAGACACAGTAGCTGTAGATCAACCAGTACAGCAATATCAGCTGTGGGTAGCTAGCTGTGCCAATATATGCCTGTAATCCTTTTTATTGCCTGTTCAGGATAGGGTTGTGGTTAGGACAATGCACCCGTGATAAGCAGTCCCTAAGTTCAAATCCCCCCTCCCCACTCCAAGGCTACGTAAGGTGACCATACCATGCACAGGTAAATCTCGTTCATTATACTGGTCATCTTTGAAAAGTTTTGCAGTAAGAGAAAGATTACCATAACCATTGTTTCACCTACTCATGTGCAACCATTTTTTAGTCTTAAATTTTCTTGTTAATCTTTAGGAGGTTGTGCTATCGTTAAAAGCAGTCATTAAAATACATCCAGTGACCTCAGGTCTCATACTTTTCATGATTTATGAATGGTCTGCCACTAATAACACTGATGCCCTCTGGGGGAGGGATGGCAATATATTTTTGTCATCTCCTGTTAGATGTAAAGCCTAAAATGGTACCAAACGTACCAAACACATTTTTTGGTTACCAACTCAAACCCTGCATGAGGAGGTTGGGGGGGAGTCTAAATCCACATTCACTGGAAAATCGGCTAGACTCCTCACCTAGGCTTGAAGTTAGCATTGAGGGAAGCTTGCATTAAATCTGCCAATAAGTTGTCATATGTATACCATAAATACCAAAATTGATTATTATATTTCACACCTGTGTGCCTTTAGAATCAGTGTATTTTGGTAGTGATGCGGGTCTGAATTAAACTAATATGGACATTCGTCTAAAATCATTTTTGTATATTGTGGAAGACAATAACAACTTTTCAAAATAGAAAAGACATATAAATAACTAATTGTTCAAAGTAGGCAACCGACGAGAGCTCTATGTGGTATCATATTTGATCTATGCAGTATTCTATTTTGATTGCCATTAATGTGCAGTGCTTGTGTTTTTATCAATTATAATATCCAAGCCAGACATCCTAATTAGATACTAACCACAACGTTTATCCTCCACTCATACTTCAGCAGCTGTCCAAATTGCATTTGTGTGTTTTCATTTAATAACACTGATCCCACTTCTCCAGCCTGATTAGTTTCTGATTCTGACACCAGGTGGTGTGGATGGCTGGTTTCAGCTTCACAGGCAATGGGCCCAGGGCGGAAAACCTTTTTCTGTGAGTCTCACTTTCATCTCTCTGTAATTGAATAGTGACATTGTCAACTGCTATTTGCTGCTTCCTGCATAATCCACACCTACTTAAGGTGTTAGTTTGTTGGCATAATCATACTTTGGGTGTCCCATCTTGGGTAGGTAAAATATGGACTGTGTTCTGAGTATCTGGAACAGCTGCATGAACCAGCACTAACATACAGGACTAAGTATAGAATACTTCAATTCATAGTTCAGAATGCACAACATGTTCTAGATGTTGATCTGATAGCTATGTTTTAACTGAGATATATAAGAATTGTGGGATTTTCCTGGTGGTAGTAGTATATGGAAAGGTGGGTATGTAGTAGGCAATGCATTAAACATGCTATTCATCTAATTAACTGAGAGACTCACCATGAGAAAATCAATGGTGAGCAAGTAATGAATGCTCCCACACTTCTATGGTTCTGAATAAAGCACAATTTGCTCATTATTCAGGAGGGAATAGATGCTATCTCCTCGTATACCATAACTGTACTGAATAAAGCAGGTTATGTCCTTTATTCAGTAGATAATGAATGCTAACTTCTCATATAGTCTACTCTACTGAAGAAGGTACAATAAGCCATTTAGTCAGTATGAAATGAATGCTGATTTATCCTATTTATGTACCCTATAAAGTCAGATATATTATGCCCATTATTCAGGAGGGAACAGATGCCATCTTCTCTCAGACCATTACTGTACTGAATAAAGCAGGTGAAGTGATTCAGCTGATTGATTCAAGCTGCAAATTATTTCAGAGACAATGAATTATTTGTCAATTCTGAGAGCAGAAATGTAGGCCATATCACACTTTAGCCCGGATTAAAAACGCTGATCCTGAAGCAATGAAAGGGAATGAAGACGACACAGAATAATGCAAGAAAAGGAGCTAGCCCACAATTTTTACTTGAATAGATTTGCCCTCTTTTCCTATAGAAAGAAGCTAGCCCTGCAAGGTTTAATCCTTCTAATTTTTCCTAAATAACTATCCATTCATTCCCTCATATATAATGCCAATTTGGCCCCGGCTGACTTCATAAAATAGTCATTTTGAGGCCTATTTTTCCCATAGAAAGAAGCTAGCCCCGCAGGGGCTAATCATTCTAATTTGTCCTGAATAATTTTGCATTCATTCCCTTATCATCACACTTTGGCCCAGGCTGACTTCATCTTGAGGCCCTTTTTCCCACAGAAAGTAGCTAGCCCCGCAGGGGCTAATCATTTTAATTTGTGGCATTCTCCTTCTGTAAGTCGCTAGTTGATCATTCAAGTCATGAAAAGGGTTAAAAATTGAAGAAAAGTAGGGGTATATGGAAAAAGTGTCCAGAATGTTATAATGTGGTGGAACCTAAAAGGCAATTATTTTCAAGGTAGTAGTATATGAATTGTTGAGTGAAGGGTATCTTTAACTGAATAATCATCATCTTTGTCTTGACAAATAGCCAGAGTGAGGGGTATTTTTAACTGAATAAGCGTCATATTCCCCTTATTCCCTTTCTATAATATTACCCTTATTCTGACCTTTTTGCCAAGATAAAAATGAGGCTCATTCCGTTAAATATACCCCTCCCTTGGACTATTTGCCAAAACAAAGATGACGCTTATTCAGTTAAAGATACCCTTCCCTCTGACTATTTGTTAGTACAAAGATGACGCTTATTCAGTTAAAGATACCCTTCCCTCTGACTATTTGCCAAGACAAAGATGAGGCTTATTCAGTTAAAGATACCCCTCCCTCTGAATATTTGCCAAGACTAAGATGAGGCTTATTCTATTGAAAATACCCAACTAGCGACCTAAACCTTCTCACCTACAAGTGACCTATTTATTCTAACCTTGTATAATATAACATTGTCCATATTATTACTTATATTAATATGAATAATCCTGCGTCACTTACCTTCTTTCCCCCCAAAAAGCCATGCCCCATGTTTTTCTAATAGCTCCCCTTAAGGGAAACCCTTTTCCCCGGGGTTATATTCCCCTGGGATGTTTTTAGATTGTATTACAATAATCCCTATATAGTAACTCCCAATTTAAGTCGCTCACAGGTGGAGTTGCAAAAAAAGTCACTACTAAGGGTCAAACTAAAAGTACCCCTGTCCCTTATAGTAATTCCCACTTGAAGTCACTAACAAGTTGAGTCACTAGTGGTAGTGATCACTAGTAAGAAACAAGGTTTTCCTGATAGTAACTCCCGCTTCAAGTCGCTAACAAGTTGAGTAGCTAGTAGTCGGGTTAGAAAACAAGGTTTCCCTTATAGTAACTCCCACTTTAAGTCGCTAATTAACAAGTGGAGTCACTAGTAGTAGTGATCACGGGTTAGAAAACAAGGTTTCCCTTATAGTAACTTCCACTTTAAGTCGCTAACAAATGGAGTCACTAGTAGTATTGATCACGGGTTAGAAAACAAGGTTTCCCTTATAGTAACTCACACTTGGGCCCTGGCTGACTTCATAAAATAGTCATTTTGGGGCCTTTTTCCCATAGAAAGAAGCTAGTCCTGTATGAAATAATCATTCTAATTTTTCCTGGACAAATTTCTGTTCATTCCCTTATATATTATCACACTTTGGCCCTGGCTGACTTAATAAAATAGCCATTTTGAGCCCTTTTTCTTCCATAGAAAAAGGCTAATCATTCTAATAATCATTATCCGGCCCTTTTTTCCCATTGAAAGAAGCTAGCCTCACAGGGATTAATCATTCTAATTTGTCCTGAATAAAGTTGCATTCATTCCCTACTATATCATCACACTTTGGCCCCGGCTGACTTCATAAAATAGTCATTCTGAGGCCCTTTTTCCCATAGAAAGAAGCTAGTCCCGCAGGGGTTAATCATTCTAATTTCTCTCTAAGTAACAAGGCAGCCCCATAGGGATGGTGTTGAAGCAGGAGATCCTAGGTTTCTCCCAGTTAGTCAGGTGAATAGACTTTGCCTGTGGCAATGCTCATACTTCATATACTACTTGCATTGGGACCTTGATCTAATTGAAAACATTTTTCATTTCTTTGAGGTGTTTCTGCTACAGAAACGGGGAAAATTGAATGTCAAAATGATGCAGCCCAATGCAAAGGAAGTTGTGCATCTACACTGGATCCCTTATTGCAAATATTAGATAAATGGGAACAGATTTACGTATGTGTGCCATCTCAACTGTATAGTACACCGATCCAACTTTTCCATCCAACCAGCTATACAGGACCCATAGGGATACATAACCATGCCAGTGGGACACCCAAAGTACGATTATGCCGATTATCCCACTAAATCTGTGAAGCAACATATTTAAGACATGCACATTGTTATCCAGCCATTCCGAATATAATATTATGTGAAGGGGATACCAATAGGAATCATGATTAGCTAGATGAATTAGGAACAAAATAAAAACCACAAAAATTAGCATTTAATAGACCTGCATCCACATTAAATCTGTGTTATCAGGCCATTACACTTTGGTGCCCCACTTCCTATCCTTATCACCTCTTTACCAGGCCTCAGCATGCCCTGTGGTGTATAACACCCCATACCGACCACTTTTAAAATCAGGTAAGGGTCCAGATGGTACTACAATCTCGGGTATTCTGGTATTAACTTGACTTCTGCTATCAAACCGATTGACGCTCATATCTGACCATGCCGGACTATGACTATGATAACCCTCTCAATAGCCCACCATGGTCAGACTCTGGCAAACAAGTCCAGCAAAGGTCTGTGCCAGGCTGATGCTAACATCTATTTTTGTATTACCAATATCTTGACATAAAATGTAAAGTTGAAATGTTACAAAGTGAAAGGCTGGCTTAGGTCCTCTAGACATGGTAATTTTTATTTTTGGAGTGAGCCTTTTCGGCCACCGTACTAGAGAGCTTTCAGTGTAAGAGTTTATTCATACAACACGAGTGTCAAGAAGTGGATGAGTTTACACTGTTTATACAGCACAGTCTACTGCCCTTTGACCTCATGCACTATAGTTATAGGGGACATCATGTGTTTAGACCTTAAAATGTGGGGTAGTCTGCGCAAGTGATGAGAACCTGTTTTTTAACCCCTTGGATAAAGCATACACAGCAAGTTGAGTGCACACATGATTGATAAGCATCAGTCTTCCCACACATTAAGTGGAAATCTATGACAAATACTGACCTCCAGACATCTTTACCTTTTTGAGTATAAAGAAAATTTACTTCATGATGATGACCGAGTCTAGAGCTTCCATACCAGTAGCACATCCTGATCCACTGCCACACTGGCACTACCTTGGTCTTTAAAGGCTGTGTAAGGAGTGGGTGCCTGGGGAGCAGCTCGCCCTGAACTCACTCAGCGACCTGAGCAGCTCAGTGTAAGAGGTATAATACAGATATATACATGAAAGTAACTCTAAGGGGTTTAAAAGCTGTGCTTTAGCCCGTAAGGATAAGGATAATTATCATAGACTTTATTGATGCTAATAAGCGACTCAATACACAGTATTAATAATTCCTGGTAAAAGTATTTCATATTATGAAATATGTAATAAACAGACAAATGTCAGGTTTAAGTCAGGGCTGTATTTCAGGGCGCGGTAGTACTGTGATGGTTATTAAATGGCTTGGCAAGATACAGCTTTCTTTGTTTTAAGCAATGACTGTAGTATTCTGTTAAAAAAAAGACATACATATTTCATTGTAAAAAAAACACTCCCTTTATTTAAAAGAAATAATGTTTCACTTAAAAGTGGGTTCTGTACTTGCAGTGTTGTTTTGGCTTAAAGCTGTGTCTGTTATAAACCATTCTGAATTTTTTGAAATTTCACAGATTATCCCGGACACACACTATGGTTCATCATTTACCACTGGAATTATAGCAACTGATGAAAGTACTAGTGGATTTTTTTACCAGTCAATCATTTTTATTTGGTAATACACGGTAACCATTGATTTTTCTGAAAACATTTTCTATGGAATGAACATGACAATAATCTAACTGCCGAAACTCATTCATGCGTTTATCACAACTAACAAGAACACAGCAGCTAATTTGTGGTGAGCCATGTTTTTCTATGCCGGAATCACGGTTTCCTGCCCTGTCCACTCGACTTCTGCTACTCTACCTCTCACCCTGGCCCGATGCACACCACTCCCCATCCACCAAGATTTACAGCCACTCCACTATATTTTGCTTTTGCTGTTTCTCTTTTCTCCCAGATAATTTTTACCCACCATTCTTCACCAGGCTAAACCATACTGCAGCCGAGCTTCTAGACAAAAGCTAGGGAAAAGTGGGGACAGAGGGGCCAGGGCCCCCCAGCAGAACTATAGGGGGCCTGAATAGTTCTAGTAATAATACTATACAATATACAAGTGTGTACATCGTGCATAAAGGCAGTGATACTGCCCCCCCCCCCCCTAAGAAAGATTTGCTTCTTAGGCCTTTGCTGATCTAAGTTGGAATAGTGGTTGAACTGGCATTCAGCTTTCATTACTACTCACTGATAATCTTTATGTCTGTAATATGGAGAACATTGTTTTTAATGGAGTACTTCCTGAGCACATGTGAGTAACTCTCAAGAGATTCTAATGTGTCAACCAATGATATGGCAATATGGCTGAATCTATGATCAACCTATATGTATAACAGGTATAGGTACAGTGTTAGGACAATTGCCATGATACCGCACAGCTGGCTGAGAATAGAAAATACAGTCTTTATGCATCATGCATATTATGCTCGCCCCATGCATGAATGAGTGACAGAGTTACACTTTAGTAGAAGGCACAACAAGTGGTGCTCACTATGCAAATTCAAAACAGGATATATGATCTTGGCATTTTTATATTACATAGAAAACTACAGTACCGTCTGTGTAGTATGGCTGGTATGGCTGTAACGGCTGACAGGATGTTCCACATTGTAACCTGGCTAACCAAATATATATCCCTTAATGAGAAAGCATATGGAAATCACAGGATGGACAAGCGGAGACCTCACTTTGAAGCAGGAAGGCCTAACCCAGGGGAGATTTCCAATTCAACAGCCTGACCATAGTTTGGCTACAAAGGGCACCACAGGAGTGCTCCATTCTCCATTGTCTATCGCTGTCAAAACCAGCACCTTAAGCTTAATACTATTAATCAAAAGTGAATTAGCCTCATTGATTTCTTGCAACCATTTGCTCACATGAATATCAACTATATTAACTTTTTTCTAAAAGTGTGTTCAAGGTATTCAATGGACCTTCCAATGGAATTATTCATCGTTGTGAAACTCCTGCAGGGGTACGCTTGTGGAGAGCCTGAAGGGGTGAAACCCCTGGGTAATCCAGCCCCTCTGTACCATACCGATCCAGTAACATAGAGAGTGGAGAACAGGCAGACACAGGCTGGTAGTGTAACGGTTAGCACGCTTGTCACCGGTGCGAGAGGTTTGTGGTTTGATTCCTAGCCGATCCAATGACCAAGTTTTCTGTGACCTCTACTCTCCTCTCATTAATAGGCTCCTACAAAATGCCCACAAATGGGCAGGCCTGCCACGAACGGCACATCCCCATGCCAGGCTTAAATCCTAACTAAGAGGCCAATTCTTTCTGTCAGTGCTTTTATCCACCAATCAAGGGATGTGAAAATGAGATTTCCCAGAGCTCCTGATTCAGGTAAAGCTTCAGGGTCACCTAGTTAATGTTGAGGAAGGTATTTTGTACAGCAAGGCGGGATGTGTAAATCATATTAAACAGAAGCTATTGATTACTTGGACAATTGCCTTAGAGTTGAAATTTAATCAGTTGACAATTTCATAGTTGGAATAGGTATGAGACTGAGGAGATGGGTATGATATCCATATTTAACCCTTTAAAGACGGATGTTCGCATACAATGACATTTGTAGAGTAGCTTGCTGGTGCTGCATCATGTCATCATGCCGAGCCTTCATGAGTATTTCAAGTATTTCAACCCTGTTGGGTCAGAATGATGCTTAATGCAGCACTACAGTTACTTGGCAGGGCTGCAATCATGCATCATGATGGGCAAGGGCATGATGCATTAAAGTCTTAAGCTATCCTTAAAGGGTTAAATACCTGTGTATTGATACCAAGAAGGTAGCAATCAATGTCAAGCCGAGACATTTAGTCAACCCTATATATTTCTATATAGGGTGGATGCAAGTCCAAGATATGACAAACAATAATATACATGTAGATTTCACTCCTAATCGAAATATAATCTTTGGAAACTCAAAGTTGACTATTTATTTGGTAAGTTCTGTAATGACACTGGGTTATTGGTCATTAAACCTCAGCTCAAAAAGGCTTTATTTAAGTCTATTTGCTTAATTCTAATGTTAGAGTAAAATAACTACTATTAAACCTTATGTATTAGCCTAACTCCCAAAAATACCGTATTCAACGTAATAAGCGCCCTCCCCCAAATGAGCCCCCCCCTTTTTGGAGTATTTTTAGACTAGAACAAAGGCTCAAATTTCAGGATTTTGGAGACAATTAAATAAGAACTAAAACTACCATAAAAATAATTTTATAAGCGCCCTTGGCGCTTGTTCCGTCGAATACGGTAAGTGACACCTAGAGTTTGGGCCGATCCTATAAGCCACAATGGCAATTTGATTATGGTGACTCTACTACTGTACCATAATAGCAAGAACAAGCATAAAAGGTGCACCCTGACCATGGGTCGCTCCGATAGCCCGCACCGCTGATCTGACTTGTGTACCCAGTAAAGCTATGTTTTGTCCTAAGGAATATCTCCCTGCGAGTTTGCCACCCCGGGTGATTTCTACTTTTAGGTGGGGATCCCGTGCACCTCATCTGTGCCGTTATATACCTGCTTTGTCACAGATGTTAATACACTGCCCTCCCGAATATGTCAAAGGTGTTACTAATCTGAATAACAATTTGTTAGATGACAGAGAGCCCGCATTGGCAGGCTACAGGGCATTATTGTAGTTGTGGACTGAGGAGCACAGCCTTTCTTGTTCATACAATAGCTCTTGCCAAGCTGTAAACTGATCGATATTAAGTACTAGTAGTAGGGGGGGGTGGTTAAAACAACATTTTTGGGGGGCCCATCCTAAAATATGGTACTCATCTTCGCAAACAAGAATATCAGCTTCGTTTTTTAATTTGAGGACTGTAACCCCCTTCGTCAACCCCTCTGAAGATGAAAAGTCAGAAAATATTAAATTGATTCAAATTTAATTCAGTTTTTAACTCTCTGAAGCCTTTACTCAATTGAAACATGCATGAAACCCCTTCAGAATGCAATATAAAAATATCACAGACCAAACTGGCTATTTTGATGTTCCCAAAAAATTCAAGATGGCTGCCATGAGCCATAAACGCTCCTATTTAGGACTTTCCTGACTTGAAACATGTATAAACCTACTTTGAGATGCAATATAAAAGTAGGGTACACTTAATTAAGCTATTTTGAATGAAAAATCCAAGATGTCCTTTATGGGAATGATATCATTGTTTGCGATGATGAGTACCATATTTTAGGATGGGCCCCGCAATGTTAACTCCAATTTTCTAGATTAACTGACCCCCCTACCAGTAGGATGCCTCAATACACGTAGTGATAAGGAACTCAGCCGGATGTCAGTTACAATTAATAAAAACATAGAAGCTGCTGCAACCTTCCTGATGTCCAATGTTCTTATTGTTTAAAATCATGAGTATTATTGCTCATGGCGCTTTTTAGCCTTCAGTTACATGGATTAAGAATAACTTGGGTTCTCTTCCCGTTTCACTTACAATATATCTGAACATATAAGAGTTTCTGTTTATCAAGGAATATGAAGATAAGTACCATAAAGGAGCCATAGCTGTGCCCTTCTATAGAAGGGAAGCCGCCAAATGTGATCCTACACTGATTTATTTGTTGATAACCATCCCAAGTGTTGAATATGTACTTTGACATATTTTTCCATTATGTAAATCATTTGTTAAGTCAATCAAAATAGAGGTTTCATGAAGTTTAAAACTGATAGTTTCTGAGATCTTTGTTTTGATGAAAATTCTTGCATTATGCTTTTGGCAGTTCAATACAAAACGATCTCGTTACCCCAGTGTTGCTAAAGACAGTTCTGATTTCCTTACAAATGCAATTCTGGTAGAACAAAATACTGAGGATACAATAATCACCCATAGAATTGCATAATATAAAACAATTGATGAATGCAGACAAATTCACCTTGTTGAAGACTTTCTCCTCCATGGTAATATGTATGAATATGTATGCCTATCTGAACAGAAGTAGAGGAATTTGTTATTTGAATAGGATTATACTGAAAGCGCTCTCATGAATAAGCTGATGCCTTATTCCCCTATAACTTGACCGCAAATGAATAGGCCTGTCACCAGACAGACATCTCATAAAAAAAGAAATATTGCCTCAGTAGCCACAGATCTCATATATTACACCTTGCTATAGATATATTTCATGTTATGCCTAGTTATAGACAGTCTACTTGTAGGAGGTATCTGAGCATACTTTGTGAATTTTAACCTTGCTAAATTCCGCAAAATGTATAAAGAAATACCAAGCGTATCTATAACCAGAAGGTAGAGAAAAAAAAATTCCAGCACCAGTGCACGGTGCCTACGAAAAAGAATCACTGTTTTCCAATGAAATGTTGTATAATATGATGAAAAGCGAGATTATGTATGCCTGGGGTAGAAATAAGGGAGACCAAGAATTCAGTGTGCCAATTTGCATGGACGCTTCAAGTCGTGGGGAGGCCTTGAAGCAATGTGCGTGTGGCTTCTTTATTTCTCCCAATAAGAGGCCAATTCTGACTGTCAGTGCTTTTATCCACCAATTACGTGAGCAGAGAATGAGATTTCCCAGAGCTCCAGATCTGACTAACTTTGTCAATGTTGGGAAGAGTATTAAGAATGCGTAGTTCTACTGCATAGGGGACTGACAAAATGATATTAAATAGATCCAATTGATCATCTGCTATTCTGGCTTACAATTGAAATCCAATCAAATTCCAATGTCTAAGTTGAAAGTGAAAATGAGAATAAGGATACCGATCGGACCAATGCTTTAAGATATGGCAGTCAGCATTCAACTGTATATCGAGATATAATCTACAAATATCAGTTCATATCAGGAGATTCATAATGTGACTTTTTGTCTTTTCGGTAATTTCTTTGGCATAAGGTACTCTTATTCTGAATGTCTTACTAATATTGAACATGTTGTAGGCTTTGCAATAAGGACTAGGCAATGTAAAGTGGAAACTTACCTCATTTTATTTTGATTCAAGGTGATTCCTTAATTCTCATTTTGGGGATTTTTAAGGATGAGCAAGTTGTAACACTGGTAGCTGAAACACAAGCTCTTGCTTGCCTTAAAGTATACAGGTTGTACACGTATAAGTATAGGAATCTAAACCCGAACTAATAGGTGGTCATACAGCTGGTTAATGCTGAGGAATTGCTTGAGGCAATTGGAAGCAACCTAAGCTTAGCCTCCTTTACTGCTTGTAGTATACCCTTACGCTGGGCCTTTTTCTCTTGTGGTGCATATATGTTAACACAATGAGCTCACCATTACAACCTCTATAAAGGTCTAGTATGAAAGCAAATTTGGACTAATTTGGCTATCCAGTCCCAATCCTT
The DNA here is from genome assembly GCA_947462335.1 of Harmothoe impar. Taxonomy (NCBI): domain Eukaryota; kingdom Metazoa; phylum Annelida; class Polychaeta; order Phyllodocida; family Polynoidae; genus Harmothoe; species Harmothoe impar. Next base: position 71,491,152 of record OX381710.1, on the reverse strand, counting down.
CTAATATGGCACCAGGAGCCCATTTTTCGTCTGAAATTGTCGGTAAAAATGCCTTTCTGGTCGATTGTAAAGAGAAAAAGGCTTCAGTTACACCGTAGCAGTCTCCGCATAGGTTTGCCTCCCGTATTGTGGATGTAGGACATAGGTACCCCTGGATGGCCTGTAAGTGACTCCCTGAGTAGCACCAAGGCACCAACACACTCATCTCCCACGAAGCTGTCTCTCAGATACACTACTACTCACAGGCTTAAACTGAGTTGCATGCTTATGCTAGGAGTAGGTGACTGTATATAGCACAATGAATGACTGAGCTAGACACCCATTATCTTTCAACCCTAGATGGCCCTTCTTTATCAGGTATTTGGACATAGCCACTGGCACTGTCTTAGTCCACCATCATCTGAATACGTCAGATGGGACCAGATATCAATGGCCAAATTCATGATACAGTTGGTCTATCTAGGCTTTAAAAGTGATTGGTGTCTACGTTGTATCATATACAGTCATGTACTGTAAGTATGATCATCATACTCAGTTTAAGCCTGTGCCACAATGGGACTGCCTGAGATCCAATATCCACATCTACAGCATGAGGCAGAGGGACCAGTCAGCCATTAATCCCTCCCTTTTCCTCATACCAATTGGCAGCTACGAGTTTTGAGGTCATGGTAACCAGCAATCTTCACCTTGTCCTGATGGTTAAGGCTACAACTGATTAAGGCTCTGGTTAATGTTAGTGTTGAATTATTCATTATAAATGACCCATCAAGAGGGACAGTAAAGTAATGTTTTGATCTTAACAAGAAACTGTCGCCACATATAACTACCCCAGAGAGAAAAAGGCAAGGGGGTGCTACAGCGTCAAGCTCAGGTGCAAAAGTGAACATTCGTGAAAGCAAGCTGGACCCCCACAAGAAGACGAAAGACAGTCTTCAGCTCACCAGTAGGATTAAAAACTACATATCTAGCCGTAAAACGCCACCTAAAGTATAGCATTATCATGTAATACATATTACAAGTAATAAGAACTGACTGTAATATAATGTACATGAGATCTAGATGATAAATGTATACGAGCTAATGTGTTGGTCTCATTACCGGTAAATATACATAAATGTGTTAAGCGCTCCGGCTGAATAGCTGTGTTGAAAGTAAAGTGTATAATGTAGACATATACCAATAGCTATTAGGGAAACGGGACACAGTCCCCCTTAATGTATACCGAGGAATTACCCACTCTGCTATAAATAACATATGTACAGCGGGCACCCGTAGAGTGACTGACCCACATATATGATGTAACAGAACAGCTGATCAGAAGCCAAACATAGCGTATTCATGAATACACATACGGACACTACCGGTATTTATCTAAGTATAATTTAAAATATTTTTTTTTCTCTTATTTCACATACTTTATAATTATCATGATTGTATACAATTTAAGTTAATAGGTTTTTCCAAATATTTAGGCCCTTTTGGTATTCCTGGACGCATTGCTCTTCAATAATAGCCATAGCCCATACTGACACAAGCAATATTATCGTTTTCATAAATCATTCATCTCACCTCATTGAATGTTACGCATTGCCGTGTTCGTGGATATGTAATGGTTATTCTTAACAGGATAGCAAATGAAAAAGGTTTACTATTTACATGTATTAACGCACGTTCAGCCTATCCTAAGAGAGTTAACATTAAGAACTTCATCTCACATGCTGATGTTACTGGAGTATGTGAGTCCTGGTTAAATCCCACTATCACTGATACCATGATGCATCTAGATGGATATCAATTCCTAAGGCTTGACAGGTATCCTATATTAGACAAAACGGCTGGAGGCCTAATGTTATATATGCGAGACACATTGCCCTTGTAGATAATGAATCTAGCTGTATACATGTAAATTATGAAATTTTGTGTGTGGACTTAGAAATAGGCAATATTAAATACAAGATATATGTGTGTTATCGTCCACCTAAGAAGGACAAGGAGAGTATGCAACTTTTGTATAAAAAACTTAGTGGGCTTCTTAAAGACGTTACTAAAAATAGGAAAATAATTATTATGGGAGATTTTAATATAGATTTGCTTACACGTAAAGACATTGAAGATTCGGACGTTGATAACTTTTGTACAAATAATGACATGTGTCAGCTGATTAATGAAATAACACGCCCTAAGTCAGGCACATTGTTGGATCATATTTATATAAATGATAGGATACATAATGTGTGTGAATTTGGCACTATTGATTATCACATAGCGGATCATACTCCTGTTTTCTTATTGGTGAAATGCGAACGCACTAAGATTAAAAAGAAAGTGATCAAGGCACGCTCATACAAGAAATATGATATTTTAAGATTTAAAAATATGCTTTTAGAAACAAGTGGGATGATATTGTAGCTATTCAAGATCCAAACCTAATGTGGGATAAAATAATTGGGGTAATACGAGCATGCCTTGATGCTATCTGTCCAATAAGGACCATGGTGCTACCGGTACATACGCCAGAATGGCTGACGCCTGATATTATTAATGCTATGCAATATAGAGACGCTCTGTACTCTGACACAAGACAATCTAATGATGAGGATGACTGGAGAATAGCAGACTTCCATAGGAATAGGGTGGAATCATTAATATTTAATAGTTGGAAAGAAAAAATTAACACGCTTTTAATTCATAGAAAAGACGACCCGGTGAAATTTTGGCAAGGTATAAGAAAACTACTACCGGTAAAGACAAAATCCACCTTTTTAAAATTGAGAAACTGTATTACTAAAGACATGATTCCACCTAATGAATGTTCAAACTATATTAACTCCCTTTTTGCTACTGTGGGCTCAGACCTAGCTGGTTTATTACCACCCATAGACCCTGATCAAAACTACGAGCCGCCCGGAAATGTACCTGAGCACCAGTCGTGTCTGATGCAGCCCATGGGGTATTTGGATATTATAAAAGTGATTAAAAAAATAAAGGTGAATAAGCCTTCTAGTATTAAACATATTAAGTCATATGTACTTAAAGATGCATTCCTAATTATACCTGATATTATTATGTGCCTTTTTAATAGATGTTTGGAACATAGCGTATTTCCTACTGTCTGGAAGACTGCCACTGTGGTGCCTATACCTAAAAAAAGCAACTCATTGGACGTTAGTGACCTACGCCCAATAAGTCTGTTACCTCTTCCTGGTAAGATGTTGGAGAGGGTTATTTGTACACGACTGCAAGCATATATGTTAGAACATAAACTTCTGACGCCCTACCAACATGGTTACCGGGCAGGTCATTCTACTATTTTGGCAATCACCTCACACCTTAATAATATCATAATAAATATAATTAATAATAAACCAACACTATCCCTCTATTTAGATTACAAAAAAGCTTTTGATACGGTATCTCACTTTATTATGCTAAAAAAATTATCGGGTTTTGGACTTAACGAAAAAACTTGCAGTTGGTTCAATAGCTATCTTTCAAACAGGCGACAGTGTACTATTGCTAATGATTGTTTATCAAGCCTTAAGGACGTTGTATACGTTGTTCCACAGGGGTCTGTGTTAGGCCCTGTACTTTTTTCTATATATATAAATTCACTTCCTGACATAGGAAATTTCGATATATGCCTATACGCAGATGATGCCGTTATTTCTGTACAAGATCCAGTCTCAATGCAAACATGCCTAGATAAGCTAGGACTGTGGTGCAAGCAGAATAGCCTAACTGTCAATGAAAAAAAGACAAAATGGATGTTTTATAATAACATTTCCAATGTTAACCCTGTACTCAAACTTAATAATGTGGTATTAGAGAGAGTAGATACCTTTCAATACCTAGGTCTGACTCTGGACCCTGATTTAAAGTTTGTAGCGCACCGTACGAGTGTTGTTTCTAATATAAGAAATAAAATATGTCAGCTATGTAAAGTAAGGGACCATGCAGATGAGGATACCTCACTCACTATATACAAATCTATGGTTTTACCCACTTTCAATTATGCAGATTTCATATGGGATAGGGAGAATAAAGGGGAGAATCTGGAATTGCAACGCTTGCAAAATAAAGGGTTAAGGGTTGTTTATAAGGTGAAATTGGAAAAGGACCCTGTCTTTAATACAGACCAACTTCATGTTAAAAGTATGTGTTGTAAACTAATAGAGAGACGTGATAGGCACTTGTTATACTATGCTTTCTCACTCGCCAAAAAAGATGACTTAGTAGATATTAGAAATATCCCTACTCGTAGACACCAAGGGAAAAGATTGTTAGTTCCACACTCATTAAAGCCAACTGTGCTCAGGAGCTGTCTGTATAGGGCTATCATGCGCTGGAATGATTTGAAACCTGACTATACTATGATTGATACCCTTTGGAAATTTAGATTGGCCATAAAAAAGGATTATCCACACTGTTTTATGAATGTACCGTAATTATTTATTACATTGACACGACATAAATGTATCCTCATCTCATCTCATCTCATCATTAATTCCTGTACAACTTAATAGCAACATTCTTTTATATTATTCATAATTAGTCAATGACACATGTATGGACGACATAGCATTAAAAAATATTTCAGACCGTCAAGCTATTTTGTATAGTTAGGGGTGCTTGCGGCAGAAGGGCAATGCGCCCAAGCTAGTTTTCATCCGCAAGGATGATTAGATCCAATAAATACACGTCAAAAAAAATTCCAGTCACAGCACTGTGATGCCTATATCACGTGACGTGAGTGCATGACCAGACATGTGATGTATGAATCTCAGACTAAAGAGGATCCTCTGTACTGCACATTCAATACAGATGCTGAGACTCATGGGTGTGTTTATTTGTTTTTCTGAAGGAATAACATAGTGCATTAATATGCTATCTCGTCACCAGGCAGCATGCAGGTAATTCTGCAATCACACACCATGCTGACTCTATGAGGCTTGATGCATTTATGCAGCTCTAAACCTGGCGAGCACATTACTGATCAAAAAGTGTGCTTCTCCAAAGGATGCATGGCATTATATAGCTGTCTCATCTCACTTTTAACAGTTCATGCTAAATAGCATATATATATTGGGTGAAATAAATATGGAGTCACAATATTATCAAATCAGGTGGATCTCAGAGAAATATTGCAGACTCCTAGGAGAATCATGTCTGGGTCTCTACTACGCTGTCCCTGAGCTGGTGATTTACCTAATGCTTGCACAGTAAATCGTGCAGGCGTCTGGTTCTTAGCAACGCCATTTCCAAGAACACCTGGGAAGTGTCTCCTCGTCTCTGTACCAGGGAACACATTGGGATGGATTAGCCAATATTGAGAAAGGAGAAGGGACTGATCTCAAGGCCTGCAGTTAGTCATTTCTGTATGTGCGTCATAGGAGACAAGGTTCTCAGGTAGCAAAATGATTTAACTATATAGCATTGTTTACAAAAGTAACACACCCTGCTCCATACGCCACTGCTTTATATTAAAGCTTTTTTCTAGTACTTACCAAAAATGTATATGGCTGTAGACAGCTAGTAAGTTAAGCACTAGGTAAATATGTAATGATTTTAAAGCTCTTAAGATTAATGCCCATTATTTTGGACGGTGTTTAACCAAATTTCACATCTCGCCTTTGACCAAAACTGTCCATCTGAAAAACATTGTTTAACAACTTGTACATTAATCATCACTTTATCCCAAAGAGAAATAATTATCACATTCGTGATGAAATGTCAGACCGGCTCACAAGGAGTGTTTATCTTGCCAGTCACCCCTTGTTGACCTTGGACTGTATTGGACATGATTCCCATGTCACAGTAGAACACTCGGTGTCACACCCAGACATGCTTTACCAACACCTATAGGGCACCTGTCTTCTTACTAATGTCATTATAACTATCATCAAAGAGCTTCTCACGTAATAAAAACTCCCAACTGCTTCTGCTCTTATCATGCAACACGCTCAGCAAATGGACAGGCTATTTTATTCTCCAAGCTTCGTCCAGGCCTCCTTTATTCCAGTGCAATATAGTAATTCTAACTACCACATACTGCACTTTCCTAACTGAAGCTAGATTAGAGTCAAGAATATATCTTGCAGCTAAGGTTAACATTAGGAGTCCTCCAGATCCAGTGCTAACAACTACTGTATAGGAAAATCAAAACCAATTACAGGCACTAAATATGAGACAGTACTGGTTGACATATATAGATGTTTTTTATGCCTCTCTTTGTGCATACCTTCCGACTCCCTTAGATAATAGATACATGCCTAGAATTTACGATTTCAGGAGCTGTATTCAGAATATAAAGTAGTCCATTTACAACAAAAACTTGCATGTACAAATGGCCAGACATAGACATGAGCCATATATACTATCATAGAATGAATATAAAGATCAGTTATAGTAAAACAGATAGGACCTCTAATTGATACGGTAGGTGACAATATGATATAGCGATAGCACAGACATTTCAGAAAAATAAACTTAAAAAGGAGGGCATAACTGAAAATATATTATTATGATTATTTGTACCATATCATACTCTCCCAGATTTCATTGACTTTTTAATCCTAAAATGAACAGCATTAAGTTCCATGTTCACTTTTAAGTTCAAGAAATGTTATTCTGTTTAAGATGAGTAAGAAGGATGAGAAAGTAAAGCTAGTTTATGAAGTGTCCCCTGTCTCCCTGTGACAGCTGTCTAGCTTTAGCTTCAGTTATTTCAGCACAATTGTCTTCTTGTTCCTGTTCCTCCCCTACCGAGTCTAAAAGAAAAGCGAGACATTTATACCCATGACTTAATAGCTCCCCTATGTCACGCTGGTATACTGTGTATAGGATAACAAAGCACAGTATGTACAGGCCTGCGTCTAGTATTCTTATCCACTGTCTATATTACAGTCTTGAAATGACAGTAATTATACTTGATCAGCAGTATTATAAAAAAAGATTGAAGATGGCATTTACATGATTATACATCACCTGGCATCTGGCATAGCTTCATTCTAATCCATTCTGAACAAATATTTTATCATGAGCAATAAGATCTTCCCATTCGTGTTGTTGTTTTTTTTACGCTGGATCATCACTAATTCCCTGCCCCTGTCCACTTGACTTCTCCTAGTCTGTCGTCTATCCTGGTCAAAGGCCAATCTACTGACATCCCAAAGGTTTTACAGCCACTCCAGTTCTTTTGGCTTTTTTAAAAATTCTCTTTCTCCTATTTTCCCAATGGTCATCTCTCAGTCTTCAAGCTGAATCGTCCAACAGGGAGGCTCTGTGCTGGCTGGTCATATGGGTGCTGGAAAGACTTTCAGAACCAAACAACATACTACATAGCAATTGCTAACCATTCTGTTTGAATGTTTCATACTTTGAAACACATTAAAGAATTTTTCCTCCCGATGTATAGTCATGTTACATTAACTCGATCTCGTCATTTCATCTGGCAAAATATCATAATGTATCATAATCACGGTACAAGAAATATGTATTTAAGTGGCACTCAAGGTTGACAAACTGCCATACCAATACATGTAATATCAATAAAATGCATCATACATCCAAACTCGTCAAGTAAAATAAGTATTTCACTGACAAAATCATTTCTTCTGTCATACGTGATTCGCCCATAAGTTTAAAATTATAGACCTTCATTGAATTACAGCTGCCTGACATCAGTAGAATACTCCCTTAACCCTTTAAGGGCCGCTGCTGCCTCTGGGCAGCATCTAAAATACCCCTGAAAAACCGCTGCTGCCATAGGGCAGCAACAGTGCTGCCCTATGGCAGCAATACTACTAACTTGCAGCTCCTGCTATGAAACAAAGAATGAGAATTTTTCAACTAATCCAAAAATATTTAATAAGAGTACTACATCCCCTTGTCAGAAAGGTGCAAATTATGTCTCCAATACAACTTATTTTACTACTTAGCCACTATCCCAGGGAGCACATACTTGTTAAGTTGCATATTCCCATAGCAAAGGGCCGGTGGTTAAGGCCCAAATTGCAGTTTTAAGGCCGGCAGCTAAAGGGTTAAGAGAGATCCCCATGCATTCACACCTTCCTGTGATGAATGATACCTGAAGTTGGTATTCCTTTTATAACCATTTGTCATAAAGACAATGATGTGTTGCTCATCAGTTAAGTCTAAGAGTATTGACTAATGATGAATCTGTTAGCAAAAAGTGTCTGTCAGTCAAATTGTTGAAAATAGAACAACCCCCATACACTTTCGACATCCATTATTCACTCACTCCTAGTAAAAATCATATCACATAATAATTATGTTTCTTGATAATCAGCATCTAATATCATACAAATTACTCATATATGCTTGACAGGTCTTTCTACCCTCTCCACAACCATTAGCAGTTTTTGAGGTAATATCAGCTCTCAGCAACAGTGTTAGCAGCAGTGACAGGTACCTCTATATTGCCTGAGGCATGAAATAAATTACAACATAATCTGTATGTTTGTGGTAAGGGGATCGCTCTAGTAGTTGATCTGAGAGATGACAACACTAATAAAGCCTGACAGACATGAATTAATGTCAGGATATTCCTCTGCTGCTACACTTAGCACACCAGATTCAGGAAGTGTTCATTTCTTGGGATTATCCCCTTAGCTAGATTGAGTGACGCTAATGGGAAGACATTGCTAAATTGTAAACCAATCTGCAATGAGTACCGGCAGTTCTCATTTCCCTCTTGCCAACATCTAATAGAACAGGCCCTAAATCCATTTGTCCCTGACTTGAGCATCTCAGGCTCTTTGCGGCATGAAGAGGGAGCAGGGTAATTTCCTTGTTGATGTTAGATCGACGTATGTCCGCTCACTACCACAATGATTTCCGGGTAACCAACCCCGGGAGGTAAAGTTTTCCCAAAAATAGTTTCCTTGTTACCAGTCTAATTTTAGTCATATAGCTGAGCCTGTAGATGGCAAAGAAGTGTATCTCTGCATTTTTGAAACCTCATGTATTTATTCATGATCTTGGAAAGGCACTTCCAGGATTGCATTTCTAAATTGCCCATTCCTCAACTAATATTAGTTTACACTATCCTTTGTACTGATCATCAAGTCATCAACATTTAAACTCAAATTCCCAACTCAAGCCAGATACAGTTTTCCAAGTTTACAGAATGTTCCTAAGGTGTGAGACCTTAGTGTACTACAGTATGTAGGGGCATCTCCTGCATGTAGTCTCGATCACAGATCATAGAGGGACGGTAAATGAATGACACACAATTAATACCCCCCAAAAGTGGTCATAACATTTTAAACTGTTTGTGTTTGTAGTTCTTTATTTATACTGTCCAATTCATAGGCTTATAGCCTGTATTATTGTAAAGAACAGTGTATGATAATGGAAAATACCTTTCTGCACGCTGAATTGGAAGAGGTGTTAGGATTCTGATTCAGTTATCAGTGGCCATTCTAGAATTAGAAGCTCCTGTGTCAGTAAGATTGGATGGAAAAAAATGAATGAAAACAACCAGAGGCACGAGACTACACCCTATCAGCAATCAACAGCCACACCCTATTTCTATTTAACCTTTCTAATGAGAAAAATAGTGGGATTCAACTGATCCTACCACCCTACAGGCCATCACATGTGTAATAATTCATTTTACCTTATCAAGGTTTATTAAGGACAGTCAATTAGGTTCAAAGGAATCATACATATATGCCTACGTGTTTAAGGTTTAGCAATGAACAACTATTTATCTATTGACAATACATAGGAGAATGGTGTTTTTCAGATATAAATCATACCATACATGACAACTAGAACACAAACTGAAAATACAAATTAGGGAAAACCCTGAAAGAGGGAAAGCTTTTCGAACCCTTTATAGCCGGCAGAATGCAACCCTGCTGAGTTAATCACTAGGGAAGCATTCCTTAATCCTGCTGATAATAATGCATTAAAGCACCATTAGGGTTAGCCTGCACAGAGAGAAAAGTGAGAGTCAGCTGGACTCACATGCCACATTCAGGCATGTGTCTCCAAAAGCCCTTCATATGAAAGTCGGGCTGACTTTGACTGTAGAGAGAGTCCAGCACTGCCTGACGTTCATGACAACGAGGGTCTGGCAGTGCTGGACTCATTCTACAGTCAAAGTCAGGCAATGCTGGACCCTTGTCTACGAGAATAACACCACCTGACTTAAGTTATAGCCAAGCTGGACTCGCATATGTGAGACTACCAATTCTTATTGAAAGTCCTGCATAGGTGGACTTTTGTCTGTACAGTAAGATTATTTGCTCATTTGCATTTGGGGATGATGCATTAAAATGAATATATGGCCTCCCCAACACTTGTAAAGGAATCCAATACAAAATAATAGTATTGTCCTGAACAGGCAAGGGTCAACTATCACAGACCACCAGTCATATAGGCATGTAACAATATAAATATATATGCATGTACCAACATATATCAGAGGTGATCCCAAAATGTTAATGTATATTTTCTAAATCCACAAGAATAGTGTCATATATCCTATCATTAAGCCCATTACTGTATTGTGTCCCCACCTGGTAGCAAACAAAGAAGGCTCAGGCCAACTGACCCTGATCCCAAAGTCAGAAATTGCCTGACTGTGGGAAAAAAGTCAGGCTGACTCTGGTATGAAGAAATGTCTTACCTGACTATCATTCAAGAATCAGGCTGACTCTCAAGAGGGAGTAGCCTTGTATGGGACTATCAAAGGAGGGTCACATTATTGGAAGTGAAAGTCTAGCAGACTATCTCACCTGAGTCAGACAGTGCCTGACCTTGGGGAGAGTCCAGCTGACGCTCACTTCCTTCCAGAAATCTTACATAATCTTTTTTAATTCAGTGCCTTACTTGTTGTGACATCAATATTTGTCTAAACTAATTTACATATATTGTGGAAGACGATAGCAACTTTCCAAAATAGAAAAGATATCTAAATAACTAGTTGTTCAAAGAAGGATGCTGGTGAAAGTTCTATTCGATGCTTGTGTTCTTATTTATTATAATATCCAAGCCAGACATCCTAATGAGATACTAACCACAACGTTTATCCTCCACTCATACTTCAGCAGCTGTCCAAATTGCATTTGTGTGTTTTCATTTAATAATGCTGCTCTCACTTCTCCAGCCTGATTAGTTTCTGATTCTGACACCAGGTGGTGTGGATGGCTGGTTTCAGTTTCACAGGCAATGGGTGTCTGAGAGATTCCCAGGGCGGAAAACCTTTTTCTGTGAGTCTCACTTTCATCTCTCTGTAATTGAATAGTGGCGTTGTCAACTGCTATTTGCTGCTTCCAACATAATTCACACCTACTTAAGGTGTTAGTTTGTTATCCTTAGGATCTGAAATATTGAAATGAAAGGAAGTTGATATTCATAATATTTTTGAGACATTTACAAATATGATTACTATTCTTGGTGTCACAACAAGTAAAGCCAGATTTCCCCTCATATTCCCCTTGCAAATCCCTTACCCCTGGTGATTTCTACTTACAGAAGGGGATTACCCCGCCAAATCTGTGAAGCTACATATTATTTTTTGCTTAGACATGCACATTGTTATCCTGCCATTCCGAATATAACATTATGTGAAAGGGGTACCAATATGAATTATGATTAGCTAGATGAATCGGGAACTAAAGAAACACCACAAAATTAGCATAATAGACCTGCATTAAATCTCTGTTATCAGACCATTACACTTTGGTGCCCCACTTCCTATCCTTATCACCTCTTCACCAGGCCTCAGCATGCCCTGTGGTGTCTAACACCCCATCCCAACCACTTTCAAAATCAGGTAAGGGTCCAGATGGTACTAGAGTCTTTGTTTTTTTGTGGTATTAACTTGACTTCTGCCATCAAAACAATAGACGCTCATATCTGATCATGCTGAACCATGACTATGATAACCCTCTTTGGACCATGCTGGACCATGACTATTATAACCCTCTTTGGACCATGCTGAACCATGACTATGATAACTCTCTTTTGACAATGCTAAACCATGACTATGATAACTCTCTCTTTCAGCTCTCAAGAGTCCAGCATGGTAAGACTGGAAACTAGTCCAGTATAGGCAGACCCTCTGGCTATTTTTGGTTAATCCAGTATCTATGATGAAAGTCCGCCATTGCCGAGCCTTCACTAAAATGCTTGACCCTGGCAGATGTTTTAGTGGCAAGATCTGTGTCAGGTAGACGCTAACATCTATATTTGTATTACCAATATCTTAACATGAAATATAAAGTTAAAATGTTACAAAGTGAAATGTTGGCTTAGGCTCTCTAGACATGGTGATGGAGGGAGACTTTACATCGGTAGTGTTCCCCTTTTCTATCTCTTTATTTTCTGAATAGATCAATAAAAGATAACAAGACACTAGAGAGCTTTCAGTGTAAGAGTTTATTCATACAATATTAGTGTAAGGCAGTTGCATCTCCTGGATGAGTTTACACTGTTTATACAGCACGGTCTACAGCCCTTTAACCTCATACATTTTAGTTATAGGGGACATCATGTGTTTAGACCTTAAAATGTGGGGTAGTCTGTGCAAGTGATGGGAACCTGTTTTTCTAACCCCTTGGACAAAGCATACACAGCAAGCTGAGTGCACACATAATTGGTAAATGTCAGTCTTCTCACATGTAAAGTGGAAATCTTTTTGGCAATCTATGACAAACACTGACCTCCCAACATCTTTACTATGATGCCCATGTCTAGAGCTTCCATACCAGCAGCACATCCTGATCCACCGCCACACTAAGACCAACTTGGTCTTAAGAAGCTGTGTAAGGAGTGGGTGCCTGGGGAGCAGCTCGCCCTGAACTCACTCAGCGACCTGGGCAGCTCAGTGTAAGAGTATAATACAGATATATACATGAAAGTGAGTCTAAGGGGTTTAAAAACTGTGCTTAGCCCTTAAGGATAAGGATAATTATCATAGACTTCGTTGATGCTAATAAGCGACTAAATACAAAGTATTGATAATACCTAGTAAAAGAATATCAAACTATGAAATATGTGATAAACAGACAAATGTTAGGTGTAAGTCAGGGCTGTATTCCAGGGCTTGGTAGTACTGTGATGGTTACTAAATGGTTTGGCGAAATACACCTTTCCTTGGTGAAAGCAATGACTCTAGTATTCTGTTACAAGAAAGACATACATATTGCATTGTAAAAACAACAATCCCTATGTTTTGTAAAAAAAAAAGGTTTCACTTGAAAGTTACCTTGACCATGTTGTCTGTAATTGTAATGCTCACAAATCATCCCTAAAACATGCAAAGGTTCATTTTCAACCACTGGAGTTATAGCAATTCATAGTGTTTTTTCATTTTTATTTTATAATACACAGTGACCATTTATTTCCCTGAAAACATTTCTTATGGAATTGGCATAACATTAGTTCACCTGCCAAAGTTATTCATGCGTTTATCACAATTAACACGAACACAGTGGCTAATTTGTGGTGAGCCTTGTTTCTCTATGATGGAACAACACTGGTTCCCTGTACTTGTCCACTTGACCACTCTTACTCTGTCCCTCACCCTGGGCCCTATGCACACTCCTCGTCAGCCCACCAAGATTTACAGCCACTCCACTATATTTTGCAATGCTGAACCATACTGCAGCTGAGCAGCTAGAAAAAAGCTAGCTATAATACAGAAACTTTAGGTTTTTACATGGAATTAAATACCATAAAGCTGAAAATCGCAGGAATGATAGGTTTTGGTATTATTATCACTGTACTAAAAGTCCTGGAGTATCTTATGTGGGCTTCCATTAAAAAATGGCGAAATGCAGTATGGCCGCCAGATAATCAGAATCTCATCTCCTATGACAACAATATTTATCCTAGAAAAATATAAACCTTACCTACCCCCCTAAAATGGGCCCAAGGAATCCACTGGTGTCCTTGGTTTGTTGCTAGGACAAGTGGTTGCTTAGCAACAGCAGGCTTCGCTAGCAACCTGGGCTTAAAAGCAAGTATCTACAGCAAGACCTCCATGATGCCATTCCGGAAGACCCTGGTACCACAGAGCCCCACTAAATCAACTCTAAGGAACACATGGCTAATATTGCTTTAGTTTTGACCTCTAGTTGCTTAGCATCATGACTTTCAAATACATACTTGCCTAGCAACTCACAATTCACATTTTTGTGGTTGAATTCCATGATATTTTAACATCATTTAGAATTAATATTGATCATTCTAACAGCACTATGTGGAAAAGGAAAACAATGGTGTAATTTATAGGAGTTGCTTAGCAATAGCACTATTAACCCTGAACTGGGAAGTGGTCACTCAGCTGGTTAATGCTGAGGAATCGCTTTAGGCCATTGGAAGTGACCTTAGCTTAGCCTCCTTCACTGCTTGTAGTATACCCTTACGCTGGGCCTTTTTCTCTTGTGGTGTATGTATGTTAACACAATGAGCTCACCATTACAACCTCTATAAAGGTCTAGTATGAAAGCAAATTGGGACTAACTTGGCTATACAGTCCCAATCTTTCTAATGTGGCACCAGGAGCCCATTTTTCATCCGAAATTGTACGTAAAAATGCCTTTCCGGTCGTTTGAAAAGAAAAAAAGGCTTCAGTTCCACCGTAGCAGTCACCTCGTAGGTATACCGCCCGTATCGTGGATGAAGAACACAACTATCCCAGGAAATAACTCTCTGAGTAGCTCCAAGGGACCAATCCACTCATCTCCCACGAAGCTGTGTCTGAGACACACCATGATTCACAGGTTTGAACTGAGTGGCTTGCTTATGCTGGGAGTAGATGACTGTATATAGAACAAGGTATACCATAGCTAGACACCAATCATCTTTCAACCCTAGATGGCCCTACTTTACCAGGTAGTCCACCATCATCTGAATACTTCAGATAGGGGCACATTTCTATGGCCAAATACATGGTACAGTAGGGCCATCTATGGTTGACAAGTGATGGGCTTCTAGCTCTGTAATGCATTGTACTATTTACAGTCATCTACTTTAAGTATGAGCATGCTACTCAGTTTAAGCCTGTGCCAGAACTGGACTGCCTGAGATCCAATATCCACGTCTACAGCATAGGCAGAGGGCCAGTCAGCCATTAATCCCTCCTTGGGCAGCTACAGGTCTGCAGGTCATGGTAACCAGCAATCTTCACCTTGTCCTGAAGGTCTAGGCTACAACTGACTAAGGCTTTGGTCGATGTTAGTGTTGAATTGTTCATTATAAATGACCCATCAAGAGGGGCGGTTAAGTAACGTGGATCTAGCATGAGGAACAATAAATGGTTGGCCTGTAGACCAACTTCATTCCAGTCACAGCACCATGATTCCATCTATCACGTGACATGAGTGCATGACCAGACAGTGAAGTATGAATCTCAGACTAGAGGGGATCCTCTGTACTGCACATTCAATACGGATGCTGAGACTCACGAATATGCTTATCTGTTTTCTGAAAAGAATAACATAGTGCACTAATGTCACCATGCAACATGAGAGTAACTCGTGATGCTACAATCACATATCCTTTAATGAGTTAGGTGCTGGGCTGCAATGGTGGATTATTAGTTTGTTGCTGTAAGGAATACTTTTACATGTTAATGGCGGTGTATCATATTTTAGTATTCATCTTGATATCTTCATAAATATTGGACATAAATCGCAAAGGCATTTTAGACACAGTATTTAGTAGACATGTGGTCCTCCTATACTTGCATTCAGCTATAAAAAACAACAACTGCTGTATCACATACTGTACAATATTCAGAGTACTGAACATAGTGCCGACAGCTGCCAGCATGCTACCCCAGTCCCATCTTCCTCTGTCTGCTATGGTGTAGTTAGTGGGTACTTAAGGTGCCGGGGGAGAAGCAGGATTCTTCCTCTGGTATATTCAAGTGTTTTATGCAATGATAGGCAATGATAGGATATTTCTTCTTTGCCAATTGTAAAAATCTCTTTCCTCATTATTGTTCCAGGCAAATAAAGGTCACAAAAAAGTGTGTAGATTATTAAATGTATCAGTTTAGCTCCTAATTAATGTGTTGGACAGCAGTAAATCAATGACACTATCCAGCGAGCATAAGGATAACTTAAATTTGATTCCTGTTATTACGTTCATGTACACTGCCTATTAAACCCCAACCCCCCATGACTACTGTTGAATGACTGACCATCATATAACCAGGACCCTACCATCATGGCTCTAAGCCAGAGCCTCCCCTCTTTCATATCATTTTTTTTATTTACTATAAATCATATCTCACACTATACTGTACAAACATTCCCTTGACTGGAATATGGAGTACCACAGGTCTTTGACCTACCAGTTTTTCAGTATAAATTGGCATAGTACTGCTGAACTTTTGGCTGCAATTATTTGTATTCAGGTTTCCCACCTTCAGGTCAGAATGGTACCAGATTCTGACACCAGGTGCTCTGGTTAGCACGTTGCTGATGAGGAAGTTGGCTTCTCACAAGGACACATAGCCAAATAGCACATTTATATATATATATATATATATATATATATATAAATATGTATATATATATATATATATATATATATATATATATATATATATAATATATATATATATATACATATATATATGTATACACACATATATATTAGATGGAATAAATAGAAAGGCATGATATCATCAAACCAGTGGATCTCAAAGAAACACTGCAGACTGCAAGAAGAATCATGTCTGGGTCTCTACTACGCTGTCCCTAAGCTGGGACTTTACCTAATGTTGGCTGCAGTAAATTGTGCAGGTGTCTTGTTCTCAGCAACACCAATTCCAAGAACACCTGGGAAGTGTCTCCTCATGTCTGTACCAGGGACCATATTGGGATGGAATAGACAATAGTAAGGAATGACGAAGGGACTGATATCAAGCCCTCAAGGTAACCATTTCCATGTGTGGGTCATAGGAGACAAGGTACTCATGATCAGGTAGCAAAAGCAGTTAACTATATAGCTTTGTTCACAAAAGTTTTATTCTATCCCTCTGAAAACTCTCAAAAGATTTGTAATAACTAATCTCTCTGACCTCATTAATTATTGGGGTAAAATAGAACAAGGGAGCCGTCTACTCTCCCTCTGAAGCCATCAATGGGTAAAATACTATCCATCACCCTCCCATCAGACTAAGATTCATCTATACATCCTGCTCCTGGTTTATATAAAACTTTGTTTCCAGTAGTTACTTAAGATGTATATATAGGTCTGTAGACAGGTAGTAAAGCTAAGCACTAGATAAATCTGTAATGATTTAATATCCCTAAAGAGTAATTGGCCATTATCTCGGACGCTGTTGCACCAAATGTCACATCTCCCCTTCGCCTAAAAGTGCCCATCTGAAGAGCATCGTTCAATAACTTCTACTGTGTCACTTTAGCAATAGGGAAAGCCAATAAAAAATGTCAAACCAGATCATGGGGCATGTTTATCTTGCCTCAGCCGCTTCCCCCTTGTTGACCTCGGTCTGTATTGGACATGCTCCCCATGTCACTGAAGAGCCCTTGATGTCACACCCTGACATGCTAATACCAACACCTACAGGGCACCTACCTTCTTACTTATGTCATCATAACCATCAACAAAAAGCTTCTCAGTTAATAGAAACTCCCCACTGATTCTGCTCTTACCTGGCACCACGTTCAGCAAATGGACAGACTATTCTATTCTCCGAGCTTTTGCCCAAGAATGCTTGATTATAATGCCATATAGTAAATCCAACTCAAGCTTGATGGCACATTTAGATGGGCCAATGATAGTTGGAACACTAAACGCAGACTTGGCATATGAAAGTACAATACTAAATAAAACAGTACAAGACATTTTCTTCCTGTCTAAGATGAGTAAGAAGGATCGGAAAATAAAGCCACTATCATGAACCTTCCCTGTCTCCCTGTGACAGCTATCTAGCCTTAGGAACAGCTATTTTGGCACAACTGTCTTCTTCCTGTTTTATCCCCTAACGAGCCTAGAATGACAAGGATTTATATTTATGACTAAATGGCCACCCTTTATCACGCTGGTGTACCCTGTATAAGATTACAGAGCCAGTATATAGGCTGCCTTTTGGAAATCTAGCCTCAACACGGCTCTGCGCTGGCTGGTCATATGGGTGCTAGAAAAACTTTCAGGACCAAACAATCAAATTATTTTCCCATATACTACATAGTGATACCATTCTGTTTGAATGTGTCATACTTTGAAACACATTCAAGTTTTATTCCTCCAAATGTATAGTCATGTTACACTAACTCGATCTCATCATTTCATCTGCTAAAATATCATATTGAATCATAATCATGGTACAATAAATATGTATTTAAGTGGCACTCAGGGTCACCAAACTGCCATACAAATACATGTACTATCAATAAAATGCATCATACATCCAAACTCATCAAGTAAAGGGAGTATTCCACGGACGGAAACAGCCTTGATTTCTTCTGTCATACGTAATTTGCCCAAAATTTGCCCATAAGTTCAACATTGAATTACAGCTGACCGACGTCAGTTGAATACTCCTTCACGAGAGATCCCCATGCCTTCACACCTTCCTGTGATGAGTGACACCTGAAGTGGGTATTCCATCAATAACCATTTGTCAGAAAGACAATGATGTGCTGCTCATCAGGTAAGTATTAAAATGACTAATGATGAATCTGTCAGCAAGTAGTGTCTGTCGGTGAAACTCCCCACTCTTTGATGGTGGTGGTTTGGCCTATACTGGAGTTATTAAAGTCACCTCCCCATATATATACTGTCATAGATAGATTTGGCTTGGAGGCTGTGAAGGGGTGTAAGATAGGGCACGTGAACTGTAGAAGCTATAATGAAGAAACAAGACTCGTAGTCAAGGCAAGTCTTGGAGCGCTAGATGTATGCTGTCTCACCGAGACATGGTTAGATGAGACACATAATGACGCTAACATCTTTTGGGCCGGTAGACAATACCACCGGCATGACAGAGACAGTCGAGCTGGTGGGCTACTTATTTATCTCAAGAATGACATTGCCTTGTTTTCAGATAGAATCGAGGCATGTAGTGTCATGACGGATAATATTGAAACTTTGTGTATACGTATTGAAAAACCGCAGGTTAGATACAAAATAGTGTTAAATGTCTATAAACCACCCAAATGCAAGGTGGTGGACTTTCTGACAGAGTTAGACGGTATACTCAAATACATATATAAAGAGCATGGCAACCATGAGATATGGTTGCTAGGGGATTTTAATATAAATTTACTAGACCAAGCTAATAATGAGACAATAGCCCTGGAAGCCCTGATGGGTATAAAGGGACTACAGGGGAAAATTAAAGATATAACTAGGCTCAAGGACGATGCAGGCTCCTGTATTGACCTAATATACACAAATTGCCACTGTGTGGCAAGTAGTGGAGTCATGATAGAACTCGTAAGTGATCACTTCCCAATTTTTGCCTCCAGGAAAAAAGCTGAAACTGTCACACAAGAGCTGAGTTTTAGGGGTAGAAGCTATAAGCACTACAGCAGGGATGACCTACAGGACACCCTAGCTGACTATGACTGGTCAGAATTTTACAACTCCCCAGACCCAAATACCAAGTGGCAGTTTCTGAAAGAGTCAATACTTGAGTACTTGGACATGTACTGCCCTATAAAGGACATTACATGCAAAGACCATGCTAATGACTGGATGACAAATGACATACGGGAAACCATGAGCGACAGGGACAGGGAGGTTAGGGCCTACCTTCATAGAAGGTCGGCAGAAGGGCTAGGTACAGTAAAATACCATAGAAAGAAGGTAGCCAAGACATGTAAAAAAGCCAAAGGGTCCCAGATAAAGAGTGCATTACATGAGAGCAAAGGGGATAGTAAGGCATTTTGGCGCATTATAAATGAGTTCCTAAAACCAAAAGATAAGTCCACATCAGCCTCATATGTGGACGATGATGGTCTAAGACACATAGGGCTTGATGCTGCCGAATTCTGCAATTCTTATTTTGCAACTATCGGCCAAAAACTATTTGAGGAAAATGAAGCCTCTCACAATAGGCCAGTGGATGAAGTATTGAGTCTCCCGACCCTACTTGAACAGATAAAAGTGGAGGGTCGGAACTCAGGGTTAGATGAATGGCCAATGGGCAAGCCTATTTTCACTTATGATCAAGTTATAGATGTAGTGAAAAACATAAATGTAGACAAGTCGTCAGGCCTTAACTTTATATCAGCCAGGGTATGTAAAGACGCCTTTAGTGTATTGATACCACAGCTTAGATGCTTGTTCAACAGTAGCATTGACAGTGGAGTCTTCCCGCTGGAATGGTCACAAGCACTGGTTATCCCAATCCCCAAATCAGGCAAATTATCACAAGTCAGTAACTGGAGGCCGGTGAGCCTACTGCCACTACCGGGAAAGCTCTTAGAAAAACTAGTCCACACTTATGTAACCAAAATACTAGATGACAACAAATTATTAACAGAAAAACAATATGGCTTCAGGAAGGGTACTGGCACAACTGAGGCGGTATTTGATTTGGCCACAGACTTATACACAACAAGAGATGAGGGGGAGGCCCTAGGGGTGTGTTATATAGACTTCAGTAAAGCCTTCGATTCCATCCATCAGGCCTTACTAGTAAATAAAATTCATAATTATGGGATGGGATATGGTTTTGCCAAATGGCTGGGAGCATACCTAAGTGGCAGAAGTCAATCTACAATGTTAAATAACTGCAGGTCAGAAGCCAAATTAGTCAAATTCGGGGTCCCACAGGGGTCCATCCTGGGACCCCTCCTCTTTATCATGTTCATTAATGATATCAGTAACTGCAAAAAACACTGTAGAATTCAGCTCTATGCTGACGACATAGCCCTGGTATCTAGTCATAAAACTCCAAAAGAAGCACACAGGCGACTCCAGGAGGATGTTAATAGTATAGTAAAATGGTGCAGCAAAAATGGTCTAACTATCAACGCAAAAAAGACCAAGGTGGTCTGGCATGGAGGCAAGGCTCAAATAGACACACTAAACAAATGTCAAGTCACAGTAAATGGCACTGTCCTAGAAAACCCAAGCAGCTATCAATACCTGGGGGTCGAGATTGACAGTAAGCTAACAATGGCTAAACAAGTAAATAACACCATAAGAACAGTCAGTTTCAGACTCATCAATCTGGGTAGAATAAGATACCTGGTTGACAAATACACAGCTTTGCAGATATACAAGCAAACTGTGGTTCCCTACTTCGACTACTGTAGTTTTGTAACTGAGGGCACCCAGGTGGCACTGGTGGCAAAGCTACAAAGGTTACAGAATAGGGGATTAAAAATATGCAAGAGTAACTATGACAGGATTGCCACTGCTCAGCTTCACTCCGACAGTGGTGTTAAGCTACTCAGTGAGAGAAGGGAAGAGCAGCTACTACAAATCATGTATAAGAGGTCCAAACGTCTAAATCTGAGACCAATTGCCAACCCAAGAACCAGGTCAGACCACAAGGTCAAGTTTGTCTTAAGACGCCCTAGGTTAGAGAAACTCAAAAAAAGTCAACTTTATAGGGGGGTCAAGCTATGGAGTCGCCTCAAGGCAAGAGTGCAATTAGCTGACACTATTGACATCTTCAAGAGTAGATGCAATAGTGACCAGCGGGACTCAGAGTCGGAAGATTCTGATGACGCAGCGTTGTCATCGGAATCTGAAGATGAAGGAGACCCACCAGGGGACATGTAACCTGTGTAGGGCAGCATTCAGGCTATTTATGCTATTTATTCATTCATGTTATTTATTTATATACTTATTTATTTATTTATTTACATATTTATTTACATGCCTATTCTTTGAATTACTGCTGGTATCCACCACTCATCATGACAGAGCCAGTTACTGCCCTTGTGAAACCCCTTACTATTCACAGCCCCTTAGAGTTAGTTAGATTAGTGTAATTTGGAGGGGGACCGGGTAGACCAAACCACACAACCACAACCACCTACATCAACTGTTTGTTTTTCTTGTTTTGTTGCATGTACTTATAATGCACTAATTCTGCTAAATATCACTGTTGAATTGGACATATAAATGCACGTGTTGCTGAGAAGGTCACAAATGACATAGTATCTGTCGAAATGTAATAAGGCTAATTATCAATCACTTGTAAGTGACACACATATATTTCTATCATCACATAGAACCGAGTGATTCGAATCACCCATGGACAAGCACTATGAACTGCTATAAGATAAACATTACACGGACACTGCTACTTGTTAGCCACTCTAGTTGATAGAACAATTTATTCGTTGTACTAATTTAGTCATCCTCTTGTCAATATTATTGAAGAACACCTACTTTTTGGTTCAGTTACAAATGAAAACATCACACGACTTGCTCTGTAATACTTTGTAATAAAAGAGTCTCGCTTAGAGCTCACTGAAACGAAAAAATTGTTGAAAATGGAATAACCCCCATTAGCATTACACGTCTATCATTCACTCACTCCTAGTGAAAATCATATCATATATATTTAGTTATTACGTTTCTTGATAATTAGCATTTAATATCAAACAAATTACCCATGTCAGCTTGACAGGTATTTCTACCTTCTCCACAACCATTAGCAGTTATTGAGGTAATATTAGGTCTCAGCAACTGTGTTAGCAGCAGTGACAGCTACCACTATATAACCCGAGGCATGAAATAAATTACAACATAATCTGTGTATTTGTGGTAAGGGGATAGCTCTAGTAGTTGATCTGATAGATGGGAACACTAATCATGTCTGACAGACATGATTCAATGTCAGGATATTCTGCTGCTGCAACACTTAGTAGACCAGAATCAGGAAGTGTTCATTTCTTGGGATTATTTACTTAACTTGATTGACTGATGCTAAATTGTAAACCAATCTGTAATGAGTACCAGCAGTTGGCATCGGACACCTGGTCACATGTCAGTACACAGAGCCTACTGCAAACATCCTGAAGTCTAAGTTTTCTCATTACTTCCTTATTGGGGGCTACAGTCCTGCCACGATCCTTCAACAATATATAAATCTATTCAGGTGCTCGGTAATATTTCTTACATAAACCTCCCACTGTTTGGGTATAATTTATGTATAAACATATAGGTCCTATAGCAAGTTAATAATCACAATTACATTATAAACCTCTTTCAAAGCAATTGTTAGAAGAAGGTGATTTCCGTTGTCTTATCAGCTTCAGGCTTGGTGAGCCTATGTCTGAAAGCTATCACTGTTCTGGTTGCCAACTGGGTCACTTCCGTGCTATCACACTTATCTCATTTCCCTCTTGCCAACATCTAATAGAACAGGCCCTAAAGCCATTTGTCCCTGTCTTGAGCCTCTCAGGCTCTTTGCGGCGTGAACAGGTGGAGGGGTAATTTCCTTGTTACCAGTCTAATTTTAGTCATATAGCTGAGCCTGTATATGGCAAAGAAGTGTATCTCTGGATTCTTGAAACCTCATCTATTTATTCATGATCATGGAAAGACATTTAGGATTGAATTTCTAAATTACCTATTCCTCGACTAATATTATTTTACACTATGGTTTGTATGGATCATCAAGTCATCAACATTCAAACTCAAATTCCGACCTCAAGCCAGATACAGTTTTTCAAGTTTACAGAGTGTTCCAAAGGCGCGAGACCTAATACTACAGGATGTTTGTATAATATGAATACAAACGAGTAGGATTGTGAAAAAGCAAACTCTTGTGCTCATTGTGTAGGGGCCTTTCCCGCGTGTAGTCGCCATCACAGATCATAGAAGACCATGAATAAATGACCTCTCAGTAAAACCCCCCAAAAGCTGTCATAAGATTTCAAACTGACTACCAATACCTTTCTGTGTGCTGAACTAATACTCCCTAGAATCAGTTTTTTAAGAAGTGTTAGGGTTCTTATTCATTTAATAGTGGCCATTCTAGAATTAATGAAGCTCCTGTGTCAGTAAGATTGGACGGAGAAAAAAATACAATGGAAACAACTGGGGGGCACTCAAGTAGTAATGAGACTAGACCCTATAAGCAATCAACAGACACACCCTATTTCAAGTTAACCTTTCCAATGAGAGAAAGAGTGGGATTCATCTGATCCTCCTACCCCACAGGCCATCACATGTGTAATTCATTTTAGCTTATTAGAGTTTATCAAGGACAGTGTTTATTAATTAGGTTCAAAGGAATCATACATATATGCCTATGTGTTTAAGGTTTAGTAATGAATGATGGTTTATCTATTGACAATACATAGTTTTTCAGATATAAGTTATACCATTACATGACAACTGGAACACAAACTGAAAATGCAAATGAGGACCCTGTAAGAGGAAAGCTAATCGGCCGTAATATAAGAATGCAACCCTGCCGAGTTAATCACTAGGGAAGCATTCTTTGATCCTGTTGATAAGGTGTATAATCCATTAAAGCACCCTAAGGGTTAACCCACAGAATAATCTACTTCTTCCCACATCACCTGACTTATGCACATGATGAGGCCATTGAGGATGCTAAGAAATCCCTGAATCTAATCAGTGCTGAGAGGTGAGAGTAGGGCAGCGGTCTGAGACTGCTACTGTCGGCACCCAGGGCACCGTAACATACCCTCAGTCAAGCGTACCCTGGTGGAGGTGAAGACAACTAATAAAAGCAGGTCTGTGACAACAAATCTTGTTACCGGATTTGTGCAGCATCTTTATGAGAATTGGGAAGGGATGGAAAAAATCTAATGTTGCCAAATGCTTGTTATTTCTTGCCTGTCCAACCACCTTTGTACCAGAATCCCAATTTGATATTAAAACCAGTTATTGTATTTATTATTCATCATTGCATGTCAGTGGCTCACAACAGGGCTTACCTAATGAATAGGTTGGTCTTGTCATGAGGAAGACCGACCAAGTATTAGACAATCACGCTAACACAAAGAGCATGCAGTGCCATAGAACCGCATGCATTACAGGAAGAGGCAAAGGTTCAAGAGTTTTAGTTTGTTTGGCTTAGTTATCCTTTGTCATATTCCACAACGCCTAAGGCCTAACAGAATGTGGCAGATGTTTTACCAGGTAATAGCTAGGCAACAATAGCCCAGAAAGAAGGTCTCTCTGTGTTGTTTTATTGCTACAAAATATGATTTTTAAAAGATCTGCCATTGTGGTGCAGACCAATTAATTTAGCAGAAAGTATGGCATATTCCATATATAATTGATGTAAAGCAATTGAGATATTATCAGGATCTGACGTTGGGGTGGGGGAAATCCCCTGACACCATTTCTTGCTGATGGCCTTGCATGCTACTGATAGAGCAGTCAACATGATGTGAACTGTATTCCAAGTGCACTTAATGCATGCTTCTCTCGTTACATGTAGAAGCAGTAACTGTGGATCAACTTGTACGGCAATATCAGCTGTGGGTAGCTAGCTGTACCAATATATGCCTGCAATCCTTTTTTATTGCCTGTTGAGGATAGGGTTGTGGTAAGGACAATGCACACATGATAAGCAGTCCCTAAGTTCAAATCCTACCCCCCCCCCCAAAGTCTACGCAAGGTGACCATACTATGCACAAGTAAATCCCTTTTATTATTCTGGTCATCTTTGAAATATTTTGCAGTAATATAGATATTACGGTAACCATTGTTTCATTTATGCATGTGCAACCGTTTCTAGTCTTAAATTTTCTTGTTAATCTTTAAGTGGTTGTGCTATCATTTCCTCATAAAAGCAGTGATAAAAATAAATCCAGTGACCTCAGGTCTATAATTTTCATGACTTATGAACTGTTCTGCCACTAATGACACTGATGGCCTCTGGAGGAGGGATGGCAATATATATTTTCATCTCCTGTTAGATGTAAAGCCTGAATTGTGCCATACATGAAAGCATTTTCTGGTTTCCAACTCAAACCCTGCTGGAGGAGGTGGGTGGGGGGAGAGTCTAAATCCACATTATCTGGAAGATCCGCCAAAGTCCTCACCTAGGCTTGAATCTAGCATTGCAGGGAAGCTTGCATTAAAGCTGCAAATAAGTTGTAATAATATTATGTATACCATAAATAGCAGCCTGTATTAGAAAGGTTGACACAATTGCTTATTGTATTTCACACCTGCGTGCCTTTAGAATCATTGTATTTTGGTAGTGATGAGGGTCTGAATTAACCCCTTCCACACGGTAAGCCAATATATTGCACAAAATTGCATTGAGTTACAAGAAACCCAGTGGTGAATGGGTTAAACTAATATGGATATTTGTCTAAAATCATTTTTGGATAACAACTTTCCAAAATAGAAAAGATATCTTAATAACTAATTGTTCAAAGTAGGCAACCGACGAGAGCTCTATGTGGTATCATATTTGATCTATGCAGTATTCTCTACTGATTGCCATTAATGTGCAATGCTTGTGTTTTTGTTAATCATAATATCCAAGCCAGACATCCTAATGAGATACTAACCACAACGTTTATCCTCCTCTCATACTTCAGCAGCTGTACAAATTGCATTTGTGTGTTTTCATTTAATGAGGCTGGTCTCACTTCTCCAGCCTTATTAGTTTCTGATTCTGACACCAGGTGGTGTGGATGGCTGGTTTCAGCTTCACAGGCAATGGGCGTCTGAGAGATTCCCAGGGCGGAAAACCTTTTTCTGTGAGTCTCACTTTCATCTCTCTGTAATTGAATAATGACATTGTCAACTGCTGTTTGCTGCTTCCCACACATTTCACACACTCAAGGTGTTAGTTTGTTATCTTTAGGATGGGAAATATTGAAATAAAAGGAAGTTAATATTCATGATATTCTGAAACAATTACGAATAAGATTGCTCATTTGGGTGTCACAAGCAGGTTGCGCCAGATTTAATGGGATTTCCCCTGTCCTTCCCCGGAAATGTCCCCTTGCAAATCCCTTACCCCTGGTGATTTCTACTTCCAGATGGGGATTACCCCGCCAAATCTGTGAAGCTACATATCTACATGCTTAGACATACACATTGATATCCTGCCATTCCGAATATAACATTATGTGAACAGGGTACCAATATGAATTATGATTATCAGGATGAATCAGGAACCAAAGAAACACCACACAAATTAGCATAATAGAGCTGCATCAAATCTCTGTTATCAGACCATTACACTTTGGTGCTCCACTTCCTATCCTTATCACCTCTCCAACAGGCCTCAGCATACCCTGTGGTGTATTACACCCCATCCTGACAACTTTCAAAATCAGGTAAGGGTCCAGATGGTACTAGAGTCTTTGCTTTTCTGGTATCAATTTGACTTCTGCTATCAAAACGATAGACGCTCATGTCTGATCATGCTGAACCATGACTATGATAACCCTCTTTGGACCATGCTGGACCATAACTATGATAACCCTCTTTGGACCATGCCGAACCATGACTATGATAACTCTGTAGTTGGTCTAGTACTACTAGTGTGAACACATGAGAACAAAACACCAGAAAAGGTAAATTAGACTTTAATATACGGCGACTATATTGAAAGGATAACTCTTGAGTATTATATGACCAATACAACCATCAGCTATACAGGGATCAGTTCAAGATCATAATACAGGGAAGTAACACTACAACAAAGTGTTTAACCCGGAGTGCAGGGTGGTCTTGCCTCGACAGTCCCAAACCTGACTGACTTCCAATGGGGAAGTAGTCCATCTTTTATACACCGCTGTGGGGGTCACCTGACCGCACCAGCAGCGCCAACCAATAGGTATAATTATGTAACACGCTTATATAAGTATTACCGAATAGAACCTAGGGTAGTACCGGTACACTACCGTATACAACCGAACTAGAAGACGTCGGTATATGTAACAGACCGATGACACTCGTTAAGTAATAAACAAGTTACGTATACAATAAGAACGTGTTGTTTTACATCATAACAACATATAATAGATATACCACGTTAACAGTTAGACTCATAGCTAACCCGTTACAACTCTCTCTTTCAGCTCTCAAGAGTCCAGCATGGTCAGACTGGGAAACTAGTCCAGTATAGGCAGACCCTCTGGCTATTTTTGGTTAATCCAGCATCTATGATGAAAGTCCGCCATTGATGGGCTGTCACTAAAATGCTTGACCCTGACAAGTGTTTTAGTAGCAAGGTCTGTGTCAGGTTGACGCTAACATCTATATTTGTATTGCCAATATCTTAACATGAAATATAAAGTTAAAATGTTACAAAAATGAAAGGTTGGCTTAGGCCCTCTAGACATGGTAATAGAGGAGACTTTACATCGGTAGTGTTCCCCTTTTCTATCTCGTTATTTTCTGAATAGATCGATAAAAGATAAACAGACACTAGAGAGCTTTCAGTGTAAGAGATTATTCATACAACACTAGTGTCAAGCAGTTGCATCTCGTGGATGAGTTTACACTGTTTATACAGCACAGTCTACAATATAGCTATAGGGGACATCATGTGTTTAGACCTTAAAATGTGGGGTAGTCTGCGCAAGTGATGACAACCAGTTTTTTTTAACCCCTTGGACAAAGCATACACAGCAAGTTCAGTGCACACATGATTGGTAAGTGTCAGTCTTCTCATTGATTTCCCTAATAATGAGTCAGGATGTTTCCAAATATCATACTTAACTTCCTATCTACTCAATTCCCCGTCATTCCTACCAATTTTGCACAAATTTTATTTTATTTCCTAAAACATGGTCATTTTTAAATAAAATTGTGCACGATTTTAATGCCCCATGGTAAAAACACTAGAAAATACCATTATTGGACCCCATTGGACCCACTTTCTAAGCTGCTACTGCCCATGGACACCACTTGCATGTACTTCAACCCATAAATAATACACTTTTACAGTATTTGGAACACATTTATGTAGGAATTAGAATTTGGCAAAAATCGATATACCCACTTTAAATGGCTTGGCGAAATACAGCTTTCCTTGTTGAAAGCAATGACTGTAGTATTCTGTTCAAAGAAAGACATACATCTCATAGTGAAAACAACAATCCCTATGTTTTGAAAAAAAAAAGGTTTCACTTAAAAGTGGCCTTGACCATTGTTTCTGTACTTGTAATGTTCACAAATCATCCCTGAAACACGCAGAGGTTAATTTCCGACCACTGGAGTTATAGCAATTCATAGTGTTTTTTCATTTCCATTTTGTAATATACAGTGACCATTTATTTCCCTGAAAAATTTCTTATGGAATTGGCATAACAATAGGTCACCTGCCAAACTTATTCATGCGTTTATCACAATTAACATGAACACAGTGGCTAATTTGTGGTGTGCCTTGTTTCTCTATGATGGAACAACACTGGCTCCCTGTACTCATCCACTTGACCACTCCTACTCTGCCCCTCACCCTGGGCCCTATGCACACTCCTCGTCAGCCCACCAAGATTTACAGCCACCCCACCATATTTTGCCATGCTAAACCATACTGCAGCTGAGCAGCTAGAAAAAAGCTGGTTAGGGAAAAGTGGGGACAGAGGGACCTTGGCCCCCATCAGAACTATAGGGGGCTCAAATACATCTCTTCTATACTATACAATATACAAGTGTGTATATGATACATCATTCATAAAGGCCAATATCTAAAGTTGGTTGGAGTGCCCCCCCTCCAATAAATGATATCTTAAAAAGCAATCACTATCAAAGTATACCCTGGGATAGAAACACCATTTAGTGAGAAAAACACTCGCCAAAAGACGATCTTTATTATACAACTGCTAAAGCCTTACGGAATTGTTATTAGCTGCGCAAAACCCCACTTATATAACCATTATGATAATAGGTAGAAAAACCACAGTACACTCTGTGTGTAGTGTGGCTGGTATGACTGTAATGGCCCACAGGATGTTTTACCTGATAACCTGCATGGCTAACTAAATATATGCCTGAATGAGAAAGCATATGGAAATCACAGGGTGGACCAGTGGAGACCTCACTTTAAAGTAGCAAGGCCTAACCCTAGGGAGATTTCCAATTCAGTAGCCTGACTATAGTAGGCTACAAAAGGGCACCACAGGAGCACCTTGGGCAGTGCTCCATCTTCCCTTTTCTACTGTTGTCAAAACCAGCAGCTTACGCTACCTACTAGGAATCAAAAGTGCAGTCGCCTCATTGATTTCATTCTACCATTTGTGGCCAGGTGAGGGAAAACGTACCTCCGGGGGGGATTTTTAGTACTGGTTTTGGCCACCAGGGGGCAGTATATGGGTAAACACTTAAAAATATACTAAAAATGCTTGAGACCAATTTTTCATGGTGAATCCAGTGATATGCTTAGAATTATTCCATCTCCATGGAAAACGTTTCATTTTTGGAATGCGAAAGGAACATTTGTTGCCATGGAAACATGGAAAATTGGCATATATGGCAATTTCTGGTTGCCATGGAAACACTCCACTATTCCAAATGGGATTTTTTTGCCACAAATATTTTTTGCAAATTTCACAAGGAACTCAGAATTGAAAACAGACCTCAGAAATTCCCTCTAGAACCAATTTTATGATAAAAACATCAGATGTCTTTGGTTATTTTTCAACAAAACTGTATTTTTTACATTATTAGTATTCATAATAGAAAATAGTGGATCTAGAGCTTATTTGCCATTTTCAGTTGTACACACCAACCCCAGTTTGACAAGCAGTTACAGCAAAACTACTTGGGATATTTTAGCTCAAGATATCTCATTTTAAAGCCTGTAACATAAACTTTGAAAAGCCATTTCCACCCTGGAGGCACGTTTTCCCTCACCTGGCCACATTTGTTCAGAAACACATGCATATCAAGTATATCATAATTTTTTCAAACTGTTTTGAAGGTATTCAATGGACCTCCCAATGGAATTATTCATCGTTGTGAAACTCCTGTAGGGGTTGGATTCCCCGTACCCTGGTGGAAAGTACGAAGGGTTGAAACACCTGGGTAATCCTCCCTCTCTGTACCATACTGATCCAGTTACGTAGGGAGCAGAGAACAGTCAGACACGGGTTGGTAGTGTAACAGTTGGCATGCTTGTCACTGGTGAGACAGGTCTGTGGTTAGATTCCCGGCCGATCCTAGTTTTCTGCGACCTCTACTCTCCTCTCATTAATAGGCTCCTACAAAATGCCCACAAATGGACAGGCCTGCCACAAAAGACACATCGACATGCTAGGTGTAATACTGCTTTAAAAAACCCAATGCCAATAGATATACACTGAAGGTCTTGGGGAGGCCTCTGAGTTATGTGCATGCGGCCTCCTTTTTCTGCTAAATAAGAGGCCAATTCTTTCTGTCAGTGCTCTATCCACCAATTATTGGAGGTGAAAATTAGATTTCCCAGAGCTCCTGATTCCGGAAAAGCCTCAGGGTCACCTTGTTAATATTGAGGAAGGTATTTTGTAAAGAATGGCGGGATGTGGAAATCATATTAACCAGAAGCTATTGATTACTTGGACAATTGCTTTAGAATTGAAATTTAATCAGTTGACAATTTCATAGTTGGAATAAATATGAGACTGAGGAGATATGTATGATATCCATACTTAACCCTTTAAGGACGGATGCTCCTATACAATGAGATTTGCCGAGCCTTAATGAGTATGTCAACCCGGTTGGGTCAACATGATGCTTGAATGCAGCACTACAGTTACTTGGCAGGGTTGCAATCACGCATCATGAAGGCCAAGGGCATAATGCATTAAAGCATTATGCTATCCTTAAAGGGTTAAATATTGTATTGTATTGCTACCAAGAAGGTAGCAATCGGTGTCAAGCCGGGACAGTTACTCAACCCTACATATTTGTACATAGGGTGGATGCGAGTCCAAAATATGACAAACAATAATATATACATGTAGATTTCACTCCTAAGAGAAATATTTACTTTGGAAACTCAAGGTTATATGGTAAGTTTTGTAATGACACTGGGTTATTGGGCATTTTATGTCAGCTCAAAAAGGCTTTATTTAAGTCTATTTGCTTAATTGTAATGTGAGAGTAAAAGAACTAAAACCTTGTGTATAAGCCTAACTCCCAAATATAAGTGACACCTAGAGTTTAGGCCGATCCTATAAGCCACGATGGCAATTTGATTATGGTGACTCTACTACTGGACCATAGTAGCAAGAACACACATAAAAGGTGCACCCTGACCATGGGTTGCTCCTATAGACCGCACTTTGATCTCACTCGTGTACGCAGTAAAGCTATGTTTTGTCCTAAGGAATATCTCCCTGCAAATCCCCCACCCCTGGTGATTTCTACTTTTAGGTTGGGATTCCCTGCACCTCATCTGTGCCGTTATACAACCTGCTTCGTCACAGATGTTGTTACACTGCCCTCCCGAATATGTCAAGGGTGTTACTAAATTGCATAACAATTTGTTAGATGACAGAGAGCCAGCATTGGCAGGCTACAAGGCATTATTGTAGTTGTGGACAGAGGAGTACAGCCTTTCTCGTTCATACAATAGCTATTGCCAAATTGCCAAGTTGTAAACTGATAGATATTGAGTACCAGTAGTAGGGGGGTGGTTAAAACAAAATTTTTGGGGGGCCCATCCTAAAATATGGTACTCATCATCGCGAACAAGAATATCACCTTCGTTTTTGAATTTTAGGACTGTAACCCCTATTCGTCACCTCCTCTGAAGATAAAAATTCGGAAAACATTAAATTAATTCAAATGTAGGGGACTCGAATCCCACTCGGATCGCAGTTATATAAACCACCATAAGATATTAGTTCGTGACCCGTATACAGAGGGCGCGAGTGTTGATAAGGGGGCGCTGCGATCGGGTAGGGTGGGATATATAAGGCCGGAAGGCTCAGTGGTAGACAGACCTCATCAGGTCTCGTCCCGAACAAGAACCGAACTTAGATTACTGTAGTAGGAAATGTGAATAAAACTCTCTCTCTTTGCATCCAGAACGTATAAAGAACCTTCCGAGTTGTTTATTCTGCGACCGTAAAATACTAAACTCTACATTGGTGCCGTGACCAGTCGACATAGCAGGTCATCGTGGCGGAGGCCCGACCAAAAGAGGGGGAGGGGGAATCAAGGATTGAGGAATCGTTAGAGGATGGGGAACTGGATTGCAGTCTGAGGAATATAGATCGAGTATGGGCCAGTGCATCGAAAATGCAAACCCCAACTGAAAAACAAACCGCGAGACGGGAATTAATGGACTCGTTAGGCTTGATTACGCCTGGCATATTCGAAATAGGTCAGAAGACAGAAGATAGGGATCGGAAGAGACGATTAGAGGAGGACCGGATATACCAGGAAAAAGTACGGGCCGATCAACGCATCATGCAGCAACAGTATAGTGCCATGAATGACGAGTTGGTACAATTGATGAAAGATAGGGATGATCAGATTGAATCGAACAGAAGGATCACGATGGGGTTAAAGGAAGGAACGGAACAGTTATCCCGTGACAAAAATTACATCGCTAGTCAACTGGCTGAGCAACAGAGACTTCTAGCAATGCAGAAGGGGGAGGAGAACTCCATTCGAAAACGAATGGAACAGGAGCGAATGATTTTAGAGAAGGATAGAGAAGAGGCAAAGAAGTCAAGAAGTCTGAGAGACCAGTATGAAATTGAGGTGAATCGACAGTCCGTGAAAATGAATTCCATTATAAATGAACGTAAGGAAAAAGAGGCGGACGCGCTGCAATTTTTTAAAGATTATGAAGTAGAAAAAGAGAGAATTGCGGAGGAACGAAGGTTAGCGAAAGAAGAGTTGGAGGAGTTGAGAAAAAGGAAAGAGGAGGTTACCGATTCTTTTCTGGCCTACCAGATGGCATTGGAGGAGGAACGAAAGGATCAGGAGGTTGATGCCCAATCGACTCCGAAGCCTATTCTGAAAGGTTTCAACCCTTTTACTAGTGATAAGGGCATGTCAAATGTAAAGGAAGGCTGATATCAGACCGACCAGGACTCAAATAGACGAGTGACCATTGGTCATACCGACACGAGGGACATTACGCCGCGGGAAGTTCCGAAAGACCGGGTGAACCACAGCTACGGATCGTTGAATCCGTTTGTAAGTGGTCCGCAACCGCCAAGTGGAGCCCCGATATATAACGTCACGTACCAGTACGCTATGCCAGGTGCAGCACCGATAGACCCGCACAGTTTTAAATCCAGCCAGACCACAAACCCTAGTCAGACTCAGAATCCCGGAAGAAACAATACGGGCACCACCGGTAATGGTACCAATCAGGGTACAACAGGAGCGACGGGTGGTGGCGGGAATGCTGGATCGGTTGCGGAGAGACGAAGACTCACGAGACGGGCTTCAATGTCCCCCGCCACAGCAGCGATTTATGACGCGGATCCTTGTATCCAAAACATGGGCGTAGATTGTTGTAGCCGAAAGGGGGATGAGACAGCGGAAATAATGGACTGGAGTCAGAGGCAGTCGGATCGCCTGGTTTGGAGTGCCAATGCTGCGAGGAAACCGATTCGAGAAACGAAGAGATTTAATGGGCTGGACTGGAAGGAGAGTTATCAGGACTTTTGTGATGATAACAAATATCACGGATGGGATAAGAATGCTTCATTAGGACCATTGATAAAATGGCTGAACGGGGGCCCGGGTCGGATCGCTGTTGATGAGTGGCGGTTGATATATGGAGACACCGGTACATACGATCAACTGGTCAATTCGGCGACTTATCTATTCGGCACCCTAGTGGCAACTGACCCATGGCAGGAGTTCCAATCTCGTACCCAGAAACCGAAGGAATCTCCGAAAATTTATGGACTCGAGCTGCAACGATTGCTCCAGAAGGCTAGACCTAACTGGAGGCGGGATGATGAATATTTTTTGGACGAATTATTCACGCACTACATTAAAGGATTGAGGGATCCAGCATATGCAAAATTAGTACAAAAGGAATGGGTTCGAGGGACATCTATGGTTGATCTGTTTGTTTCATTGGATCAGTTTGAAAAGAAACGTCGCCTGTTAGCAGGGTTCGTACCGCAGAGTCGGGTACATGCAGTACATGAGGAGGACAGGGATGATTCCTCCGGTGATTCGGAAGACGAACATATTGCTGGGGTCAAAGTGGACGGGAAAAACAAAAATCGATGGAAGAAAAGATCTACTCCAACAGATACTCACGTCAGATCCGTGGAGAAACCCATAGAAAACAAAGTTGAATCCACCAGCAGTAATGCTCCGGAAGAAACGAGTATGGGTAAGATCATGGAGGCCATGATGAAACAGATGAAAGATATGATGGAGGTTAAACGAAAACCGAGAACGGACCGATCAACGATTAAATGTTTCAGATGTCAAGAAATGGGGCATTTCGCCTCGTCTTGTACTGCAGAAAAACCTGTATGGAGAGAACGTAAGGAGGAGGAATCGGGAAATTAGAGGGGGTTATTAGTAATGGCAAACAGATAACCCCTGTAGAAAGTTGCCAAAATGCCTTCGACACGAATGTATTTGAATCAGGTACCAACCAATCGCCCAGCAGCACGGGTCAAGAAGAAGGGCCAGAATCGTGTGGGGCTGGGGGGACTAGTGAAGAAATTGCCATGGGGAGCAGAACCGGGAAACCGGACACTAGTACAGAGGACGGGTGGATAGAGGAGTTGACCAGAGTAAGTGGCATCCGCCTTCCCCGAGGTCATCCGTGTCTGAATTATTTAAAGAACCATGGATTCGATCTTGGGTTGGAAACTGATATCAAGAGATTCGCTAGTAATCCGTCTGTGTTGGACGGGAAGAGATGGTATGTGTCGGTATCAGTGAATGGCAGGTTGGGAGATTTTTTGATAGATAGTGGGGCTAGCCACTCCGTTATCTCCAAGAAGTTCTTCGATTTGGTATCCGACATGGATGAGGACCTCACAACGAGGGTAAATGCATGTGGGGCCGACGGAAGCAAAATATCGACATTTGGTAGGACTTGTATGATAGTAGTATTGGGAGGAAGGGAATACGTATTTTCACCGACGGTGGCGGAGATAGAGGATGTTGGAATCTTAGGAATGGACTTCGCGTCATTATATGGCGCTATATTGGACCCGGTTACGGGTAAATTGAAGTTGAACCATCCGTATAGAGACCAAATCCAATGTATAGCCAAGAATGTTAGTGGAATGGCATGTGTAGCACAAACCGTAAAAATACCACCTGGAACGGCCTGTGATGTCTTGATGTCATCCATCCGATGTTTTAGGGGTCAAGCGGGAGTATTCGAACCGGACATGGAAATGTTGAAGGAGAAGGGATTGGAGTCAGCAGACACTTTTGTGGGAAATGCCTCATGGGCAGTAACTCCTGTGACCAATCCGGGTTTGAAGACTGTATATCTAAATAAAGGCACTATAATAGGCAAGGTTGTACTCGCAGAGGCGGTCACCGGTAGTCGAATGGACATATGCAGTATAAGTGAAAAACCTGAACTGGAAGAGGGAGTGAATCAATTGTTGAAGGATTCCGCATTGGAGAGTGACGAGCAGAAAGGTTTATTAAGGAACGTACTGGAGGAATGTGCGACGGCATTCGCCAAACCAGGAGAACTGTTGGGGAGGACTGATAAAGTATTGCATTGTATTAAGACTGGGGATGCGGAACCTTTCAAAATACCATACCGCCGACTGCCTCTAGCCAAGAAAGTTGTGGCTGAGGAAGAAATCGGAAAGATGTTGAAAGAAGGGGTGATTGTCCCGAGTACGAGCCCTTGGAGTAGCCCGGTATGTATGGTAACCAAGAAAGATGGAAGCATCAGATTCTGTATCGATTATCGTAAGTTGAATGGGTTGACCAAGAAGAACTCCTATCCTCTCCCTCGGATAGATGAGACTATTGATTCCCTGGGCGGAAATAAATGGTTTTGTATGATTGATCTACAATCCGGATACTGGCAGGTGGGAATGAAAGAGGATGATATGGAGAAGACCGCGTTTTCGAGCCATATTGGTTTATACCAATATAATGTGATGCCTTTTGGGTTATGTAATGCCCCGGCCACATTCGAGGCGATGATGGAGACTTTATTGAGCGACATCTTATGGAAGAAATGTTTAGTATATTTGGATGATGTCATAATATTCGGGAAATCATTCGAAGATTGTCTAGAAAACTTGAGGGTTGTATTGAAGCGGATTATATCGAATGGGTTGAAACTGAAACCGAAGAAATGTAGTTTGTTTCATAAGAGTATCAACTATCTGGGACGAA
Source organism: Harmothoe impar (assembly GCA_947462335.1). Classification (NCBI taxonomy): domain Eukaryota; kingdom Metazoa; phylum Annelida; class Polychaeta; order Phyllodocida; family Polynoidae; genus Harmothoe; species Harmothoe impar. The sequence goes on along the minus strand of OX381710.1, from coordinate 71,453,925 downwards.
TCATATCAACGGATGGAGTGAAGGCAGATCCGGAGAAGATTCGAACGGTAATGGAATGGTCGGCACCTAGAAGTCCAAAGGAGGTGCGCTCGTTCTTGGGTTTTTGTTCATACTATCGGGATTTCTTGCCCGGTTATTCGAAACTGAGTTATCCGATTCAAAGTCTGTCACACTGGACGCCGGGGAGAAGGAAGGAAGTGTTTCCGTGGGGTTTAGAGCAGGAGGAGTCTTTCCGAAAGATAAAGAACCTTTTCAAGGAAACCCTGGTACTCAGATATCCGACTCGGGATGGCCATTTCATTTTAGACACGGATGCCAGTAACGAATGTATAGGGGCAGCCCTTTCTCAGGTACAGGATGGGGAAGAGGTACCCGTAGCATTTGCAAGTAACACGATGAATAAGGGGCAACGGAACTATTGTACGACCAAGAGAGAATTACTAGCGGTGGTTGTATACACTAAAAAGTTCAAACACTTTTTGTGGGGATCGGACTTTACGTTGAGAACAGATCATTCGTCATTGAGGTGGCTGTTGAACTTCAAGGATGCAGAAGGAATGATCGGACGATGGCTCGCTCATTTGTCAGAATTTGGATTGGATCATAGTCAGATACAACATAGGAAGGGTGCGAAACATGTCAATGCGGATGCTTTGTCACAAATACCTATTAGAAAGTGTCAGAACACTGGTTGTACCGATTGTGGGGCACACAATGCTGTTTTAGCTGGGGTGAGACATCCGTATAGGAATATGGAGCCAAGTGTATTAGAATGGGGAGATGAATCGATTAGAGCATTTCAAGAGAAGGATCCGAATTGTAAGCGAATGAAGGAATTGTTAGAGGCAGGAGAAGACCGGCAAGACCCGCAATTTCATTAGAGAACAGGGAAATCCGTAGACTAATTGCACAATGGGAGGAACTTGAAATTGTACAGAATACACTGTACCGTTGGAAGGTAAATGCGTTAGGAAATCGGATCCGACAGATTGTGATACCAACAGCCATGCGGAGGGACATAATGTTCTTCTGCCATGGACACCAGACCAGTGGACATTTCGGGAAAAAGAGATCTTTAGAACGATTAGGAAGGAAATATTACTGGCCAGGAATGAGTACGGATCTATTGAGATGGATAGAGACCTGCCCCAGGTGTTGCACTAGTAAGACGGGAAGCGGAATGGGTAAGATGCCTCTAACCCAGGAACTATTCGGGGTGAGATTCGCGAGAGTGGCTGTAGACATTATAACCGGATTCGTAACGACCCCCGAAGGTAATACTTGTATGATGGTGGTGACGGATTATTACACTAAGTATACACGAGTGTTTCCGATGAAGGACCATAAGGCTGCAACATGTGCTCGAGCGCTGGTGAAAGGTTGGATCCTGTATCTGGGTGTACCACTAATGTTACACAGCGATCAGGGACGGGAATTCGAATCAAATTTGTGGCAGGAGATGTGCCATCAGTTAGCGATTTGTAAGACTCGTACTAATCCATACCGGCCGCAGAGTGACGGACAGGTAGAAAGGTTTAATCGAACCCTGATACAAGTATTGAAGGGACTAGTAAATCAGAGAATGGATGACTGGGATGAACAATGTGACTTTGTATGTCATGCCTATAACAGCACCGTACATGCTAGCACTAACTGTTCCCCTAACTTACTAGTGTTCGGGGAAGATCTGATCATGCCCGCGGACCTGGTTTTTGGGGTAGTAGGAATGAACCCAGAGGTACCATGTCAGATAATGTTTGTGGAGGCTCTGAAAGAACAGTTTAAAAATGCATACAAATTGGTTAGACAAGAGTTACAGAAGAATGCTAAATGGCAGAAGGTCGGGTATGACACGAATCTTAAGACTAGAAGATACGAAGTGGGAGAATTGGTAGGCAGGTACCATGAACCGTTAGTAGCGATTAAATTAAGTGATAATTGGGATGGACCTTGGCGGATCACACAGCGGATCAGTGACAATACTGTGCTAATGAGGGATACCCATGGTAGGAATCAGAAATCCAACGTTGATCGGCTGAAACCGTGGAAAGGAAGGGAGTACTCCGCGGAAATGTTCAAAATGGGAACGGATGAATTAAATCAGATGAAGAAAGAAATAAAGAATATGGCTGTAAAACGTGGGGTGGGACGCCCGAAGAAACGGAAGGTGCAGGACGAAAACTCACCAACACGATCGGTGAGTAAGAAATCCAAAGTCTCGGCAGGCGAAGGGAAGCGCAGGGGGAAGACGTTGAGTGTGGCCCGCTCACCGTCCGAAAAGGCCCCTGTCGTCACCAGGTACCTAAAACCTCACCCAGAAGGGATGAGACGCAGTCCTAGATTGAACCCAGGGACTGCAATTACCTAGCCTGAATCACAACGAATGTAATCCAGTTTTATGTTATGTCATATGATTATCCGGTGGGCAGACCGGGTATATCTGTCCTATGTGTTGGAACGATACCCAGGCACTGGAAGAGGGGATTAATTAACCGGATTAGAGTGTTCCTGAGGGTGGTGGACGGATAATCCGGCGGGTTGGGCATATGCCACCTGTAAATACATCTACTTATACTCCTGACGAGCTCACTCCGAACCAATGAAAGACTCCGATAGACAGCAATTAGTACCGTAATGAATGGCGCAAAAACCCTTTTGTTTACATCTGGAACGAGGTCATGAGGTCACGCCCCGAGCGAGATCTCATGGGGTAACACGCATGCGCGGAAGGTCGTTCCGGGTGAAAGAACCGCCATATTGATTTTTGGTGGACCAAAGGTCAACAGCGAGCGCACAAGGAGAAGTTGTTTTCAAAGCGAAATAGAGTTGTAAATCAAGGTTAGTGGGAGACCCGGGTTGCTTGTGACCACAGGCACCCGGTGAGGACCAGGAAACTGAAATTTATTTGAACCGTACCCTGAGAAAGAGACCGAAACATGGCGAGTTCTTGCCACCCCGTAGATGACAGTATCGATATGACCGATGTTATGGATGAACCGCTCTCACCCGTCACTAGAATCGAAGACGCTGCATTAGGCAACGTGAGTATGGAGGAAGAAACGGGACAGTATGACGAGAATGGCCGGTCTGTATTTAAAGTTGTTACCACCGAACATACTGAACCCGACAAAAAGGGATTCGTGAGCCGTTATGATGGCCGGGAGCTATTTCTGGCTGATGAACTGATCGTAGTCCCGGAAGGAGGAGTACCGAGAACTCTTCCGAATGAACTATTGGACTGTTTGATCTCAATATTGGGGGCTGATGTTTATGAATCGTTACCGTCAAACTGGCTGCTATTCTTTCCCGAGATGCAGAAGGGATTGAACGTGCACGAAGGTTTTCGCAAGGCAGTATTTGACTGCGAGGTGATGTACCGAGAGAAACGAATACCGGTAATCCCAGTCAGTGTTCCGGGAACAACTCGAGTTGGAATAACCGGACTCGACATCCAGGCGGATATATATTTTAGAGAACCGGAAAAGAAGATCTTGCCTCGAAACGTGGAAGAATGGGAGAAGCTAGCAAACCGGAGAAGGAAAACTAAATTATACAGTATCGACATCGATGAGTTTTATGATCGATTGGAGGAGAGTGACGATGATCCGTCTCGCAGAGACGAGATCATAAGTGCTCTGATCCGAGAAGTGAGGAAAACCAAGGGATATGATCAAAAAAATGAACCGAGACCCGTCCGAAGAGGAAGAGAAGGAGAGGATAGCAGAAAAGTTAAGGAAAGACGAGGTGGAGAAAGGAAAGGTAGTGCTCCGGAAATCGAAAGTAAAGAAGGATAAGAGTGAGGAAAGTCAGACGGACACAGATTCGTCCGACTTTGAGAAAGTTCTGAGTCCGAAAGAGAAACGAGCTGCTAAGAAAGGGGGGAAGTGTAAGAACCCGAAACCGACAATAGTAGATCTAACAGTCGACCCGAAGACAGTGGAGAAGGTCACTGAAGGATTGAAACAGAAGGAACCGACGCCCGGACAGCTGAAGGCAATACAGGCTGCTGCAAGTGCCGGGGTAGGGGCTATAATAGAGAAAATGAAGCTGAAGGATAACGTCGGATCGGGGGAGGATGAAAATATGAGTGAGGGGGAAGGTGAACAGGAAGAGGAGGGGAATGAACCGACGGAGAAAGTTCCGAAACCGAAAAAGGGGTCCTCAATGACTGAGGAGGAATTTGAGCGGTTGCAGGAGGTGTACAAAAATGCAAACACCGAGTTCCGTCTGTTCGTACCCGCCTCGTTCGAGGAATGCGCCAAAGGACCGTCCAAATATGGCTGCCCCACGGCTTATAACATGGAAAATGAATCGGATGATGAAGATTGGCTCCGACCGACTATCGAAGACCCGCTACCGTCTGACCACTACGAATGGTGGTTCGACCAGATCCGGCATCACTCGGATGCATACTACAGTAGGGATCATCGTTGGAAAATCCGATGGGCCTACAAGGAGTGGTATCTGGTGAAGGGGGAAACCATCTGTCCGTTTGCCTTGTGCTTAAAGAATCCGAGACCGAAACATTACACAACGGCCCGTAGATTCCTCCGGCACCTAACCGAACGACATATGCATCACTCGGTGGTGTACGAATGTCAGAAGACGGAGGCGACCCGAGAAAATCAGAAATGTGATGGCTGTGTAACAACTCGGAGGGCGAACATGGTTCGCCATTATAAAAACTGTCACACTCCGGGTATGAGTGCTACTGTGGCCCGAGTCAATAATTTGCACCGATTATGGAGAGAGAAATACGACCGAATGGGCAGGGAAGATTTTCAGGGGATATCGACCATGACTGAATCCTACTGTGAGGTAGCCGACGCCCGTAATGGTAAACTGAGTGCTCGAGCCGCCTTGTTACTGGATCGGGGGAAATTTGATATGCCCCAGGAAATGTGGAACCAGGTAGCGGAATTCCGAGGGGATCCACCTAGGAATCGAACTGACACTAAACGTCAGGCAAGCCGAAGTCTGGCACGAGGTGATGCAAAACGGGGCCGGGACGAATCACCTTCAACCTTCCGGGTACCCTACAACCGATCCGCAACGACTGCGTATCAGTCACCTTTGAACGGTGGTCCGATCAAACCTACCCCACCCGCTCCTTCTAAACCCGCTCCGTGTAAACCCACTCCGAGTCCAGCTGATCCGTCAGTATGGAGACAGCCGTCGGTTCCGTCCGATGATACAACGGACTACCCGGAATTACAGCCACCTCAGAGTTCGCTGAAACCACCAGCAACTCCGATGACCACTGTGCCCGATAACCGGCTCCGGATGTCTACGAAACCGGTAGTACACTATTTCGCAGCGGCTGAGAAGGTTGAATGTGAGGGTGCTCAGAAATTAGTAGATGAATTTCAGGAGGCACAGAAGGAGTTAGCGATCCGTTTCAACGCCGGGGTCGTTAACCTGTTTGCTGATTCGGTTGTAGCCATTCAGAAGACACATAAGGACCGTTATAAAGAAGAGAATGACAAAGCATTGGAGGAGGCTCGGGCTGAATTAGAGAAGGTCTACATTGACAAGGAAAAGATATTGAATGAAGAAAAGGCTAGGTTAGAGCAGGACCGTAAAACCGTTACTTCCAGCACTGCCTTACTGCGGAGGAAACTATCTGATCTCGATGCCAAAAATGAGGCAATGAACGTTAAGTTCCTTGAATGTTTCGGAGTGTTTCTGGACGAATGGGATGGGACCCGATCCGCCGCGCTAAAACTCCTGGAGGAGAAGGACGCTTTAGACGGATAGGGTGTTATGAACCGTATTGGGGCTGAATCGGAATGTTAGGGGTAGTAGAATCGAATGGGACGTACGGGGAAAAGAAGAGGAGAGCACCTTTACACCCGCTGACAGATGTAAGTCTGAAGGCGTGCCTGATCCATCAATTCCATCAAGGATCAGGGGACGGGGAACTACGGACGAACGGTGGAGAAAGGAAAGGTAGTGCTCCGGAAATCGAAAGTAAAGAAGGATAAGAGTGAGGAAAGTCAGACGGACACAGATTCGTCCGACTTTGAGAAAGTTCTGAGTCCGAAAGAGAAACGAGCTGCTAAGAAAGGGGGGAAGTGTAAGAACCCGAAACCGACAATAGTAGATCTAACAGTCGACCCGAAGACAGTGGAGAAGGTCACTGAAGGATTGAAACAGAAGGAACCGACGCCCGGACAGCTGAAGGCAATACAGGCTGCTGCAAGTGCCGGGGTAGGGGCTATAATAGAGAAAATGAAGCTGAAGGATAACGTCGGATCGGGGGAGGATGAAAATATGAGTGAGGGGGAAGGTGAACAGGAAGAGGAGGGGAATGAACCGACGGAGAAAGTTCCGAAACCGAAAAAGGGGTCCTCAATGACTGAGGAGGAATTTGAGCGGTTGCAGGAGGTGTACAAAAATGCAAACACCGAGTTCCGTCTGTTCGTACCCGCCTCGTTCGAGGAATGCGCCAAAGGACCGTCCAAATATGGCTGCCCCACGGCTTATAACATGGAAAATGAATCGGATGATGAAGATTGGCTCCGACCGACTATCGAAGACCCGCTACCGTCTGACCACTACGAATGGTGGTTCGACCAGATCCGGCATCACTCGGATGCATACTACAGTAGGGATCATCGTTGGAAAATCCGATGGGCCTACAAGGAGTGGTATCTGGTGAAGGGGGAAACCATCTGTCCGTTTGCCTTGTGCTTAAAGAATCCGAGACCGAAACATTACACAACGGCCCGTAGATTCCTCCGGCACCTAACCGAACGACATATGCATCACTCGGTGGTGTACGAATGTCAGAAGACGGAGGCGACCCGAGAAAATCAGAAATGTGATGGCTGTGTAACAACTCGGAGGGCGAACATGGTTCGCCATTATAAAAACTGTCACACTCCGGGTATGAGTGCTACTGTGGCCCGAGTCAATAATTTGCACCGATTATGGAGAGAGAAATACGACCGAATGGGCAGGGAAGATTTTCAGGGGATATCGACCATGACTGAATCCTACTGTGAGGTAGCCGACGCCCGTAATGGTAAACTGAGTGCTCGAGCCGCCTTGTTACTGGATCGGGGGAAATTTGATATGCCCCAGGAAATGTGGAACCAGGTAGCGGAATTCCGAGGGGATCCACCTAGGAATCGAACTGACACTAAACGTCAGGCAAGCCGAAGTCTGGCACGAGGTGATGCAAAACGGGGCCGGGACGAATCACCTTCAACCTTCCGGGTACCCTACAACCGATCCGCAACGACTGCGTATCAGTCACCTTTGAACGGTGGTCCGATCAAACCTACCCCACCCGCTCCTTCTAAACCCGCTCCGTGTAAACCCACTCCGAGTCCAGCTGATCCGTCAGTATGGAGACAGCCGTCGGTTCCGTCCGATGATACAACGGACTACCCGGAATTACAGCCACCTCAGAGTTCGCTGAAACCACCAGCAACTCCGATGACCACTGTGCCCGATAACCGGCTCCGGATGTCTACGAAACCGGTAGTACACTATTTCGCAGCGGCTGAGAAGGTTGAATGTGAGGGTGCTCAGAAATTAGTAGATGAATTTCAGGAGGCACAGAAGGAGTTAGCGATCCGTTTCAACGCCGGGGTCGTTAACCTGTTTGCTGATTCGGTTGTAGCCATTCAGAAGACACATAAGGACCGTTATAAAGAAGAGAATGACAAAGCATTGGAGGAGGCTCGGGCTGAATTAGAGAAGGTCTACATTGACAAGGAAAAGATATTGAATGAAGAAAAGGCTAGGTTAGAGCAGGACCGTAAAACCGTTACTTCCAGCACTGCCTTACTGCGGAGGAAACTATCTGATCTCGATGCCAAAAATGAGGCAATGAACGTTAAGTTCCTTGAATGTTTCGGAGTGTTTCTGGACGAATGGGATGGGACCCGATCCGCCGCGCTAAAACTCCTGGAGGAGAAGGACGCTTTAGACGGATAGGGTGTTATGAACCGTATTGGGGCTGAATCGGAATGTTAGGGGTAGTAGAATCGAATGGGACGTACGGGGAAAAGAAGAGGAGAGCACCTTTACACCCGCTGACAGATGTAAGTCTGAAGGCGTGCCTGATCCATCAATTCCATCAAGGATCAGGGGACGGGGAACTACGGACGAACGGTGGAGAAAGGAAAGGTAGTGCTCCGGAAATCGAAAGTAAAGAAGGATAAGAGTGAGGAAAGTCAGACGGACACAGATTCGTCCGACTTTGAGAAAGTTCTGAGTCCGAAAGAGAAACGAGCTGCTAAGAAAGGGGGGAAGTGTAAGAACCCGAAACCGACAATAGTAGATCTAACAGTCGACCCGAAGACAGTGGAGAAGGTCACTGAAGGATTGAAACAGAAGGAACCGACGCCCGGACAGCTGAAGGCAATACAGGCTGCTGCAAGTGCCGGGGTAGGGGCTATAATAGAGAAAATGAAGCTGAAGGATAACGTCGGATCGGGGGAGGATGAAAATATGAGTGAGGGGGAAGGTGAACAGGAAGAGGAGGGGAATGAACCGACGGAGAAAGTTCCGAAACCGAAAAAGGGGTCCTCAATGACTGAGGAGGAATTTGAGCGGTTGCAGGAGGTGTACAAAAATGCAAACACCGAGTTCCGTCTGTTCGTACCCGCCTCGTTCGAGGAATGCGCCAAAGGACCGTCCAAATATGGCTGCCCCACGGCTTATAACATGGAAAATGAATCGGATGATGAAGATTGGCTCCGACCGACTATCGAAGACCCGCTACCGTCTGACCACTACGAATGGTGGTTCGACCAGATCCGGCATCACTCGGATGCATACTACAGTAGGGATCATAGTTGGAAAATCCGATGGGCCTACAAGGAGTGGTATCTGGTGAAGGGGGAAACCATCTGTCCGTTTGCCTTGTGCTTAAAGAATCCGAGACCGAAACATTACACAACGGCCCGTAGATTCCTCCGGCACCTAACCGAACGACATATGCATCACTCGGTGGTGTACGAATGTCAGAAGACGGAGGCGACCCGAGAAAATCAGAAATGTGATGGCTGTGTAACGACTCGGAGGGCGAACATGGTTCGCCATTATAAAAACTGTCACACTCCGGGTATGAGTGCTACTGTGGCCCGAGTCAATAATTTGCACCGATTATGGAGAGAGAAATACGACCGAATGGGCAGGGAAGATTTTCAGGGGATATCGACCATGACTGAATCCTACTGTGAGGTAGCTGACGCCCGTAATGGTAAACTGAGTGCTCGAGCCGCCTTGTTACTGGATCGGGGGAAGTTTGATATGCCCCAGGAAATGTGGAACCAGGTAGCGGAATTCCGAGGGGATCCACCTAGGAATCGAACTGACACTAAACGTCAGGCAAGCCGAAGTCCGGCACGAGGTGATGCAAAACGGGGCCGGGACGAATCACCTTCAACCTTCCGGGTACCCTACAACCGATCCGCAACGACTGCGTATCAGTCACCTTTGAACGGTGGTCCGATCAAACCTACCCCACCCGCTCCTTCTAAACCCGCTCCGTGTAAACCCACTCCGAGTCCAGCTGATCCGTCAGTATGGAGACAGCCGTCGGTTCCGTCCGATGATACAACGGACTACCCGGAATTACAGCCACCTCAGAGTTCGCTGAAACCACCAGCAACTCCGATGACCACTGTGCCCGATAACCGGCTCCGGATGTCTACGAAACCGGTAGTACACTATTTCGCAGCGGCTGAGAAGGTTGAATGTGAGGGTGCTCAGAAATTAGTAGATGAATTTCAGGAGGCACAGAAGGAGTTAGCGATCCGTTTCAACGCCGGGGTCGTTAACCTGTTTGCTGATTCGGTTGTAGCCATTCAGAAGACACATAAGGACCGTTATAAAGAAGAGAATGACAAAGCATTGGAGGAGGCTCGGGCTGAATTAGAGAAGGTCTACATTGACAAGGAAAAGATATTGAATGAAGAAAAGGCTAGGTTAGAGCAGGACCGTAAAACCGTTACTTCCAGCACTGCCTTACTGCGGAGGAAACTATCTGATCTCGATGCCAAAAATGAGGCAATGAACGTTAAGTTCCTTGAATGTTTCGGAGTGTTTCTGGACGAATGGGATGGGACCCGATCCGCCGCGCTAAAACTCCTGGAGGAGAAGGACGCTTTAGACGGATAGGGTGTTATGAACCGTATTGGGGCTGAATCGGAATGTTAGGGGTAGTAGAATCGAATGGGACGTACGGGGAAAAGAAGAGGAGAGCACCTTTACACCCGCTGACAGATGTAAGTCTGAAGGCGTGCCTGATCCATCAATTCCATCAAGGATCAGGGGACGGGGAACTACGGACGAACGGTGGAGAAAGGAAAGGTAGTGCTCCGGAAATCGAAAGTAAAGAAGGATAAGAGTGAGGAAAGTCAGACGGACACAGATTCGTCCGACTTTGAGAAAGTTCTGAGTCCGAAAGAGAAACGAGCTGCTAAGAAAGGGGGGAAGTGTAAGAACCCGAAACCGACAATAGTAGATCTAACAGTCGACCCGAAGACAGTGGAGAAGGTCACTGAAGGATTGAAACAGAAGGAACCGACGCCCGGACAGCTGAAGGCAATACAGGCTGCTGCAAGTGCCGGGGTAGGGGCTATAATAGAGAAAATGAAGCTGAAGGATAACGTCGGATCGGGGGAGGATGAAAATATGAGTGAGGGGGAAGGTGAACAGGAAGAGGAGGGGAATGAACCGACGGAGAAAGTTCCGAAACCGAAAAAGGGGTCCTCAATGACTGAGGAGGAATTTGAGCGGTTGCAGGAGGTGTACAAAAATGCAAACACCGAGTTCCGTCTGTTCGTACCCGCCTCGTTCGAGGAATGCGCCAAAGGACCGTCCAAATATGGCTGCCCCACGGCTTATAACATGGAAAATGAATCGGATGATGAAGATTGGCTCCGACCGACTATCGAAGACCCGCTACCGTCTGACCACTACGAATGGTGGTTCGACCAGATCCGGCATCACTCGGATGCATACTACAGTAGGGATCATCGTTGGAAAATCCGATGGGCCTACAAGGAGTGGTATCTGGTGAAGGGGGAAACCATCTGTCCGTTTGCCTTGTGCTTAAAGAATCCGAGACCGAAACATTACACAACGGCCCGTAGATTCCTCCGGCACCTAACCGAACGACATATGCATCACTCGGTGGTGTACGAATGTCAGAAGACGGAGGCGACCCGAGAAAATCAGAAATGTGATGGCTGTGTAACGACTCGGAGGGCGAACATGGTTCGCCATTATAAAAACTGTCACACTCCGGGTATGAGTGCTACTGTGGCCCGAGTCAATAATTTGCACCGATTATGGAGAGAGAAATACGACCGAATGGGCAGGGAAGATTTTCAGGGGATATCGACCATGACTGAATCCTACTGTGAGGTAGCTGACGCCCGTAATGGTAAACTGAGTGCTCGAGCCGCCTTGTTACTGGATCGGGGGAAGTTTGATATGCCCCAGGAAATGTGGAACCAGGTAGCGGAATTCCGAGGGGATCCACCTAGGAATCGAACTGACACTAAACGTCAGGCAAGCCGAAGTCCGGCACGAGGTGATGCAAAACGGGGCCGGGACGAATCACCTTCAACCTTCCGGGTACCCTACAACCGATCCGCAACGACTGCGTATCAGTCACCTTTGAACCGTGGTCCGATCAAACCTACCCCACCCGCTCCTTCTAAACCCGCTCCGTGTAAACCCACTCCGAGTCCAGCTGATCCGTCAGTATGGAGACAGCCGTCGGTTCCGTCCGATGATACAACGGACTACCCGGAATTACAGCCACCTCAGAGTTCGCTGAAACCACCAGCAACTCCGATGACCACTGTGCCCGATAACCGGCTCCGGATGTCTACGAAACCGGTAGTACACTATTTCGCAGCGGCTGAGAAGGTTGAATGTGAGGGTGCTCAGAAATTAGTAGATGAATTTCAGGAGGCACAGAAGGAGTTAGCGATCCGTTTCAACGCCGGGGTCGTTAACCTGTTTGCTGATTCGGTTGTAGCCATTCAGAAGACACATAAGGACCGTTATAAAGAAGAGAATGACAAAGCATTGGAGGAGGCTCGGGCTGAATTAGAGAAGGTCTACATTGACAAGGAAAAGATATTGAATGAAGAAAAGGCTAGGTTAGAGCAGGACCGTAAAACCGTTACTTCCAGCACTGCCTTACTGCGGAGGAAACTATCTGATCTCGATGCCAAAAATGAGGCAATGAACGTTAAGTTCCTTGAATGTTTCGGAGTGTTTCTGGACGAATGGGATGGGACCCGATCCGCCGCGCTAAAACTCCTGGAGGAGAAGGACGCTTTAGACGGATAGGGTGTTATGAACCGTATTGGGGCTGAATCGGAATGTTAGGGGTAGTAGAATCGAATGGGACGTACGGGGAAAAGAAGAGGAGAGCACCTTTACACCCGCTGACAGATGTAAGTCTGAAGGCGTGCCTGATCCATCAATTCCATCAAGGATCAGGGGACGGGGAACTACGACTGGATATGAGAGATGATACAATCAATATGATGCGGACCCGGAAAAACTCGAGGGAAAGAAGTGGAGAGCACCTTTACACCCACCATAAGATTCGTTCTTCTTGGTGTGCCTGATCTAAGCCAACAACGATCAGGAAAGCTGTTGAAAAGGAGAGCGCCATGGACCCGCTGTCTAAAATCTTTTTTTGACAAGCCTGCCTGATCAATACTAGTACATTGATCAGGGAGCAGTGTATATATTGTATAAACTGTTATTCTGGATAAAGAGTAGAGCTGTGATAATATATATTTTCGGTATGTGTCATATGTATATATATCCCCATGTGGAGGCATGAGTGTTACTATGTTAATATGAAGCGTGTTAAGCCGTTCGTATTGATAATACTTGTGCCATGTTTAATGTACAACAAATGTGTGTATAGTGTTATTCGAGTCGCATGCTTTGCATACCCCTATGTGTATTATAGACATAACGTCATTTTTTTATATATTAGTGTATACCTAGAAGGTATCCGTTTAAAAAAAAAAGTGTATGTTTTGTCTAGGGGGAGTTATGTAGGGGACTCGAATCCCACTCGGATCGCAGTTATATAAACCACCATAAGATATTAGTTCGTGACCCGTATACAGAGGGCGCGAGTGTTGATAAGGGGGCGCTGCGATCGGGTAGGGTGGAATATATAAGGCCGGAAGGCTCAGTGGTAGACAGACCTCATCAGGTCTCGTCCCGAACAAGAACCGAACTTAGATTACTGTAGTAGGAAATGTGAATAAAACTCTCTCTCTTTGCATCCAGAACGTATAAAGAACCTTCCGAGTTGTTTATTCTGCGACCGTAAAATACTAAACTCTACACAAATTTAATTCATTTTTTAATTCTCTGAGGTTTTTAATCACTTGAAACATGAAACCCCTTCAGAATGCAATATAAAAATATGATAGACCAAACTCAGCTATTTTGAAGTTCCCAAAAAATCCTAGATGGCCGCCATGAGCCATAAACGCTCCTATTTAGGACTTTCCTGACTTGAAACATGTATAAACCTACTTTGAGATGCAATATAAAAGTAGGGTACACTAAAGTATTTTAGGATGGGCCCCTGCAATGTTAACTCCATACTAGCCGACCCTCTACCAGTAGGATGCCTCAACACATGTAGTGAAGAGGACCTCAACCGGATGTCAGTTACAATTAATAAAAACATAGAAGCTGCTGCAAACATCCTGATGTCCAATGTTCTTATTATTCATAAGCATGAGTATTATTGCTATTGGTGCTTTTTAGCCTTCAGTTACATGGATGAAGAATAACTTGGGTTCTCTTCCCGTTTCAATTACAATATATCTGAACATATTAGAGTTTCTGATTATCAAGGAAAATAAAGATAAGTACCATAAAGGAGCCATAGCTGTGCCCCTCTATAGGAGGGAAGCTGCCAAATGTAATCCTACACTGATTTATCTGTTGATAACCATCCCAAGAGTTGAATATGTACTGTATTATTTCCATGATGTAGATCATTTGTTAAGTCAATCAAAATATAGGTTTAATGAAGTTTAAAACCGATACTTTCTGACAACTTTGATTTGATGAAATTCTTGCATTATACTTTTGGCAATTTAAAACAAAACGATCTTGTTACCCAAGTGTTTCTAAAGAAATTGTACACTAATTTCTGTTCTGCAATGCACCCCTGCAATCCTTACCAAAATATTAGCCCTATCGTTTACCCTAACCCTTACCATTATTATCTAGGGGGATTTCCCATGGAGGATTTCTCGAAGGGAGGGGAAAATACCTAATACATGTGCCATATCTGTAGTTAGCCCTGTATGCCAGGGATAGATTGATAGAATTAGGTTGTTGGCGTGTCCTCGAGTCCATATCTGTGCACTGGGACGGCACCCAGGGGGCTCGAGAGGTGTCATCCCAGTGCACAGATATGGACGAGAGGACATGGCAATAACCTAATTCTATCTTTATCCCTCGCGAAAAGGAGACAAGGGTCAAGGTTGTTAAGTATCAAAAGGTTTTCAAGTAAATTAGGTTATCAAATTATGGAAAAACGCACAAATCTAGGGCCATTGAAGATCCCCCTTCAGGGCCCCATTGATGGCAAAGTGCGGAGCCCTTAGAGACGGAAATGGGTCACGTAACCAAGGGAAAACGGCTTTTGTTGACATCGGCGCTTGCCGATAAAGCTTATAATTGGCCGATTTACTCCCCTTTAGAGTGAAAATGCCTTCAATATGACTTGAAAATCGAAGAATATGGATCAAAGTACCCAAGAAAACTTGTTTCTAACTATAGGTTTGTTATAATTTCCCCGAAAATTGAGATTAGTCCCGTATGCCCCATAACAAGTATTTAAAAGTTGTGACGCAACTCCCATTTATGCTTTAGACCAATGAGAACGCCCTGATTTTACAACCTTGACAACATAGTAAAGATACTTGACAACATCAAATATCACTTGACAACATCAAATATCGATCTGATATTTGATGGCTTGATATTTGTGTCAAAGCCCACCTCGAGTGGGATAAAGCACTTAACAATACCACACATAGCTGATTACTGGAGCTCTAGTCCCTGTGCACATCAATCATTCTCTTGTTGCTTTTTGTAAGAATAACAGTAACTGTAGATGAAAGCAGGCAGCAATATCATCCAAATCTATGCAAATTCACGGCAGGAAACTTGATCTGGACAATTATAACTATTGGAAGCCAACTTTACCATCATGGAAATGCCTACAGTTCTGATTTCCTTACAAATACAATTCTGGTAGAACAAAATACTGAGGATACAATAAGCACCCATAGAATTGCATTGTATAAAACAATTGACAAATGCAGACAAATTTACCTTGTTGAAGACTTTCTCCTCCATGGTAATATGTATGAATATGTATGCCCATCTGAACAGTAGTATAGGAAGTTGTTATTTGAATAGGATTATACTGAAATTCTTCTCATGAATAAGCCGATGCCTTATAAATTCCCCTATAACTTGACCGCAAATGAACAGGCCTGTCACCAGACAGACATCTTATGAAAAAAGAAATATTGCTTCAGTAGCCACAGATCCCATACAGTACACGTTGCTATAGAGATATTTCATTTTATGCCTAGTTATAGACAGTCTACTTGTAAAAGGTATCTCAGCAAACTTTGTGACTTTTAACCTTTCGAAATTCCGGGAAACATATAAAAAAATACCAAGCGTATCTACAACCAGAAGGTAGAGAAAAAAAATTCAGCACCAGTGCAGGGCACATACAAAAAAGAATCACTGTTTTCCAATGAAATGTTGTATCATATGACGGAAAGGGAGATTATGTTGGCCTGGGGTAGAAATAAAGATGACCAAGGATTCAGTGTGCCAATTTGCATGGACGCTTCAAGTCGTGGGGAGGCCTTAAAGCAATGTGCGTGTGGCTTCTTTATTTCTCCCAATAAGAGGCCAATTCTGACTGTCAGTGCTTTTATCCACCAATTAGGTGAGCAGAGAATGAGATTTTTCCAGAGCTCCAGATTCGGCTAACTTTGTCAATGTTGGGAAAAGTATTAAGAATGCGTAGTTCTACTGCATAGTGGACTGACAAAATAATATTAAATAGATCCAATTGATCATCTGCACTTCTGGCTTACAATTGAAATCCAATCAAATGACACTGTCTAAGTTGAAAGTGAAAATGAAAATGAGGATACTGATTAAACCAATGCTTTAAGATATGGCAGCCAGTATTCAACTGTATATCGAAATATAATCTACAAATATCCGTTCATATCAAGAGATTCATAACGTGACTTTTTGCCTTTCCGGTAATTTCTTTGGCATAAGGTACTCTCATTCTGAATGTCTTACCAATATTGAACATGTTGTAGGCTTTGCAATAAGGACTAGGCAATGTAAAGTGGAAACTTACCACATTTTATTTTGATTCAAGGTTATTCCTTGATTGTCATTTTGAGGAATATTAAGGACGAGCAAGTTGTAACACTGGTAGCTGAAACACAAGCTCTTGCTTGCCTTAAAGTATACAGGTTGTACAGGTGTAAGTATAGGAATCTAAACCTGAGCTGGTAGGTGGTCACTCAGCTGGTTAATGCTGAGGAATCGCTTGAGGCCATTGGAAGCGACCTTAGCTTCGCCTCCTTCACTGGCGGTACCACACTCTCACAGCAGGTCCTATTCTCATATGTTGCATAAATGTTAAGGCATTAATGTTAACAGCATTACAAGCGCGATAAAGATCTAGTATGCAAGCAAATTGGCACAAACTTGGCTCTCCAGTCCCAATATTTCTAATGTGGCACCAGGAGCCCTTTTTTGCATTCAAAATCCTGGGTAAAATACCTTTCTAGATGAATTTCCAGGACTGTAGAAATGCAATCATAAATTTGAGGTATGGTCGTTCACGTATCTGAAACATAATACTAAGTAAGAAATACAAGGTAAGATAACAGCAAAACGTGCTTGTCATCATAGTATTTTTAAATGAAAATGTGGTTCTTTCTAAAGAGAAAAAGACTCCAGTTACACCGCAGCAGTCACCTCAGGCATACACCTACCGTCTCGTAGATGTAGAACACAACTACCCCTGGATGGGCTGTACGTGACTCCCTGAGTAGCACCAAGGCACCAATACACTCATCTCCCACCAAACTGTCTCTTAGATACACTACTGCTCACAGGCTTAAACCGAGTGGCATGCTTATGCTAGGTGTAGGTGACTGTATATAGCACAATGAATGACAGAGCTAGACACCGATCATCTTTCAACCCTAGATGGCCCTTTTTTATCAGGTAGTCCACCATCATCTGAATACTTCAGATGGGACCAGATGGGTGTCTACCTTGTACTATATACAGTCATCTACTGTAAGTATAAGCACACTACTCAGTTTAAGCCTGTGCCAGAACTGGACAGCCTGAGATCCAATATTCACGTCTACAGCATAGGCAGACGGACGAGTCAGCCATTAATCCCTCCCTCTCCCTCATACCAATGGGCAGCTACAGGTCTTCAGGTCATGGTGACCAGCAATCTTCACCTTGTCCTGAAGGTCTAGGCTACAACTGAATAAGGCTCTGGTTGATGTTAGTGTTGAATTGTTCATTATAAATGACCCATCAAGAGGGGCAGCTAAGTAACGTGGATCTTGCATGAGGGACAATAAATGGTTTGCCTGTAGACCAACTTCATTCCGGTCACAGCACCATGATTCCTAAATATTCCTTAACCCTTTAAGGGCCGCTGCTGCCTCTGGGCAGCATCTAAAATACCCTTGAAAAACCGCTGCTGCCCTAGGGCAGCAAAATTGCTACCCTAGGGCAGCAATATCACTAAATTACAATGCCTGCTATGGTACATAGAATAGGAATTTTTGAATCACTCCAAAAATATTTAACATGAATACTACGTCCCCTTGTCAGAAAGATGTAAATTCTGTCTCCAATACAATTTATTTCACTCCTTAGCCACTATCCCAAGGAGCATATACTTGGCAAGTTGCATATTCCCATGGCATAGGGCCGGTGGTTAAGTCCCAAATGGTGTTTTTCAAGGCCAGCAGGGAAAGGGTTAATATCTTGTCACCAGGCAGCATGCAGGTAACTCTGCAATCACACACCATGCTGATTCTATCAGGCATTCTATGATACACTCCTGAAGAGTCGGCTTAATGCATTAATGCAGCTTTAAACCTGGCGAGCACATTACTGATCAAAAAGTGTGCTTCACCTAAGGATGCATGGCATTACATAGCTGTCTCATCTCACTTTTAACAGTTCATGCTAAATAGCATATATATTGGGTGAAATAGATATGGAGTCACAATATTATTAAATCGGGTTGATCTCAAAGAAATATTTCAGACTGCTAGGAGAATCATGTCTGGGTCTCTACTACGCTGTCCCTGAGCTGGATATTTGCCTAATGCTTGCACAGTAAATCGTGCAGGTGTCTGGTTCTCAGCAAATGCCAATTCCAAGAACACCTGGGAAGTGTCTCCTCGTCTCTGTACCAGGGAACACATTGGAATGGATTAAGCCATGTGAGAAAGGAGAAGGGACTGATATCAAGCCCTGCAGTTAGTCATTTCTGTATGTGCGTCATAGGAGACAAGGTTCTCAGGTAGCAAAATGATTTAACAATGTAGCATTGTTTACAAAAGCTACACACCCTCCTCCATACGCCACTGGTTTATATAAAAGCTTGTTTCTAGTAGTTACCAAAAATGTATATGACTGTAGACAGATAGTAAGTTAAACACTAAGTAAATATGATTTTAAAGCTCTAAAGATTAATGCCCATTATTTTGGACGGAGTTGAACCAAATTTCACATCTCCCCTTGACCAAAACTCTCCATCTGAAAAGCATCGTTTAATAACTTGTACATTAATTGTCACTTTATCCCAAAGGGAAATAATTATCACATTCCTGATGAAATGTCTGACCAGCTCACAAGGCGTGTTTATCTTACCAGTCACCCCTTGTTGACTTTGGTCTGTATTGGACATGATTTCCATGTCACTGTAGAACACTCAGTGTCACACCCAGACATGCTTTACCAACACCTACAGGGCACCTGCCTTCTTACTAATGTCATTATAACCATCATCAAAGAGATTCTCACGTATTAAAAACTCCCCACTGCTTCTGCTCTTATCATGCAACACGCTCAAATAATGGACAGGCTGTTTTATTCTCCAAGCTTCATCCAGGCCTCCTTTATTCCAGTGCAATATAGTAAACCTAACTACCACATACTACACTTTCCTAACTGAAGCTAGATTAGAGTCAAGAATATATCTTGGATCTAAGGTTAACATAAGAAGTCCTCCAGGTCCAGTGCTAACAACTACTGTATAGGAATCAAAACCAATTACAGGCACTAAATATGAGACAGTAAACTGATAGTGCTGGAAGACGTATATAGATGTTTTTTTACGTCTCTCTTTGTGCATACCTTCCTACTCCCTTAAATAATAGATACGTGCCTAGAATTAACGATTTCAGGAGCTGTATTCAGAATATAAAGTAGGCCATTCACAACAAACTTGCATGTACAAATGACTAGACATAGTCATGAGCCATATATACTTTCATAGAATGAATAAAAAGATCAGTTTTAGTAAAACAGGTAGGACCTCTAATTGATATGGTAGGTGACAATATGACATAACTAAAAAAGGATTGCATAACTGAGTATATCATTTTAATTATTTGTACCATATCATACTCTCCCAGATTTCATTGACTTTTTGATCCTAACATGAACAGCATTAGGCTCCAGGTTCACTTTTAAGTTCAAAACATGCAATTCTGTTTAAGATGAGTAAGAAGTATGAGAAAGTAAAGCTAGTTTATGAAGTGTTCCCTGTCTCCCTGTGACAGCTATCTAGCTTTAGCTTCAGCTATTTAGGCTCAACTGTCTTCTTGTTCCTGTTCCTCCCCTAAGGAGCCTAGAGGAAAAGCAAGACATTTATACCCATGACTTAATAGCTCCCCTATGTCACGCTGGTATACTGTGTATAGGATTACAAAGCCAGTATACAGGGCTGCATTTGTAAATCTAGTATTCTTATCCATTGTCTATATTACAGTCTTAAATTGACAGTAATTATAATTGATCAGCAGTATTATAAAAAAATGATTGAAGATGGCATACATAATTATACATCACCTGGCATCTGGCATTGCTTCATACTAATCTATTCTGAACGAATATTTTACCATGAGCAATAAGATCTGCCAACTCGTGTTTTTGTTTTTCTACGGTGGATCAACACTAATTCCCTGCCCCTGTCCACTTGACTTCTCCTAGTCTGTCATCTATCCTGGTCAAAGGCCAATCTACTGACATCCCAAAGGTTTTACAGCCACTCCAGTTCTTTTGGCTTCTTTTTTTATTCTCTTTCTCCTATTTTCCCAATGGTTATCTCTCAGTCTTCAAACTGAATTGTCCCACAGGGAAAGGCTAGTTGTACCAGGCCTCAACCTGGCTCTGGGCTGGCTGGTCATATGGGTGCTGGAAAAACTGTCAGGGCCAAACAATCAAATCTTTTCCCAGTATACTACATAGTGATTGCTTACCATTCTGTTTGAAATTTTCATACTTTGAAACACATTCAAGTTTTTCTTTCCCTCCTGATGTATAGTCATGTTACATTAACTCGATCTCATCATTTCATCTGCTAAAATATCATATTGAATCATGATCATCGTAAAAGAAATATGTATTTAAGTGGCACTCAGGGTTGAAAAACTGCAATGTCAGTAGAATACTCCTTAAAGAGAGATCCCCATGCCTTCACACCTTCCTGTGATGAGTGATACCTGAAGTGGGTTTTCCATCAATAACCATTTGTCAGAAAGACAATGATGTGTTGCTTATCAGTTAAGTCTTACAATATTGACTAATGATGGATCCATTAGGAATGAGTGTATTTTAGTAAATTTGTTGATGATGGAACAACCCCCATTAGCATTACACATCCATTACTATCTCACTCCTGGTGGAAATCATATCATATATTTGGTAATTACGTTTCTCGATAATCAGCATATCATATCATATATAATGCCGCATTTCTAAATGTCAGCTTGACAGGTCTTCCTACCTTCTCCACAACCATTGGCAGTTATTGAGGTAATATGAGCTCTCAGCCACAGTGTTTGCAGCAGTGACAGCTACCACTATATTGCCCGAGGCATGAAATAAATTACAACATAACCTGTATGTTTGTGGTAAAAGGATAGCTCTAGTAGCTGATCTGAGAGATTGGAACACTAATCATGTCTGACAGACATTAATTAATGTCAGGATATTCTGCTGCTGCAATACTTAGTAGACCAGAATCAGGAAGTGTTCATTTCTTGGGATTATTTACTCATCTTGATTGACTGATGCTAAATTGTAAACCAATCTGTAATGAGTACCAGCAGTTGGCATCTGACACCTGGTCACATGTCAGTGGCAGTTAGCAAATACACAGAGCCTACTGCAAACATCCTGAAGTCTTAGTATTCTCATTGCTTCATTATTGGGGGCTACAGTCCTGCCACCATCCTTCAACTATAAATATATCTATTCAGGTGCTTGATAATATTTCTTACATAAACCTCCCACTGCTTGGGTATACTTCATGTATTTACATATAGGTCCTATAGCAAGAGTAATAATTACAATTACATTATAAACCCATTTCAAAGCAATTCTTAGAAGAAGGTGATTTCGGTTGTCTTGTCAGCTTCAGGCTTGGTGTTCCTATGTCTGAAGGCTATCACTGTTCTGGTTGCCAACTGGGTAGTTTCCGTGCTATCACACTTATCTCATTTCCCTCTTGCCAACATCTAATAGAACAGGCCCTAAAGCCATTTGTCCCTGTCTTGAGCCTCTCAGGCTCTTTGTGGCGTGAAGAGGTGGACAGGAAATTTCCTTGTTACCAGTCTAATTTGAGTCATATAGCTGAGCCTGTATATGGCGAAGAAGTGTATCTCTGCATTCTTGAAACCTCATCTATTTATTCATGATCATGGAAAGGCATTTAGGATTGAATTTCTAAATTGTCTATTCCTCGACTAATATTATTTTACACTATTGTTTGTATGGATCATCAAGTCATCAACATTTAAACTCAAATTCCCACCTCAAGCCAGATACAGCCTCCAAGTTTACAGAATGTTCTAAAGGCGCGAGACCTAATATTACAGGATGTTTGTATAATATGGATACAAATGAGTAGGATTGTGAAAAAGACCATGAATAAATGACCTCTCAGCAAAACCCCCCAAAAGCTGTCATAAGATTTCAAACTGACTACCAATACCTTTCTGTGTGTTGAACTAACTACCCCCTAGAATCAGGTTTTAAGAAGTGTTAGGGTTCTTATTCATTTAATAGTGGCCATTCTAGAATTAATGAAGCTCTTGTGTCAGTAAGATTGGACAGAGAAAAAAATGCATTGGAAACAACTGGGGGGCACTCAAGTAGTAATGAGACTAGACCCTATCAGCAATCAACAGACACACCCTGTTTCAAGTTAACCTTTCTAATGAGAGAAAGAGTGGGAATCATCTGATCCTCCTACCCCACAGACCATCACATGTGTAATTCATTTTAGCTTATTAGAGTTTATTAAGGACAGAGTTTATCTATTAGGTTCAAAGGAATCAAACATATATGCCTATGTGTTTAAGGTTTGGTAATGAATGACGGTTTATCTATTGACAATACATAGTTTTTCAGATATAAGTTATACCATGACATGACAACTGGAACACAAACTGAAAGTGGAAATGAGGACCCTGTAAGAGGAAAGCTAATCGGCCGGCATAATGTAAGAATTCAACCCTGCCTAGTTAATCACTAAGGAAGCATTCTTTGATCCGGTTGATAAGGTGTATAATGCATTAAAGCACCCTAAGGGTTAACCCCGCAGAATAACTCCTTCTTCTCACATCACCTGACTTATGCACATGATGAGGCCATTGAGGAGGGCACCGTAACATACCCTCAGTCAGGCGTACCCTGGTGGAGGTGGAGACAGCTAATAAAAGCATGTCTGTGGCAACAAACCTTGTTACCGGATTTGTGCAGCATCTTAATGAGAATTGGGAAGGGATGGAAAAAATGTCATGCTGCCAAATGCTTGTTATTTCTTGCCTGTCCAACCACCTTTGTACCAGAATCCCTATTTGATATTAAAACCAGTTATTGTATTTATTATTCATCATTGCATGTCAGTGGCTCATAACAGGGCTTGCCTAATGAATAGGTTGGTCTTGTCATGAGGAAGACAGACCAAGTATTAGACAATTGAGCTAACACAAAGAGCATGCAGTGCCATAGAACCACATGCATTATAGAAAGAGGCAAAGGTTCAAGAGTTTTAGATTGTTTGGCTTAATTATCTTTGGTCATATTCCACAACGCCTAAGGCTTAACAGAATGTGGCAGATGTTTTACCAGGGAATAGCTAGGCAACAATAGCCCAGAAAGAAGGTCTCTCTGTGTTGTTTTATTGCTACAAAATATTATTTTTAAAAGATCTGCCATTGTGGTGCAGACCAATTAATTAAGCAGAAAGTATGGCATATTCTATATATAGTTGATGTAAAGCAAATGAGATATTATCAGGATCTGATGTTGGAGTGGGGGAAATCCCTTGACACCATTTCTTGCAGATGGCCTTGCATGCTACTAATAAAGCAGTCAACACAATGTGAACTGTATTTTCAGCGCACTTAATGCATGCTTCTCTCATTCCATGGAGAAGCAGTAACTGTAGATCAACTTGTACGGCAATATCAGCTGTGGGTAGCTAGCTGTACCAATATATGCCTGCAACTCTTTTTTATTGCCTGTTTAGGATAGGGTTGTGGTAAGGACAATGCACCCATGATAAGCAGTCCCTAAGTTCAAATCCCTCCCCCAAGGCTACGTAAGTTGACCATACCATGCACAAGTAAATCCCTTTTATTATATTGGTCATCTTTGAAATATTTTGCAGTAATATAAATATTACCATAACCATTGTTTTATCTACGCATGTGCAACGGTTTCTAGTCTTAACTTTTCTTGTTAATCTCTAAGTGGTTGTGCTATCATCTCCTCATAAAAGCAGTGATAAAAATAAATCCAGTGACCTCAGGTCTAATATTTTTCATGATTTATGAATTGTTCTGCCACTAATAACACTGATGGCCTCTGGAGGAGGGATGGCAATATATATTGTCATCTCCTGTGAGATGTAAAGCCTGAATTGTACCATACGTAAAAGCATTTTCTGGTTACCAACTCAAACCCTGTTAGAGGAGGTGGCTGGGGGAAGAGTCTAAATCCACATTCACTGGAAGATCCGCCAAAGTCCTCACCTAGGCTTGAATTTAGCTTTGCAGGGAAGCTTGCATTAAAGCTGCAAATAAGTTGTCATATGTATACCATAAATAGCAGCCTGTATTAGAAAGGTTGACACAATTGATTATTGTATTTCACACCTGTGTGTCTTTAGAATCATTGTATTTTGGTAGTGATGAGGGTCTGAATTAAACTAATATGGATATTTGTCTAAAATCTTTTTTGTATATTGTGGAAGACAATAACAACTTTCCAAAATAGAAAAGATATCTAAATAACTGATTGTTCAAAGTAGGCAACCGACGAGAGCTCTATGTGGGATCATGTTTGATCTATGCAGTATTCTCTATTGATTGCTATTGATGTGCAATGCTTGTGTTTTTATTAATTATTATCCAAGCCAGACATCCTAATGAGATACTAACCACAACGTTTATCCTCCTCTCATACTTCAGCAGCTGTCCAAATTGCATTTGTGTGTTTTCATTTAATAACACTGATCCCACTTCTCCAGCCTGATTAGTTTCTGATACTGACACCAGGTGGTGTGGATGGCTAGTTTCAGCTTCACAGGCAATGGGCATTTGAGAGATTCCCAGGGAGGAAAACCTTTCATCTCTCTGTAATTGAATAGTGACGTTGTCAACTGCTATTTGCTGCTTCCTGCATAATTCACACCTACTTAAGGTGTCAGTTTGTCATCTTTAGGATGGGAAGTATTGAAATGAAAGGAAGTTAATATTCGTGATATTCTGAAATGTTTACAAATATGATTGCTATTCTGGGTGTCACAACAAGTTGAGCCAGATTTGATGGGGTCTCCCCTGCCCTTCCCTGGAAATGTCCCCTTGCAAATCTCTTACTCCTGGTGATTTCTACTTCAAGATGGTGATTACCCCACCATGTCTGTGAAGCTACATATCTATATGCTTGGACATACACATTGCTATCCTGCCATTCCTAATATAACATTATGTGAAGGGGGTACCAATATGAATTATGATTAGCTAGATGAATCAGGAACCAAAGAAACACCCCGAAAATTAACATAATAGACCTGCATTAAATCTCTGTTATCAGACCATTACACTTTGGTGCCCCACTTCCTATCCTTATCACCTTTCCAACAGGCCTCAGTATCCCCTGTGGTGTAAAACACCCAATCCAGACCACTTTCAAAATCAGGTAAGGGTCCAGATGGTACTATTGTCTTTGGTTTTCTGGTATTAACTCGACTTCTGCTATCAAACCGATTGACGCTCATATCTAACGATGCTGGACTATGAATATGATAACCCTCTCAAGAGTCCATCATGGTCAGACCCTGACAAACAAGTCCAGCATAGACAGACCCTATGTTTCTTTTGGTAAATCCAGCATGCATAATGAAAGTCTGATATTGCTGGGCCGCACTAAAATGCTTGGCTCTGGAAAGTGTTTTAGTGACAAGTTCTGCGCCAGGCTGATGCTAACATCTATTTTTGTATTACCAATATCTTGGCATAAAATGTAAAGTTAAAATGTTACAAACTGAAAGGCTGGCTTACAGCCCTTTAACCTCATACATTTTAGTTATAGGGGACATAATGCGTTTAGACCTTAAAATGTGGGGTAGTCTGTGCAAGTGATGAGAACCTCTTTTTTAACCCCTCGGACAAAGCATGAGTTGAGTGCACACATGATTGGTTGTCAGTCTTCCCACATGTGAAGTGGAAATCTTTTCGGCAATCTATGACAAATACTGACCTCCTGACATCTTTCACATGTTGCATATGTCTAGAGCTGCCATACCAGCAGCACATTCTGATCCACTGCCACACTAACACCAGCTTGGTCTTTGAAAGCTGTGTAAGGAGTGGGTGCCTGGAGAGCAGCTCACCCTGAAATAACTCAGCTACCTGAGCAGCTAAGTGCAAGAGGAATAATACAGATATATACATGAAAATCAGTCTAAAGAGTTTAAAAGCTGTGCTTTAGCTAGTAAGGAAAATTATCATAGACTTCATCTATGCTAACAACCAACTCAATACACAGTTTTAATAATACCTGATAAAGGTATATAATATCATGAAATATGTAATAAACAGACAAATGTCAGGTTTAAGTCAGGGCTGTATTCCAGGGTGTGGTAGTACTGTCAACAAGTGATGGTTATTAAAGAGTTTGGCGAAAATACAGCTTTCCTTGTTGAAATCAATGACTGTAGTATTCTGTTAAAAGAAAGACATACATATTTTATTTGAGTTGAGTTTGGAAATTTTTATTTGGACGAAGTTTCTATACAAGTACAGTCTTTCAAACTTAGCCAAAAGCCGGCTCCCGGCACATGTCTCCTTGCACACACATGTAGAACCAACTGACAATACGATATACAACAGGTAGCAAGATTAGGAAGGATGCAATATATATGAATACAGGCAGGTCTCAGTTCATCACAACCACATAAAACATATTATGGACAATTCGTCACAGCACCAGGTGGACAACCAATGTGAAGTAGGTCTATATCATACTCATAGATATACACAATATTTATCATATTTATTATATCTCCTGTAGGCACCACAGCAGTGGCCACATCTAAATCACAGTGTAGTTCAAGCATAACTCAATAAATCGCAGCATGTACCAGAGGTATAAATTTAAATTACATTTGCAGTAAATAACAGATAAGTAACGGACCCTTTCACCTTCCAAACTCGCAGCTTATTATAATACATATTTAGGGCAGTTTCTTAGGCTATTCATCAACATGAAAAACACTACTCCTTGACCTTATTCACGAATGCCGCATAACTACCCAGTCTCTGCACGTCAGGCAGTAATTTGTTCCAGGCTAATAAACCCCTGTACTTGGGGCTCTTAAGATATAGCTGCCCTACAGGCCGTTGAGCTTTTATCTTTATCTTAGCATTACCTCTTAGATCACATACCGGTACAACTGTGTTATCATGGTTTCTTGTATGACGGTGCATTGCACACAGCAGATTTTCTGTTCTGCGCACAGACAGGAACTTACTGCAGCACCTAACATGTAAATCCACACGTGAAATAGCTCTCGGATTCCAGATGTGGGCGCTGCCATGCAGGCAATGATTCTGGATGGTCTGAATCTCCTCTATTAGAGTTGCCAGTCCCCCATCAAGAACCAGACTACAGTATTCCAGGACTGGCAGCACCATTGTTTTGTACAATAATACTGCCAGCTCCTCATCCATACCCTGGTAACAAATAACGAGAAATTCCCGTGATTTTTTGGGGATTCTGTGAGCAAAATTTCACGTGAAATCACGGGATTGAGACTGGTGATTTACCATGTTAAATCCTGTTAATTCACGTGATTTACCCCAGTCAACGAGTCGGGTAAACCTGTTTACTGTTGACCATGGATAGACAGCATATACTCAATGGGTAGGTCAGTTATTACTGGATGGGGGTATTTAGTAGATTACAGAAATTGCCTTACTCCTCTGGAGCAGTGGAGGATATGCTAGTAAAAATGTTAATTGCATATAGCAAATGAATATCCCATTACAAAGTATGTTATTCTGATTAATGAGGATTATGATTACGCACTAGGCCTATAATTAGCTAGACCCAAAGGTAATTGGTAGTAAAATCACCAAGGGAGTGCTGCAACATTATTATGTCTATATACATTATCAGTGATTATAGGGTGAAGAAACCAGGTTTTCGATTACTTATGCTGAAGGGGGGAGGGCAACACTATTTTCTCCATTAGAAGAGATCAGTGCTACATTTCTTAATCAAATAATAGAGACCCCTCCCCCATTTTGATAAATAGCCACCCCCTTATATAGAGAACTCATGATCTGCCCGAAGTGCTAATTATAGAAATCACATAGAAGAATACTGAGGTCACCCACCACATCCTGGACTGTAGGGGGCAGTCATTTGACTAGGTTTGGTGACGGGCAATTAATAGAAGCAGAAAGGGTTGCCCCCTACCGCTCTTTAGGCAATCATTTATGGAAATAAAGTTGAAATTTCAACTCCAATTAATTTATTAAGTGTCATATATTACCCTGAACAGTGTTCGATATACTTCTAGAATATAATAGAGCACAATAGTTTAGTGGGTGGATATAGCCCCTGTCCCCACTCCTGATACGGAATGATCACTTCAAAACTAGCTACTCAAGGTCACAGAATTGCACAATTGTAGTTAGAGACTGCCACATCAGGCCAAGCCCTCGGTGGTGATAGACGTACAACCAGGTCCGGGAACCAGGTTGTCTCTCCATGCTACCAACCCCCCTGAGGACAAGTGAGTATAAGTCCCAAATTCCTTTGCAATAATGTATGCATCTTCATAATATTATGCCTGTATCATTGAAAAAGATTAGACCCCATATGATATTATGTACCATTCCCTCTTCCAGTATGCAAATGTGTATGTGATTGATAGCAATGCATTATGAAATTATCTCCATGAAAAGCATTACAGATATCTTATTCATTACCATTGGTATTCTTTTCAGAGAGAATGGTGTGTTCATGCACCTGTGTTGAAGATTTTACTACTCAGCCATGAATAGTAGTTTTCGAGCAGAGCAGGTCATTCCACTACAAGGTGACTACTCCATGACTCTAAGAGGCTAAGTAGCGGGTGTTATATTTAGCTAACCCTAGTATTCTAGTATTCATAAAATATAAAATAATTGTCTCAAACATTTTGTAAATAGTGGATATGATAGTGGATATTATAGAGAGGACTCACATTAAACTTATTTCAGAATTAACGGGAATGGGTTAAGGAGTAGATAGTTGAGTGCCATTTAAAGTTTTATGGTGCAGTATAGCAAAGCATGTGTGGTTGGGGAGGGGCTTGGTCACGGCTCAATGTGTGCGGCAGCCTGGTCCTTGGGACACGACCTCTGGGGCCTCACCATGCGTCCAGCTGTATGCACACTGGGCTAACACTGTTTAATTATATACCTACGTTTTAAGGGGTGGCCATTTGGTATATATGTGGGATGGCATATTGATTTCTAAGGATATAGGCAAGAGTAATATTCAACCTCTCAATTGTCTGCAAGGAGCTAGATCTTTGCATTTCTTTTTGTGCAGAATTCATTTTTATATTTAGAACCTCATATCCCGCTACTATAATGATGAACTAATTTTTAGTTTACAGGCACTCTGCCTGACTTTCTAAGTATGATTTTCTATCTGGTATAGGTAGATGAGTGTGGCAGATGTAGGTCTCACTGCCACAGTTTCATATAACCTTGTACACAATCTGGACATTAACAGATGATGGGAGTGATCATTTTTCTCGAACTTTGGGTGGGGGAGTGGGGGGGGGGGCACAATCATAAACGGGTGGGTTACCAGAGAAGGCGACTGTCTGAGGATGGCCTCAAATGTATTAATACATTATCCTTATACAATCTCATTTGCATATTAATAGACATTTAGTCAGTTGAAGCATATTGTGAGTAAAAAAGAATGTGAAAAGTAAGTAAAAGAGAAGAAGCGCTGATTGGTAAGTGATAAGAATTCCCTCCCTCTTGACAAAACCTGTCAACTCCAAACATGTACAAACATGTTGCCAGAGCTATGTACCTCTCGGTGTCAATGTCATATGAAATTAACGGTTTTATACTAGTTATCGACATTTTAATGATAGATGCAATAAAATACTGAGTTTGCATAATGCTAAATAGATTAGACAGTACACTGTGTGGTGGGTGAGAAATCGCCCCCTCCCCCCAGCCAAACTATGTATACAGGTTACAGGACCATGCAAATTTGTCCATTATGCTGTCAGAGCTGGCTTCCTCTCCCTCTCTCTCTCTCTCTCTCTCTCAGTTAGTTCACTGTGGGGCTGCCAGTCAGACAGTCTGCTTATAGACGCAAAAGACCCCCATGAACATGTAAGTAAATGCCTCAAGTGAATGCAAACTGTTTTCTATAGCATCTGGTTAGAAATGTTTTATTGAGAGGAGTTAGCCCACATATATACGAATTACAATATTATTGGAATTTGTATTTCAATTGATTCCTCTGGAGGTAATTATGCTGTACACAGGTTAATAACATAAATAATGCCCTTCAGTATCTTGTATCTTTTAACATGGTGTAGTAGGCATCACTCAATTAGTAATTGATTCTGTACATGGGATGTGTGCATTAACTTCCTGAAATACACTGATTATATGAATGATTCTATTTTAATTTCAACCAGACTGGTATTCAATATCTGAAATGGATATTTACTGTAAAGTAGAACGTGGATGCATGCACCTGTAAGTCCTGTTATTGTTTTCCGGCCAAAAATAACCTTAACAGTACCAACTGGACCCTATCTATTCTTCAACTCAGAAGTACATTTGTACTCAAATTGGAGACATCTTTGAGTAGATCCCGGACACGGCAGAAGGCAAAGGGTTGTGAGGAACACAACACAAATTCCAAATAGGGTTTGTTATAATGACTTGATTGCAATTATTCAGGCTGTTGAACTTAGTATGAGCTTGTTCCTCCTCACCAAAGATTTGCTAAAATCTAGAAAAATATGAATATTCATAACAAAAATAAAATCCTCAAAGTAGGGGGGAAATAATATTTAAGAATTGTCAGATGGTTCCTGAGGTTATGAAAAAGTCTAAAGTCTAAATATGTGTTTTATATTTACAGGTTGCTGAGGCAGGTTCCAAAACATATGATGAATAATGCCTACAGCATGTATATTAAGTACATAGGGGAATGAGCCGGGGCTTCTAAACTGCAATATCATAAATCTTAGTGGGATTTAAGACCTATTCAAAACTCTTCAAATCCCATATAGAAATAAACAGGTCATTGATGGACTGAGCGACTGGATGGAGGCGAATTACAGGTCATTGCCTTACCTGCTTATCAATATAAATAATAGAAGTTTCAATTCAATGTAAGTATAATGTAAATATATAGCCAAGACCTTCTTTACATACATTTGTAATTCTTTACTTGGATAGTCCTGCGTGTGTCATCTTTGAACAAGAAGAAAAGAAAATGGTGCGACCCCCATGCTCTAAGCAATTACTTGCATAAATGTATGAAATATTTAAATGGTGTATATATGTATTTCAATGGTTATTTGTATCATTCTTTATAATTGCAGGTTATAGGTAATAAAGAGCTATGCCTGGTCCTTTTCAACTTCTAATTCTTACTCCAACATAAAATAATCCAGGATGGAGAACAATCAAACATTAACTATCGGTGCTGAGAGGTCAGAAAATGGTCCAATGGGAGCGCATCTGTGGGCTTTTGCAGTGTATCATGAACAGTTGGAATCACGCACAAAATCATACATAAAATAAAGTTGAAAAACTCAGTTGTGTGTTTACTTTTTTTTCATGAATTATATGACATCAACAGTCTATAGTAATATATGAATAATCTAGATACATAATCATTACTAATTATTTATAAGTGAATAATCTAGATATACATTGTGGGGTAGTATTATAGTGCTATACAATATTGGGGCCACTATACACTATATAACATAATGCTACAGCATTTTACGATGAATAAAAATTAGTGAATAAATTTGGAATGCCATGCAAAAGACCTAGACCCCGATTTGAGTAGTTCTGTGGCCAGGCCATGAGGGGGGAAGAAGGTGATTATCTCCTACAAATCCAGTGATTTTGACGTTATATATGGGATTTTTATCATTAAATCCCATGAAAATCCCGTGATATCTCTTGAAAATCCAGTTATATCACAGGATTTCAAGAATCCCGTGATTTAACGGGATTATTTGCTCACAGAATCCCGTAATATCACGGGAATATAACCCGGGTAATTCCCGGGACTGACCCAAGTTCAACCCGTGTTATTCAGGGGGAATTCACGGGAATTTGTTTCCAGGGTATACTTGCACAGATTTCTAAGATAGGCTAGTTTAGTATTACCAGACGCTAATATCTTTTCACATTGATTCTTGAAGCATAGGGTACAGTCAACAACGACACCAAGATAGTTAAAACTATCCACGATGTCAAGGGTGACTCCCTTCAGTGCAATTGGGTAGTTATCAAAAACCACATTACATCGATCGCCATGACACCAAAGTATTTTGGTTTTCTCAATGCTCACGGTTAATCTAAAGTTATCACACCATGACACCTCCTCGTTCAAGTCATCCTGTATCAAGCTAATTACTAGCCTTGGGTCCCTATGGCTAACCACTATGGCCAAATCGTCTGCATATAAATAATATCTGCCATTAGTTATCTTTGTTATAACACTATTAATATACACAATAAACAATAGTGGCCCCAGGACCAACCAACGGTTCTGACAGAACAGCCAATCTTATTCAGCTCATTCAATAACAGGAGGTGGTTGACGGTATTGAACGCCTTCCTGAGATCCAGGAAGGCCACAGCTATATACTCATCCCTGTTTCTAGATTCATATATGTCTTGTACCAGACCGAAGACCGCAGACGAAGTTGAGCGACCCGGCATAAATCTGAATTGGTTATCATCAATAATATTGTTATCAATCAGATAACTCATGAGCTGTCTATGAGTAGCCCTTTCTAGAAATTTAGAAAATATATTAAGTTGGCTCATGGGACGCCAGTTATTGACCTTACTCAGGTCCCCGGACTTCGGCAGCGGTACAACACTGGCCACTTTCAGGCAATCAGGGAACACTCCACCCTCAAAAGAGCTGTTCACCAAAGACACAATAATTTCTGGTTTGGATAGTAATACATCCTTTACCACACCAGATCTCACATGCTTAATGCTAGAAGACTTAGTAGTGTTTATAAACTTCAAAATTTTCAAGGCTTAAGCAGTATCTATGGGGATCAATTCAAACCTTGTTGCAGGAAGATCCAAAACTACACCATCGTTGTCATTGAAGTCAACCATAAGTGGTGGAAAAACACTGGCAAGTTCCTCCCCAAAACTACTATAGCAATTATTCACATAGTCAGGTTGCATATCAATGGCAATAGGAGAACCATCATCAGCATTAAGTTTCATGACAACCTCCTTCCTTGGTCCCTTCCAGAGGCAGTTCACCTCCACGCAGAAGCGTCTCGGATCATTCCTAAATTTTGTCAGTTTCTCCCTGATATTGGACCGTCTATTTTTCAACAGAAGTGCCAATATCTGCCTCTCAATGCTCTCAGCCTTTGGTAAGAAACGGTTGAGAGTCCCAGGTCGAATTTTCCTAGATTTCCTTAACAGTGTACGCTTCCTTTTGATGAGCGCTAACACTTGAGGAGTGAAGAGATATTAGTATTGAAGGTCTTCACAGGGTGGTTTGTATCCAGGTAGTCTACTATACAGTTGGTCACCATGGCTACGAGCGCACCAGGGTCATCAACAACGTCCTCGGCAGCACAATATATGCCCGCAGCTGAATCCACCACCCCCTGTCTCTCATAGTTTTTATAAGGGAGTGGTCATTTTTTAACAACAGGGGGGGGTTGGTGGATTTTCGCGCGAGCGGGTCGAAATTTTTTTGGTCCCCCCCACGGGAGGGGTCGACATTTTTTTGGTCCCCCCCTAAGGCATTTTGAAATTGGGCGCGGCCGACCCCTTTGAGCTATAGTAATGCGCGGGCTTTTCCAGTAAAAAGGGGTGAAATTTTTTTGGTCCCCCCCTCAAGAGGGGTCCAAATTTTTTTGGTCCCCCCCCTTCAAGGGGTCCAAATTTTTTTGGTCCCCCCCCAAATCCACCAACCCCCCCCTGTTGTTAAAAAATGACCACTCCCTAAGAGTGACCCGTAACCTCGTGAAAGATAACTTCATGAGATATTTAGTGCTGTTTCCTCGTGACATAAACAGGTGCATGGTCCCCTTTCAGATCATTGATAACGCCATATTCATCTACATGGACACAATTAGTGTATACATGATCAATTGTCGATCTACTGTGTCGGTGGTAGTGAGTGGGTTTAGTATTAAGGTATTTCATTTTTGTTGTTTTTAGAAAATCAAACATACGACGACATTTTGGATTATTCCTGGTCCTAGAATTGATGTTTAAATCCCCCATAATCCACACATCACAGTTTATCAACAAGGGTAGCTTTACCAACCCTTCTAAGCAGGTATAACATCTATTGACGTTACCCCTAGGTGGCCTGTACACGGTAATTTAACAGATTACAATAATAACCTTCCTCGAAGTTGACTTTTTTACAGGCGAGTCAGCGAGTTCACTGACTCGTCTCGCTTGAAGTCCATTTTCCACGACTTATCATTGTTTCTCCTGCCTTAAAAGCTGACAACGTAAAGAAAACATATTATTCTTTGATAATCCGCAATAATTTACTACTTACATGGCCAAATTAAGGAGGATTGATTGATTTTCGGCCAAGTTAAGTCGCCGAAACTTGACTCGTCGTATTCTTGAAATTTGTCCATTTTTTTACGACATAAAAAATGACATCCGGTTTACTCGGGGGTCGGCACGAACATTTTATCTTCCGAAATAGAGCAAATTGCGGACATTCAAGGTAATATTATTACTCCTACAGGTAATATCTAGGCAGTTGCGGACATATCGGACACTATAACCGTCTTTATAAAAAAATAATTTGTTTATCGAGCGCTTCGGCAATCTCCGGTATCAAAATCCAACATGGCGGACAGTGGAACGCCGAGGGACGATGATTCGGTACCAAATTGGCTAATTTCATGGATTACAGCTCAAATATGAAGGGTAAGTCCGCAATTTTTGTTGTCATTGATAGATTAGGCTCCTCTTTTATGGGGGTTGAAATTGCGGACAGCTCAGTGGCCGGGCTATTCCGCAAAATGACGAAGACCGGCCCTTAAACTTGACAAGACCAAAAAACAGAGCCAATGATCAAATGATAGAAGTTGGGAAATGACAGCGCGGTAACTCGTTTGTGCGCGCAAAAAATTTCCTTTTTCTTGAAAATGGCTCATATCAAAGGTAAATCTCAACCAATATTCACCTTATTAGGCTCGTTAGATGCAGAAATGTCCTATTTATTAGGCCCTAGTGTGTCAGCCCTCCATCCCCCCTACTTTTTGTGAAATTTGACATTGTTTGGGAATTTTGGCGAGTAGAACGCTTCGACTTAGACTCTTTTGCATAGCGCCAAACGAAGCATCTCGGCGAGAGGATTTCAGAAATGTAAAATTTGTCTCTCTATCATTTTTAGTTCTATAGATACGGGTATGTCTTTCACAAACATTTGGTTTGGGGCAGGGCACCCCCTTGAAGCAAAAAAAAATTTGAGCCCCCCCCCCTTGTCAGGTTTCAGGATTGAGACGCTACCCGGTAGTGCTTTAACATAGGGAGTCTATGGGCGCCGAGTGACAGTGGCTCGATGCAAACATGAAAACTGCTCTTTAAAATTGTACAAGGGGGGGGGGGCCCAAAATATTTTTTTCTGAACTCCCAAGTCTTAGGCCTTTCTAATGATACGATTAATTAAGAAATGCAACATGTAGAAGTCACTTTTCACATACGGGCACGACCCTTAAACATGAATACTACTAGAATAACTTGAAAATTTGCTCAACGATTTTTTTTTGTTTGGGGGGGTTGGAGCAATTTTTGGGATCTGCCCTTAATATGTATCAAAGATGACATGTTTAATATCCCAGATTGCGATATCCCATTAAAAAAAAAAAATCTTTATGACCCCCCCAGCCCCCCTGAGTTTGGGTCAATTCACCACCCCAACCCTGTTGAAATCCTATATACAGCCTCGTGGCTGATCAACTGAAAATATGCTCTAAAATATTGTACAAGGGGGGGGGGGGCCCAAAATATTTTTTAATGAACTCTCCTGTATTGGGCCTTTCTAATGATACGATTCATTAAGTTATCCAACAAGTAGAAGTGACTAAACCAATAGCGGCAGGACCCTCAAACATGAATACTACTAGAATAACTTGAAAAATTGCTCAACGACAAGCCCTTTTTTGGGGGGATTAGAGCAATTTTTGGGATCTGCCCTTAATATATGCCAAAAGAAGACATGTTAAATATCCAAGTTTCCGCTATCCCATTGAAAGAAAAATTCTTTATGACCCCCCAAGCCCCCCCTGAGTTTGGGTCAATTCACCATCCCAACCCTGTTGAAATCCTATATACGGTCTCGTGGCTGATCAACTTGAGTTTGCTTTTTTGGATTTATGGATATTTTGGGGCCCCAAACATTTCTGAGCCTCAGATAATAGTAAAGTAGACATGCTGAAGTACCATCTATTTTTTTCCTGACCCAAAAAGACCCATTTTTGACCCAAATAGAGCAGGCGAGACTCTACCCGGTAGTGCTTCAACATAGCGAGTCTATCCCCGCCAACCGACAGTGGCCCGATCCAAACTGAAAATATGCTCAAAATTTGAACACAAGGGGGGGGGGGGCCAAAATATTTTTTAATGAACTCTCCTGTATTGGGCCTTTCTAATGATACGATTCATTAAGTTATCCAACAAGTAGAAGTGACTAAACCAATAGCGGCAGGACCCTCAAACATGAATACTACTAGAATAACTTGAAAAATTGCTCAACGACAAGCCCTTTTTTGGGGGGATTAGAGCAATTTTTGGGATCTGCCCTTAATATATGCCAAAAGAAGACATGTTAAATATCCAAGTTTCCGCTATCCCATTGAAAGAAAAATTCTTTATGACCCCCCAAGCCCCCCCCTGAGTTTGGGTCAATTCACCATCCCAACCCTGTTGAAATCCTATATACGGTCTCGTGGCTGATCAACTTGAGTTTGCTTTTTTGGATTTATGGATATTTTGGGGCCCCAAACATTTCTGAGCCTCAGATAATAGTAAAGTAGACATGCTGAAGTACCACCTATTTTTTTCCTGACCCAAAAAGACCCATTTTTGACCCAAATAGAGCAGGCGAGACTCTACCCGGTAGTGCTTCAACATAGCGAGTCTATCCCCGCCAACCGACAGTGGCCCGATCCAAACTGAAAATATGCTCAAAATTTGAACACAAGGGGGGGGGGGCCAAAATATTTTTTAATGAACTCTCCTGTATTGGGCCTTTCTAATGATACGATTCATTAAGTTATCCAACAAGTAGAAGTGACTAAACCAATAGCGGCAGGACCCTCAAACATGAATACTACTAGAATAACTTGAAAAATTGCTCAACGACAAGCCCTTTTTTGGGGGGATTAGAGCAATTTTTGGGATCTGCCCTTAATATATGCCAAAAGAAGACATGTTAAATATCCAAGTTTCCGCTATCCCATTGAAAGAAAAATTCTTTATGACCCCCCAAGCCCCCCCTGAGTTTGGGTCAATTCACCATCCCAACCCTGTTGAAATCCTATATACGGTCTCGTGGCTGATCAACTTGAGTTTGCTTTTTTGGATTTATGGATATTTTGGGGCCCCAAACATTTCGGAGCCTCAGATAATAGTAAAGTAGACATGCTGAAGTACCACCTATTTTTTTCCTGACCCAAAAAGACCCATTTTTGACCCAAATAGAGCAGGCAAGACTGTACCCGGTAGTGCTTCAACATAGCGAGTCTATCCCCGCCAACCGACAGTGGCCCGATCCAAACTGAAAATATGCTCAAAATTTGAACACAAGGGGGGGGGGGGGGGCCAAAATATTTTTTAATGAACTCTCCTGTATTGGGCCTTTCTAATGATACGATTCATTTAGTTATCCAACAAGTAGAAGTGACTAAACCAATAGCGGCAGGACCCTCAAACATGAATACTACTAGAATAACTTGAAAAATTGCTCAACGACAAGCCCTTTTTTGGGGGGATTAGAGCAATTTTTGGGATCTGCCCTTAATATATGCCAAAAGAAGACATGTTAAATATCCAAGTTTCCGCTATCCCATTGAAAGAAAAATTCTTTATGACCCCCCAAGCCCCCCCTGAGTTTGGGTCAATTCACCATCCCAACCCTGTTGAAATCCTATATACGGTCTCGTGGCTGATCAACTTGAGTTTGCTTTTTTGGATTTATGGATATTTTGGGGCCCCAAACATTTCTGAGCCTCAGATAATAGTAAAGTAGACATGCTGAAGTACCACCTATTTTTTTCCTGACCCAAAAAGACCCATTTTTGACCCAAATAGAGCAGGCGAGACTCTACCCGGTAGTGCTTCAACATAGCGAGTCTATCCCCGCCAACCGACAGTGGCCCGATCCAAACTGAAAATATGCTCAAAATTTGAACACAAGGGGGGGGGGCAAAATATTTTTTTTTGAACTCCCCTGTATTAGGCCTTTCTTATGATACGATTCATTAAGAAATCCAACAAGTAGAAGTGACTAAACCAATAGCGGCAGGACCCTCAAACATGAATACTACTAGAATAACTTGAAAAAATGCTCAAAGACAAGCCCTTTTTTGCGGGGGTTAGAGCAATTTTTGGGATCTGCCCTTAATATGTGGCAAAGAAGACATGTTAAATATCCAAGTTTCCGCTATCCCATTGAAAGAAAAATTCTTTATGACCCCCCAAGCCCCCCCCTGAGTTTGGGTCAATTCACCATCCCAACCCTGTTGAAATCCTATATACGGTCTCGTGGCTGATCAACTTGAGTTTGCTTTTTTGGATTTATGGATATTTTGGGGCCCCAAACATTTCTGAGCCTCAGATAATAGTAAAGTAGACATGCTGAAGTACCACCTATTTTTTTCCTGACCCAAAAAGACCCATTTTTGACCCAAATAGAGCAGGCGAGACTCTACCCGGTAGTGCTTCAACATAGCGAGTCTATCCGCGCCCACCGACAGTGGCCCGATCCAAACTGAAAATATGCTCAAAATTTGAACACAAGGGGGGGGGGGCCAAAATATTTTTTTTTGAACTCCCCTGCATTAGGCCTTTCTAATGATACAATTCATTAAGTAATCCAACAAGTAGAAGTGACTAAACCAATAGTGGCAGGACCCTCAAACATGAATACTACTAGAATAACTTGAAAAAATGCTCAACGACAAGCCCTTTTTTGGGGGGGGTTAGAGCAATTTTTGGGATCTGCCCTTAATATGTGGCAAAGAAGACATGTTAAATATCCAAGTTTCCGCTATCCCATTGAAAGAAAACTTCTTTATGACTCCCCAAGCCCCCCCCCTGAGTTTGGGTCAATTCACCATCCCAACCCTGTTGAAATCCTATATACGGTCTCGTGGCTGATCAACTTGAGTTTGCTTTTTTGGATTTATGGATATTTTGGGGCCCCAAACATTTCTGAGCCTCAGATAATAGTAAAGTAGACATGCTGAAGTATCAGCTATTTTTTTCCTGACCCAAAAAGACCCATTTTTGACCCAAATAGAGCAGGCGAGACTCTACCCGGTAGTGCTTTAACATAGCGAGTCTATCCGCGCCGACTGACAACATGTTTTGAATACTTATTATTAGAGCTGTCTGTGGTTTAATACATGTACATACCCGGTATTTAACACTCAGAAAGGTTAATAGTGCTGTCTGTGCTTTAATACATGTAAATACCCGGTATTTAACACTCAGAAAGGTTATTAGAGTTGCCTGTGGTTTAATACATGTAAATACCCGGTATTTAACACTCAGAAAGGTTAATAGAGCTGTCTGTCCCTTTGTTGTCATGATGCATGAATGCAGCTCTAGAATCTCAGATTTTTTTTAATATCATGTCTAGGTACCTCAAAATTTAAAAGAACAGAATGAAGAATATTGTGAAAATCGAGACTAAATTATGGCTCCAAATGATGCGTCTTGGCGAGAGGAGTTCAGAAATGTTCAATTTATCTCTCTATCATGTTTAGTTCCAGAGCTAGGTGCATATTAGTGACCTTTTGTCCCCCCCCCCCTGGTTTGATACATGTCCGACCTTAAACTCCACAGTACTGCCTCAGAAAGGTTATTAGAGTTGCCTGTGCTTTAAAAGATGTAAATACCTGGTATTTAACACTCAGAAAGGTTAATAGAGCTGTCTGTGCTTTAATACATGTAAATACCCGGTAGTGACTTTAAATAAAAGGCCATGGTTCTTCAGAAGTTTAAAGTACTTTTTCCGCCATTTTATATGTAAATTCTTATATTTTCCAGTGAACGTGAGCGGTACGAGCAGGAGTCGCACAGATTGGAGCCATGGGAGCGGGAGTCGCCGGAGTCGCAGGAGCGGGAGCGGGAGCCTTGGCCATGTGGACACAGCGTTCAGAACCTTGATCAGGGGCTCTTCAACACGTCTAGGGGCTCCAACCACTCCTCCTCGGGTCAGCATTTACCCAATTTTTGACTTCAGGGGGGGTCTCTGAAATACTGCCACTAACGCACTGCTAAGTATAGACCTTGAATTTATACCCGGTATTTAACACTCAGAAAGGTTAATAGAGCTGTCTGTGCTTTAATACATGTAAATACCCGGTAGTAAAGGCCATGGTTCTTCAGAAATTAAAGTTCTTTTTCTGCCATTTTATATGTAAATTCTTATATTTTCCAGTGAACGTGAGCGGTACGAGCAGGAGTCGCACAAATGGGAGCCACGGGAGCGGGAGTCGCCGGAGTTGCAGGAACGGGAGCCTTGGCCACGTGGACACAGCACTCAGAACCTTGATCAGGGGCTCTTCAACACGTCTAGGGGCTCCAACCACTCCTCCTCGGGTCAGCATTTACCCAATTTTTGACTTCAGGGGGGTCTCTGAAATTTGGTCTTCAGAGCAAATCTTGAACTCCACAGTACTGACTGAGCGCCCAATGTGACCAATTTTCATGGGATACTTTCAGGGGTTAGGCCTAATTCTCAGTACTGCCACTAACGCACTGCTAAATATAGACCTTGAATTTATAGAAAAAACAATTCCCAGGTCATTTACCCAATTTTTGACTTCAGGGGGGGGTCTCTGAAATTTTTCTTCAGAACCAATTATAGTGCCAAACGAAGCGTCTTGGCGAGAGGAGTTCAGAAATGTTCAATTTATCTCTCTATCATGTTTAGTTCCAGAGCTAGGTGCATATTAGTGACCTTTTGTCCCCCCCCCCCCTGGTTTGATACATGTCCGACCTTAAACTCCACAGTACTGCCTCAGAAAGGTTGTTAGAGTTGCCTGTGCTTTAAAAGATGTAAATACCCGGTATTTAACACTCAGAAAGGTTAATAGAGCTGTCTGTGCTTTAATACATGTAAATACCCGGTAGTGACTTTGAATAAAAGGCCATGGTTCTTCAGAAGTTTAAAGTTCTTTTTCTGCCATTTTATATGTAAATTTTTATATTTTCCAGTGAACGTGAGCGGTATGAGCAGGAGTCGCACAGATTGGAGCCATGGGAGCGGGAGTCGCCGGAGTCGCAGGAGCGGGAGCCTTGGCCATGTGGACGCAGCACTCAGAACCTTGATCAGGGGCCCCACAACACGTCTAGGGGCTCCACAACAGGCCTAGGGGCTCCACAACATGACTAGGGTCCCCACAACACGTGTAGGGGCTCCACAACACGTGTAGGGGCTCCATACCACGTCTTGGGGCTCCACAACATGACTAGGGGCCCCACAAGACTCATACTAGCCCTTTAAATATGGACTTCATGAGAGGGAATTTCAGATACAAGTCAGGCGTGAAACCCATCTAGAAACTGTTCCACATATCTAGGAAACTCATCCACATGTTTAGGAACTCTTCAACATGTGTATCTAAACTCATCAATGGGTCTAGAAACTCTATATCTAGGAATTCCACTAGACATTTAGAAAGTCTAGGAACTCTTCAATATATCAATCTTCATCCAAGTCAATTGATTGCTGCCCTTTTCATTATTAATAAAATCAGTTTCCATTATAACAGAAGGAATTCCTTTGTTGTCATTTATAACCTCATCAAATAAACAAATTTCCTCACTAACTCTTAAATAAATCCCAAACACCCCTCCAAATGCCTAAACAACCCTGCATAAATATTAAAACATAGGAGTCTCAGACCTTTGAGCTCAGCGAATTGTTAATAATTATAATATGTCATGATACAGTCTCAGGCCCCACCCGTACCTTATACATACATCCTTTCTACCCGTTGACAGACAACAGAAAAAAATAATCAAAAGTGCACACATAAAGTAAACCAGCGCTACACCTATGTAGGGCATGGAGTAAAGAGCATCAAGATGTATATCCATTTTGTCACTCTATTGTGAAGTTAGGCCAACCGCGGCATGAAAGTCAATATGTCATACTGGACATCTTTCCGTCACACCAGA
Source organism: Harmothoe impar (assembly GCA_947462335.1). NCBI lineage: Eukaryota > Metazoa > Annelida > Polychaeta > Phyllodocida > Polynoidae > Harmothoe > Harmothoe impar. Next base: position 71,411,362 of record OX381710.1, on the reverse strand, counting down.
TCAGAGGCAAATTAGTATAAAAGACCAGAACAGTGGTCAAAAACTCCATATACACACTTTAACTAGTATTCTTAGTTTTCTGAGGTTCTCAAAAAAATAGCATGGGTTCCCTAAATGACAATATTAAATTTCAGAGACCCCATGTCGTTCACATCAATAGAACATAAGTTTCAGTTTTGCTGCCATATGCTCATTACACATTCCGAGGAGAATAGAGGTAGTACTTAATGCTCAGTACAACCTTTACATCTTGGACTTTTCATATAATTGCATACACCTCGTTCTCGCACATTTTATCAATTGTAAGTACCGGTAGCTCATATGAGCTACTACCAACATTCAAACACACAGTACTCTTACTTGGCGTGTAGACATACATATATTCCATAGTGGAACCAATGAACCAATTGAATACACAGTAGCCACATGGAATGTACATGTTACATTAAGGTCTGAATCAAACACAAATTTTTATGATTATTATGAACAAACAATTAAGTCAATACATTCATCCACTTCATACTGATGTAGGTCTTGATGTATTTATAGCCAGATCAACATGAGCTTGTTATACTTCCCATGATCATGATAAGTAGACAACAGAATAACAATATTCAATGTCGACTAGATCCATACATGTAGTTCATAGCATTGAAGTCCATACCCGGTATTTAACAAGATATAAAATTGATTTTGTCTATCGGTGTACCAGGGTCTATGCATATACACATGCCACCACACAACTGTTTCTAGAGCCGCATGTCTAGATAACACAGCCATGGAACAGCATGACACACATAACCGCAAACTTTTAGATTTAAAATTATTATGTTATGTCTATACGCTTATTTGATTAATTTATTTAATCATTCAGAAAAGAATTTATTTATTTGAAATAGGAAGACCACCATACTCGATCCAATTCACACTATATAGCACATCCACTGTATCAACAGGTTCACCAAAATATATCAAAATACTGGGTGCAATAGGCCACAACGACATCCAAGTAGCACTGACCTTGACCATGGTTTCTATACTTGTAAGGTTCACAAATCATCCCTGAAACACTCAAAGGTTCATTTCCTACCACTTGAGTTAGAGCAAATCATAGTGTTTTTTCGTTTTTATTTTGTAATACACAGTGACCATTTATTTCCCTGAAAACATTTCTTATGGAATTGGGATGACAATAGTTCACCTGTCAAACGCGTTCTATCACACTTAACATGAACACAGGGGCTACTTTGTTTTGCGCCATGTTTCTCTATGACGGAACAACACTGGTTCCCTGTACTTGTCCACTTGACCACTCCTACTCTGCTCCTCACCCTGGGCCCTATGCACACTCCTCTTCAGCCCACCAAGATTTACAGCCACTCCACTATATGATGCCATGCTGAACCATACTGCAGCTAAGCAGCTAGAGAAAAGCTAGCTAGTGGGAGCAGAGGGGCCTTGGCCCCCATCAGAACTATAGGGGAGTCAAATACTTCTCTTCTATACAATAAAGTGTGTATATGATACATGAGTCATAAAGGACGATATATAAAGTTTGTTGGAGTTCCCCCCCAATAAATATTTGCTTCTTACGCATTTGCTCATTTATGATGGAATACCGTAAAACCTCGCATATAAGCCGTGGCCAGTATGCAAGTCAGATCGCTGGTTGGAATCCAAGGACATGTGACGGACATGATTTGCTCTCAGGAGATTCTAATGTGTCAAACTATAAGATGGCAACAGAGCTTAATCTATTATCAGCCTTCATGTATAAGGGGTATAGGTCCTGTGGTCGATCAATTGCTATGACCCTGCACAGCTGGCTGATAACTGATAATCCAATCTTTATTTACAAAAGGACACCTGTGGACTGTTGCACAACAAAATTATAATGATAACATCAAAAGAAACCACAAAATTCAAGATCAAAGTGATATCTTAAAAAGCAATTACTATGAACGTATACCCTATGATAGAAACGCCATTTAATGAGCAATACACTTTCAACGATTACCAATAGACAATCATCATTATAGCATTTCTAAAGCCTTATGGAATTGTTATTAGCTGTGCAAAACCACACTTATATTAGCATTTTGAAAGTACATACAAAAAACACAGTACACTCTGTGTAGTGTGGCTTGTATGACTGTAATGGCCGACAGGATGTTTTACCTGGTAACCTGCATGGCTAACTAAATATATGCCTGAATGAGAAAGCATATGGAAATCACAGGATGGACCAGTGGAGACCTCACTTTAAAGTAGCAAGGCCTAACCCTAGGGAGATTTCCAATTCAGCAGCCTGACTATAGTCGGCTACAAAAGGGCACCACAGGAGCACCTTGGGCAGTGCTCCATCTTCTTTTTTCTACTGTTGTCAAAACCAGCAGCCTACGCTAGCTACTAGGAATCAAAAGTGCAGTCGCCTCATTGATTTCATTTTACCATATGCTCAGAAACACCTGTATAACAACTATATAATCCTTTTTTAACTGCATGTGTTGAAGGCTTTCAAGGGACCTCCAAGCTGAATTTTTCATCGCTGTATATTTGATCTTTAGTACAGGAAGCTGCTAGTTGAACAGGTTTATACTGAAACTCATGTGGTTACCTTATTTTCCTAAATAAGAGGCCAATTCCATCTGTAGGTGCTTTTATCAATCAATCAGGGGAGGTGAAATTGAGATTTTCCACAGCTCCTGCTTCAAGTAATGCTTCAGGGTCACCTTGTTAATGTTGAGGAAGGTATTTTGTACAGCAAGGCGGGATGTGGAAATCATATTAACTAGAAGCTTTTGATTATTTGGACAATTGCCTTAGTTGGAGTAGCTATAAGAATGAGGAGACGGGTATGAAAAGGCAACTTTACCATCACTTTGCCCTTGGAAATTGCCCTTGAAAATAATATATGTTTGCCCATCTGAACAGTAGCATAGAAACTCGCTATTTGAATAGGATTATACTGAAAGTGTTCTCATGAATAAGCTCCATACCTTATCCCCCCAGATGTTGACCTCAAATGAACAGGCCTGTCATGGGAGAGACATCTCATGAACAAAGACATGCCATAGAGATATTTCAATTTGCGCAGTTATAGACAGTCTACATGTAAGATGTATCTGGACATAAGTTGTGACCTTTAACCTCACTAAATTCTGGGAAAATATAAAGAAATACCAAGCATATCTACCACCAGAAGGCATAGAATCAATGGATTCCAGGGCTGGTGCACGGTGTATACAAAAAACACTCGTTTCCAAAAAAGTATTGTAGCATGTTCATGAAAGGGGGATTATAATCAACTACTAGGTGATTATAATCCCCCTTATATCAATATCCTAAGGACACAAATAAAGAAAACAAAGAGTTCAGTGTGCCAATTTGCATGACAGCTTCAAGTCTTGGGAAGGCATAAAAGCAATGTGCGTGTGGCTTCTTTACTTTTTCCCAATAAGAGGCCAATTCTGACTGTCAGTGCTTTTATCCACAAATTAGGTGAGCAGAGAATGAGATTTCCCAGAGCTCCAGATTCGGCTAACTTTGTCAATGTTGGGAAGAGTATTAAGAATATGCAGTTCTACTGCATGGTAGAATGATCAAATTATACTCAATAGATGCAATTGATCATCTGGAGTTCTGCCTTAGAATAAAAATCGAATCATATGACACGCTCTAAGTTGAAAATGAAAATGAGAATGAGGATACTGATTAAACCAGTGCTTAGATATATGGCAGTCAGCATTCAACTGCGTATCGAAATATAATATACAAATATCCATTCATATCAAGAGATTCATAACGTGACTTTTTATCCTTTCGGGATTTTCTTTGGCATAAGGTACTCTCATGAATGTCTTACTAATATTGATCATGTTGTAGGCTTTGCAATAAGGGCTGGGCAATGTAAAGTGAAAACTTACCTCATTTTATTTTGATTCCTTGATTGTCATTTTGAGGAATATTAAGGATGAGCAAGTTGTTACAGTGATAGCTGAAACGCAAGCTCTTGCTTGCCTTTAAGTATACAGGTTGTACATGTGTAAGTATAGGAATCTAAACCTGAACTGGGAAGTGGTCACTCAGCTGGTTAATGCTGAGCAATCGCTTGAGGCCATTGGAAGCGACCTTAGCTTAGCCCCCTTCACTGGTTGTAGCACACTCTCACACCAGGTATTTTTCAAATATGTTACATATATGTTAAGGCCTAACAGCATTTTTAAGGGGGATAAAGATCTAGTATGCAAGCAAATTGGGACTAACTTGGCTATCCAGTCCCAATCTTTCTAATGTGGCGCCAGGAGCCCCTTTTAATCCAAAATTGTAGGTAAAAATGCCTTTCTGGTTGTTTGTAAATAGAAAAAGCCTTCAGTTACACCGTAGCAGTCACCTCATAGGTATACCTCTTGTATCGTGGATGTAAAAGACAACTACCCCTGGATGGACTGTAAGTGACTCCCTGAGTGATTCCAAGGCACCAATCCACTCATTTCCAATGAAGCTGTCTCTGAGATACACCACTACTCACAGGCTTAAACTGAGTGGCATGCTTATTCTAGGAGTAGGTGACTGTAAATGGCACAAGGGCTGACAAAGGTAGACACCCATCATCTTTCAACCCTACATGGCCCTACTTTACCAGGTAGTCCACCATCATCTAAATACTTCAGATAGGGACACATTTCTATGGCCAAATACATGGTACAGTAGGGGCATCTATGGTTGACAAGTGATGGGTGTCTAGCTCTTGTACTACATAAACAGTCATCTATTGTAAGTATGAGCATGCTACTCAGTTTAAGCCTGTGCCAAAACTGGACTGTCCACTCACAATTCTAGTACTCTTCTAGTCTACTATGGGGTAGCACCGGGAGTGGTGATATTACTCCTTTAAGAGAGATCCCCGTGCCTTCACACCTTCCTGTGATGAGTGATACCTGAAGTGGGTATTCCATCAATAACCATTTGTCAGAAAGACAATGATGTGTTGCTTATCAGTTAAGTCTTACAATATTGACTAATGGTGGATGCATTAGCAACGAGTGTATTTTAGTAAAATTGTTGATAATGGAACAACCCCCATTAGCATTACATGTCCATTACTATCTCACTCCTGGTGGAAATCATATCATATATTGGGTAATTACGTTTCTCGATAATCAGCATATCATATCATACAAATGCTGCAGTTCTAAATGTCAGCTTGACAGGTCTTCTTACCTTCTCCACAACCATTAGCAGTTATTGAGGTAATATTAGCTCTCAGCCAGAGTGTTCGCAGCAGTGACAGCTACCACTATATTGCCCGAGGCATGAAATGAATTACAACATAATCTGTATATTTGTGGTAAGGGGATAGCTCTAGTAGTTGATCTGATAGATGGGAACACTAAACATGTCTGACAGACACGATTCAATGTCTGGATATTCTGCTGCTGCAACACTTAGTAGACCAGAATCAGGAAGTGTTCATTTCTTGGGATTATTTACTTAACTTGATTGACTGATGCTAAATTGTAAACCAATATGTAATGAGTACCAGCAGTTGGCATCAGACACCTGGTCACATGTCAGTGGCAGTTAGCAAATACACAGAGCCTACTGCAAACATCCTGAAGTCTAAGTATCCTCATTACTTCCTTATTGGGGACTACAGTCCTGCCACCATCCTTCAACTATATATATATTCAGGTGCTTGATAATATTTCTTACATAGACCTCCCACTGCTTGGGTATAATTCATGTATATACATATCCTTAGGACTGCCAGTACTTTCTGGAGGCGCACTGCCATTGCGTATTGTTTCCAATGCAAACGCAAAATCTTGGCTTTCAGGGGGCCCTTTTTACTATACGCATTGGCCCGCTATGGTTGTGCTAAGGATATAGGTCTTATAGCAAGAGTAATAATCACAATTACATTATAAACCCATTTCAAAGCAATTCTTAGAAGAAGGTGATTTCCATTGTCTTGTCAGCTTCAGGCTTGGTGAGCCTATGTCCGAAACCTATCACTGTTCTGGTTGCCAACTGGGTAGTTTCTGTGCTATCACACTTATCTCATTTCCCTCTTGCCAACATCTAATAGAACAGGCCCTAAAGCCATTTGTCCCTGTCTTGAGCCTCTCAGGCTCTTTGTGGCGTGAAGAGGTTGACGGGAAATTTCCTTGTTACCAGTCTAATTTGAGTCATATAGCTGAGCCTGTATATGGCGAAGAAGTGTATCTCTGCATTCTTGAAACCTCATCTATTTATTCATGATAATGGAAAGGCATTTATGATTTGATTTCTAAATTGCCTATTCCTCTACTAATATTATTTTACACTATGGTTTGTTTGGATCATCAAGTCATCAACATTTAAACTCAAATTCCCACCTCAAGCCAGATACAGTTTTCCAAGTTTACAGAATGTTCCAAAGGCACAAGACCTAATACTACAGGATGTTTGTATGATATGGATACAAATGAGTATGATTGTGAAAAAGCAAACTCTTGTGCTCATTATGTAGGGGCCTCTCCCGCATGTAGTCGCCATCACAGATCATAGAAGACCATGAATAAATGACCTCTCAGTAAAACCCCCCAAAAGCTGTCATAAGATTTCAAACTGACTACCAATACCTTTCTGTGTGCTGAACTAACTACTCCCTAGAACCAGTTTTTAGAGGTGTTAGGGTTCTTATTCATTTAAAAGTGGCCATTCTAGAATTAATGAAGCTCCTGTGTCAGTAAGATTGGACAGATAAAAAAATACAATAGAAACAACTGGAGGGCACTCAAGTAGTAATGAGACTAGACCCTATCAGCAATCAACAGACACACCCTATTTCAATTTAACCTTTCTAATGAGAGTGGGATTCAACTGATCCTCCCACCCTACAGGCCATCATATATGTGTAATTCATTTTAGTTCACTAGAGTTTATTAGGGACAGTGTTTATCAATCAGGTTGAAAGGAATCATACATTCATATGCGTCTAAGGTTTGGTACTGAACAATGGTTTACCTATTGACAATACATGGGAGAATGGTGTTTTTCAAATAGAGGTTATACCATACATGACAACTGGAACAAAAACTGAAAATGCAAATGAGGGAAAACCCTGTAAGAGGAAAGCTAATCAAACCCTTTAAATTCAGCATAATGTAAAAATGCAACCCTGTCGGGTTAATCACTAGTTAGTGAAGCATTCTTTGATCCTGCTGATAAGGTATACAATGCATTAAAGCACCCTATATGCGTTAGCCTGCAGAATAACTCCTACTTCCCACATCACATGACTTATACACATGAGTAGGTTATGGAGGATACCTGGATATCTCTGGATCTAATGAAGGCATCGGTGATGAGAGGTGAGAGTTGGGCAGCGTTCTGAGACTGCTCCCGTTGATACCCAGTGCACTGTAACAGCCCCTCAGTGAGGCATACCCCCTGGTGGAGGTGAAGACAACTAACAGTAGCATGTCTGTGACAACAATCCTTGTTACCGGGTTTGTGCAGCATCTTTATGAGAATCGGGAAGGGATGGAAAAAATCTCATGTTGCCAAACGCTTGTTATTTCAACCACCTTTGTGCCAGAATCCTAATTTAATATCAAAACCAGTTATTGTATTCATTATGTCTCATTTCATGTCAGTGGTTCATAACAGGGCTTGCCTAATGAATAGGTTGGCCTTGCCATGCGAAAGACTGACCCAGTATTAGACAATTCCACTAACACAAAGTGCCTTAGAACAGCATAGAATGAGACAGATCTTTCATGAGGGAAATAACCAGGCAACAGTAGACAAGAAAGAAGGACCCTTTGTGTTGCTTTTTTATTGATACAAAAATTTTATTTTAAAGGTCTCTGTGTTGCAGGCTAATTTATTTAGCAGAAACATATGGCGTGTACCACATGTAATTGATGTAAAGCTATTGGGACATTATCAGGATCTGACGTTGGAATGGGGGAAATCCCTTGACACCATTTCTTGCAGATGGCCTTGCGTGCTACTAATAGAGCAGTTTACACAATGTGAACTGTATTCCCAGTGCACATAATGCGTGTTTCTCCTACTACATGTAGACGCAGCATCTGTAGATCAACCAGTACAGCAATATCAGCTGTAGGTAGCTAGCTGTGCCGATATATGCCTGCAATCCTTTTTATTGCCTGTTCAGGATAGGGTTGTGGTTGGGACAATGCACCCGTGATAAGCGGTCCCTAAGTTTGAATCCCCGCCCCCACTCCAAGGCTACGTAAGGTGACCATACCGTGCACAGGTAAATCTCGTTTATTATACTGGTCATCTTTGAAATATTTTGCAGTTATAGAAAGAGGGGGAGGGATGGCAATATATTTTTGTCATCTCCTGTTAGATGTAAAGCCTGAATTGTACCAACCGTACCAAACACATTTTTTGGTTACCAACTCAAACCCTGCTGGAGGAGGTGGGGGGGGGGGAGTCTAAATCCACATTCACTGGAAAATCCGCTAAACTCCTCATCTAGGCTTGAAGTTAGCATTGCGGGATGCTTGCATTAAAGCTGCTAATAAGTTGTCATATACCATAAATAACAGCCTGTATTAGAAGGCTGAGAAAATATATGATTGTATTCAACACCTGTGTGCCTTTTTGAATCATTGTATTTTGGTAGTGATAAGAGTAGTGAAACTGACAAAATAGGCAGCCAAGGAGAGTATTATGTGAAGTTCTATTATTATCATGATCCAACCAGAATCCTCTATTGATTGCAGTTAATATTCGATCCTTGTGTTTTTATTCATCATAATGTTCAAGCCAGACATCCTAATGAGATACTAACCACTACGTTTATCCTCCTCTCATACTTCAGCAGCTGTACAAATTGCATTTGTGTGTTTTCATTTAATAACACTGCTCTCACTTCTCCAGCCTGATTAGTTTCTGATTCTGACACCAGGTAGTGTGGATGGCTGGTTTAAGCTTCACAGGCAATGGGAGTCTGAGAGATTCCCAGGGCGGAAAACCTTTTCTGTGAGTCTCACTTTCATCGCTCTATAATTGAATAGTGACGTTGTCAACTTCTATTTGCTGCTTCCTGCATAATTCACACCTACCTAAGGTGTTAGTTTGTTATCTTTAGGATGGGAAATATTGAAATAAAAGGAAGTTAATATTCTTGATATTCAGAAACGTTTGCAAATATGATTGCTCTTCTGGGTGTCACAAGCAAGTTAAGTCAGATTTAATGGGATTTCCCCTGCCCTTCCCCGGAAATGCCCCCTTGCAAATCCCTTACGCCTGGGGATTTCTACTCCTACATGGGGATTACCCCACCAAATATGTGAAGCTACGTATAATATGCTTAGACATACACATTGTTATCCTGCCATTCCGCAGATAATATCATGTGAAGGGGGTATCAGTAGGCATTATGATTAGCTAAATGAATCAGGAACCAAAGAAAACCCACACAAATTAGCATGATAGACCTGCATTAAATCACTATTATCAGGCCATTACACTTTGGTGCCCCTCTTCCTATCCTTATCACCTCTTCACCAGGCCTTAGCATGCCCTCTGGTGTATAACACCCCATCCTGACAACTTTCAAAATCAGGTTAGGGTCCAGATGGTACTACAGTATTTGGTTTTCTGGTATTAATTAAACTACTGCTATCAAATAATAAAACACCATTGACTGACCCTCACTTAAATGATTGAACCTGGCAAGTGTTTTGGCTACAACATCAGGGTCGGGCAGACGCTCTCATCTATATTTGTGTAGGGTATTACCCATATCTCGACATAAGATTTAAAATGTTACAGAGCAATAGGCTGGCTTAGGCCCTCTAGAAAAACAAGGAGTGACAAGGGGGATGGTATACTAATAGTATTCCCCTTTTCCATCAAATCATTTATCAAAATGTTGATAAATAATAACCAGACGCTTGAGAGCTTCCAGTGTAAGATTTTATTCATACAACGCTAGTGTCAAGTAGTTGCATCGCCCCAATGTATTTACACTGTTTATATACAGCACAGTCTACTACCCGTTAATCTCAGCACTATATTTAGAGAGCATTATGCGATTGGACTCCAGAATTTTGAAAATACTCTACATGTGATGAAAAGCCTTAGTGCCTTGGACAGACAAAGGATCCGTTGAGCATGCACATTATTGATGAGCATAAAGTGGATGCATTTCAGTTGAACTAGGCAGTGGTTCTTTTCATGTGCAGCTCCGTCCATTCCATGCCGTTTTAATTTCTTTCCGGAAGCACACACAATTTTAAAGATGATTTGATCAAATAAATACACGTATAAAATTCACCCTTGGATCTATAATAATTCATTGACTTCCAAGCGTACTTTCTCGAAGTCCTTTATTTCGATTTTGTAATAGACAGTGACCATTGATTTCCAGCAAGCATTTGCTATGGAATTGGCATAACAATAATTCACCTGCCAAACTTTTCCATGCGTTTAGCAAACTAGCAAAAACACAGCGGCTAATTTGTGGTGCCCCGAGTTTTCCTATGGCAGAATAACACTGGGTCCCTGTCCCTATCCACTTGACTTCTCCTACTCTGCCTTTTATCCCGGGCCCTATGCACACTCCTCTTTGGCCCAACAAGATTTACAGCCACTCCTCTCTTTTTGCCTTTGCTGTTTCTCTTTTCTTCTGGATTATTTTCACTCCCTATTCTTCACCAGGCAGAACCATGCTGCAGCTGAGCAGCTAGACAAAAGTGAGGGTGGGGACAAAAGGGCCTGCCCCCCCCCCCCCCAAAATCAGAACTATAGGGGGCTCAAATACTTCCTTTCTATGCTATACAATATACACGTGTGGATATGATACATCAGGCATAGAGGCCTTTATTTAAAATTTTTTGGAGTGCCCCCCCAAAAAAAGATTTGCTTCTTACGCCTCTTCTTTGCTGCGGCCAGTAGGCAGGTCAGATCGCTGGTGCGGCTTATACATAAGTTTTTGCTCCTATAGTACAGTAGAAACGTCACCATAATCAGATGGCTAGTGCGGCTTGTAGGATCGGGCCAAAGTTGGGCTGCGGCTTATATGCAAGTTAAGCTTTTATAAATACGCAAGGTTTTTACGGTAGTTCTTGAACTGGCATTAAGCTTTCATAACCTACGTCTCACTGATGATCTGTGTGCCTGTAATATGGAGAAGGTTGTTATCAAAGGAGAGTGGTTTCGGAGCACATGTGACAGACATGAGTAACTCTATGAGATTATAATCCGTCAACCAATGAGATGGCAGCAGGGCTGAATATATGATCAGCCTTTATGCATAATAGGTATAGATCTAGTGCTAGAGCAATTGCACATGACCCCACACAGCTGGTTGAGATTTGATAATCCAATCTTTGTGCACCATGCACATTATTGCCTCCACATGCATGAAGGAAAAACATAAATCTTAGATGAAACCATAGAGCACAATGTATGTGAAATTGTTATATGAGACTTGCTAGGACGAGGTAAAATTTGGTTACAATTTGGCTCATGGCACAACATATTGAACTCACTGTGCAGATTCACAACAGGAAATCTGGTCTTGGCATTTTGATATTATATAGAAACACCACAGTACCCTCTGTGTAGTGTGGCTGGTAGAGCTGTAATGGCCAACAGGATGTTCTACCTGCTAAATTGGCTAACTGGAAATATGAGAAAAAATTATTGAAATATCAGGATGGACCAGCGGAGACCTCACTTTAAAGTAGCAGGGCCTAACCCAAGGGAGATTTCCAATGCAGCAGCCTGACTAAAGTAGGCTACAAAAGGGCACCACAGGAGCACCTTGAGTATTGCTCCATCCTCCATATGAGGAGCCTCTTGTACAGCATGCTTTGATACGTGTGAGTTTTTGGCATTTCTACTGACCTGGTCTCACCACAAGTGCCCTCCCAAAAGATTATGACACTAACACTGACTGTAATCCTAACCCCAACATTTACAATATCCTTTCCCCTCACCCCTAGTTCCGGGGGATTTCCTAGAGATAATGTCTTGAAGGGATGGGAAAATACCTGATACATGTGCCATATCTTGTAGATAGCCCTGCATGCCAGGGATAGAGCATTTTACAATACTGCACATAGCTGATTACTGGAACTCTAATCCCTATGCACATCAATCATGCTCTTGATGCTACTTGTAAGAACAGTAACTATAGACAAAAGCGGACAGCAATATCATCCATATCAGCTTTCTCTGTGGAAATTGACAGCAAGAAACTTGTGTGTGTGCATGTATATGAGAAGCCAACTATACCATCATATACATATATAGGAAACCACGTTTTTTAAGTATTTGCATTATATAAAATACTTGACGAATGCTGACTAATTCACCTTGTTGAATACTCTCCACGGTAGTATGTATGAGCAGGTATGCCTATCTGAACAGCATAGGAACATGCTATTTGAATAGGGTTATACTGAAAGTGACATACTTTGTGACTTTTAACCTTGCTAAATTCCAAGAAACATATGAAGAAATACCAACTGTATCTACCACCAGAAAGTAGAGAATGAATGAATTCCAGAGCCAGTGCACGGCGTAAACAGAAAAGACTCACTGTTTTCTAGAGAAATATTGTATTATATGAGATTATAATCAGCTAGGATACAAATTAAAAAAACAAAGAGTTCAGTATGCCAATTTGCATGGACGCTTCAAGTCTTGGGGAGACCTTAAAGCAATGTGCGTGTGGCTCCTTTATTTCTCCCAATAAGAGGCCAATTATGACTGTCAGTGCTTTTATCCACCAATTAGGTGAGCAGAAAATGAGATTTCCCAGAGCTCCAGATTGGGCTTACTTTGTCAATATTGGGAAGAGTATTAAGAATGCGTAGTTCTACTGCATGGTGGACTGGAAAAATAATATTAGATAGATGCAAGTGATCATCCTCACTTCTAACTTAGAATTGAAATCAAATCGAATTACACTTTTTAAGTTGAAAGTGAAAATGAGACTCAGGATACTGATTAAACCAATGCTTAAAGATATGGCAGTCAGCATTCAACTGCATATCGAAATATAATCTACAAATATCCGTTTATATTGAGAGATTCATAACGCGACTTTTTGTCTTTTCTTTTCTTTGGCATAAGGCTCAGTCTCATGAGTTTGTAACATTTCAAACGTCTTTGACCGGTGCCATCTTTGACCGGTGCCGTCTTTGACCGGTGCCATCTTTGACCGGGTATGTGATTAAAATGAAGAAAAAAGTAGTACATAGTAAAGAAATTTAAGCTTCAACTTCTTCATGTAATAAACAGTCTATGGTTGTTTTACCCAATTAAAAAAATTTTTTTAATGCACATATTAAGGGTTCCTTTTGGGCTTTTTTTCTTCAGCCGGTCAAAGACATTACCGGTCAAAGACGACGCTGGTCAAAGACGTTTCAACTGTTACAAACTCATGAGACTGAGCCAGTAACATAAATATATGAAATATATCAATTTTAAATAATGCCTCAAAATGATGTGTTACAACATATTATACAAAAAATTTACCCATTTCTTTACTAAACACTACTTTTTTCTTCATTTTAATCACATACCCGGTCAAAGATGGCACCGGTCAAAGACGGCACCGGTCAAAGACGGCACCGGTCAAAGACGTTTGGAATGTTACAAACTCATGAGACTGAGCCATAAGGTACTCTTATTGTGAATGTCTTACTAACATTAAACATGTTATAGGCTTTGCAATAAAGACTAGGCAATGTTAAGTGGAAACTTAACTCAAATTATTTTGATTCAAGGTGATTCCTTGATTGTCATTTTGAGGAATGTTAAGGATGAGCAATTTGTTATGTATACACTGGTAGCTGAGACGTAAGCTCTTGCTTGCCTTAACGTATACAGGTGTTTACGTACATGTGTAAGTATAGGAATCTAAACCTGAGCTGGTAGGTGGTCAGTCAGGCAGTTAATGCTGAGGAATCGGTTCATGCCATTGGAAGTGACCTTAGCTTAGCCCCCTTAACTGCTTGCAGTGTAGCCTTACACCGGGCCTTTTTCTTATGTGGTACATGTATGTTAACACTATGAGCTCACTATTACGACCTCTATAAAGATCTGGTATGTTAGCAAATTGGGACTATCTTGGTCATCTTGTCCCAATCTTTCTAATGTGGCACCAGGAGTCCTTTTCTGATCTAAAATCGTGGGTAAAAAGCCCTTCCAAACCAATTTCAACCACTAAAGAAAGGCAATGATATTCTTGAGGTATGGTCGTTTACATACCCGAGACATAAGTAAGAAATATGAACAAAATGAACAACCTTACGTGCTTGTTACCATAGTATTTCTAAATGAAAATGTGGTCGTCTCTAAAGAGGAAAAAAAGACTCCAGTTAAACCGTAGCAGTCACCAAAGACATATATACACCTGCCGTATCGTGGATGTAGAACACAACTACCCCTGGATGGGCTGTAAATGACTGCCTGAGTAGGACTAAGGCACTGATCCACTCATCTCCCATGAAGCTCACAGATACACTTCTACTCACAGGCTTAAACTGAGTTGCATGTTTATGCTAGGAGTAGCTGACTGTATATAGCACAAGGAAAAACAGAGCTAGACACACATCATCTTTCAACTCTAGATGGCCCTACCTTACCAGGTATTGGGACAAAGCCACTGGCACCATCTTTGGCAAAATACATGGTACAGCAGGTCCATCTAGGGTTGAAAAGTGATGGGTGTCTACCTTGTACTATATACAGTCATCTACTGTAAGTATGAGCATGCTGCTCAGTTTAAGCCTGTGCCACGACTGGACTGCCTGAGATCCAATATCCACATCTACAGAATAGGCAGAGGGACCAGTCAGACATTAATCCCCCCTTTTTGTCTCCCTATGGGCAGCTACAGGTCTTCAGGTCATGGTAACCAGCCATCTTCACCTTCACCTGAAGGCCTAGGCTACAAATGATTAAGGGTCTGGTTTATGTTAGTGCTGAATTGTTTATTGTGAATGAACCATAAGAGGGACAGTTAAGTAACGTGGATCTAGCATAAGGAACAATAACTGGTTGGCCTGTAGACCAACTTCATTCCAGTCACAGCACTGTGATGCCTGTATCACGTGATGTGAGTGCATGACCAGACACTGAAGTATGAATCTCAGACTTAAAGGAATCATCTGTACTGCCCATTCATTATGGATGCTGAGACTCATGGGTATGTTAATTTGTGTTTTTGAAGGAATACCATAGTGCTATAATATGCTATCTCGTGACCATGCAGCATCCCAGTAACTGACGCTGCAATCACATGCTGACCTTATCAGGTTGATACACTCCTGAGGAGTTGGCTTGATGCATTAATGCAGTTTTCATGAGTTAGGTACTGGGGCTGCACTGGTGGATATTTTGACCCCTTTTAAAACCTCTTTTGGCATAGTACTGCTCACACGACCTGGGGCTGCAATTTATTTGTATTAAGGTTTCCCTCCTTCAGGTCAGAATAGTACTGAATTCTAACACCAGGTGCTCTGGTTAGCACATAAGGGGTCACAAGGTATGCTTCTCCAAATGATTCATGACATTACAGAGATGTCTCATCTCACCTGTAACAGGTCATGCCAAATAGCATTTATATATATATATATGTGTTGGGTGTAATGAATAAATATAGAGTCACAATATTATCAAATCAGGTGGATCTCAAAGAAATATTGCAGACTGCGGGGAGAATCATGTCTGGGTCTGTACTACGCTTTCCCTGTACAGGAATTTTACCTGATGCTAGCACAGTAAATCGTGCACGTGTCTGGTTCTCAGGAACGCCAATCCCACAAACACCTGGGAAGTGTCTCTTCGTATCTGTACAATTGCATGGGGTGGATTAGCCAATATTGAGAAAGACTGAGGGACTGATATAAAGCCCCTAGCTAGTCATTTCTGTATGTGACAAGGTACTCAGGTAGCAAAAGCATTTAACTATATAGCTTTGTTCACAAAAGTTTTATTCAGTCCATATAAAAGCTTTCAAAATCTTTGTAATAGCTGAGTATAGACTCAAAATCCCTACACTAAGTTTTTGACCTGTTGGTATTTGGGTAAAATAAAATGGGGAACCGGTCCACTCATCCCGTGAAGTCATCAATGTGTAAGATATCATATGTCCGGATTGGATTCATTTACATATCCTGCTTCAAAAGCCACTTTTTTGTATATAAACTTGTTATCTGACCATTGCACGTAGCTTCTTCTCACTACCTTAGGGCCATAAACAACTAGCCAATTTGGATACCTTATCAGCTGATACATTCACAAAATTATACTACAAAGTACTTTTTGTTGAGGGTGTATCGGCCGATAATGCATCCAAATCGGCTTATAGGTTATGGCCCCTACCAATCTGGTAGTTGATACAAATTTACATATCTATAGATGGCTAGTAAAGCTACTAGGTAAAGCTGTAATGATTGTAAAGCTCTAAAGAGTAATCATAAATCTTAATACTGATTATCTTGGACAGGGTGGCACGAGATTTTACCTCTCCCCTTTGACAAAGAGTTGCCATGTGAAAAGCGTTGTTCGATAACTTGAGCTTTGTCACTTTATTCCGAGGGAAAATCTTACATTCCCGATGAAATGACAGACCAGATCGCACAGTGTGTTAATCTTGCCTCAGCCGCTCACCCCTTGTTGACCTCGGTCTGTATGGGACGTGCTCCCCATGTCACTATAGAGCCCTGGATGTCACACCCTGACATGCTAATACCATCACCTGGAGGGCACTTGCCTTCTTACTAATGTCATTATAACCATCATCAAAAAGCTTCTCACGCAATAGAAACTCCCCACTGCTTCTGCTCTTATCTGGCAGCACGTTCAGCAAATGGACAGACTATTTTATTCTATGAGCTTCTGCCCAAGACTGCTTTATTATAATGCCATATAGTAAATTCAACTCCGACATTCTACTTAAGATACCCTTTCCTAACTGGAGCTAGATTAGAGTCAAGAATTTATTTTGGAGCTAAGGTTAACATTAGGAGTCCCCCAGGCCTAAAACTTTATTCCCGTCTTTATAAGATTAGGAATATCAAAAGCAGTTGAAGAGTTTTGTTGCAAAACGCAACAAATCCATTTTATTAGTTTTGAGATAATAATGTATTTTCGATATTGAAGAATTGGTGAATAGAAGGCATTTTTCTTTAATAACTAATGATTAATATGCAATAAATAAAAAACCTAGAAATCAATTTTTGAAATCCTTGGATTTTATCTTTAGGAGGAAAAGGACGATTTCAGTTCAATTTCAGTTCTTTTGCAAAACGCAATAAATCCAAAATCAGTTTTTCTGCATATATCCATAAAATCATTAATAGCCATTTTTATTTCAATATTTTATTTGATTGGTATAGTGGGACATACATGAAACCCCAATAAGTAGCTTTAAAAATCCTTGCATTATTTTTCTTTGATTTAGAAATAGGATTTAATTTGTTTTGCAAAATGCAATAAATCCAAAAGCTGTTTTTTTGCAAAACACAATAAATCCACGAAAATCTTGAACCATGGATTTTGTGTCCGAATTTCAAATGCCTTCAAAATAAAATAGTTTTTTTTATTTTCAAATAATGCTATTAACAAAATTGACCAAGATTGTACTCAATAAATCCTTATTTAGACCGAATACATAAAGAATAAACAGTCATACATACAAAAACAACCTTTGGTGAGGTGGATTTATTGCGTTTTGCAAAAAACAGCTTTCGGATTATTGCGTTATGCCTAAAAACTGAATTTTCAACAGGCCCTATATACTAAATGAATACACTTTTTCAAAAAAAAAAGTCACAATATTTTTCAATTTACCCTACACAATCCCCCTGACCTGTTTCCCCCTGATTTTGTATTTTGGTGCTTATTGCGTTTTGGAACCAATTTCTTCAATTACAGGCACTAAATATGAAGCAGTACAGGGATAGCTTGATGGCATATATATTTATAGATTGGCCAATGATTGTTGGAACACACAGACTTGGCACATGGCAGTACAATATTACATAAAATAGTACAAGACGTTTTCTTCCTGTCTAAGAAGAGTAAGTAGGATCGGAAAATAAAGCCACTATCATGAACCTTCCCTGTCTCCCTGTGACAGCTATCTAGCTTTAGCGTAAGCTATTTTGGCACAACTGTCTTCTTCTTCCTCTTTCTCCCCTAATCTGCCTAGAATGACAAGGTCTTTATATCCATGACTAAAATCCCACCCTTTGTCATGCTGGTATACTGTGTATAGCAATATAAAGCCAGTATACAGGCTACATTTGGAAATCTAGTATTCTTATCCACTGTCTATATTACAGTCTTGAGTTGACAGTAATTGTACTTATCGAGCAGGATAATGAAAAAAAGATTGAAGATGGCATACATAATTATACATCACCTGGCTTCTGGCATAGCTTCATACTAATCTATTCTGAACAAATATTTTACCATGAGCAATACGATCTGCCAATTTGTGTTTTGTTTCTCTACGGTGGATCAACACTAGTTCCCTCCCCCTGTCCACTTGACTTCTCCTAGTCTGCCTTCTACCCTGGTCAAAGTCCAATCTACTCTCATCCCACATGATTTACAGCCAATCCAGTTCTTTTGGCTTCTTTTTTTATTCTCCTATTTTCCCAATGGTCCTCTCTCAGCCTTCAAGCTGAATTGTCCAACAGGGAGGGGCTGGCTGTACCACGCCTCAACATGGCTCGGTGCGGGCTGGTCATTTGCGTGCTGGAAAAACGTTCAGGACCAAACAATCAAATTTTTTTCCTATAGACTACATAGTGATTGCTTACCATTGTGTTTAAATGTTGCATACTTTAAAATACATTCTAGTTTTCTTTCCTCCCGATGTAAAGTCATGTTACATTAACTTGATATCATCGTTTCATCAGCCAAAATATCATATTGTATCATAATCATGATACAAGAAACAGAAATCAGCCGTGACTTCTTCGTCATATGTGATTCGCCTATAAATTTAACATTATAGACTTTCATTGGATGATGGAATTACAGCTGACCGATGTCAGTAGAATTTTCTCCCTGCACGGAATCACCATTGTTACCTGCATCCCGGATGTTATCCGGGCGAAGCTGTATCAGCAATATGAGCCAAAGCCAAAAGTCGGGAACCAGTCTTTAGAACATGGCGTGCAATTTGAAAACGAGGTTGAAGCTTAGCTGCCGGCATCCTTACTATTCTTTATCATTACGGCCGAACTAAAATGACCCTAAACAAATCATTTATGGCTCCCTGACCCTAAATATTTTAGCTGAGTGGTCTTTGGAATGAAAGCTACAGGTAATCCATGTTTTAGGGACTAACCTGGCGTTTACAGATATATTAGCTTTTATAAAGTAGGGTGGGCGATAATAGAGCTCCAGTCACAACAAAACAAATTCAATTCTGTTTAAATACCATCATACCAACAGGAAACACATTTATCAACCTAATGTATACAGAATTCTACTTACATTTTCTTCATAATTACTACAGTCAATCATAGTATGTACTACAATGAGAGACTCTGAATTTTCGTCGAAGCAGACGCCATTGCCTTAGTCTCGTTCTGATTATGGCAAAAAAAGTAAAAGCTGTGTCAAACACTGAGCTGGTTCCCGACGTTCTAACCGGTATGACTGGTATTGCTAAGTAAACACCACCAAGTCTTAAAATATTGACTAATGATGAATGTGTTAGCAAATAGTGTCTGTCAGTAAAATTGTTGAAAATGTAACAACCCCCGTTAGCATTACACATCAAGTATTCACTCACTCCTAGAGAAAATTATATCATATATTTGATAATTACATTTCTTGATAATCAACATTTAATATGATACAAATTACTCATGTCAGCTTGATAAGTCTTTCTACCTTCTCCACAACCATTAGCAGTTATTGAGGTAATATTAGCTCTCAGCAACAGTGTTAGCAGCAGTGACAGCTACCACTATATTGCCCGAGGCATGAAATAAATTACAATGTAATCTGTATATTTGTGGTATGGGGATAGCTCTAGTAGTTGATCTGATAGATGAGAACACTAATCATGTCTGACAGCTTGATTGACTGAAGCTTATAGGAAGTCATTGCTAAATTGTGAACCAATCTGTAATGAGTACCGTCTGTTGGCACCGTCATCTGGCAGGAAATCTGGTCACATGTCAGTGTCACTTAGCAAATACACAGAGCCTACTGCAAACATCCTGAAGTCTAAGTATTCTCATTACTTCCTCATTTGTGGTGACAGTCATGCCACCGTCCGTTAACTATGGGTAATCTAGGTAATTTAGGTGCTTGATAATATTTCTTACATAAACCTGTCACTCTTTGGGTATGAATCTTTTTTATACCGTATTCAACTTAATAAGCGCCCTCCCTTTGATAAGCACTCCCTCCCCTTTTTGGGGCACTTTTAGACTAGAACAAAGGCCCAAATTTCCAGATTTTGGAGAAAATTAAACTTTGAAGTACACAAAATATCATAAAAATTATTTTATTAGCGCCCAGGGCGCTCAATACATAAAATACTGTAGGTCCTATAGCAAGAGTAGTAATCACAACTACTTCAGAAGCCTATTTTAAAGTGATTCTTAGAAGAAGGTGATTTGTCTTCTCAGCTTCAGGCTTGGTGTACCTATGTCTGAAAGCTATCACTTTTCTGGTTATCAACTGAGTTGCTTCCATGCTATCACATTTATCTCATTTCCCTCTTGCCAGCATCTAATAGAACAGGCCCTAAAGCCATTTGTCCCTGACTTGAGCACCTCATGCTCTTTGCGGCATGAAAAGATGGAGGGGTAATTTCCTTGTGAACAGTCTAATTCTAGTCATATAGCTGAGCCTGTAGCCATATATGTAGTCTCTATCACAGATCATAGAGGCACCATAAATGAATGTCAACTCGCAAAAGCGGTCATAAGATTTCAAACTTACTGGCAATACCTTTCTGTGCACTGAACCAAGAAACCCTAGAATCAGTTTGGAAGAGGTGTTAGGGTTTTAATTAATCTGTCAGTGGCCATTCTAGAATTAATGAAGCTCCTGTGCCAGTAAGATTGGACAGAGAAAAAATACAATTGAAACAACTGGAGGCATTCAAGTAGTAATGAGACTAGACCCTATCAGCAATCAACAGCCACACCCTATTTCAATTTAACCCTTCTAATGAGAGAAAGAGTGGGATTCATCTGATCCAAAAGGTTATACCTCACATGATAACTGGAACACAAACAGGATGCTAAGGAATCCCTAAATCTAATGAGGGCATTGGTGCTGAGAGTCTGAGGCTGCTACTGTCGGTACCCAGAGCACCCTAACATACCCTCAGTCAGGCATACCCTGGTGCAGGTAAAGACAACTAATAAAAGCATGGCTAAGCCTTGTTACAGGATTTGTGCAGCATCTTTGTAAGAACCGGGAAGGGATCAAAAAAACTTATGTTGCCAAATGGTTGTTATTTTTTGCATGTTCAACCCACCTTTATGCCGGAATCCCAATTTAATATCAAAACCAGTTATTGTATCTATGATGTCTCATTGCATGTCAGTGGCTCATAACAGGGCTTGCCTAATAAATAGGTTGGCCTTGCTATGAGAAAGACTGACCCAGTATTAGACAAACGCGGTTATACAAAGAGCATGCAGCGCCTTAGAACAGCATAGAATGAGGCAGATCTTTCATAAAGGAAATAGCCAAGCAACAGTTGACCAGAAAGAGGGTCCTTCTGTGGGGTTTTCATTGACACAAAATGAGAAGTTTACCACTGTGGTGCAGACCAATTAATTTGATAGAAAGTATGGGGTCTCCCATCTATAATTGGTCTGAAGCAATTAGGGCAATGTCAGGATCTAACTATATCCATGTGGGAGGGGGAGAGTGGGATATTTCCAGTGCAGAGGATATTCCAAGGCGTTGGAGTTGGGGGAGATGGCCAAACATCATTATTTGCAGATTGCCTTGCATGTTTGTGGTTGAGCAGTTAACACAATAGAAGCTCTATTCCCAGTGCACATATTGCGTGTTTCTCCCATTACAATGAGAAGAACAGTAACTGTGGATGAGTTAGTATGGGAATATCAGCTGTTGACACACAGGGCCAACTTCTCACATCACGCAAAACCATAAAGCATACCAGAACATCTAGCCAATAGGAGTCGGCCCTCTCAATATCTGATTGGAGCAAGGGCCCATTACAGCCCGGGGAAAGTTTACGTTCTTAGCATACCCAGGGTGCCCCACGGGCCATACGTTTCTTATGTGACGTCATAATGGCGCCAAATATTGCATCCATTCAGTGGGTGTACAGACGTTACTCTGTAATGGTCCCTCGCTCCAGCCTAAGCCCGGTAGAGAGGACCTATCTAGATGGTCAACCAGAACATCCCTGGACCTAATAAAGACATGGGGTGATGGGAGGTGGGCATAAAGGAGCAGGGGAGTCTGAGACTGCTACTGTGTGCACGAGCTAGCCCCAGCTGTCCCGCATGACATCTGACCAACTTTGCTGGTATCTGAGCGGGCCATGCCTGCAGCCATACGCTGGGGTATTCATATACCACCTCCCTGCATTTATAATACTATAACACCAAGTGTGCATAGTATAGCCTGCAATACCCACGGCTGCAGCTCACTGCTGTGGGTATAGAAGTTTAGTGTCCAGAAATCACTGGAAATTCAGCCCAAATGCGAGGTTGGTTTGATTTGCACTCCCCTGGGCTTAATAAACAGTTTTCTGGGCTGAAGTTACACAGGGAGCATCTCATATCTTTCTTTTACCTTGCTATGTTTTTAGAATTTTCAATTTATTACTAGTTTCTACACATCAAGGCACTTTGTAGAGGGTATTCTGTACAGGCAGGAAGCCTTTACTGCATTGATACAGCCCTTCAATTGGTCTAGACATGCCTATAATTACCATGTTGTACATTTCATACCACTTAATTAATGCCCTAAGTAGCATGAAGGGCCACTCATGGCCTGTCTTAATTGACTGTAGAAATCTACATGGTTTGTTGACAGAAAGACGATCAGACAGCCCCGGCACCCTACTGAGAGTTACAACCCGTAACTAAGTGTGCATTGATTAATATCACCAACAGCTTTAGGTGCCAGCCATGATGCTCCAAAACAGAGGGCAAGATGGGGCCAGCTTCCTCAGTGCACTGTAACAGCCCCTCAGTTAGGCATACACTATGGGGGAGGTGAGGACAACTCATAGTAGCATGTCTGTGACAACAAACCTTGTTTCGTGATTTGTTTGAGAATGGGGAAGGGAAGAAAAAAGTCCTCATGTTCCCTTTTCCTGCATGTTCAACCATCGTTTCTGCCAGAATCCCAGTCTAATAACATAAACAGATATTGTAATAATCATGTCTCATTGCGTGTCTGTGGCTCATAACAGGACCTCCCAAATGGACAAGGAAGCCTTGTCAGAAGAAAGACCGACCAAGTATAGACAATAGCTCTAACACAAGCCACAGGCGTAACATATATGTATATATATATAAATATATATATATATATATATATATAAATACGTATATATATATATATATATATATATATATATATATATATATATATATATATGTATATAGGCTATCCTGTTTGAACCAACGGCACTGCAATACTTCATATTCCAATTTGGACAACATCCCCATCTGAATGTTTCCATGTTGGATTTGGGGGTTGGGAGATTTGCAACGGAGGGGAAGTCTCAAGGAATAACATGGAAATCACCATATCTTGCAGATAGCCCTGCATGCTAGTAGTGGAGCGGTTAACACAATTGGAACTCTATTCTCAGTACCAATGACTGATGCTTCTCCTGTTACATGCAAGAGCTGGGAAGAATAACCGAATTTGTACAGCAATATCAGCTTTGAGTAGCTAGCTGTGCCATTATATAGGGGAAACCACTGTCCTTTAGTACAATTGTTGATATTAAACTTGTATGGCAGTGTGTTAAGACCAGCTATGTTTTAGCCAATATCCAGTCATCATCTGCATAGTTTTTGACTGTGGTGTGTACTTTCAAAAACCATACTGTTTGTGGATAGTTTTAAATAATGAGTTATCTCTTTACGAATGTAGTTCTTGTTTAAGGATTCTTTCAAGCCATTGTAAGCAACCTTTGAATTGCATTGCTTTACAAATGCTGATGTATAATTATATATATGAACAATATAGCGCTGAAGGGACAGGCTTGCAACCAAAAAGATATCCCTGTGCCAGATGTTGTGCTCTTTAATAACCACAGATTCCAAGTAGGTCACAAGGCAGGGGCTTTTAAGTATCAGGACAGCCTTAAAGGCATGTGCGTGTGGCTTCAATCTCCCAGTAAGAGCCCAATTCTATCTGTCAGTGCTTTTATCCACCAATCAAAATGGGTGAAAATAAGATTCCCCAGAGCTCAAGATTTGAGGGTCACCTTGTCATTTTAGGGAAAGGATTTATCGACAAATAGACAAAGGTGCACTAGTTCCAGTCTGTTGACTGGGTTATTTCACGAGTTGACCTCGGGCCGTATTTCACGAGGCCCTAGGCCGAGTGAAATGCGGCCCCGAGGGTCAACAAGTGAAATAACCCACCTAACAGACTTAAATGAGTGTACCTTTGTGTTTATTTTTTATCTTTTGCGATTAAAAATACCAAAATTATGGTAGGGGGGAGCCTTAATAGGCTAATATGACGTATTTCTACGCCATTCAAATGTAAACAAACCTCCGTTTTGATGACGTCACAGGGTTGTGAAATACGGACATGGGTTATTTCACAGGGGGAGTGAAATACGGACCTCTTTGGTTAAGTCGATGGAACTGCTGTATTCCATAAAAAATTATGCACAGTTCTTCTAGATGGCCGAAAGTGTAAAGGATATTTAATAGAAGCTTAGATGCCCTTATGATACCCATTCTAAAAGGTTTGGCTTAGATTATACATGTGCTAATCAAATTATGATTTTGAACAAGCAACAACGATAGCGGTAGGGATAAAAGCTTATCCTTATCAGCTGATCCTAATTTTCAACGAGCAATTCATATTAAGAGATTCATAAGTTGACTTCAGGAAATCAATGTTCTCAGTTATTTGGAAATTTCCTCGGCATCAAGTGTTCAAGCAGGTTGTGACTTTTCATAATGAGGACTGGAAAATGGGGCATTGCATCCTTGCTTAAAACTCAGTTAAATTCATAAACTGCTGGATTGTAATCCAGAGTAAAAACAACTGCCAGACTGTAGATGCTACTGTTGGTCCGTCATGTACAAGTGTTTCGGGCTATGGCAGGTATCAGCACAAATGTACCCAATTTAGGTACCCTAATGTGAGTATAATCTGTTTTTTAAACATACCTTTTTACCACTTGTGACTTGTGACATCAGACATATATCTTGTACTATACCCGACATAATTTTAGCCTCTCTAATATGCTATGGGGGTACTATGATGAAACATATCTTTTTGAGAGGAAATGGTAAGACACCTGAGAATTGCATTTAATCTCTCTTATCAGACCATTACACCTTGATGCCCCACTTCCCCTCCTTATCACCCCTTTACCAGGCCCAAAGCCTCAGGGTGGTGTGTTGGATCCTGTCTAGACCACCTTTATAATAATGTAAGGGTCCCTATGGTTCCATAATTTAACTATTTCTGATATTTAGCTCATACCAATTTGATAATGTCAGTCTCTCCCTCAGGTTTCATTTGGTTGGTGTACTTCCGATATATAAACGTCTTGGGGCTTCAATACATATATTTGTCATGTCATGTCAATCATTATACTCATTCTAGATTTTATTTACCAATGGCACATCTCTGTTGTATACCTGTTTATCATGTCAGGAACTCAGAACCAATTACACCATAGGTATTAGAAACTGAGTGGAAATATACCAACATGCTTTACAGTTGAATTAATAATTTGATAAATAATAATGAACATGATTTAATTACAAAGTACAATGAAAAACTCAAAGATATATGCCTTCAGCATTTTCTGTGACCCCTTGAAATCTCTGTCCATGGCCCTGGGTGTTCTTTGTAGAATGCCCAGGGCCATGGCCCATGCCCTACTCCCTAAATAGGCATTCATCTTAATCTACGCTTTTATTATGATCATGGTACCTGATAGTGCTTCCATTACAATATATTCATTGTTGTAATATGGAACATCAACAACAATAGTTCAAGGTACCCTGTTTATAATTATCTTCCTAAACGTTCCCCATTAAAGAGATATGTCCACCCCCACAATTCTTGTTCACTGAAAAGTGGTCTAGAAACCAGAGACAACAAGGCTGATTATAAGCTTTCCACCCACATAGCCTCCTTTTACACAGAATAAGTTCCTGGTATATAGATAATATAGACACAGGGAGTAAACTTTAGAAAGAGACATCATGTATTCTTCATAGAAAATATGAGCAGACGTTTCATCACTCTTCAACTATGGACAAAATTATAAAAGTGATACTGATTCATCTAGAATATCACTGTTAGATCTGAAATCTACACATATTTATTTCATTTCACTCTAGGCTGCATCAAATAAAAACGTTAAGGCATTGATATGTCTATAAAACTCATTACATACACAATCTCGGACTGGACGTCCAGTGATATCTGCCTTGCATTATAGACCAGTCCATGTGACAGATTCACTATGCAGACATCTTAAAAGTGAATTTTATAGCCTTTTAAAAAAAGACACCCCTGTGTTGGTGTTTCATCTAAAAGATGTAAAAAAGGCATGTCATTTGGAACAGTGTTGGGTATCACACTTACTCATTCCCCTACTGGCCATCCTTCGATAGAACATACCCTGACAACTCTAGCCTCTAAGACTCTTTGTAGTACAGTGAGGCATTTAGATAATGTCTACAGCCTCACTATGGCCTTCTGCCTAAGAGTGCTGACTATGCAGATATTCTGAAAGGGGTCCCCAGGGACATTTACTGTGGCTTATTACTAGAAAACTCATTATTGCTGTCTGAGTGTAAAGTCTAGAACATCTAAGGTGCTGACAGTAGGGTCTTACTTTGCCCTCATCATTATCTAATAAAATGCACCCAAAGGCCCCTAAGTGGTTCATCTTTAACCCTTTTAGGCTGACCAAAAATAGTTTTTACTGGTGCTAGGGGCGAGATGTTTTCCAAAAACTTTCCGAGCCTATGCTAAATCCCATTAAGTTATGATGACTATAGGTGATGCTCAGCCCCCCATGGGATCAACTATAGTCAATACTCGGCCCCCAATGGTATCAACTATAGTTGATGCTCGGCCCTGAAGGGATAAGAAGGTCGTTGTAGTGCAATGGGGAATGGAGCTAATTTAAATTTGTCTTCAAATAGTCCTTTGTAAAAGTAAAAACAACTCATCAGGTCATAGCAACAACATTATGTAAATTAGCACAATATAAACATAATAATGTCTTTCAAATAACATGAAGTTAACAGGTAAGAAATAAACCGTTGTAGTGAAAATTACCTTCAAAACTATCAAGGTGTTTTAATGTCTAACAAACAATTATACTCTGCTCAGGTGCTGGGCTCAGGCGCTGGCCCACCTTCATGCATTGTGATGATGAGATTTCTAAAGGTATCATTTATTGATTCTGGATATTCTAATTTATGTCTATAGCCTCTTCCAAATGTCCCTGTCATATATTTATTATTTGCCAGTGAAAAGAGGTGTTCTTGAAATTCTACAAATTTTGAAAATAACATTCACATAATGGTATATCGTCCGCTTGATCTGCTTTCCTAGTCTTCTTCCTATGTCTTCTATATGGATATTTATCAGACGCATTATGCACACAGTGGCTTACTTGTTGTGTGCTAGCCTTTCCTATGTTGAAACAACACTGGTTCCCTGCCCCTGTCTAGTTGACATCTTCTACCTAGGTCATAGTGCACACTACTCCTCATCCCACAGGACTTACGGCTAATCCAGCCTTTTTGCCTTTGCTGTTTTTCCCCCTGTATTTTCCTCATTGCCCATCCCTCAATGGTCAGGCTGAACTGTTCCATAGACTTCACTCTGTGCTGGCTGGTCGCAGGCAGGGAGCAAATAGGTCAGGGGTAAACCCTCAGGATCAAACAATCAAATTGCTATTCTACATTCTGATTTCAGCAGTAATTGTGAACAATTGTATTTTTTGTATATTTTATACCTTGGTAACACTTTACATTAGATATAGATCTCGATTCCAATTTACCCCTATGTGAAACATCTACTCCACATTATAGACCCAAATGTTATGAACAACTTTAATAGTGCTTTTGTTTCATGGCTTGAATTTTCGTCCAGGATGAATGTGTCTTAATATCATGATGAATTATAATAGGTTGACTTACCTAGAGCATAAATTACACACACAATTTCTTTTTCAGTGCCTCTCTGGGTTGTTAAATACAAACAGACTATAAAATGCATCCTTACCTTTTTCTGTGATTATTCATACAATTAGTAAGCATTGGCAACTAAGCATCAGATTGTGTTTCGGAAATGGGTGATGAATGAGTTATCAATCACTGTCCATCCATCGGACAAATCTTTGCCAATTGAATACATTGCTAAAACGGCCATGATTAACTATTGCCAAATCCTGGTGAAAACCAAATTATGTTTCTTGACAACTAGTCTTTCCCATATCATGGCAATTACTTAGATCTATAGGTCTGGCTGAGAAACCTTTTACCTTCTCCAAACATAACAGCAGTAATCTAGATAAGATGAGCTCTGAGCAACAGTGTTAGAAGCACTGACAGTTCCCTTTGAATTGCCTGATGTATGCGACAAGTTGAAAAATAATCTGTATTTCTGTGGTAAGGGGATAGCTCTAGTAGTTTATCTGAGAGATAGGAATACTAATCATAGTTGACAGGCATCCCAGCCAACAAAAAAAACGTTATTTTACGTCAAAATAACGTTTCAAATTGTACATAACATTATTTCATATTAAAGAGCCTTAGAAAAACGTTGACATATAATGTTATATAACGTTATAAATGGTGTATAACGGTATTTGTTTACTGGGATGAATTAATGTCAGGGGATTCTCCTGCTGCATTATTTAGCTGGAAGTAGACTAGAATCAGTAAGTGCTCATTTCTTCGAAGTATTTACCTGGCATGATTGATTGATGCTAATAAGAAGCTACTGGGAATTTGTTGTAAACTGATCTGTAATGAGTACGTGAAGTGAGCCTCTTAATCCGATAGGGAACCTGGCTAGATGTCAGTGGCAGTTATCACATACACAGAGCCTGCAGTAGACATCCTGAAACCCAACTGTTCTACAGGCTTCCTTATTGTGGGATACATAGACAAATGCCAACGCCCATCGATACCGTCTCTGTTGTATTTCACAAGTGGGGGCTGGGGCAGTATCCCAAGAAGCCGCAGGCTGAGTAGGATGTGTCCCGGCCCCCACGAGTGAAATACATCAGAGCGGTATCAATGTAGTTGGCATTTGTGTTTATTTTTTTATTTGAAGCAATTTAATGAATGAAAACCAACTTTTTCTTAGCCCATTGAATAAGGCCATGTTGTATTCAATGGGGGCATTGAATACGGCCCTTCAGTGCTAAAGCATAGGACATCTTGTATTTCCAAAAAATGAAGTCATGTTGACATTCTTCAGCTATTGGAAATCTCCATGGACTTCACCATGTGCAATAAGATTATAACATTATAAACTCAATGCCATCGTCCACTTGGCTCTAATCGACAGAGTTTCTAAAGGAAATGTATGGGATTAATTGGTCAAAATCTCCTTAGTGGACAGCGGCCATTACACATGTTATCCTGGTTGAATATTATTTTCCCTTTTAATAGCTTCAGCCTTTTCAGTTCTCAAGACAACACTGATTAGTCGTCCACTTGAGAAGCCATAAAGTTCAGGAGATGATGATTACACAGGTGTAAGCACTAAAAGCAGTAATAGTTACATCAGTGTCTCCTTGTATTGATGCTTTAGATTAATTGAAAACACAGCAGCGCAGGGGTCTAGAATATGTACATGTGACTCCTTACATCAACATTGCTTATTTGCAATATTTTGCCACAGCCTTTTGGTTGCGATGTACTGAATGGGAGACCTTCAGGTTTAAGAGAGACAAAGTTATCAACATAATGCATTACTATTCATAGTATTTCGCTTCCTATGATTGTATAATGCTGAATCCTACACATTGCTTGTATTTAGCACTGTGTAGATCTAACAATCTATGATAATGAATCAATTATGGCATCTATAGATGGAAAAGGATCATATGTGATCTTTGATGCTATTGGAGTAATAAACTCATGAATTCAAAATAACGGATTAAACATCTGTCGTCTGAATCAATTTGTTCCTTTCATCGGACGCATTCAACAAGCAATTAGAAGAACTATGTATAGCTCAAATCCAAATTGCAGGTCCATATCAGGGATTAGTTCATGTTGAACAGTTTGCCTCACTTGAGTGAATCAATTATGTCTGTTATGAATCACACATAGTAGCGTCACAAATAGGGGGCTCCAATCAGTTGGATGACTGTTACTACTGTTATGACAACTATACACGGGCCGCATATTTGGTCACCACTGGGAATGGCATGTATCTATTCACGTGATAATGGGTATCCCATTACATTATAACGCTGTGAAACCCCATAAGTCAATTAGAGGATGCATTGAACTATTGTTTGGTGCATCACACTTTAAAATGACTGTTTCCCCGGCATTTGAGTATTGCAGCTTCTACACCGGGGGTGGTCATGTGGGAGACCTGATAAATCTACAGAGACTCCAGAATTGGGGCATCAGAATCTGCTGTAGGTACCGAATAAGAGACCACCACATAGAAGACCTACACACTGAAAATGGGATAGAGCTGCTGGAGAAGAGAAGAAATCGACAGCTACTCTGCATCATGTGGAAGCGCTCGAGGAAAATTCCGCAAGTGGAATTAAATAGGATTAGGACACGCGGAGATAACAAAGTGAAATTTCATATACGACGGGCCCGGAGTGCCTTCTTCCAGAAAAGTCCCCTGTATCGGGGCATAACACTGTGGAATAAACTGGATGCCACCACACAGAAACTAGCCACATACAGCCAATTCAAAACAGCAATCAAGCTGCTAAATATCTGACAACTGCCCTCACCAGCCTGTTGGACGGATCTACACATTCCCTGTCACCACAACAAGTCCAAATCACCCCAGTCAAATCGTCCCCCAGCCCGGGACACCCTATACCCCCCCCCCTCCCAGCAACATGGTTGCAGCAACCGTATAAACCCGTATTGATTTATGTCTCAACTAAGCACTTATAATGGCCCCGGCCAATAACATGTAACCATCATGCACAATATCCCATACATGGTATTTTCAGTATTATTTATTTTGTTTTGTTAACTGCATACATTTTGTTGACATAAATTGAGATTGAAAGCACCCTGCAACTACTACCACAAGGACTATCTTTCACGCACCCATTGTAAGTGGAAGAACGCCCTTTTTAGGGCGATTCTTGCAATAAATATTTCAAATCTCAAATCTCAAATCTCAAAAATCCGATGCTTCAAACCAGAGATATTAAGGGGATAAAACAATGTTATGGAAATTTCATCAACTGTTCAGAATATCGACCCCGCGCCCATTATCTTTTAAGCACATTGTATAAAAGGGAAACGTGGCTTTCCATTGATATATACATGGTCAATGTAAGTTGTTGTTAAGAGCCGCGGCTTTACTACATTGTAAGGGCTAATATTATGTGTATTGGGCATACACAGGGGGAGGGGGTACGCTGCCCGCACGCCCGTGGACAAGCCCCGTGAGCAAGCCCTGAGGACAAACTGTGAAAGCTCTGCATGGCTATGTCTCACCCGCACCTTGGGTTAGCTAAGGGGGTCCATGTGATGGTCAGTTTTCTATGGGGTACTTCTCCAATTGAGGTACCTTTTTAACAGTGAATATTCTCGGATTATATCGGTTCTAGAGATGCTAGACACATACTTAAAACGGATTTGTTATCCTAATAACATGGCGCATCGATAAAACTAAAAGATACAACAATAAATTACATTCCTAATTCCTCTGTGGTAATGCTACACACAGTTAGACTCTAGACAGTATTTTGCAGACAGTTTAATGCCGCGTTTTTTATTAAACATGAGGCTGTGTCTCATGAGATCGGGCCAGTGTGAAGTCTTGGACCGGATGCCATTTTGCCTGGGTGCCATCTTTGACTGGGTACCGTTTTTGACAGGGTGCTATATTTGACCAGCTTGATAGAAAACGGCACAAATAAGATAGCACCAAGTCAAAGATGGCACCCGGTCAAAGATGCCCAATCTCATGAGACACAGCCATATTATATTTAAAGGTTATGATAATAAGGACAAATGCTAAAAATGCGAAAGGGGAAAGTAAATTAAGATGAAAACTAACCAAGCCATTATATAGTTGGCATTTTGCATAAATGCAGTTTCTAATTCGAAGAGTTCATCCCCAAGGCTTCATTCATGCATCGGACCAATTAAATCCATGATGCATTGAAGTATATTGCCGTCCTCAAAGGGTTACCCTGTAGACTACATCCGGGTCACACTGGGTCTAGTTTGCCACATCACGTGACCTGTACACATGATGAGGCAACAAAGGATGGCAGGACATCCAGGATCTAATCAACACATGGGGTGATGGGAGGTGTAGTGAGGGGAAGAAATAAAACATGCCAAAGCTGCTGGCAGTACTCCCAATTCAATACCTTTCCCTGGAGAAAACATACACATGGATGTAAGGTTTTTTATGTAAAATCTTTGGAGTTTCTGGTAATTTCACTGTAACTAGTTGGTTGCCTTTTTACAGTACTGTAGGTGTACAGTTGTTTTTTTTGTAAATTAATAGTTGAATCTACTGTAAAGTTACAGTAAATGATGGGAATTACTAAAAGGCAACAACTATTTACAGTGTAGCCATATCAGCCAATTGATACTTATGTTGTTCACCTCCTGAACGATTCCAAGCCTAAAAAATAACCATAATTAGCTTGACTGAAGTAATAACTGATACTAGACCTTTTCACAATACATATTTCCGTGACCTTGTTGTCATATTCGATAAAAGTCACGTGGAGGTATTCCCATCTTGCTGTACGGAAATTATAGGAAAGACATTTGGGATATCAAAGCCCTATTTGCGCATTCATAAAGGAAGATCTGATTTAATAAGATGGTTATGATCGACAAACTGGAACTGTCCATTCAAATGAAAGCTACGTGTGTAAATTTTGACTTTAAATTTCTATCATTGGGATAATTTTGCATCAACTTGTACAAATTAGGCATTGCAGATTATGCCCTTCCTGTTAGCTTAATAACGTTACAAACCAATCTTGAATGTGCATCCAGTAATTAAATTCACCCTATACCAGGGTAGTACACACATAGTGCTTTACATGACACCAATATAATGCACTTCATTGCACATCAATACCGATCTGATTACTTAAAGACCAAGAGAATCAACTTGTCAAGATGCTTTTGCCTGACTGGTGATGGATATTGGGGCTTTAGTATAATTATCATCTACATTCTAGGCACTTCTCAATAAATTGGGGTTTATAGCAAATCATTGCCATTGTGTTCGGACTTCAAGGAGACAGCTCTCTGCCTGATGTAATCCTACGTCAATAGATAGTGATCACGCAGAAGAAAGGGAGCACATCTCGGGGCTCTATTGAAGCTTGAGATGTCTTTAGGGTCATGTGAGCCTGCCCTCCTTATCAACAGAAAAGCCTCAATGAGACACCAATTTATCTGTCAATGGTTTTATCTGACAACCGTTTGGTGTGAAAATGTGATTTTCTAGAGGTCTAGTTCCCATCACACAGATGTTCTGAATGCTTTGGTCATTGGTCTGCGGTAGCTATCCCAGGTTAGTCAAAGGGACATTGGTCAGGCATCACCAATTGCTATTAAAAATGACTGAGGCAAAACAACATAATATATATGATCAATGCCTTACTCAAAATGACTAAAATCCTTAAAGCCTTATACTCCTTGAAATGGGTAAGACTAAGGTGAATTGGTCAGTACTGACCAACCTGACAGTATTAACAAATCTAAGTTGGTTGCATAAGGAACCAGAAAATGATTTATTATGTTACTAATGCCTGATTTGTTAGTCAGCACTGACTAAGTCCCGAAGCCTAAAGATGATCAGTGCAATGCCTTTGGAATGTTTTGACAAAGGTGAATTGGGGAATAGTGTTACTGTCCTGCTTGGCAATTGTTTTGTTTTGTCTTGTACATTTATATGAGAATATTTATTCGGTGGTGAACAGAGCTCATTGATTTCCCTGGAATGCCGCAACCATCGAAACATATTGATACATCACCCGGCACAGCTTCTGCTTCATTCTTTTCTTAATCTCCTCTGACCAAACATTCATCAGAAGCAATACGAGCACATTGGCTAATGTGAGATGGCATGTTTTTCAATGGCAGAACAACACTGGTTTCCTGCTCTGTCCACTTGACTCCTCTGACTCCCAGATATTTATGATGATATGTGAAGAATATTTCCCCAAAGGGACAGGCATGCAACCAAAGAGACATCCCTGTGTCAGGTTTTCTACAGCTTTATTAATCACAGCAGGGTCTGATAAGTATTCCGACAGCCTTAAAGGCATGTGCATGTGGCTTCCATCTTTCTCCAGGTAAGAGGCCAATTCTATCTGTCAGTGCTTTTATCCACCAATTAAAAGAGGGGAAAATAAGATTTCAGAGAGCTTCAGATTTAAGGGTCACCTTGTCATGTTGGGGAAATGATTTAGAATGTGTGGTTGTTCCCAACGGCCACAAGTGTAAATGAAGCTTAGAGGCCCATATGATACTCATTCTAAAAGGGATGGTTTACATTATACATGTGCTAATCAAAATATAATTTTCAACAAGCAACAACGGTAGTGGTAGGGACGAAAGCTTATCTTTGTCAACTGATCCCAATTTTCAACGAGGAATTCATGTTTAAAAATTCATAAGTTGACTCTAAGAAATCCATGTTCTCAGTTATTTGGATATTTCCTCAGAATCAGGTGTTCTTATCCTACCTATTTCAAGAAGGGTGTAAGTTTCTTAATGAGGACAATCAGGTATTGAACCCTTGCTTTAAACTCATTTGAATTCTTTAACTGCTCAATTATAATCTTAGAGTAAAACAACACACTGCAACATTACCTTCCTCCATTTCACTGTAGATGCTATTGTTGATTAGGTCCGTCATCTACAAGTGTTTCAAGATATGGCAGGTATCAGCACAAATGTACCCAATTTAGGTACCCTAATGTAAGTATAATCTGTTCTTTAACATACCTTTTTCCCACTTGTGACTTGTGACGTCAGACATACATCTTACTCTTTACCCACCATGATCTTAGCCCTTCTAATATGCTACGGGGTACTATGATGAATCACATCTCTATTTTAGAGGAAATGGTTAGACACCTGAAAATTGCATTAAATCTCTGTTATCAGGCCTTTACACTTTGTTGCCCCACTTCCACTACTTATCACCTCTTCACCAGGCCCAAAGCCTCACGGTGGTGTCTTGGATCCTATCAAGACCACGTTCCCAATAATGATAGGGTCCCCATGGTACCATACTTTAAATGTTTCTGATATTGGGCTCATACCGATTCTAAAATGTCAGTCTCTCCCTCAGGTTGCATTTGATTGGTGTAAGCTACTCCAGATATATGTCTTGGGACTTCATTATACATGCCATCTCATCTCAATCATTATACCCATTCCACATCTTATTACCAACCACACATCTCTGTTGTATAACTATTTATTATGTCATGTACTCAGAATCCATTAGGTCGTTAGATATTAGATATAAGAAGCTGGAAGGAAATATACCACCATGCTTTACAACCACATTGAATTGATAATTGTATTTATAAACATAATTCAATGACTATAAATACATTTACAAACTCAAAAATATATTTGTGAATGCGTCAAATAGAACTGTTGATATTGATATGTCTATAAAGTCCATTATGTACACAATCTCTGACTTAATGTTGTGCGTGATAGCTGTCTTGTGTTGTAGGCCAGACCATGAGACGGATTCAATATGCGGATATCTTAAAAGTGGTCTGTACAGACAAATATGAATTTCAAAGGCTTTTAGAAAAAAGACACCCCTGTGTTGGTGTTGCATCTAAAAGATTAAGGAGGGTTTGTTATTTGGGACATGTGTTGGGTATCACAGTTCCTCTTTCCCCTACTGACCATCCTCCGATAGAACACACCCTAACATCTCTAGCCTCTAAGGGTCTTTGTAGTACAGTGAGGAATTTAGATAATGGCTACAGCCTCACTATACACCACCTTCACACAGTGGGGGCGCTGCGATCGTAAAAACGGTACCCATAGTCGGGCTAGAACTGCCGGGAAGAAGTTGCAATAGCTGACACAACTTTTACCATTTTCACAGCGTCCTCCCGAGGCTACTGCTGCGACGTTTGAATCAAGCACAACAACAACTCGCTGGATCTATCATTTGACACCATTAACAGTAAGAATTGTGATAGATATTGGGGCATATTAATGATTTAGCTCGAATTAAACCATTAATGGTTTGAAAAACAACATATTTTAACACAAACAAACTTTTACCGGAGTGATAGTGCCCCCCATTATCGCCCATAGCGATTTCGATGCTCAATGTCTTGTGTCAATCGGCACAAAATATCTATAAACACCTGGTCGCAGGTAGAAGGTAGATGTGTCAAGGACAAATAATCAATTTACAATTCTATATACTGATGTCAGGACTAATTGTGAACTGTTGCATTTTGATTATTTCATACTTGGAAATAGATGTTTTTGAATTAGATATCTCAATTCCAATTTTTAAGACATACTATGAAGCAAAAAAAACAACTATGAGAATACTTTATTCTGCGCTGTACATATTTTCACACATTTCACAGATTTAAAATAATAAGTCACAATAGGATGACTTACCTAGGGCATTAATGAGACAGACAATTTATATTTAAGTGCCTCTCTGGGTTGTTAAATACAAACAGACTACAAAAATGCACCCTCACCTCATTTGTGATTATTCATACCATTAGGGAGTATTGGTAATAAAGCATCGAATTGTGCGCTTGAAATGAGGTGTGAATGAGCTATCAATCTGAGTCCAACCATTAGACAAATCCTTGATATGGGAATAGTCCCTTTCCAAAAAGGGCCGTATTTTACCCCCTATTCCTGATTAAAATAGACACCATTATGTTTCTTGACAACCATGATTTCCAATCTATCATGAGGACTCAGTCTGGCTGACAGACTATATATCTTCTCCACACACAACAGCAGTTAGTTGAGTAAGATGAGCTCTCAGCAACAGTGTAAGAATCACTGACAGGTGCCCCTACATTGCCTGATGTAGACGACAATTTGAAAAATGATCTGTATTTCTGTAATTGATCCAAGCGATTAGAATACTAATCATGTCTGAAAGAATCAAATTCATGTCAGTGAATTCTCCTGCTGCATTACTTAGCTGGAAGTAGACCATAATAAGAAAGTGCTCATTTCTTGGGAGAATTTACCTATCTTGATGGATTGATGCTAATAAGAAGCTACTGGGAATTTGTAGTTTACTGGTCTATAATGAGTACCCAAAGTGAGCCTCTTTATCCGATAGGAAACCTGGCCAGATGTCAGTGGCAGTGAGCAAATACACAGCTGCAAACATAAGGAAACCCAACTGTTCTAATTGCTTCCTTATTGTGGGCTACAGTCATGCCACCATCCTTCAACTATTGATAATCCCCTTTCCCATCTAATCCTGGTTTGATAATGTATTCAGAGGATCGTAAATATTCTGATACATGGACAAAGGTTGAGAAGAATTGTTCATAATTGAAAGTATCTCAAGGGGCAACGTTAAGTGAATTTACCATTAGAACTCTGTTACCAAATTATGTTGCTCCTTGTACTTTTTTCATATTCACATAATTAAACAATCTTTTTCTTTGAAGAAAATGAGTTATATTCGGTGGAAATATGTAATTGGATGGCTTCATAGGCTCTAATATAGTGGGAAGGATATATTACAGGGGAGTGGGATATACATATGCTTCCTTTGCTTTGATGGATGTAGCTGGTATGCTCATAATCAAATATAATTGTAGCACAACTCTTGTAAATGAAAATGTGTCTCACTGTTGAAGGTCTTTGTCTTCTGTCCATGTAGAATAATTCCATGCGTTGGAATATAGCTGCTTTGATGTATCCAGCGGGATTGATTCTGGCTATTGTAATTGCATTGCTCAGACTCTCATGGTGTATACTTATATTTTAAACCACTGATTTACTCATGATGTATTGTTCTAGCATCTTCGGGGACCAGTAATGTTCAGGATTATAAGAATACCCTGGACACAGTGGTGGTAGAATATGTTCCCTCGCATTAGCTTTGCTTCAGCCTTTTCAGTACTCAAGACAGCGCTGATTAGTGGGCTGCTTGAGAAGGTTCAAGAACTTATGATTACATAGGTGTATGCACTAAAAGCAGTAATAGTAATGTCAGTGTCTCGTCAAACACTTCAACCTTAAATCTAGAATCTAGAATATAATTATACATGAGGCTCCTGACATCCACATTGCTTATTTGTAACATTTTACCACAGCTTTATGATTTACATTACTATGTACTAAATAGGAGACCTTCAGGTAAAAGAGAGAGCCATAAATAAATATCTTGATGTACTTACAGTATTATTCAAATTAACATAGCCATTATATAGATATCAACATAATGCATTGCTTTAAACCTTATTAATTTCATATGTATTATGTTGAATCGTACACCTTGCTTGTATTTAGCAACATGAAGCATCTAACATAATCAACACCTATCTATGACAATGAATCAATTATGGCATCTATGGATGGAAAAGCATCATAGATGATCGTTGCTGTTATGCGATGATAAACTCCAAAGTTGAGACTAATGAATTATGCATTTGGCTTCTGTATCCATTTGTTCCTTTCTATCTAACAAGCAATTAGAAGAAATATAAATAAATCAAATCAAAACTGCAGATCTGTTTGAGGTACTTCTTTGTGTTTAGCCTCAGATCAAACTAAGGAAGTGGATATGCTTAAACAATATTGGGATCGATAAAGTACACAATGAAGACCCTCTGTAGCACCTAAAGGGTTACCCTGTAAACTACATCCGGGTCACACTGGGTCGAGTTTTGCTACATCACGTGACCTGTACACATGATGAGGCAATAAAGGATGGCAGGACATCCAGGATCTAATCAACACATGGGGTGATTGGAGGTGTAGTGAGGGGAAGAAATAGAACATGTCAAAGCTGCTGACAGTTCTGCCAATTCAATACCTTTCCCTGGAGAAAACATACACATAGAAATGATACCTTTGATGTTAAACCTTTTGAGTGTCAGGTAATTAAAGGAAGTTTATGATAAAGTACCAACTGGCTGATATGGCTAAGGATTTGCAATCCCCCTTAACATATTGTTTTTACCTGATTCCATGCCTACAGATTTAGCGAAAGTTGCTTGGCTGAAGTGATGCCAGATACTAGACTTTCTTTCACATTACATATTTCAGTGACATTCTTGCCATATTTGATGAAAGAGAAATTTCTTTGTATCTGATAGAAGGCAGGGTTAGGAGGCTATTCCCCTTTCTCCAGACATGGGCTGGGTGTGTATTGATTAAATGCAAGAAATACTTGGCAGATGCAGTCGCAGCATTTTGGGTAGACATATAACTTCTGGTTATGGTCGGTGGGCAATAGAGAGGTTAAGATCACAACATAAGTCACATGGGGTTA
Source organism: Harmothoe impar (assembly GCA_947462335.1). NCBI lineage: Eukaryota > Metazoa > Annelida > Polychaeta > Phyllodocida > Polynoidae > Harmothoe > Harmothoe impar. The sequence continues at coordinate 71,371,435 of OX381710.1, read as the reverse complement.
TTCCCACCTCGCTGTACAGAACTTATATGCGAGACGACTGACATAGCAAAGCCCTATCTGCGTATTCGAGAATGAAAATCTGATCTAAGAGGCAGGTAATAAAAGATCAACTATACCTGTCCATTTAAATGAAAGGTATGCCTATAAATCTATTATGAGCATAGATATCTATCATTGAGAACATTTGCATCATTTTGTACAAATCAGGCTTTGCAGATTATGTCCTTCATGTTAGCTTGAATGTTCATCAAGTATCTAAAATCCATCAACAGGGTAAAAGAGACACAGTACTTTACACCACACCATAGTAATGCAATTCATTCCACATCAGTACCGATCTGATTACTTGAAGACCCAGAGAATCAACTTGTCAAAATGCTTTTGCCTCACTGGTGATGAATATGGGGGCTTTTGTATAATTGTCATCTACATTCTAGGCACTTGCCAATAAATACGGGTTTACACCAAATCATTGCCATTGTGTTCGGACTTGAGGAAGACAGCTCTCTGCCTGATGTAATCCTACCTCAATAGATAGTGATCATGCAGAAGAAAGGGAGCAAATATCCATGCTCTATTGAAGCTTGAGGAGTCTTTAGGGGCAGGTTGGCCTGCCCTCCTTATCAAGTGAAAAGCCTCAATGACGCACCAATTTTATCTGTCAATCGTTTTATCCCACAACGGTGTGGTGTGAAAATGTGATTTTCTAGAGGTCTAGTTCCCACCACACAGATGTTCTGAATGCTTTGGTCATTAGTCTGTAGTGGCTATCCAAGGTTAGTCATAGGGACATTGGTCAGGTATCACCAATTGCTATTAAAAATGACTGAGGCAAAACAACATAATATATATGATTAATGCCTTACTCAAAAGTACTGAAACCCTTAAAGCCTAATACTCATTGGAATGGGTAAGACCAAGGTGAATTGGTCAGTACTGACCAACCTGACAGGATTAACAAATCTAAGTTGGTTGCATAAGGAACCAGAACATGATTTATAAGGTTGAGTACTAATGCCTGATTTGTTAGCCAGCACTGACTAAGTCCCGAAGCCTAAAGATAATCAGTGCAATGCCTCTGCAATGTTTTGACAAATGTGGATTGGGGAATAGTGTTACTGTCCTGCTTGGCAAATGTTTTGTTTTGTCTTGTACATCTATATGAGAATATTTAATCAGTGGTGAACAAAGCTCATTGATTTCCCTGGAATGCCACAACTATCAAAATATAATGATACATCACCTGGCACAGCTTCTGCTTTATTCTTTTCCTAATCACCTCTGAACAAACATTCATCAGAAGCAATACAATCACATTGGCTAATATGTGAGATGCCATGTTTTTCTATGGCGGAACAACACTGGATTCCTGCCCCTGTCCACTTGACTCCTCTGACTCTGCCTCTGACTGTGGTCACAGTGCACACTACCTCTTGACATACAGGATTTACAGCCACTCCAGCCTTTGCTGGTTTTGTCTTTTTCTGCTTTTCTCACTGCCCATCCCTCAGTATTGAGGCTGAACCATACCACAGGGACCGTCTTGCCATAACAGGCCTAACATAGCTATGGTCTTAGGCAGCAGCCAGAGGGCGAGAGACTCCAAGAGGCATGAAGAGAAACCTGCATGAGATATATCTTGTGTTCAAATGTCTATAAATCTGACTGGTGAGAAAAATATAATTTAAGATAATAACGTCTAACAGGTAAAGTTCTTATATGTAATAGATGGACCCACTAGTGCACCTGATATGAAATGAAAGGGATTCAATAATACATGGTTAGTTATATTAATCACAGGGAGTGTCGGGCCGTAACACACCCCAGCATAGTTATGGTATTAGACAGCAGTCAGAGGAGAGGGGATTCTAAGAAGTAAACAGGGACACGAAACTCAATAATTCTTTTAAAATGTTTATTTCATTGAAAAAGGGACTTGAGCCTTATTGGTGCAAGTGCGCTTCAAGCTGCCCTTGCATTGATTATGAGTGAGATTGATCAATAGAATCCTTTTACTTTGAAATAGTAAATTACATTCTCTTTATCTATGCAATTTGATAACTTCATAGGCTGTGAAGATGTGAAATGTTGGTATCCTTTGGTTAAATCAGTGGAATGGAGAATTCAACCCGCAATATGAATCCGGTCAAGAAGAATGTTTGAAATCTTTCTTTATACTGCGATTGCACTATGTCCCCTTTCTTATGCTGCACTACCACCATGCCTTAGTAAATAACCATCCTGCTGTGTCCAGGAAGATCAATCCTGTCTGCCACAATAATAACAATGCTCAGACTCTGATAGTATATACTTATATTTTCTAAAGTACTGCTTTACTCATGACGTATAGTGTGGAGCCGGTCGCAGGTTATAAGTAGAGTCCTTGAAACAGTAATGTTGGGATGTGTTCCCTTTTATTAGCTGAGCTCAAGGTATTCGAGATTTAAGAGCTGAAAGAGAAGTCAATGTGAGACCTTCATGTTAAAGAGGGAGTTACTTTAGCAACAACTGGTTACAAAAATAAAAGTAGCACTAGCAACACCTGCCATGAATAAAGTCCTTCCACTGCTCATCATGACAGGACGTCGGTACTAAATACCATTGTTACTATACGTTGTACACTGTAAAAAATTAGTGTAGGTACACAATATAATAAAAGTAGAATGTGTTTAAAGTAGATTCTATTGTTTACCTTCAATAAACTATACACCTATAAAAATTTTAACCAACCTTTTACAGTGTGGAATGATACATTTGAATATTCCCTGTTTATATAACGACCAACATCGTTTATCACTACCACTACAATGAGTTTCCTTAGAACATAAAAGTGACATCTGATTCTAGATAGAGTTTATAACTAATAAATTGTTCCAAATTCTGCATTAAGCACTATGATTAACACTAGTTACTCGATGCGCATAAACAGTTATGGAAAAGATGGAAATGCATTTTGATTTTATGGGGTAATAATCTCCTCAATTGGAACTAATGAACTAAGCCTCTGTCATCAGACTCCATCTGCCCTTTGATCGGAGGTATTCAACAAGCAATGGCATGGACTATGATTAAATCTGCTTAAAATACCTGGTTCGAATTGGTTGCTTCATGTCCAGCAGAAGACTGAATTAGGGCATCGGCAATATTTCAACAGCATGGGAGAGTTATTTTTAATGTAAACAGGGGGTTTTTGGTCCCTCTCCTAATTTTCTTTAGTCCCCCAGTTTTATATGGACCCCCTCCTGATCAACGTCCCCTGTTGTTTAAAGAAGCACTCCCTAAGATTTTATTTCATCTATTAATTCTTTATCTTTAAGATAATCCTACAACTGAGAGGCAGTGGTGTTGATTTTGTTTGTTTATATTAAGCTGATCTGTTTATTACAGTTCAACGTTTCAGGCTAAAGGTCCTCAATCTGTTCATCATCAGGTATCATTATCTTAATTAATCAGCTTCCCTGATCTGAAAGAACAGCAGCTTCCCAAAACATCTTTCGATTATTTTAATCGTTCTCCTTTCCTGAGGTGGGAGAGCAGCTGCTTTAGACATCAGGTGTAAAGGGGTGTGCAGGTCCTTTTGGTGGTTCCAGGCCCTCCAATCATCCAGGGTCCTGAAAGGGAATACTTAACGTGCAGTATTTACAAACACAGAGCTAAATGGGATATTGAATAGTAGCTAAACGGAATATCTACGAAATAAATGTTGATAGTGTTGTTTAGATTGATATTTCAGAAGCAATGTCATAGTCACATTACACAAGATATGGTAGTTATATTGTGAATGTTTAAAATACAGACCCTCTTAGGGTTGAGGCTTTGAGCGCTGAATTGTGCTGTCATGTAGTGTGCCTTACACAGAGAATCTAAATGCCCTGACCCTCAGTCTGAAGTCACCATCCCAGGTTAGTCATAGAGACATTGGTCAGGCATGACCAAGCACTATTCAAGAATGAATGAGTCATATCAACATATGACCAATGCCTAAGTCAAAAGGAATTAGCCTAAAACACGTCGGTAATGACCATCCTGACAATATTAACTAACCTAGCTTGGTTATATCGGACTCCGAGACAAGAAATTGAAAAAAAACTAACCTGGTTAGGCTATGATTGAGATTTCGGTTGCGAAGGGAGCTAAAGAATATCAGTGTAGTCGCCAGGGCTGCATTCATTCATCATCAATCCTACAAAGCTTTGTAGTCATGATGTATGAATGCAGTCCTGGCAGTTCACTCACAATCCTAATGTAGTCATCATGACTGTCTTAGAGGTTGATAAATTCCAAGGGGGTTGTTATAATGCATGCATCATTGGCGGATCCAGGGGGGTGCCCCCCCCCAAAAAAAAAGAGGGGAAGAAGAGAGGAGAAAAGAGGGGAAAGGAGAGAGAAGGGGCAATACCACATAGACACAGACCATCAGCATTTTCTTGGGGGGGCATGCCCCCAAACCCCCTAGTATGGCTGCTGTGATTTTCTTGCATTGCGCTTTGCTTGCGCTGTGCGCGGGAACAAACAGTCACTCCATGGTTGGCCAGGTTTGGGCCCCCCTCTGGAAAATCCTGGATCCGCCACTGTGCATACATGAATAGACTCACCAGTGATGCATTGAAGCACACTCTTACCCTCAATAGTTAAACATGTCGGGTCTCCTACAATAAATAAAAATATAATTTAATATCCGACTAAGTCGCCAGATGAATTTCATAACCCGCACAAGTGATCTTACTTAAGTTCTAGCTGCAACCTATACACAAGATTTTCAGGTAATTATCATTTGACTATACACACATATCAAAGTCTATTTCAAGAAAAGTCAAACCTCTCTGTGTTGTCCTCTCCAGGCTTGGTGTCCTTGTGTCTAGAAGGTGTAGGTTGGTTGAAGCAGATAACTGGGCCATGTCCCTGCTATCACACTCATCTCATTTCCCTCTCTCCACATCTAATAAAACAGGCCCTAAAGCCATTTGTCCCTGACATGATCATCTGAGGCTGTTTGCAGCAGACTGAGTAATTTCCTGGTACTGGTCTAATCATGGTCTTATAGCTGAGTCTAAAGAGGATACAAAATGTGTTTCTATTTCCATTTAAGAGGAAGAGATTACAAATTAGCGGATGTAATGAACTAATTAAAATTCAAAGCTTAACAATTATTGTGAGTACCTGGAGACCTTATTTAATATGTTAAGATATATATTGAGATGTTTTTTTATAGCATAAAATATACATATTCTATTGACTGGAATTATGTTTAAGCATATATGCACATATCTCTTATTAAAGGCGATAATGTTTATATTGTGGTCCTTCTTAATCAATTAATTATGACATAGCTTCACTAACACACCTGAAATTGTAGAATTGTAAAAATATATGTGGAGAGTGTGAAGTCATACTGATGCATTATCGTAGCACACTTCGTCCTTCTACCAGTTTTCCTGTAAATAAGATACATCCACAAGCATTTATTAGGCTGTTTGTCGTCTGTCAAAACATGAATTTAGATGCTAAGGTGAGAAATATGCTTTGCCTCCCTCTGGACATAGAAACTTCTCGAATATGAAATTTTGAAGGTGTCAAAGTTGGGCGTCAAAGGTGGGCATTTAAATATGTAATATGTTTGATTTTCTATGAATAAAGGGGGTGGTATGCTCTTCGTTCTGTGAGCATAACTACTAAATACATGTATTTTAAATCTTATTCTGGGAAATATGTATCCTAGTGGACATGCATTTGCAACATAAAACTGGATGACAAAACAGAAATACACAGAATAATTTCCACCCATCACTGGACGAGAAAACCTGACATCTTCGACTTCTTTTGTCGTCCTGTGGACACAGGCCTATTGTAGAGCGACTTTAGCAGCACCTTTATGAGAATCTAAGGGAGGGATAGAAAGTTGTAATAATGCCAAATTGCAGTTTCCTTGCGTGTTCAGCCATGATTCTGCCTGAACCTCAGTATAATACTTTAAAAATGCAGTCATTATTTTTCTAACATAACACTGCTGTCCCACCCTGTATCACCTCTACTGCCAGGTGCTCATTAGATAGGCTCCCAAACACGTAGGGAATGCCTGCCATGACAGAAACAGATTCAGCAACACAAAGAGCCTGCAGTGACTTATAACATGGGCAGCACACATCTATATACATGTGTTTACATAGAGAAAGGTCCACCCATGAGTCTCTCTTTACATCAGCTGTAATTTAACAAGGCGGTAGGCCAAGTACAATACAACCAGCGTTCAACTCATGAAATGAAAAAAGCTAAAACATGGATTCCTTTGGGTATATGCAGGGGCGTGCCAAGCAAAGGGATTTCCTGGCGAATTTTGACCTTTTTTGCTTAGACCTTTTAGGTTTGACCTTTTTTAGGGTTGGACGAAAGTTGGGGGGGGGGCATGTCATCCCCGTCACCCAGGTTGCCACGCTCCTGTAATGATGATATCTCTTACCTTGATATCTCTGGTGTGCAATCAACTACATGTGGCGTACCCCAGGGGTCCGTCCTCGGCCCTTTATTGTTCATTATCTATATAAATAATATTGTTAAATGCATAAAAAATGATCGGTATTACATGTATGCCGACAATTTGGCACTGACTGTTTCCAACAGGGACCCTGCTCTGGCTAGAATTCAGGTACAGGAAGATCTAGACTCTATTAGCACCTGGTGTGATAAGTACAGACTAACCATAAATGCAGAAAAGACTAAGGTGCTTTGGTGTCAAAGTGAAAACTGTACCGTTGACTGGTCTCAGCATGGCATCTGGTTAAAGGGCAAATGCCTGAAGGTCGTTAACACCTTTAATTATCTGGGTATCTTGATAGACTCAAACTTGAGCTTCAAACAACATTGTAATAGGTTAATCACTTCAAGTAATGTGAAGTTATATAGTTTACGCGAATTATGTAAGTATATGGATGAGGATCTTACAGTGCTCCTCTTCAAACAAATGATCTTGAGCTCCCTTGATTATGGCGACTTTGTTCTTGAGGGCACAATTGAGGACTTGCATGACGAAATTCAAACCATTCAAAATCACTGCCTGCGTGCTTGTGCTCATATAAGAAACCTGCGTGACATAACCCGATTAGCGCTTCATGTTAGGTGTACGTGTAAAATGTTAAAGGTGAGAAGGCGTGCTAACCTCCTTGGACTAGTGTATAAATATGCGAGGAAGGAGCATAATGTAGTGGTCCCTGTTAGGAACCTACGAAGCAGCTCAAAAATTAAGTTGAAGCTACAGCGTCCTAAGGGACAACTTTACAAGAAAAGCCCTCTGTACAGGGGATCTAGGGAATGGGATAAGTTAGACAGTAGTGTCCAGAAATTGGATACACTTGAGAAATTTATGTCAAAGATAAAAGGCTGATTGTGATATTTTATTGTATTATCGAAGTTTATACATAGATAAGAGCTATAATTGTATAGAGTACACAGTATTTTTGAAGTTTATAGCTGCATGAGTGAAGTTTATACGTATCTAGAAATAGAAATGACAACCTTAGTGAATCTGAAATGAATGTCTAAATGTGTCTTCTGAGATGGCAAAGGTACTAATCCGCCAGGGCCCTATGCTGTGAACCTCATGTCGTCTTGATGCCCGAACGGTCTATATACCCACTTTTTTTGCTACTCACTATTATGTTGATGATATCTGTACACCGGAGGATGTGATGTAATACACTTGGCCTAAGTCTAAGGACTCTACTTGTAGAGGATTTCTGCCAATAAAAATTGTCAAACTGAAACTGAACTTCATTGACCAAACATTATGAAAAGAGTGATAGAAATATCCTTACATAATTTTTCTGATGCACAACCATTTGGTGAATATCAGGATCTGCACTCTTCTATGTGCCTATGTGTGTCTACCTGCTGCAGCTCTATACACGCACACCTGCACTAATGTCTGTAGTTTTACCATAGCTAAATACATCTGCGCAAAGCCTTTCATATATTGCACATATATGTAGGTGAGCAATGAGAGAACACTTTTGGAGTGTGGTGCAGGATTTCTATTTTTGTTTCTTAGGTTTGCATTACTGCTATCATCAGCATGGTGTTTGTAAATAAGAGTGTGAAGCAAGACAATAATCGGCCATACTGTCATCTACATACCCACTAATGTGTCAGGCTTATGCAAAACTGCCATACAGCCCCTTTTTGCCTCTGACAGGCCCATTTGTATATATATATATATATATATATATATATATATATATATATATATATATATATGTATATATACATATATGCTATAGACACAGGCAAACAAGACCATTCATCATGATGCGAATCTAGGGTTTCACCTACAACAGAAGTCCCTGCTTCTATAGATGTATGGTTTTCCCTGGCTTCTATTTTTCCCCACTGACAATTGACCATTGTGGAGTTGGCATATGAATCTCGTCCACGCAAACAATACAGTTGCTTTTTCAAGTTGCCATACATTCTATTTACCGACAGCATGATATCAAAGTTATACCTTAGGGTATCAACTTTATATCAGAGCCACTGCATTATAAATGTTTGCATTCAAGTAAATCCAATATCCTTAAAGTAACACTTTAAGAAAAATCTGTAACTGAAGAAAACCTATGCCCATACACGACAAAGCAGAGGATATTACCAGCCATTATTGAATAATTAGTTGACATTTTAACCTGGAGGGGTTAAAGGTGGAGATATCCAATAAAGACTGTGTTATTAATGGCAGAATAATTCATAAATCTTACAGAAATAGGAGACTTGAGGTCACTAGATGTATTATCATTGCTTTGATGAGGAAATGATAGCACTTATTAGGACTGGAAATGGTTGTACATGCGTGGGTGAAACGATGGTTATGGTAATCTTTGTATTAAAGCAGGGAGTAACTGGTCAGAGCTGCATTCAAGCATCATAACTACCCATTGGGTTGATACATTTCGGAAAAGTCAGCATGGTGCATCAATGCAGCACTGGCAAGTTAGCCACCATGGCTGCATCGGTGCATCATACTAAAGATTCCCTCTTAAAGGATTTAGGTGTGTCTTAATGAACTAACTCAACACAGGAAATTACTAACATGCATAACATTGGTGCGTCACAGGAAAAAATAACATGAAGCATTGCATATGGAGTTTAATTTGTCTTAATTGTTACACCAGCTAAATCATGCTTAAATGTTGCTACACAAATGAGAAATGCTATTATAGAAATGGAAAATGCTACCATGAAAATTGGAAACTCGTAATGGAATAGTGCATAGAGAAAAGATACAGCATCCTTAGGTGACTCCATTGGGTGAGTCAGACAGACATGTCATTCGCATAGGGGACACCCCTAGGCTATCCAAAGAGTACAGCATGCTCAAATTTGTAATTAAATTAAGCAAGGTCCAGCATAACATGCTCATTCTGTGTGCATCAGTGCAGACAAAATGAACACCATATTTGAGGCAGCGTGCAGTATGTAAAGGGTTAACCTGCCCGCTGCAGCGGTATAGTGGATGAGGTAGCTGAGATGTGTGTAAGGTGTCAAAGCATCTCATTTCCCTGTCTCCTAAATGTAATAGAACAGAAGCTAAAGCCACTGGTCATCTGAAGATCTTTATAACGTAAGTAATACAAGGCGTAATTTGCAAGAAGCTTGTCTTCTCTCTGAGTCTTTATGGGAGGAGACATGTGTTGATATCTTCATGTTTTCCTAAGGGAAAGAAAATGAGGTTCTACGGTAATGATAAGAAAGGTGTCATGTATCAAACCACAATCCGGCCTTTGAATGGTTAAACATGTTGAGACTCCCATGCTGAGTGGAAGGATAATTGACTTTTGAGTGAAAATATCATATGCTGCACTGGTGATCTGACTTGAGTACTATGTGTAACTCATACACAACGTTTTCAAGTAATCAATCGTGGACTATACCCACATTTCAGAGTATATTTCAGAAGTAGTCAAACCAGTCTGTGTTGTCTGCTCCAGGATTGGTGTCCTTGTGTCTAGAAGTTGAATTAGGCACCATCAGGTAACTAGGCCATGTTCTGCCTATCACACTCATCTCATGTCTCTCTCTCCACATCTAATAAAACAGGCCCTAAAGCCCTTTGTCACTGGCATAATCATCTGAGGCCATTTGCAGTAGAAGGAGGCAGAAGAGTAATTTCCTGGTAGCTGGTCTGATCATAGTTATATAGAGGAGCCTGAAGAGGATACAAAAATGATACTATCTAAAGGTGATGCTAACATGTTCTTGACAGGTGACAACTTGGTATCTTTAGTATTCTCATAAACTCGTGACATTAGAGATAAACAGACTTAAAGAGGATTCCCTTGGGATATATCTTACCTTCATTGATCAAATATTAGGTAGAGTGATAGAAATATCCGAAACATATTGTTATCTGGCGAATATCAGGATCTGTACTTTTCTATATATCCAAGGTTCTCGGCCTACTACAACACTCACACTAGCACTATATGCTAAATACATCTGCACAAAAGCTTTCTCATATTGTGCATACGTAGGTAAGAAAAAAGAGAACACTTTTGGAATATAGTGCAGGATTTCTACTCTCCATTTTTAGGTTTGATCAGCAGTACTGCTAGGTTCAGGATAAAGTTTGTAAATAAGAGTGTGAAGCCATACATTAATCGGCGTTGCTGTGATCTATATACCCACTAATGTGTCCGGCTAATGCAAAACAGCCATACAGCCCCCTCTGCCTCTGACAGGAGGCATATATGTACATATATGCTATAGACATGGGCAAACGAGACCATTCATCATGCTGCAAGTCTAGGGTTTCACCGACAACAGAAGTCCCTGCTTCCATAGATATATGGTTTTCCCTAGTATCTATTTGTCCCTACCTAAATTTGACCATTGTACCATGGAGTTAGCATGTAATCTCGTCCACACAAACTTGTAATCCATTTGCTTTCTCAAGTCACCTACATTCCATTTACCGACAGCATGATCTAAGCCCTGGAGTATCAACTTTATGATTAAGTCGTTGCATAATACATTTTTGCACTCAAGTGAATCAAATATCTTAAAGAGACCCTTGAAGAATATCTATTTCAAGTAAATCTCTGTTGGTGAAAGCATGTAACTTAAGAAAACCTATGCCCATACACCACAAAGCAGAGGATATTGCCAGCCATTATAGAGTCATTAGTTGACATTACAACCTAGAGGGGGCTAAAGGTGGAGATATCCAATAAAGACTGTGTTATTAATGGCAGAGTAATTCATAAATCTTACAGAAATGGGAGACTTGAGGTCACTGGAAGTATTATCATTGCTTAATGAGGAAATGTTAGCACTTTCACTTCAATAATTAATTAATATTCTCAAAATTATTTAGGATTGGAAACGGTTGCACATGCGTGGGTGAACCAATGGTTATGATAATCCTTGTATTAAAGCAGGGAGTAACTGGTCAGAGCCGCATTCAAGCATCGTAACGTCCCATTGAGTTGATACATTTCTGAAATGTCAGTATGGTGCACCAATGCACCAACGGCAAGCTACTCACCATAACCATTGTTTCGCCCACGCAGTGAGTGACTCGCCACAGTTGCATCAGTGCATCATTCTGACATTATTTTGTTAAAGGGTTAAAGGGGTATGATAAAGAACCAACACAACACAGAAAAGTTACTTGCATGCATTACATTGGTGCATCACAAAAAGAGATAGACATGAAGCATTGAGTATGGAGTTTAATTTGTATAAAATGCTACACTAATTAAAACATGCTTAAATGTTGCCATACAAACGGTAAATGCCATCAAACAAACAGAAAATGTTACATTGAAAATTGGAAACTCGTAATGGAATAGTGCATAGAGAAAAGGAACAGCGTCCTAAGGTGACTCCATTAGGTGAGTCAGACAGCTATGTGATTCCCCTAGGGGACTCCCCTAGGTTATCCGAAGAGTACAGCATGCTCAAATTTGTAATTAAATTAAGCAAGGCCCAGCATAACATGCTCATTCTGTGTGCATCAGTCCAGACAAAATGAACACCATATTTGAGTCAGCGCACCATGCGTAAAGGGTTAACATGCCCGCTGCAGCTGTATAGTGTGTGAGGTGGTCTAGGCGTGTGTTGCGTGTCAAAGCATCTCATTTCCCTGTCTCCTAAAGGTAATAGAACAGAAGCTGAGGCCACTCTCTGAAGGGTGTCATCTGAAGTGCTTTGTAGCGTGAATGAAACAAGGTGTAATTTCAGGAAGCTAGTATTCTCTCTGAGTCTGTACAGGATAAGACACTGTTTGTATCTTTGTGTATTGTGTGAAAAAAATGATATTCCATGGAGTAGTCATTTATCATATTAGAAGGCTGGGAAGCTTGGGGGCTTTGCTCTGTTTTGGGGGGGAAAGGATAGAAGCAATATAGAATATCAAGCAAGGAATATAATGAAAATTTCTGTTTAAAATATGGCAAGACAGGGCAAGCAGTACTGACCAAACGATACGAAGGATCATGTTTTAAATACATATTAAGGACACTCCAAAGCAAAACTTCTTTCTCATCGCCAAAGTTAAGCATTTGACGATAAATGTTATACTCAGTGCTCTTTAGACTGCATTTGTGTCAGTTGGGACGTTTAACTGGACTGGAGAACGGTCATTGGGGCAGTTAATCCTGATGAATCTGTTTAGACCATTTGGTGGCATGTAGGTCGGCGATACCCTCCTTGAATGCCCTAAGCTGTACCCTCCAGTGGCTAACGGATGTAAGACTCTGTACTGCTGTGACGTTAATATAGCTGCCTCTGTACACATACACTGAGGTGAGGGAGCTGGGGCCAGCTTCTTGACCTGCTTCTCATAATATTACCCCATGATGGGCCACATAGTGCTTCAGTGCGTTGTGCTAATTTGTCATTGCAGTGCATGAATGCAGCCCTTGGAGTAAGTGAGTCCCCCATTCATAAACATCCAGGTTTGCAGGACAGTAGTATTAACACTGTAGGGTAGGCATCGATGCTAAAAGCAGTAGTATTGGTTACTGGCTATGGCTGCAGTCATGTATTACGCCAATCAAAAGCACACTGCATTAATACAAAGCGCAATGCGACCCTTGAAGGGGCATTCTCACGGCTCACACCTAACCAGATAGTAGACTCAAACAGTACTAGCATTGGGAGTGGGAAACACTCTGTGATTATGCCACTTTAAAGGGTTAATGATCCTACATTAGAACCAAGGAACGGATCTCCCCTTCCCCTTACCCCCAGACATACATACACCAAGGCAGATGCATATGGCTCCAGAAACAATAACCAAGCGTAAGACAGGAAGGAGGCTGATCCCCCATACTCCTCAGGTAGCCACTGAGTCTAGAGCGGAGTAGGTACTGGCTAGACTAGCATCCTAACCGTTTAAGGATCACATAAAGCCTTTATACATACTGCATTAATGCATAACGCCTTAATGCATCAGTGTTTTGCCAGTGCTGCATGAATGCATCATACCGACCTTATGGGGTTGAGAAACCCCTTAGGGGTCGGGATGATGTAACAATGCATCTACATTGGTACATCATGACGACCAAATGCATTTATAGCGACATGCCATCATTAAAGGGACTTTCTACTTGTCACAGGAATACTGATGTTTGCTGAGTACCTTAACTGTAGAAGTGAATGGAAAAATCAACATTTTCACATTATCTGTCTTGGATAATCCTCTTCTTTTATTGAGGTTGCAACTAAACCTTGGGAATGTATAAGGACATCTATACAAACATTTTAGGACCAATAAAAAGGGGCGTCACAGATGAAATAAGAAAGGTATGAATTATGGAAAAATATGTCTTTTGCCTTAACTATAGGATCCTATGGGTGTCCTAGCAGTGAATCTATGTGAACAATGTAGGTATACTGTTCAGATAGCAAATAAAAATAGTTGATTTAGGGAAAGTGGTTTATGTAGGAATATGAATACAGCTTAAAGAATACTTTTCATGAGCTTCAATTTTTGCCACCAGGTAGCTACTGTGTAAAAACTAGCAATTCCCTTTAAAAGGGTTAAGAGCGGCAATGTGCACTTATGCATTACGTCCTTTGGTTATCATGATGCATTAATGCAGGTCTGTTAAATAACAAACCAGTGTTACATTCACACATAAAGCTGACTAAACAGAATAGGTGCACTCCTACAAGGTAGGCATAATACATGGGTGCATAAACGAGTTGGGCTACAACGCTTTAAGGCGGAGATGCTTGTGCTTTTTATTTCCATTATCAAGGTTGAGATCTTCCCAGCTCTTGAGTGTTTAATGGTGTGGATAGTTAAGACAAACACAAGCATGTCTCTGGAGGGCTGCAGGGAAAAGATGACACAATCTTGAAGAACTGAAGTAAGTAGCTGTGAAGGAGAAATTAGACAGTACCCACAGCAACCCTTATCTATAGCCAACAGCAACATCCTATCATAGTGTGAAAGTCACAATGAAGATAAATGGTGGTAAGATTTGAGCAAAGCAATCACAGCTTGGCTAATATCGATATAATCAAAGAGAGCATGAAAACATCCACTTAGGGATTGGTTCAATTAATGATGGTGTGGGCGTGGTCGATTTAGATGGTCGATAAATCTCCCGTTTTCAGCAAGACAGCATGTTACTATAGCTCAAAAAAGGGGTGTGTGGGGCGTACACATGTTGACCTGCTCAGTAGGAATAGCTATTCCCCTCCCCTACCCATTGCCAAAGGATGACCACTCCCTTAGTGACAACATATGCCTACAGAGTTCCCTGGGCTGGCTGTGCATATTTATTTTACTTGTAAACCTATACAAAGAACTGGGGTACATTTATACATACACTTTATAGAACAGAGAGGCCGATCAGGAACACTAAAGTGTTACAAAGACAGACCGGGGCACTAACTGGTTAACCTGCACACTGACTACATCCGGGTCTCAATGGGCCTAGATTGGCACCTCACGTGACCTGGTCACGTGATGAGACCCTGAAGGATGCCGGGACATCCCTGCATCTAATGAAGACATGGGGTGGTGGTGAGGGAAACGGACTGTACAACAGGAAGAGCGCCCCACACTTCTAGATCGGAAGCCTTTATCTCTTTAGTTACCTTGGGGGAAAAATGTCTTTTTGAACGAATTCCCATAAGTGAAGAAATAAAATGATACTCATGAGGTATGCTCTTTTACTCATTTGAGAAAGAAAACAATCATAATGAAAACCCAAACGAGCACGTTACCACAGTTCTAAGTGAGAATCTGATCGTTTCTCAAGAGCAAAAAAGCTCCTGGAGCATTCGATTCCCTTTGTGCTGACGAGAACTCATTTGAGATCACAATTTAGTGTTCAAGAAAAATATCGCTGACATTTTTCAATGACACTTATCTAAAAACCCGGTACACAGTCGCAACGCAACTGTATGCTGGTGAGTCTGGAGACGGTACCCCAAGGAGGGGCTTGGATAGAGTACAATTACGATTAAGCTACCGAGCACTTGAAGATCTGGAGGACAAAATAATGCTTTAACGTTATCATAACGTTTCCCACACTAATAAACGATAGAGAAACGTTATAGAACGTTGTAAAACGTGTTTTTTTCTTTTTTTAATGGGTATCTTTTAATGATGCATGGAGTCTACTGGCCCGAGTTCCCGACCTGCATCATGCCAACCCAGCCAGCGTTTGGCCCGATTTGGGGGGAGGGGGAATAAAAATGTCACTCCTCTTGAGGGTGGTCCAAATGATTTACCAAAGTAGCCAGCCATCTACTTTCTATAGCGAAAAAGGATTGGCCGAGATGAATTTGAACCTGGCTGTGCAGGGATGAGGAAATAAGTCTTTTCCCACTTGTGGGGAGAATAGAAAAGGATTTCCACACTAACATAAAAACACACCACCCCGCCTGGTGTTATAAAAGAGCACTCCCTTAGTTGGGTTACCATGTATCAATCCTGATGTTCAGTTCCCGATGTTGAGAGGGTTAACTTGCTGTTTGCCTTGCGCCCATTTCTGCACCATTTAAGACAGTACCGTGCTACTGTACTTAAGGGCATCGCTGTAATATGTAAGGTAGTCTGACCTTTACTGTGTTTGCCTGTCTGACCTTTAAAGACCTGCAAGAAGTCTTAGCAATGAAAGGCAATGATAGGTATATACGCCATGGGCACTTGTGCATCTGTAAGGCCATCCTTGTGTCCATACTGGTTGTTGTTTTTTTTGAGTAAAATCTATGGAACATTGAATAAAGTAAAAGCACCCGAAGTTAACTCACCAAATCAGCCAAGGCTGTACGGGGCGCTGTGCATGAAATCGTTGACCATTTTGTTGAGGGGCATAAAGCATTGGTTTTGGTAACAGGCCCTCCAAAATATCGTTTGTTATTACTAAATATGACTGAGTTTGGCTTGTGAAATAGCAAAAACAACAAGATTGATACGTATTTTCCGATTCATATGAGAGTATTTACTAATTTGGACACATGTGGACAGTTGAGGGAAAAGGGTCCTCCAAGGTAAAAACTCAATAATAAAATTGATGTCATCAGCTTTCCAGTGATATCTTTTATAAGCCGGTACCACTTCTAGTTTTTGAGTACTGGCTCTCTGAATATGTGTGGTCACTGTCCAATCTTAAATGCCAATAAGCTCTATCTTCCTTTGTTTTAGAGATATTCCTATCTAATTAGCATAATTATGCTAATTACCAAATATACAAACTTTTTCAAACAATTGGCCACAGCTTTTGATCTAGAAATGGTATTTACATTCTGTTTTCAGCATAGAAATTGTCTTGGGGCCTTCTTTCATTCAATTTTTTAAAATTTTCGATTTAGAATGGGAATCATGTTTCCATGGCAACCAACATGTGCAAAAACACCAATTTAGGCCCAAAAACGTTCTTTTCCATTCCAAATATGGAATGTTTTCACTAAAAATGGAATCTTCTAACGTAGCCGATCATATTCTACATAAAAAAGTAGTATGGATAAGTTTTTGCTATATCTTGGTCCTTTTTGGCTATATGGAGCCCCCTGGTGGCCAAAGTTGGTACTAAAAATCCCCCGCGGAGGTCCCTTTTCCCTTGTTGATCCACACATATTTCGTCAATATCAGCATATTTCTATGCTAAGTCCAGACACAATGGCATATAAATGTTCCCCCGAAACAAAATGGCAGCTATTTGTGGGGAAAGTGAAGATATTACTCAAATTGGCGAATTGGCATTCCGATCTCTTATCAACATAACTAATCAACATTAAAGTAGAAGTAGGCCTAAAAAGGAAATAGATAGACTCTTCCCTGGTCGTAAAATGTCAGGAGTAGGCTGTGGATCCCATCACCCAGCATCCCCCCAGACAGGGGTCATGTCTTTACTGATTAGATATCGAGTGGGCAGATGCAGTCCCAGCACTTCCGGTAGACCTACTGCTTCCGGTTATGGCTTCTGGGCGATATTAGGGCGCCCTGAGCAGGTCAGGTGGTGTAGTAACACGTGATCAATAATGTAGCAGGAACACCTAGAGCACCCAGCTCCTTTAACCAATGTGCCGTCATAATGCACCACTCCAGCGCCAACGAGTAACTTGCGGGTGCTGAATTGGTGCATCATGCTGACCCTTGGTTGTATTATCAACTCTGTAGGGTCAGCATGCTGCTTGAATACAGCCATGGCAAGTAGTAGCCCACTAAGTCTGCATTCATGCATCATGACGAACAAGGGCATGATGCATTAATGCACTGTGCCGTCTTCAAAGGGGCATAAAGGCCCAGCGTGCATATCTTTGCTCCACTCTACTTGGCAGCAAGAATGAGTATTTTATAGAGCAATAAATTAAGGAGCTCATGGCAGATACCCTGTCTGTGCCACTTCCTGTCAACCATACACTAATGCACAATGTTTCGCATGTGTACTAGGTGTATATGATGCAAAATCTTATCAATAGTGATTATTAATGGATCAAGTAGGCAGTGACATGGAAAGTTAGTTGATAGGGGAGTGGTCAATATAGAATAAGAAAATGCCCTCTTAGTCTAAGGTCTGAATTAGAGCACTAACAGAAGAATAATTTGTGCACTTGTCAGCAGCTAAATGAGATCTCTTATAGAGATGAGATAAAACAGTGTGAATGTTTGCAGGCGTGTAGTCATGGTGCGTGTTCAGTCATTGTATTGGTCTTAATCCCAGTCAGTTATAATACATGTCATTCCCAGTCAGACATGAACAGCTAATTGTATTGCAGCTCCTCACATGCAGCCCTTGGTGTCAGGATAATGTTTTATAACAGATTATAAAGAGTTTAAGACGGGGACATGCCTTTTACAATATCATAAATAATGTCTAGAACTTTACAGAAAGAAGGTCTGTATAAATTATCCATTCACACCCTTCAGTATTTGAGCGTATTCGACCTTATACGCATAACCCTAGTAAGTGTTTCCCTCCCCCCTCTCAATTTCGGGGATCACTTTGACGTCATATTGAAGCAATTTGGCCCCGTTTTCACGTCAGGGTACCACAGCGGTGTGAACAACAAATTGGATCTGAATTGACGTCCATATGTTCACACCTACTATTGACACCTACTATGGCGTGTTGGTAGGTGTGGCAACAGCAAAACAATAGTGACAAAACAGTGGGAGTGTCTGCTTACTAGAATTAAATTTTGTTTTTGATTATTTTGAGTTTGCAATAATCGAAAATGGTATACCTTAATTTACATTTTCTGTCTATCTGGACTCTATAAAAAGACGCACCTCATCTGTGATCCTACACAGCTGCGTCAGCTTACGAACCAGACAAATCCCTGCCTACAGACCCGACCAGGCACCCAGCCATAGTTTTTGAATAGGAAGCACGTAGTATGATGTCATGGATAGCTTGGGGTAGATTTACTGATGGCTCTCCCACAGTATGGGGGCCTATAGTGGGCTGGAAAGGGAGGATGACTGTCATGGTACAAAACTGTGTACTAAGGGAGGAGACAGGGTAGGATTAGAGATTGTTAGTATATACCCGATGGTTGGGACTCAAATATTAATCTTCTTAAAGTTGATCCGATATTATCGGTTTATAATTTGTCATTGTGCAAACTTGTAAAAATAATATATTTTAATGTTACAACCTTTATTGTTTATTTCATATGTCATCGATATTGTAGCTTCAGTAGACATCAGAATCTGCCCTAATGTCATGTTATTGCATTCAGAACAGCAATTACCGGAGTGTGGGTTAAATAAAGGATATCCGAACATTGTATTAATTAGTTTGTTAAATTGTAGAATACATTAAAACTCTTTTAATACCACCCAGAAAAGTTGACACAGACCAGAATTACTTATTTCATTGATTCTTGTTCCTATAACGTTAGTTTAAATTTGAACATACAAAATGCATGGCTAATGTGACGAAAAAATGGGTGAACTCTATTCTACCTATCATACCATGAAGCCATGATCTTATATATAACACAACATACAACTTCTTTTTTCCACAACACATTCCCAATACCTGCTTCCCTGGATAAGCACTACCGTAAAACCTCGCGTATAAGCCTAACTCGCGTATAAGCCGCATCCAGACTTTGGGCCGATCCTATAGGCCACACCAGAGATCTAATTATGGTAACTTTTAGTACTTTGCCATAGTAGCAAAAACTTGCGTATAAGCCACACACTGACCCTGGACCGATGCTATTAGTCGGACCGCCGATCTGACTCACATATCAGCCGAGGCTTATACGCGAGGTTTTACGGTAGTTCCGCCTCCCTATGCCATACTGTCTGACTGACCTTTGTAGACGAGCTATGACTGTGATCCTGTCCAGATGCGTCAATCCTCAACAGACAAATCACCTCGTACAGAAACCAGCAAGGTCCCCAGCCACGTTTTTCTGAATGAATAAGGGTGTGGTCAATCTTTTAAGAATAGGGATTATGGAAAGGGGGGGGGGTGTCAAAAACAACACACTTTTCCCCTTCTTTACCATGGCTTAAAGATCGAGGAAAGTGGACTGAACATATTTTGACACGCTAGCGTAAAGATCCACCAACATACCCTGCTAAAAGAAAGGCCCTCTCCTTCAAAGCATGACGTCATGAATGATATGACTTAGTGATCGGCTTCCTGCCGTAAAGACACCTATAGGGGAGGCCGCAAGGGTAGACTTCTCATAACACCCTTTAGACGCTTCATAGTAAATGCTCTTTGTCGTCATAATGCATGATTGCAGCCCTAGCGAGTTACTTACCAGTCCAGTCCTGTAGCCTACTCGCGCAATATGCCAACCCTACTTGGGTAACATAGCCCTAATGCTCGCCATGATACATTCACGAATGCAACACTATATTCTTAAGATCCTATTTTACAAAAACTGTGTCGTGAAGTATGGATTCATAAAAAGGTTAGGGAAAATTAGACTGAGGATCTACAAGTCCCCAAAACCAGTTCTAGATCTGCCTACGTGTTACATTTACTGCAAAGTAAAGCTCGTACTTTAACATTTACATGATGCCGTACACGTCCCGATTCTAACTCTCCTCATCTAACGTCATAGTTACTGCCCATACCTCATTGGCATCAGTTTACTTGGTAAGTGCATATAGTTTCAGTGGTATTTGCCGCATGATGCTATCATACAAATACCTACCTAAGTACCAATGATGATAACCTAACGGTACTTAAGAGGCTAAGGTTGGACTTCTCAACCCTTTAAGGTCGGCGTAGTGCAATAGTGAAACATACCTTTGTCGTCATGATGCATGAATGCAGCCCTGGCAACCAACTCGCGAGGGCCATTTTCAAGCATAATGCCGACCATACATGGTTGAGACACACCCAAAGGGTCTGCCTAATGCACCAACGCAGCACTGGCCAGTTACTCGCCAGGACTGCATTCATGCATCATGACGACCAAGGAGGTGCTGCATTAAGGCATCATGCCGTCTATAAAGGGTTAAGGTAGGACTTCTTATATCCCTGCCAGGGCTGTGAAGGGAGGAGGGTAGAGGTAGATGGGTGATATCACAGCTGCAGGCCAAAGGGCGCGCTATGGGAGGTTGGTGTTGGATGGGCTGGGACTGATACTAGCACTTTACAGACTGAGGCAGCAAAAAGGGGAACTTTCCTGGATTGAGGAGTGTTTACATTGGTATCAGTATCTAGAATTATGATCACGATTTACCCCATGCTAGGATTTGGTATTGGATCACATCAGAATAGCAGCATATCATTTTAGATCACATAATCTTGGAGGTCATATATATGTGTGTATATATATATATATATATATATATATATATATATATATATATATATATATATATACATATATATATATATATTTATATATATATATATATATATATATATATATATATATATATATATAAATATAGAAGGCTGATTACTTATTAGTTAGCAATATCTATAAGCTAGGGTAGCGTTTTGAGGTATACAGCAATGAAGCATATGAGAAAAAGGAGTAGGACCATCTTGAAAACCTTTCTGACAAATCCCAGGTGAGTTCTGGTTACCATTTAGTAGGTTTAGGAATGTATTTGTGTTGGTTAGCTTACTTCTCGAGTTGTGAAATATGATGTGCTGTCTCAAGCCGGGTTTTTTTCAAAAAATGTTGCTGCAATAGAAACAAGAGCTCGCTTTTTACCCAGAACTGAAGAAAACCAGACCCTGACAGAGTCGCAGTCAGCAAAAGAAAGTGGGTTCTCAGGTGAAAGGTGGACGGATGCTTTTCCAGTATATGAGTAGCCTATCAATCCTTCAACACTTTGAAGTCGGCATAATGCATTAATGCTGTTACTAGCCAGTGATGCATTCAATGATCATGCGTACCCTTTGTTGTTGAGAAAGGTCGGCATGCTGCTTGAATGCAGCACTGGCAAGTAACTCGCCAGGTCTGCATTCATGCATCATAATGACTGGGGATGCGCTGCTTTAATATATTATGGCGTCCTTAAAGGATAGATACTAGTTGACCGTATGGGCTTGAAGCACTTCCATAGGGTCAGAATGACGCATCAATGCAGCACAGGCAAGTTACTTTCTGCGGCTGCATTGGTGAATCATAACGACGAATGTCATCTTTTAGCGATATCTGTCCATAAGTGGTTAAATGTGCTAGACTGAGTGAGAGCATTTCAGCATCCAGGGAAGCGTCCCTCCCAGATCCAGCAAGGAGAGAAACATTGCAGACATATAGACAGAGGTCCATGATAATCTGTCTGAATGACAGGTTTCTTCATGAGTGGTGCATTAGATCGTATCACACGAGGCATGAGTGGAGAAACCAGGAGTTCAGACTGATTAGAGTGGATCTCTGTATTTATTTTATGTAATTCTTAATTAATTTGATTAAAATATACATTTAAAGATCGGTTTCATAGCTATCATCGTGGAGAAACAGGCCCTGGAGAATGGTCTTCAGTTTCTCCACGGGGGTGTGGAGAACGTTGAATTTAGTACTTAAGCATAGTAACTTTGTTTCGCCACATGAAATAAAGTGCAGTAGCTTAGCAGTGAGGTATGACTGGGGAGGTGTGTCTCAGCAGATAATCCATCCCGATGTGATCTAGGCTGTAGGTGCACTAGCACTGACATAAAGAATTAACGTCAGCAGTATTTAAAAGGCTCTTCCTAAAAACTTGTGGGCGAGATTGATGATACGTGAGGGGGCTACCAGGCAGGAGCTTTAGATAGATTTGTGTCTTTAGATATCCTTTATCTAATGGAGATGTAGTATTGCGACTCTTCCTTCTCCAAATGTGTCTAAAATGTATGTCATTATAAAAAAATAGTTTATCATCTACCCTGAAATAATGGCACTTCCCACATATTTGCTGTGAGATATGCTTCATGTTTTAATCCCTCAGGGGAACTAAATGCAATATACCATTTTAACAGTATAACACTTGAATACAACCCTGGCCAGTTTTGCATCAGGCTGCATTAATGTATCATGCGAACCTAGTTGATACATTGTAGGAACTACACAATGCGTTTGTGAAAAAGCTCTGATTCTGCATAAGGGTCAAACTCATGACTTTGCAACAATTAAAAGTGAAAAAAATGTCAATAAAAAATATTTTCATTCTCAATATTTCTCAATTGCACTGGAAAATATGGGTCTTTGGAAACATCCACATAAAATGTTGTCATATAGCTATAATCCGTTCTTACTGTATTGTAGCCATGAAAATACCATGTAAAATCATGATTTTTCATGGTTTCCACAAAATCGGACATTTTTCATACAAAAGGGCTGGTTGCTAAGCAACCGTTTGAGATAGAAGAAAATGGATAGCTTCATTGGAATCCTTGACATCGATTTAGGGGGGGTAGGTAGTCTTAGAATTATCATAAGACAAATATTAACAACATTATGAGCTGCCATATGATAATATCTTCTCTGCTCAATATGGCTCCATATGGCGCCATATGGCGTAACGGACGCGTAACGGACGCGTAACGGACACCTTAACATGGTCGTTTTGTGACATTGACTTTAAAATATTGAAAATAGGTGAAAAAATTCAAGTATTTACATGCATTTGGTGTCAATTAATATCAGAAAAAAGTTTCCAATCGTTCTAGCCCATTTTCAATTATGTATTATTATGTTGTATATTTTAAAATATGTATATAAGAAATTAAATGACAGCATTTTAATTTCTTTGAATTATAACAGATTTGTGTGTAAAACCTGGAAAAGCCAAAAGAAATACCACAAAAGTTCCAAAATCACATCACTGAAAAGGGGGGATCATAAATTTTGTTTAAAGAAATAAATATGTATGATAACTTGAATAACTCTAATAAAAAAATTGGTGTAAAAAAAAAAATCCACTTTGTGACATCTGGGTATAGCTATTCTGTGGTATTCTCATGAGCCTGAGCCATAACTGGTCTGAGCTAACATTATAACCCAAACGCAGGTACCATGATTGATCACCGTATGCAGGTGAGTTAATGCAATAATAGTTGTTAGACTACTAACAATGTCCCAGTGTTTTCATTTGAAAAGCCACATTCTCAATTGACCTACAAAGTGTTGTTGCGAGCTTTTAGGGATAGCGAATAGTCATTTTGTAACTGCAAGGGGGGCAGGTCGGTGATTTTTTGTGCAAGCGGGTCAAACATTTTTTGGTCCCCGCCTCAAAGGGTCTAATTTATTTTGGTTCACCCAAAACTCAGCACCCTCTCTCCCCGGTTGTCACAAAAATGACCACTCCTTTAATTACGCTGAGGGAGCAGTCCGTTTTTTACCTGGTACTCAGTAGGTACTTTACGACATTGGCATTTAACCCTTTCCCTGCCGTTTCACTATTGAAAAATTGTTCCCAACCACCGGAGACATTGCAGATTATTATGTCCTACTAAAACCGGCACTACACTACAGATAGTGCCCTGGTACTGCATATATGCAGTATCGGTTTTTGAGTACTAAAATACAGTACTGCATATATGCAGTATCGGTTTTACAGTGGTACTGCATATATGCAGTATCGGCAGGGAAAGGGTTAAGTTAATTAGAAACCACCCCATTTTTGTGTTTGTTAAATGAATTAGTAAATGCATGGGGAGCAGTGAAATAGGGGTGTGGAGGTATTAAACACAACACAATGACTGATGTGAGTTGGGGGTGGACAGCTTTATAAAAACGCCACCCACGTCCCTGGGGTTGAGACATGTAATCCATCATAATGTAGGCCACAGGTGTGGACTGTGCTTCAGGGAGTAACAGAGGCGGAACATGTACACTGAAGGTTAACCTGTCCTATACCACGGTGGAAGGCTAAGACAGTCATAGGCTTCACACATTGGTTATATTGCACAACAAGGTTTAAAAAAAGTTAAACCACAGCGGAGGGCTAAGACAAAGGAATTCACACCTTGGTTATTTCCACTTGGACTCACATAACCTCACAGCTGTGGTTCAAAACAGATAGACAATGGTTATGTGAGGCTAACTCAAAATATAACCTATAAGGGTGCCAGCCAGTTTACAGTGGTTATATTTTGAGTTAGCCTCTCATAATCATAGTCTATCTATTACATGGACAATGGGTTATGAAAGGGTAAGTAAGATTAACTACAGCTTGCTGGTAGGGCGACTTTGGCTTTGCCCTTGTCTGACCCCACCAGCAAGCTGAGGTTAATTCTATATACCCTTTCATAACCATAGTCTATCTATTACATAGACCTTGACCCTGTATAGACGGCTAAAAATGTTGCTAGAAGATAACATTTTCTGTCATGATGCAATAATGCAGCCAAATGAATAATTCACCAGTGAAGCATTAGTGCATTATGTAGACCCTTTGGTAGTATCACAACCCATAGGGACGGCATAATGCTTGGACGCAGCACTGGCAAGTTCCTTGCTAAAGCTGCATTCATGCGTCTTGACGGCTAATATCCCTTTTAGCGATAATCAGTCCTTAGCGGGTTAAGGAATGAACAGCATTTAATGCAATAAGTGCTTTATCATGATGAATCAGGCATGGTCAGGACCGTGACAAAGGTACCCTTAGGGTCGGCATGATGCATGGATGCTGCACTGGCGAGTTTCTTGCCAGGGCAGTATTTATGCAGCGTGACGATGACCAAGGAATGATACCTCGAAGCACTACGACGTCTTTGAAGGATTGGAGACGAATTATTTTCAAAATTTAACCATTTAAGGACAGCAGGACATTTTGTTGTTATGCCACACCAGTGCCAAATAATGGTAGTCAGTGATGTATTTATGCACAATGCCGACCTATTGAGCTTGATACTCTCCTGAAGGGTCGACATGATGCATAAATGCACTGCTAACAAACAACCCTACCTCATTGTATATGGATGCATCATGACGTCAAATTAAAATGAAGTCTTATCTCGCAGTCCCGAAATATCATGAAATAGCAAGCACTAAGAAGAATAAAATTATATAATCTTGGGTACTTACTATGTGAAAATAGCGTTAACAATTTCCAGCCATTGACTAGGGCCTCTAGAATCTTGATATAGATTTAAGAAAGCAAGCAGAACATAAGTACATATGTACCCTGATGTTCTGATTCCCTCCTCACATATGCTTAAACCAGTTCATAGAAATGAGAAATGTTTGAATGAATGTAGGAGACCATATTTTACTATGCCAGGGCTGGGTAACCTGAAACACGTCTTCCTGTCGGCCTGAGCACGTTATCCACTCATATCCTTAACAGCGGGACGCGGTAATGGGGAATGCCACTGAGTTTGTAAATATAGGGGGTGTCTGCCAGTACACAGGTAGACCACTCTACTCATAGCCAAGTACACCACCTGTCCGATGTCTCTCACTATACACACTACTAATACTCAATGCATTCACCGTCTGCGAAGAATGTAAAGTCTTGTATCTGTATAATACTAATAAGGTCCACTTGTAATTGTTCGTCATCATTCCGTTTCTTTGTGATAATGGGTATGTATATTATATGACCAGTCGTTAATGTTGAGTAAGGCCATGATAAATAGTGGAAATGTGGAATATTGTTTCCAAGAGAAATATAGGGTAAGAAAATATATTGTTATAATGTTGCTTCATATGTACAATACCGGACTGACAATATCAGGGTATGAGCTCACTGTCATGTACACCACCCTACAGTCGCCGAGGGTAAAACAATTATATAACAGGCTGTAGTTGTTATCAATATCTCATATATATACACACAAATAACTGATTATATAGCCACCATGATATAGCAAGTGCTTTCAGTTAGATTCACAAGGCAGCCTGTATATGCAATCATTATAACTGTCAGGTATATCAATTGGCCCGCATATTGATATAATGTGTATAACTGTTCCCTAAAGAATATGCTCCACTGAAGCAGTCAATATAGCATTATCACATAAATATAGACATAAACCCAAATGTTAAGTGTGCTATCCCTTCAAGGACCACATAGTACTTTAATGCTGTATGTATTTCGATAATTTTAGTTGATGCATAATCTCGGCATAATTTACCAAAACAGTAAGTAACTAACCAGTCCACCTATTAGTGATACCACAGCCAAAGGTCTGTATTCAGTACTGGTGTGAATGGTCAATGCTGATTACAATTAGCGGACGAGTGTACGCAGCTACGACCATGCACTCCAACATACTGGATGCAGGGATGTGGCTGTAGTTTACCTGGCTTATCTTTAGCACTGCTATAGCAGGCCAATGCGTATGGTAGAAAGGGCCCCCTGAAAGCCAAGATTTTGCGTTTGCATTGGAAACAATACGCTATGGCAGTGTGCCTCCTGAAAGTACCAGCAGTCCTAAGGATATACCACTACCAATTACCTTGAATGTTTTGTTCGTATTAAATATCAAATTTCCTTTGATTTTATGGCCAGGTATGGTTTAATGAACATAACCTTTCATGCGGTCCCTGAAGGGGTAAGGTCCAACATTCACTCATAATGCTACCCCGCTGGATGACGGAGACTGTCCATGACAGGTGTAGTAACTACAGGCGTTCTTACTGAGCGTCTTCACGGTAGGACAGATGCCATTGGTGATATGCCGCTCTAAGGACCGCGTACTGTACTGGTAGTCTATCACCTCAGATGGCGGGCGGCTCAGAAACTTCCCCAGCACCTCCGACTTAAAATCCAGCTTGCGGCAGAGGAAGCAGCAAGTCCGCAGGAACTGCACCCGGAACATCTTAGCGCAGAGATTGTAGACGAGAAAGTTGGAGCCGTAGTTGAGGTAGTACTGGACAGAGGTGATATACTTAGCCGCGTACAGATGATTGAACATGCTCTGTGGTAGTGGGAACACCTTGTAGTAGTGGCAGAACAGCAGGATCCAAGTGATGCAGTAGGGTGTGTTAAGTATTACAAACACACTTGAGACCGCCAGGAGGAGTGTCGCAGTGTTGTAGTGGGATTTGGGTCGTGTGGCTCCCATTTTTCGATTGGCATTCCCCGAGAAGCTCATCACATTCTCAGATGCAAAATTCCGCCTCCGAAGCCAGATTCTTCGGAACATGAAGATATTGAGTGAGCATACTACAATAATTGGAACGACAATAGAGCCCATGATAAGCACAAGTACATTGAAAACCCCATAGATTACTGCCATCTCAGTCCTTATATCACATTCAGTCCCAATGTCCTCGTTGTTCACTATCCGTATGGTCACCAATACGAAGGACGTAGCTAAGAGGCAGCACGGTAGTTCACAGAGAAGTAGCTTCCTGACGTGAGCCGTGGTTCGGAGAGTGGCTCGTTTCAGCGGGAAGACGACGCCGATGAAGCGCTCCACGGTGAACGAGGTGATGATTACAGAGGAGTAAAGCCGACTGAAGTACGAGATGTACGTAACGAGCACGCATGTCACCTCTGAGTACTTGGTCACCGGTAATCCGATCCGCTCGTCCTTCACCCAGTAATCCAACGTCACAGCTACCAGTGAGATATTGTCTGATACCCCTAAAGCCGCCAGGTACCAGCTCGCAGAACGCTTCCGCATGGGCCTCGTCATAAAGACCACAACTGACAAGGTGTTGAATATTAGCCCAAAGGGTATAATCACCGACAGGCCGTAGAACATGATGGCCCTGCTCACGTACAGTAATTGCGAGTGCTCATCCATGGCTGAGCCATTGTTTGTCGCATTACCGGAAATATTCATGGTGCTGGTGTCCAATGGGGTGTTATCAGCCCCGACGTATCGAATTGCCTGCAGGTAGATATATGCCCATGTATAGGGCTTATTAGCTTGGTACTCCTGTCGCCACAGGGTGCAGATTGGCTTATGTATAGCCCTTATTAGCATGAATTTCCAGTCACCACGGAGCTAGTTATAGGAAGAATATTCAGGAAATGTGTAAGGGAAGTTGTGTTTTACTACTTCTGGTTGTCTATATAAGTTCGGAAATGATCCATTTACTTTTGTGTTCTTCTAATACACATATTGTTCGTGACATTTCACATAGTAGCATTATCAGAATATGTGAGCAATGGTTAGATTAGGTGTTGGTGAGTAGTTATATCCCCAAAAGTGTCATATGGAATTAACGCTATATAGGTGGTTCATAGAAGTATATTCCTCACCAATGATGCAAATCTGTAATTGGTACTCCACGGTGTCTGATTGATGAAGTCAAATTAAGAAATAACCTTTTTTACTGATAAAAACCGCTTCCCTCCGACTCGGAAATCCACTTGCGGGAAGACATCCTGATTAATGGTTTACCTCCTGGAGTTAAGTCCTTAGTGCTGTGCAGTGGCAGAGCCCTCAATCACCAAACCAAGATAAGAGCTTAGAAAACACAGGAGTTCGCTACTTTATAATGCAATCAAAATAATCCATGTTGTATGTCGGTGTGCACACTTATAAGCATGGGTAGGAAGTATTAACGTCCATGGTATCAAATACACAGAAAAGTAATGAATAATTCCAGAATATATCCAGAATGTATCCTACTTGAAGTAGCCTCACAGCAGTGTTGTTTTGTCGTGTTGTGTTGCTCCCGTCACAACAAAATGTACTCCAGCAGTTAGCAGTAGCCTGCAGCTCTCTCCCCCTGCCCAACTCTGTCTGTCCTCCTCTCCTCACCGCACACTGTTGGTATTATGGGCTGGCACGGGTTCTCCGCAGAGCCGCGCCAGCAGTAGCCTCGTATTGGTGAGATAGGAGCAGTGCCGCAGCCAGCAGCTTTAGCCCCGCAGCAAATGGCACGCTGAGCTGCCATTGGCCGCAGGCAGGTGGGAGGGGGAGGGGGTTGAGTGGGAGGGAGGATTGCGGGGGATGCTGATCTATCTAGTTTTATACGTGGTCGGTGGATGTGTCCTGGGCCCCGTCTGATTGTGATGGTTTGGCAAATGCAGGCGTCAGCCAATCGTGAGTCAGCTCTCATTGTTTTAGTGCCGCAACCAATCAGGGCCTGCAACTCATGATCGTATGGAGTGGGAGGGCAAACACTCAGAGTCGGAAGTCAACTGGACTTTCTGAAGCTCGGTTAGGTGGCTGGGGACATGGCCGAAATGGGGTGAGTCAAATGGGGCTAATGTAGTATTTGTCTTGTTTCTGCAAGATAGATAGTGAATTCCTGTTGTGCACAGGACAACCAGAAATGGGGCTCGGATGATCCGGTTAGGGTTGAGATAAGCATTTATTGACTTTTCATGCTCTCTTTTTTTTCGGAATGATTAACTTCTTGGAAAACCCTCAAGAATTTAACACATTCAGTTGGAAGTGTTTTGTGATAGGATTGATGCCAGTAATAAATAAATGCTGATGCTTGCGTTTTTGAGCATGTCGGTTAATGGTATTGGCGAGGCAGACAATGGTAGGTACTTCACATCACCCCCGGCACCAAGGATGGTCAAACACGTGATAAATGTGACGGGAGTAACTCACCTCAAGCATGAACTACAGCCCCTCCTGCCACATAACAACCAGTGACAAATAACATTGAAGCATGGTTATTATTTAACACAGGGGGGGGGGGAGACTTTTGAGTTAAAGAGGTGTCAATAATTGTCAGTCAAATTACTTTTGTTTAAAATGTCTGCTAATGCATGGTTTGGTGAGGGATATTCGTTATACTCACCCCCCCCCCGACTTACAATAGTCCTGGGACCTTTTTCTCCAGATTACCACATTTTTATTTAGACATACTGTGACAACGAGCACATTTTGGAGGTTGCAATAAATCTATTTCTTGCTTATTGCCTTTCATACACTGAAAAAGTAAACTCGTCTCCAGACTTGTCGAAGTCACTGTCATAAAATAAACGAGTCAAAAGTTGTCTAACGTATCAGGTTATCATCCCACAAATAGAATCTGGAGCTGGCAAATGTCGGGTTTTGGGCTGGCACATACCAAGTGGGTCTTCTATCTCCAGCTAGAAGACCCGCTTCCTTGTCACTTAGACAAGTTTTTGACTCGTTTATTTTATGACCGTCACTTTTAAGAGTCTGGAGACAAGTTTATTTTTTGAGTGTAGGAAAATGATCACATCCTATTAGGGCTATGTACTTTCACCTTGCCCCTGTCCTTACTTCATGACCGGTCCCTTCGCCTATAGCAGGTTGCTATTCATCCACCAGGTCCTACCCTAGACATGTAGGGTATGGAATTCATCAAGCACCCAAAAACCAATTAAATTAAGTGGTTAGAATCGAGAGGGGTGGTGAAACAATTCCTAGTCTTTCCCCCATTCAGATCGAATCACTCAGCGCATCTGTTTTTGTCTAATGCTGACGTTTGAGTTACTGGATTATGGATTTATTGGGAGACTAGCTTTCTTTACCTATTCAGATGGACACTAAGCAGTTTAGTTTTCCTTTTTGTTAATATCTCTTAACTGGCTTATTGATCCCCGACCATAGGCAACAGGAAAATGGCCGCAATACCATCAAGACCCTCAGCTGTTTATGAGAGGTGCCTTAGCCCACACCTAGCACGGCCCTGACTACATGAGTAGATCATGGTGGGCAGTAGATCAGCATTAGGAATGTCGTTGTGAGCTGCACCATTGTATAGAGGTCTTTAAGGGGATGGCAGAGTTTGATGAACGAGTGACATGGGGTGAACCTGTCTGAATAGTCAATAGTTGACCCTGTTGTAACCCACTGTGTGAACAGCTCTCACCGTCACTCACTGACTCCAGGCTGAATTCAAATTGATTTTCACAATGTACAAACATGTATCTGGCATGACCAGGCAGCTTGATATAGCAGCTTTGGTACGGACTGAGAGAAAATTCAAATTGATTTCATGTAACTGCAGGTCTCATACGAGACCGAAAAAGATTTGGATTCCAATTAATCTTTTATTTTAGTCATAAGTAATGCAATATATAAGACTGATAATAAAGTGGCATTCGGAATTGCTTTCACAATGTAAGTGCCTATCTATCTCTTGGCAGGCTTGTTAAGGCGTTTAAATTCCTTTCTATCTCTGTGTCATTCTTTAGAGAACCCAATTGAGGATGTGCAGACAGTTTATATGACATCTACAAATTGGAATTCACTGTGCATCAGACCTCCTGACAAAACAAGTTTTAATGAAAAATTGAAACAAAATGAAGTGATACATTTTCCAAGTGTAGACATAGACTCTGACGGGCAATTTCTTCCTCAAGGAAACAATTTGTAAAACAGTGTTTGACAGAATAAAAGGATTATGATATTTGAAGGTTATTGTATAGTATAGGACTTAGCAGTATGTTCATCAGGTACAAACAACCACCACTAACGCTCTCCTATGCCAGACACTATCAGCCTCACCCACAACTACTAGTTATTGGCCACTGACCGGCAGTACATAGATCATAGTTCATCCCTCCCTGTATACATTCCCATTGCTCAGAGTTTTACACCTTCAGGATATCTCTCTTCACCACCTCAACATCCTACTGACTGATTAGGTCTCATATCTCAAAGGAAGGGGTACTTATCTAATCTTCTAACCCACCTGGGCATCTATCAAATCCTGAGTAGCTTCCTGTGAGAAAACGACATTAGTTTACAGTGCACAGTTGTCCCTTTTCCATATACATCTGGCTATTCTTTGGACTAGTTTTTTTTTCTTAACAGTCATCTATTCTTGAAAACTGAAGCAGTGAAATTAAGCAAAAAAATCCTCTAACCAAAATATCCATTCATGATTTGACAAGGGGTGGTTAGAACATCGGAGAGAACAAAACCCACTGGTGAATAAAAAGAGATTGTAGACAGGAAACGGATGCTGTGGGTTCCACACCCTCCAGACTGGACCAGAGTAAATAAACTGATCCTGCTCATGGAGGGCGGATGACATCCACAAGTGGTGCACTGCAAATAAATAGCTGCGTAATAGATTAGGTGTCTCCTGCTTCATATATATGTAGATGTGGTAGCTGGTCACTCTCCAAAGGACACCATCTTGTCTTGCCTGCATGCTGTATGCGTTGATTCTCAATGTTTAACAAGTCTCAAATAATTGGTCCCATGTGGACTGCAAGGTATAGGGGGCCCACCATGGCTTTGGCATAGGCTATTGTTATTGAAGTACTGGGATCTTGCCTAGATTCAACTGACTTTAACTCATCGTTAGAAAAAAAACCCTTTAAATGATCACTTCTGAGAATAAAAAAAATATTCATGAAAATGTTTCAAAGTATTTGCAACATATTTTGATAAGATGCGCTGGTGGACCAAGCCAAAAAAAATGGAATGACCAGCTAGTATTTGATGCCTTTCCTAGCTTGCTACATCCTAATATGTAAGAGGCTGTAGGCGATGAGAGATGAGAAAGTGAAGGTGGTTTGAAAAATATTTGCATTGCGGCCACGGCATTGACTGCATACCACTGGCTATATTATGGCATATGATACACAACATGCCATTGTCACTCACTGACCTACTCCCTCACTCACTCCCAACCTGAATTCAAATTGATTTTGCAATGTACAAACATGTTTCTGGCATGACCAGGCAACTTGATATGGAAGCTCTGGTATGGACTCAAAACAAATTGATTTGTTGTAACTGTAAGTTACATACCAGACAGAGTAACATTTAGATTCCAATTAATCTTTTATTTTAGTCATAAATAATGTTATATTTGAGACGGATACTAAAATTGCATTCAAAATTGCTTTCACAATGGAAATGGTAGACACGCTAGTTATAGCATTTAAATTGCTTTCTATCTCTATTTCATCCTATAGAGAACCCAATTGAGGAGGAGCAAATGGTTTATAAGACTTCTAGGAATTGTAATTCACTGTGTATCAGATGTCCGACGATTATTTTATCATGAATAATTGACATAACATGAGGTGATACATTTTCCAAGTGTAGACATAGACTCTGACAGGGGTAATTTTCTTCCTCACATGAACAATTTGTAAAACATTGTTTAAGAGAATAAAAGGACAATGATATTGGGAGCATATTGTATAGTATAGGCAGTATGTTCATCAGGTACAAAGCCTCCCTACACCCACAAGTCACGCTGCCTAGTGCCAGACACTATCAGCCTCACCCACAACTACTAGTTCTTGGCCACTGACCGGTAGTACATAGATCATAGTTCATCCCTCATCGTATACGTTCACATTGCTTAGAGCTTTACAAGTTCAGGATATGCCTCCACCCCACCTCCATCTCCTACTGACTGATCAGGTCCCACATATCAAAGGACGGGCTGCTTCCCTCATCTGAAAACCCAGCTGGGCAGATATAACCATCCTGTGTAATTTCTGCTCCTTAATATTTGTGAAGTGCAAGAAAATGACCATACTGTACAGTGCAACATTTCACTAAACTTCCGAAATTTCTTTCTCATTAAAGTAATCTATAGATCTAATTGAAAAAAAAGGAATGATTTAGTAAAAATATCTGCTAATCAAAAAGTCCTAATACAATGTGACAGGAAGGTTAGGGCAGAGTTCAAGAGTAAGAAATACATACATGAGTGTGGCTAATAGAAAATGGGCATAGTAGACAAATGCTTTAGGTTCCACTCCCTCCAGGCAGAACCAGAGTAAATAAACTGATCCTGCTCATGGAGGGCTGATGCCATCCACAAATGGTGCACTGCAAACAAATAACTGCCTGATCGGTTTGGTGCCTCCTGCTTTATATATATATATATATATATATGGAAGTGTAGCTGGTCGCTCTGCAAAGGCCACCATCTTGTCTTGTCTGCATGCTGTATGAGTCGCTACTCAATCCCAATGGGCACAAAATTCAATGAATAAATGTTGAATCAACATTGAATCAACATTGACAACCATTTATCAATATTGATTCAATGTTCTGTGTCCATTGGGATGTCTCAAGGCTAAAAAAAATGATTGCATTTGGACTGTAAAGTATTAAAGTGCTCAGATCTTGCCTAAATTTTACTGACTTTAACTCATCCTTAGAAAGATTGTACTTTAAATAATCCCTGCTGAGAAAAAATATTCATGAGAATACTCTGAAATATTTGCAATATATTTAAGAAAAGATGCATTGGTGGACCAAGCCAAAATGTTGGAATAACCAGAAATCGTTGATGCCTTTCCTAACCTGCTACACCCTTATATGTAAGGTGTGGGTGGTGATAGCTGAGAAAATGAAGGTGGTTTAGAAAGTATTTGCAATGTGGCCACTACATTGACTGCATACAAATGGCTATATTATGGTGTATGACTGTGTCTTAGACTTGCATTCTGAAGTGTTTATTCATACCAGAAATAAACCTCCTCTTAATTACCATTATATCTTACGCTTAGGGTAATTGATGTAGCTCTGTGCGCAAGTAATGTATCAGTTTAGCATACATATTCATTGAAATTACCATCTGAATATACATCAAATGAACACATTACTATTTCATATAAAGGTATACTCAAGTCCCTTGACCTGAGGTGGAATAGCTTTAGCTAAACATTAGGAAGATAGGCTGCTAACATTTATTAGTGATGATTCAGAAAACCTCTCCATCACTGCAAGGAATATGAACTATTTAAAATCTTTAGACTGAAATTTTTCCCAGGCTGGGTTTGACCATTCTCCTTACTCACCTTGCCATTTGTCTAAGTATGCAACAGAAATAGAGGTATTTTCCTCTCCATACCTAGTCCATGTATGGATAATCACATGGTTGTTGGCCTACTTGGTTGGGCTCACACAGCGCTAAGAAGATGTTGTAACTTACAGATATACTGATTAATGATTATTCATAAAACCTCTCCATCACTGCAAGGAATATGAACGATTCAAAATTGTTAGACTTATATTCTTCCCATGCTGGGTTTGACCTCTCTCCTTAATCACCCAATAGAGGTCTTTTCCTCTCCATACCTAGTCCATGTAAATCTAATCACATGCATGGTCACTTGGTTGGGCTCACACAGTGCTAAGTAGATGTTGTAACTTACAGATATACTCAACTAGGGGTTCTTTGTAAGGCTAAGTGTGGCTCACTGATTCCTAACCATCTCCAACATGGGGAAAGTCAGGAGATGATGTGAGATGGATGATTGTGCTATAATGCTACACAGTCTACAGTTGGTGATGTGGGCCAAAGCCTGGTGTTACTCAGGAGCAGTCCATTAGCCATTTATATTTTATATTTTCTATGGTAGATTTGTTTTTGCAAAGTGAGCCTGTACAGATCCCTGTGTGCAGTGTACTAGACATGTACATTGTGTAGCATAGCATGTGTATAGAGTACTGCTGTGTGTATGTAGTTTAGAATAATCTGTATGTAACAGTAACTTTATGTGAAGTGTACCTGAGCCTGTTCATAGTGTAACAGATCCGGTGTACATGTAATGTATTGAAGGTTACAACTTATCACTGGACAATGCTTATTGGGAGCTAGCTTTATGATGATCTTTAGGAAATTCAGATTGAAACAACATAGCTAATTTATCTTTGTATCAATTGCTTTTTACATATCTGAACTAGTTCTCTGCTCCCCATCCATATCTGGTGGGAAAATGGTGGTGAGGCTATGAGGACTCTCAGCTATTTATAAAAGATGTCTAAGCACAGACCTAGCACCACCCTGACTACATGAGTGGATCATAGTGGGCAGTACATCAGCATTAGGAATGTCGTTGTGAGCTGCACCATTGTATAGAGACCTGTATGTGGATGGCAGAGTTTGATGAACAAGTGACACGGGGTGAACCTGTCTGAATAGTCAATAGTTGACCCTGTTGTAACCCACTGTGGGAGCAGCTCTCACAGCCACTCACTGACCTACTCACTCAGCGACTCCAAGGCTGAATTCAGATTGATTTTGCAATGAACATACATGTTTCTGGCATGACCAGGCAGCTTGATATGGCTGCTCTGGTATGGAAAATTCAAATGGATTTGGTGTAACTGAAAGTAACATAACAGACAGAACAACATTTGGATTCCTATTAATCTTTCATTTATAATGCAATATATGAGACAGATAGTAAAATTGCATTCGGAATTGCTTTGACAATGTAAATGGTAGTGGCTATCCATCTCTAGACATGCTGGTTAAAGCACTTAAATTGCTTTCTACCTCTGTGTCATTCTATAGAGAAAGCAACCGAGGAGGTGCAGACGGTTTATAAGACTTCTAGGAATTGGAATTCAGTGTGTATCAGACGTCCCAACAAAACATTTTTTCATAAATAAATTGAAATAACATCAAGTGATACATTTTCTAAGTGTAGACATAAACTGTGACAGGGGTAATTTTCTTCTGGATTGGAACGATTTGTAAAACATCATTCAACAGAATAAAAGGATCCTGATATTTGAAGCATATTGTTTAGTGTAGGACATTGCAGTATCAGGTACAAAGCTTCTTGACATCCACCACTCACACTGCCTGATGCCAGACACTATCAGCCACAGCCACAACTACTGGTTATTGGCCACTGACCAGCAGTACATAGATCATAGTTCATCCCTGCCTATATACACTAACATTGCTCAGAGTTCTACACATTCAGGACATCCCTCCTCACCACCTCCACCTCCTACTGACTAATAAGGTCCCTTATTATTAAATGATTTTTGTCAAATATAAGAAGCCATTCACTTACAACCTACATGTCGTATCAAGCTACTTCCGGCCATTTTGGCCTGTATCAGTATAAATTCTGGGGTCACCGTATCAGGTGGCTTCCGGCCTCTTCACCAGCGTATGTACATATGTAAATTCTCCCTACCTGGACTATTTTCTCCCAACTTTTTTTTTACCGGTATATGAAATCTTTCATTTGCCATGGATCTCTACATGAAAGCAACAGCCATTGACAAGGCTAAAGAGCACAGAAGCGTGGTATGTGACTTAGTGTGGCAATTTGAAAGGACAGTACTCACGCCATTAGTCCAAGAAGTGATAGAGGAGCTCCAGGCTGAATACGATGCTACGACATTTGACGTATTTGACGATTTCTTCAGCGACGACTTTGTGGAAATGGATCGAAATGACGATGTTCCTGGTGTCTGCGAGGTTGATTTAGACGACCTGGACGAGCAGAGGCATCGTATTTACGTATCCGAGAGACGTAACAAGAATACAGTCCGGAAAACAGAAGCGGTAAGCTAAAATACGACTCTCCTATGTTTTTGTCGTCGCCATCTTTCCGCCTTGTTATGATCTGACACGTGCTTCTTCCCCAAACGCCGACGAAGTAGGGAGAATTTAAGTTGGGAGAATTTACTATATACACGCACGGTTTTTCCTCAATATCTTCGTTAATTCTGAATGGATTTCATTTTTTATAGGTTCTGAGGAAAGTACATGGCTATTTTAAGGAGGTCTTACATGAAGAACGAGATGTCCTTGATATTCCGCCCAGAAAACTTGCAAGTCTCATGTGCTCCTTCGTCCTCGTGGTGCGGAAGCCACTCCCGAAGGGTGTCACAATGGACACGGCAAGCGACGAGCAAAAGTATCACCAGCCGGAGACTCTCACCGGCTATTGGACCGGAATAGCTAGGTAAAATAGATGAAATTGATGACTAAAGACCCTTTTCTATGTCTCCCATTAATCCCAAGTTGAATATTGACCGCTAAGTATTCGAAATTTGAATTTTCCCACACGTCACATTTCCCGGAAAAGTTATCCAATACTAAGTCTAAGCCTAGTTTCACTCACGGTCAAAATGCCCGGTAGTGTTGAAATAAAAATGTATCATGATTACAGCGGGTTTATGGAGTGAATATATGTCCAATTTAATGAAACATACAAATTACAGTTTCTATGGATAATTCTGTTTTCTAATATCAAAGTAATTTTCAAAAATATCAATTCTAAATATGTTAAATCGTAAATTTTAAATTTTGTATATTTTGTCACAAAAATCGATCCACTACCATAGTGGCACAATAGCTTAGACACCCCTAAGAAGATGAACTTTGATGACCTAGTCTCTGATATGCAGCCCCGGTTCAATGGCCAAGTATAGTAAATTTCTCGTTGGAGGTCCAATACTTAATTAAATTATTTTTATTTTACAGGTACTGCGGAGAAAACAACTATCCGATAAATATCATCTCGGACGATACGTTTGCTCTGTTTAAGCGTGTATTAGAAACCCGCAAAACCGAGTTAAAGGAAATGGGGCTCGGAAACCTGCCTAACCAGGCAGTACCGCTCACGGACGAGGACACGGAACTTGCCTGGCAGAAGGGTGCGTTTGGGTGGGCGACCCCCCGTATCCTTCAAAATACACTGTACTTTTTCTTCTCAAATGCGTTTGGGTGGAGAGGCAGGGACGAGCAGTCGGGAGTGCGTTGGAAAGACCTAACGTTGGTCGCAGAAGGAAAGGAAAACGAGCACATAAATTGGAATGAACGCCTTTCTAAAACACGGAAGGGAAAAGGCGCTCCACGTGTGTTCAATCCCAACCTCTGGTTGAGTGAGGATGAAGATCGCTGTCCTGTACGCATGTATAAACTGTTACGCTCCAAAAGAAGTGATGCCCAGAAAAAGCCCGACAGTCATTTCTTCCTCACGCCCAAGTACAAAGCCACTTGGGACATGACCCACCCCTGGAAGGAGGCCACTCCCAAGTTCAAGAACCACATGTCCTATCAGTCGATAGGAAACATAATGAAAGAAGTTAAGAAGCAGTCAGGGATGGCCTCCGATTTGCATATCACTTCTCATTCTGTGCGCTCCACCATGATAACCAACCTGCTTCACGCTGGAATAGATCCAATGGGCATTGCCCAGTTGTCCGGGCACAAGAACCTCAACTCGGTCAGCAGGTACGGAAAACTCAGTAAGCCCCAACAGCGTAACCTTTGCGACATATTGGTTAACCGCAATCCTAACAAGAAAAAATGCTCGGAGGAGGCCCGTTCCATCCTTAGAAGGCCCACTACGCCAGACCCATCTGACCCACCAAGTCCTGTGACGTCCACTTCGGAGGCCCCAAGTGCTGATACAGCAGCTTCGGAGGCCCCAGGTGCTGATCCATCGGCTTCGGAGGCCCCAGGTCCTATCAGATCAGCTTCGGAGGCCCCAGGTCCGGAGGCCCCAGGTCCGGAGGTCCCAGGTCCAGTCGGACCATCTTCCAAGTCACCAAGTTCTGTCCACTCGCCTACACTTGGTTCCCGTTCCAAGGCACCAGCTCCAATGGAACCACCTACGAGCGTCCGACAGCCCGATATGGTGATTGACGCGTCCTCCATGCAGGGAGTAGGTGGCGGGATGCCCCTGGCACGACACATTGTATCCGGGATGTTCAGTGGGGCCACTGTGTCAATCAATGGCTCGTTCAACCTGCATGTCCATTATGGGTCATCAAATGAGCTGCACATGAGCCAGAACGGACAAAATGGTCAAAAATAATGTTTAAATTACTTGACCTCCTAGAGAGTTCGGTGCGGATTCTCCCTTATATGACCCAAGTTAGCCTGTAATATGGCCAAGTTTCAAAAGGCTCAGTTGTGCCTAGACATTACGGATGTCTCGATCGATTTTTGTGACAAACATTTTTTGATCAATTTGATCCCTCATGATACCGTCCAAAGTGATATATATTGACCTAATTTACTGTTATCGTTATATCATCTAATATATCGTTTTTCTCAATTATTAAACCTTGTGATCCGGTGGAGGGAGAAGCTATAACGTAAATAAATATTTTCTTGTTCTGTTTATTTGAATCGTTTTTAAAATTATTTCTTATTAGTCATACATTTACCACCCACAGTACACAATACTTTTGATAGATTTAATAGATTGCACTACCGATGAGTCTAGACTAGATCTAACCTCGGCGCTCGGCGAGCCCAAATCAGCTGATCCACTTGTTTTCATTTTTTCTCGACAGCTCATAAATTTTAATTTGTCCGATTCAAACCTTAATTTACCTCCATATAATATAAAAAGGCCACCCATAACTAAAAAACATCCTATATTTGGACGGACATTCCCTAATTTTATGTTATCTGCCATAATTATTTTGAATCGAGCACACAAAAATGCCGAAAATTTAATTTCCACGAAGCCATTCCTCGCAGACGACCTTCGTCCCAAAAACTGATTACGTCACGGGTCTGTGTGTACGCCGCCGAAACGAACTCTCCGAGCGGATACTTTATCCCCATACATAGCTATATGAAACCAATCATGTGCTGGAGAGCCCTTCTTCCCAAATACTGATGACGTCACACGTCTCTGTGTAAACGAGACGAACATGGAGAAGAAGCATGCGGCCACGCTCGTATGCTCAACATTTTATGTGATTTCTGATGGATTTACGTCATGGCAACCTCCTATATTTGTACAAATGGACCATAAAAGACATTGGAATCAAACAATGTGAACAATGGAGCTTCGGATTAACCATAAAACGCTATATCTTCGATGGGATTATGTTTCTTCCTCGATACGCTTCACCACCGGATATGACCTTTGCCGAAATCCAAGATGGCGAACTCTGCAACCTGATACGTGAGTAATCTGTCACAAAATGTCTAATATCTCAGCGAGGAGGCATTTAATAATAAGTACAGGATTGTTAAAAGGGAGTTTGGGTTGTCGGTATCACGTATCGATTTTTTGAAGTATCAGGCATCGGCCCTACGGGCCTCAGCCTGATACTTCAAAAATTCTCAACGTGATACCGACAACCCAAACACCCTTTTGTCAATCCTGTCTACACATAAGGAAGGGCTGCTTCCCTCATCTCCGAACCCAGCTGAGCACCTATAGTCACATTGTCTTATTGCAACTCCCTAATCTTCGTGAAGTGAACTGCAAGAAAACTATGTAAATGTGTACAGTGCACCATGATCCCTTTTCCAAATACATCTCGCTATTCTGTGGAATTTCTTTCTCTTTAAAGTAATCTATACTTGAATACACAAGAAGTGTGATTTAGTAAAAAAAAAAAAAATCCTATAATTAAAGATCCAAACATGATGCGACAAGGGAGGTTGAGGCAGAGATTCAAGAGTAAGACATGAATATATGAGTGTGGTTGACAGATAAGGGGGATCTTAGACAGATGCTATGGGTTCCACACCCTCTAGGCAGAACTAGAGTTAATAAACTGATCCTGCTCATGGAGGGCTGATGCCATCCACAAGTGGTGC
Source organism: Harmothoe impar (assembly GCA_947462335.1). Taxonomy (NCBI): domain Eukaryota; kingdom Metazoa; phylum Annelida; class Polychaeta; order Phyllodocida; family Polynoidae; genus Harmothoe; species Harmothoe impar. The sequence continues at coordinate 71,329,366 of OX381710.1, read as the reverse complement.
ACTGCAAATAAATAACTGCCTGATCAGTTTGGTGTCTCTTGCTTCATACATATGGAAATGTTGTAGCTGGTCAATCTCCAAAGGCCACCATCTTGTCATGTTGGCATGTAGTGTGTGTGGATACTCAATGGTTACTTAATGGGTCTCATATTGGTTCCAGGTTGGATGCAATATATATATATATATATGGGGTTAACAATAGATTTGTTCGGGCTACCAAGTTGGTCCTATATGATGTCGTCTAGATTTGAAGTGCTGAAATATAGCCCAAAGTAACTTTAACACAACACCATGTATTCTAGATGTGTTTTTCCCTCAGAATAATAACATCGATGAGTATTAATTATCCCAAGTATTTTCATTGTATTCCACACTGATCTATTGGTAGGGTTAGCCCTATGTCCAGCCAAACGTTGACACATTTCCAGCCTGTGCTAGCCCTGTGTTAGAATTGCTAGCTACTCTTTGACATGTTTCCGGCTTGTTACACCACTGTATGGATGGGGGCAGGTTGTAGGTGGTGAGAGCTGAGAAAGTGATGGTGGCTTGGGAAGTATTTGTATTGCAGCCACACATTGACCGCATACCACCAGCTTTATCATGTTATATCATATATCACAATTATTGCTGCTCACTACTGCATCATCGATGTGAGCTAGAGACTGTTTATTCATACAAAATATCAAATTCCTCTTCATTACAATCATATCTCATGCTTAGCTCCTATTATTGATGTATCATTGGTCCTTACTTGGTGCTATGCTGCAAAGTGTATCAGAATACCATACATATTCATGTGACATCATATCTAGATGTTTCTGTTATAATTACAGGGGTACATAAAAATCCCAGACATGAGGGGAAATTGAGTCAATATAATTTATTAGAAAGATAGGCTGGATCTATTAATGATTATTCAAATGACCTCTCTATCACTACAAGGAATAATATGTTGATGGCATAGGATTTGTCTAAACTCAAGTTGCTCATCATTAGGAGTTTTTATTATGAACAGAGCCCCAAATTTGAGAAGAAATATCTTAAGCTGAATTTGGGTCCACTGAAACATGTTTAAACTATAATCTACTTGATAAGAAACCTCCCTTAAAATCCAACCCCAAAACTTAGAGACAATGACATTGTCATAGTTGTGTATAGCATAGCGATGGTTGTATGTAGTGTAGCACAATCGCTATCTGGTGTCCTATAGCCTGGAAGTAGTGTAACAACATCTGTGTGAAGTTTACCTGAGCCTGTTCGTAGTGTAACAGATCCTGTATGTACTGTATCAAAGGATGTATCTCACTCTTGGATGATTCTTATTGGGAACATACTGTAATTAGCGTATTTAGGGATTCAGAAAGAAACAACATAACTAGTTTGTCTTCATATCAAAAACCCTTTAACGTATCTTAACTATCCCAAACTATAAATGTTGGGAAAATGGTCATGATGCCATCAGGACTCTCACCTATATATAAGAGGTGCCTTAGCCCATACTTAGCACGGCTCTGACTACATAAGAAGATCATGGTGGGCAGTAGATCAGCATTAGAAATGTTGTTGTGAGCTGCACCATTGTATAGAGACCTGTATGTGGATGGCAGAGTTTGATGAACGAGTGACACGGGGTGAACCTGTCTGAATAGTCAATAGTTGACCCTGGTGTAACCCACTGTGGGAGCAGCTCTCACAGCCACTCACTCACCTACTCACTCACCCACTCCAAGGCTGAATTATAATCGTTTCTGGCATGAGAGGCAAGCTCGATATGGCAGCTCTGGTATGGACTCAAAGCAAATTCAAATTGATGTAATTGTAAGTTACATACCAGACAGAATAACATTTGGATTCCAATTCATCTTTTTTTTAGTCATAAACAATGCTATATGTGAAACAGATACTAAAATTGCATTCAGAATAGCTTTGACAATGGAAATGGTAGTGGCTATCCATCTATAGACACTCTGGTTATAGCATTTAAATTGCTTTTTATCTCTGTGTCATGCCATAGAGAACCCAATCCAGGAGGTGCAGACCGTTTATAAGACTTCTAGGAATTGTAATTCACTGTGTATCAGACGTCCCAACAAAACATTTTTCTCAAAAATAACTTGAAATTATTATTATGATTATTATTATTTTATTTAGAAATAACATGGAGCAATATATTTTCCAAGTGTAGACTCTGCCAGGGGTAATTTCTTCCTCACATGAACAATTTGTGAAACAGCGTTGAACAGAATAAAAGGACAATGATATTGTGAGCATATTGTATAGTAGAGGACATAGCAGTATGTTCATCAGGTACAAAGCTTCCCCACACCCGCAACTCACGCAGCCCTATGCCAGACACTATCAGCCTCCCACACAACTACTAGTTATGGGCCACTGACCGGCAGTACATAGATCATAGTTCATCCCTGCCCATATACACTCACATTGCTCAGAGTTCTACACCTTCACATCCTACCAACTAATAAGGTCCCACATCTCAAAGGATTGGCTGCTTCCCTCATCTTCTAACCCCACTGAGCACCTGTAGTCAGATTGTCTTATTGAAACTCCCTAAACTTTGTGAAGTGAGCTGCAAAAAAAGGATTTTAATGCACAGTGCACCATGGTCACTTTTCGAAATACATCACGCTATTCTGGGGAATTTCTTTCTCTTTGAAGTAATCTATACTTGAAAACCAAAGAAGTGTGATTTAGTAAAAGAAATAACCTCTAATTAAAAATTCAAACATGATGTGACAATGAAGGTTGCGCGGAGATTCAAGACTAAGACATAAATAAATGAGTGTGGCTAATAGAAAATGGGCATAGTAGACAGTGCTGTGAGTTCCACACCCTCCAGGCAGAACCAGAGTAAATAAACTGATCCTGCTCATGGAGGGCTGATTCAATCCACAAGTGGTGCACTGCAAATAAATAACTGGGTGATCAGTTTGGTGCCTCCTGCTTCATGTGGTAGCTGGTCCCTCTCAAAAGGCCACCATCTTGTAATATTGGCATGCTGTGTATGTAGATACTCAATGGTTACCTAATAGGTCTCATATTTGTTCCAGGTTGGCTGCAATATATATATGGGATTAACAATAAATTTGTTCTGGGCTTCCAAGTGGGTCCTATGTCATGTTGCATAGATTTCAAGTGATCAGAACTAGCTTCCCCAGTGGGCAAAGCGCAGCACAAGAGGCATAATAAGTGCTAATTAAGGACTACAGAAACGATGCAAGGCTTGATAAAAGCTTAATAAGTTGCCATGCCCTCTGGGTGGATTCAAGCGACTTTAATGCATCATTGTAAAATATGTGTACTTTACATCTGTTTTTTCCTAATGACATTTGTGAGCATTATCCCAGGTATTTGCAATGTATTCCACACAGATCTGTTGGTGGGACAAGTCCTGTCAGAAGGGCTAGCTGCTCTTTGACCCGTTTCGGCTTGTTACACCACTGTATGGATAGGGGCAGGGTGCAGCTGGTGAGAGCTGAGAAAGTGATGGTGGCTTTGGAAGTATTTGCATTGCAGCCACAACATTGACTGCATACCACCGTCTTTATCATGTTATATCATGAATCACAATTGCTGCTCTCTACTATGTCATAGACGTGCGCTAGAAGTGTTTATTCATACAAGAAATCAATCTATTCTTAATTCCCATCATATCTCATGCTTAGCTCCTCTAATTGATGTATCAGTGGTTATTACTTTGTGCTATGCTGCAAAATGTACCAGAATACCATATTTTTATAGGACAACGATCAAGTATACATCATATCTAGGCATTTGTGTTATATACAGGGTTATTAAAATCCCTTGTGTGACCTGAGCTGTAATAGATTCAATATAATATAGGCTAAGATCAGGTTTTGGTTTACCCCTCTGTCTCACTCACTTTATTGGCAATTGTCTAATTATGAAAAAAAGACAGCAGACTTCCCCAGTTCATCCCTAGGGTAAAGGCACCCTGACTCGGACAGATACCTTGAGTCAGACACCATTGGTTTTGAATTGCATAGTTAATATACACATGTTACTGTGGGCCCTTGTAAATATTAATATAGTGTGTTGAATACCTAGGACAATTAGATAGCTATAGCTAATTGCATACATGACTAAATGTTGAATGAACACTTTATCTGATTGGCGACCGATATCATATGATTGGGGATATATAAATAAATAAAAACAGTTTCAAACACATAATATGATATTTTTCCCACAAGAATATTGCATTTATTGTCAAACATGCCTATTAATCAATGAAATGACAAGTGTCCCACTCCAGGATCATTTCTGCTTTAAAAAGTGTCCGACTTTAGGTGTAGTTTAATCCCTTGAAATCATGATTTTATATGTAGATCTATTAATACTTATATGAGAGATTTTATAGCAATCTCATAAGGAATATAACCTATTTAGATAATTTGTCTTATGGTCTAACCTATGTTTAAAATAACATCTTTCAAAGGTGTCTTTTTCAACAGGTAAAAGTGCTAACCTGTTCATTCTCCAGGAGTGTCCGGAAGGGTTGCCTTTACCCTAAATGTAAGGGTAAACACATAGTTGTTGGCCTACTTGGCTGTACTAACACAGTCCTAAGTAGAACTAGTAATTCACAGATTTACTCAAGTCCGGCTTCTTTGTAAGGCTAAGTTTGACTCACTGGTTCCTATCCGTCTGCATCATAGGGAGAGTTGTTAGTGAGGAGATGGTGCGGGGGGCATGCTGGCACTGCAAAATGCTACAGGGTCTACAGTTAGTGATGCAGGAAAAACACTGCTACAATAAATGATGCAAGATATACTGCAGCACACAGAGAAAATTAAAGGTTTCAATTGTGTCTCCCACGTGGTTCTGATAAAATTGTGAGTCAAATAGTTTATAACTCTGCTAACATGAATGGTCAAATTGAGTTGATTCCCTACTATGAGTGTCAACTTCAGTTGACTCTCTACTATCCGTGTCGACCCAAGTTGACCCTTTATATAAACAGGGTTATTAGCTGTTTGACACTCCATTTTTTACCGGGGTCACGTGAGAGACACAGTTGGCTTCTTTCCCTTTCTCTGTGTGTCTCAATAGCAGCCAATCTACACTTCACTACAATAGACATAGCAGTGTATGACTCACAAACAAAGATAATAGTGCTCCCCTCCTTATATCCATATACATTGGTTAGAGCTCAAGTTTAATTATATCCCTCCTCACCACCTAATTCTCTTACTGATCAGGCCCCCAACACTGGGTACTCAATCTCGTAACCTGTTATGACTACCGTAAAACCTTGCGTATAAGCCGCAGCTAGTACGCGAATCAGATCGCTGGTACGGCTTATAGGATCAGCACAGAGTCCAGGTGCGGCTTATACGCGAGTTTTTGCTCCTATAGTACAGTACTAAAGCCACCCTATTCAGATCGCTGGTGCGGCTTATAGGGTTGGCCCAAAGTCGGGGTGCGGCTTATACGCGAGTTAGGCTTATACGCGGGGTTTTATGGTACACTTAATCTCCACCTTGTAATACCTTTGATGTAATTAGCAGAAAAAAGACTTTCGTGCACCATGTAAATGAGTGTAAGGGCAGAGATCCAAGCAATGGACCTAGATAAATGTGTGTGGTGGGTACTAAGGCTCTACATGAGGGATACAGATGCCATGGCTTCTAAACCCTCCGTATGAGGAGACTGCAAATATATAGCTGTGTGATCAGTTTGTTGTCTCCTACCTCATATATATGTAGATGTTGTAACTACTCACTCTGCAAAGACCACCCTCTTGTCACATATGTATGCTGTAAGAGAGACTGCTCAATTATTAATTGGTTATATATCAGTAGCCTGCAATGTGTAGAGGATCCATCATTGTTTTGTCCTAGGCTACCAGATAAGCCTGCTTAGTTGAAAATATATCAGGTCTTGGCCAGAATCCAATGACTTTAACTCAACTCTAAAAATCAATGTACATTCAATGACCATTCCTGAGAATAAAACATTTAAGAGAATATTTAAAGTATTTGAAATGTATTTAACAAAGGTTTAATATTTGTGGGCCAAGTCATATGTAGCAATGATAAGCACCCTCCTGGTGCCTTTCCGGCTAGTTACACTACTGTATGTAGGCTGGTAGAGTCTTGGTGGTGATAGGTGAGAAAGTGAATACAGCTTGGAAGATATTTGCATTGCGACCATTACATTGCCTGCATACCACCACCTTTATTGTGGCATATAATATATCACATGCCGTTTGGTGCAATTTACAGTGTCTTATCTGTGCGCTAGGATGTGTTTATATATAGGAGCCATAGATCTCGTCTTAATTACTTTTATAGCGGAGGGGTAGATTGGATAATTACTGTATCAGTGTCCCTTATTGGGCTCCACAGTGTATCAGAGTGGCAGATATATTCTACTCATCAGAGGCACTAATTAGTTATACATCAAATCAAGATGCTACTGCTATATATTCCTAGGAGTTCATTAAAGTCAGCAAGCATTAGAGGGAGTAGTTTCAGCAAAACATCAAGAAGATGTATGATTATAATTATTCAAATAACTTTGCCATCAACTTTGTACAAGGAATAGCATGTAGGTTGCATATAAGATACTTGTAGACCAATTTTCTGGTCAGGCCTGGTGTGACGCTATTACCTCATCCCCGACACCATCCCCGAAATGACCCTATTCAACAAAAAATGCTGTTTCTTAAAACGACTGTATCATCTTCCTATTGCCAATACTCCAATTATAAGAAAAAAATAGGTCTATTACACTCCACACCTTTTTTTCCTCTTAAATGTGGGTGAATCACTTGGGTTGTTGGCCTATAGAGCTGTACCCACACTTTACTACGTATAGTGCCTTACATCTTACATATACCCTAGTAGGTGATCTTTGTAAGGCTCTTTATGACTCACCGATGCCTATCAATAGGGATAGTTGTTAGTCAGGATATGATGCGGGATAGAAGCTGGCATTACAATACGGCAGAGTCTACAATCTGTGATTTAGGACAAGCACTTGGGTAACTCACCTAGCAGTCTATGAGCCATCCAGCAGGATGCTAGCACCCAATTCCAAAGTCTGGCGTCTGATGGAGCCAACCTTAAGCCTCTCTAGCCTTTTACTTAGTTCAACGCTGGATCCATGTTGGTAAGGAAAATGTCAATTCTCAGTAAAGTGAATTAACATTTGAGCCAGCCTTTACGAACCTTCAAAGTTTATGAATTATGCATGTCCATTTCTAGACAATGGCAAAACTGGAATTCATAGTACCAAAGCAGCATGTCCTAATTAGTCAATTCTAGTCATTCCTATCCAAGACATTTGGTGATGTGTGAGTGATGAGGAACAAGCTTTGTTTACTTTTCCTATGTCATCATTTTGCATCGGCAAACCTGTAACAAATGTATATTGCTGCATTATAGGGCTAGATACAAATCATAAAGAATAAGTCACTTTGAAGGTCATGAGTGGGTATTACTGTTGTTCAGTGATCACATGTTGCACCCTTTAGTACAGTTTCACATACTCCGGTGTATGATTAACAATATTATATATATCCATATAAAGTTGGTGTGGTGGACTCTGGGGCGCATAGTACTTAATCATATCAGTGTCTCGTAAAAAAGGAGGCCACGATGAGAATGATATACCTCTCTATATTGATATTTCCAACTACTCTACTCATAAAGTTAAAAGTCTTCCAAGAAAATCGTCCACTATTATCATTATATTAGGAGGCAACCCATGAGAGACAAACTTTTAATCACTGTCAAAGACACTACGTTTACCCCTAACTTCCAATCATGAGATGCCCCTTTTTTTTTTTTTAATGTTTTATTAGGTTTAATAAATGCAGTTACATCGAAATAAATGTAAATGTATCTAAACCTGACACGGGCGCATTGCCCTACTTCCGTCAGGACCTCTGTGCTTGCTTTTATAATCAACATGAAACATTTTAATACAGGTATGGCTAATCATTCTAGATAAAGTACCTTCACAAAAGGGTCAATATATGAATATAGCAGTGTCGTATACACTTATTACATTATTCAGGAACCGATGAGATGTGATGAGATGAGCGCGGAGTGGATGAACATTTTAAGATGATTTAATTTACATTTATAAAACATTTCGGATAATTTTTCTTAATAGCTATTTTAAACTTATTAAGGTCTTCTATTAATGTATAACTAGACTTGAGCTGATTCCAGCGTTGTATGCCTCTGTAAAGGGCGCTTCTAATAACAATAGGTTTTAGAGACCTTGGCAATAGCAACCTTTTACCTTGGCCTCTGCGGGTGGGCAGGTCTCTATTATCTACATACTTATTAATATTAGTTAACGTATGGGCATAAAACAGTAAATGAATGTCTCTTCTCTCATTTAACATTATACATTTTGACTTTTCATGTAATTGTACAGTATTAAATTTAGGATTTTTTTCCAATTTGACCTTATATACAGTACGCAATGCCTTGTTCTGCAAGTATTGGAGCTCAAGCGACTCTCCCCTCTGATCCCTATCCCAAATAAAATCCACATAGTCCAGACTGGGTAACACCATGGTCTTATATAATGTTAGGGCATCATTTACATCAATATTATCCCTTATTTTTGCAGCTTGATGTATTTTATGACGTATGCCTGCTGTAGCCTTCTTTCTGTGCTCGACAAACTTAAAATTTGGATCCAGGGTTAAGCCTAAATATTCAAATGTGTCAACTTTTTCTAAGGGAACATTATTTAACATTAGGGGAGGGCAGTTTTCCAAATTACCGTTATATAGCATCCATTTTGTTTTCTTTTCATTAATTGTCAAACTATTTAATTTACACCATGTGGCTAGCTTGTCGAGCACAGGTTGCATGCTTACATAGTCATGTACTGAAATCACAGCATCGTCTGCATATAAAGTAATATCAAAATCTCCCAACCTGGGTAACGAATTAATATAAATAGAGAACAAGACAGGGCCACAAACGGACCCCTGTGGAACGCCATATACAGTTGGTTTAAAGGTAGATACATGGTTATTGGCTAGGGTACATTGACTTCTTTGACTTAGGTAGCTAGAGAACCAGTCCTGGGTATTTTTACTAAGTCCAAAAAGGGATAATTTTTTCCTTAAAATCGAGTGTGAAACCGTGTCAAAAGCTTTTTTATAATCTAAATATAGGGAGATTGTGGGTTTATTAATTATTATATTTTCAATTACATTAGTTATGTGCTCATTAATGGCGGTGACCGTGGAGTGGTTCTCTCTATACCCATGTTGGTGCGGCGTCAAAATATTATAAGTTTTCATATAATTCTGTAATCTATTGCAAACAACTTTTTCCAATAATTTACCAGGCAATGGGAGCAAACTGATAGACCTCAAGTCTCCAACGTCAACAGAATTAGGTTTCTTCGGCAATGGTATAACAGTAGCAGGTTTCCATACATTTGGAAAAATATTTTTCTTCAAGCATAAGTTATATAGACACATTATTACATCAGGGATACTAATAAAAGCATCTCGTAGCACATGTGATTTCATATGTTTAATAGATGAAGGCTTATTACACTTAATAGTATTTATCATTTTAACAGTATCAGTATACGTCAAAGGCGACAGCAGGTCTGTCTCATGGGCTGGTACATTTAGTGGTGGATCATACTCTGTCTCGTCAGGTATAGGGGGTAAGGCTTCAGCAAGTCTCTCACCTACAGACGAGAAAAAGTTATTTATATACTCAGCACATTCAGCTGGTGGGACAGGCTCTCTGGTCATGTTATTTCTTAACTTAATGTAGGTGGCTTTTGTTTTTACCGGTAGTAGTTTCCGAATAGCTAACCAGAATTTTGCGGGGTCATCTTTTTTTAGAATCAATAATTCATTAATTTTTGTCTTTCTACTATTGTATATTAGGGCCTCAACTTTATTTCTATAAAAGTCTGCTATGTTTCTATCATCCTCAGTGCCTGTCCTCCTAGCAACCCTGTACAGATAGTCCCTTTCATTCATCTGTCTAGAAATCTCAGGAGTTAGCCACTCAGGGGTGAACTCAGGTATTACTAGTGTACGTACCGGACAATTAACATCAAGACATTTTTTCATCACATCAATAATTGACATCCACATTGTATCTGGGTCATCAATAGACACGATGTCATTCCAGTCATTTTCCACAAGAGCATTTTTATACGATAAAAAATCATAATTTTTGTAGGACCTTGCCTTTACAACCTTTTTCTTAATTTTTGTCCTATCACACTTAATTCTAATAAAGGTGGGAACGTGATCAGATATATGATAGTCAATTAGACCAGACTCAGCAACATTATGAACGTTAGTGTACATATGATCCAGCAGTGTACCTGATTTCGGACGCGTTATGCCCTCAATATATTGTACAACTTCATTATCCAGGCAAAAGTTATCAATGTCTGCTTCATCAGCATCTTTTTGAACAAGCAGATTTACATTAAAATCCCCCATAAATATAATCTTTCTGTTCTTTGTGACAGTACTCTTAAGAGCAGTTAACTTCTTAAATATAGCTTTTTTATCGACATCTTTATCTGGAGGCCTGTAACAGACGTACACTTTATATTTTATCTTACCAATTTCAATATCCGCACATAAAATTTCATATTCCCTGTCAATAATAGATGCATTAATATCAATAGATGCCATCATATCATCTCTAAAATATAACATAAGTCCGCCTGATTTTTTATCCCTTAGGGGATACCTGTCCATTCGTAAGAACTGGTACCCTGGAACATGCATCATTGTATCAGTGACAGTCGGTGTGAGCCATGATTCCACAACCCCTACAATATCTAGGCCAGAAATCAACTTGAACGCATTGGTTCTTTTAGGATATATAGACCTAGCATTAAAACATCCAAATAGAAGACCTTTTTTCTCAGAGATATCTTTTAAATAAACCATTTGGTAGAACACTGGTGGAGTTTGAGAGTACAAGTGAAGTGATATGCAATGATACCTAGTATGGGGTGATCGAATCTCTCGGGGTGTGCGTGTAGAGGTATGGCTCAGAATGGCTTTTGAGCAGCTCCGGTAAGGTTTAGACACATTATAACACAGTAATTTAGATTAGCTAGATTTAACACAGTAGTATAATATATATATTTACGTGATATGTGCCTTGTTCCCTATTAGGCATATAATAATTATACATTATTAGCGGGACACCACTCACAAATCCATTACAATATATGTTCACTCGAGTGACCTGGTTATATGAGAAGTATTGACTGAAGGGTCCCCTGACAATCAAAGTCCTGAAATAGACCCATCTAGAATCCACTGTTACTCTTAGCCAATCAGCGATCATGTCACTGTCCACCAATCGCCGCCCCCGTCACAGTGGGTGGCAAGTCAATAAACATGGCGCTGGGCATTGAGAGGGCGGGTGGATCGTTTGTCTATCGGCTCTGACGTCACACATTGACAAAGGCCCACGCAGTCCAGAAGCCACTACTCATACACAGGGGCCGAATAGACACAATAGAAGTTGAGGTTATTCTACAAGCTAGTAATTCCATAGAGAAGTTATTTCAGGACTATATATTATATGCTTTACTCATATAATGTGTATTTGCTACCCGAGATGCCCAGTATAGCTGTAGGTATAATGTTTACATGCTGCCATGCTCCAAATCACTCATGGATAAGTCTAGCAAAGCAGTGCACGTCCAGTTGGTTCATCTCATGAACCTTTATCCTAATGTATGACATATACCCATAGAGTGCAAGGAGGGGGTGAGGGGGGGGGTCAATGTTACTAAGCCCCAAAAAAGGCCCATGTCGCCACGTCGAATTCAGGGGACTATTGTAGCACAGCATGACAACCATATATGATGTCAATTAATTTGGACAGATAAGTAACGTATAAATCTATGATGTATATCTTTTCACAGATACAAAAGACATACCTTTGAACACCATCATCTATTATTTACAATAGGTTAGTAAAGAGGTTTTTACAGCTCTTGTGTTATACCATTGATGTTATAACTGCTTCTTGTGTGACTAAAAGTCACTTTACGAGCAAAAACTAATGATAATGATGATGAACTCTTAAATCAAAAAGGGGTCAGAGGGTTTCATTAAGCCCAAAGGACTTCATTGTGGATCTACAAGCTAAGCTCATCTCACCGTTGTCTGTTCTGTAGGCCTATTCCCAGTGGGCACAGGACATTGAATCAACGTGCTCTTTCCTCAACTGTCTCTATTAGATATCCACAGCAGCTTGGTAGTGCTTGTCATGGGACTGGATTCTGAGTTTACGATGGGTAAGGCCTGCTACATAGATAATCTTTAGGCTCCAGAACGTTGTCAATAGCTACAAACTTATTTACAAACGTTAGTCATATAACGACAAACTTGAGTCATGTTCTGGCTCCCTATACGACCAACCATGGTCAGATAATACTACAAGTTTCAGGTATAGTCAGTACCGATTGACCCATTCCATTCTTAGGAGTATTAGGCCTTAACCTTTTTTTTTTGCCTCAGTCAGTTTTGAATATCAGTTCATTGTACTGACCAATATTGGTACTAAGGAATGCACATTAAGACTCTTAGTGTATAGGCCTATTAGAGTGTACTGACCTGAGCAGCTCCTAGGTGCCATGATCTGCCCGGACGTGCTCTTTCCTGAACTGCCTCTAATGGATATCTACAGCAGCTTGGCAGTGCTTGTCATATGACTGGATTCTGACCGTTAGAATGGGTAAGGTCCACTATATAGATAATCTCTATGTCCCAGAACTTAGTCAATAGCGACGACCCTAGTTAGCCTATTTTGGGCTTTCTATATGACCAACAATGGTTTAATTTGTTAATACTATTAGATTTAGCCACTACAAACTGAGGCCATGAGCATTTAGACTATCAGTGTCATTTTTCTTTACTCTGGGTGAAGCATGGGCCATAGTGACATAGCTTTAACTCGGCATAGCAATGAGTCTTGTCTTAAATTTGACATGGAATTTTTTATTATCTATTGACGGAGACATTGGATATGGCCTTTTCTTGAAATCGACAGGGCATATCCTCAGCCCACAAACGCCATTAACCGATAAGCGCCGTTAACCCAGAAGCCTCACTAACCCTAAAACGTCACTAACCCACAGACGTCACTAACCTACAAATGCTGTTAACCAGCAAACACTCCTCAGCCAGGACCCATTTCTGCAACACCTGGCACAAAGGCAGTTAAAGCAGGCAGGATGAGTCACCTAGATCTACCAGACTGCACCAGGCCAGGAAAACCCAGCGCTATCCATTTAAGGTAAAAACCTCTTCTCTGGCATTTTGAGAAGCTTGGGGGATTCAGCTTGGGAAGATTCTGCCCATACTTAAAACCCCAGCGCCCTTATATAGGACCTGTCCCGGCTCCAATCCGACTGTTGCTAGAGGGGTACTGAGATCTGGGCCTTTAATGAGGCTCCCTGGTGGATGCTAGGCCGATATCTCTCAAGATATACGAGATAAGGGCCACCGGCAGCTTACAACTCCAAGGGGGATCCTCCACGTGCTGTACCTAATAAAGGTGGGATGGAGAGGGCGGCGTCTTGAATGCCTGTCACCACCTTTGGTGGCTTCAAAAGTTATCGTATCGTATCGGCGGCGTGAGTGCGGAAGGAGTTCAGATTTAACTTTACCTAATTTCTGCTGTGTTTTATCATTCAAATTATTATCATATATCACAAGTTACAAGACCAATAAACAAGACTACTTGTACCTACCTAAACTTTATTGTCGACTTTACATAGGTCAGTCATTCTTCGCACATAATATCAAGATATATTTGCAAGTTAACGTTTCTAGTTGAACGTAATATTACATTTCTACTATTCCCCTTCTATGTTTTAAAAGTAGGATATCCATTCTTGACGAACCTCATGTGTTCCCCATACCCCTAATTATGAACTGTATACAGAGAAGTTTCCAGACAAATAATATATTTGGAGAAGTATGATTACCTACAAAAAAGCCGGATATGGGGTAGATTAACCTTGAGTCAGACACATACCTGGGAGGGACCCTTGATTTTCTCATTATTCAAGCATTTTAAGCTCTTTATTTGGGAATAATGCTAAAGTTTATGTGTTCTTTCCAAAAGAGAGAAGCCATAGGCGTCAGAGTTTACATGAATAATCTTGAATGTCACCATCTGTCCTCGAGTATAAATCTGACTTAAAATAAATCATCCTAATTAATGTTCGAACAAAAACAGCGAACAACTTATTCTATTTTTCCTCTAATTTATCAATAAATAATTTTTTTTAAAAAGGTGTCAGAATGAGTGGAGCAGCTGTGATATCTGTTTGTTCCGACATTGTAAAATTACATAAAGATTTTGTCAGATGGGTACAATCTAAAAATATGTGTTAGATAATCTGCTTATATATTAATAGGGCACCTTATAAAATGCCAACCTGTGAGCTATTAGTCTTATTAACGCCACATTACAGCCCCATTACCTGTCTCATCAGAGACTTCATTATTTATATTGTGTTCTGACTAATTAGGTTAATTCTGGGCAATGAACACATATATCGTTTATTTATACATCCTTTATAATCCTAAACACCTCCCAATTGTTTTTTTCAGTGATGGTGCATTAAGCGCTTTAGTATACATACTTGTTTGAGAGCCTAATAATGATATGAATATGATGTGTACAATATTGGCTTAAAGTTTCTATGTCAACTGAAAGAGACACGCAATTTCCTCATTTTGCTATTGCATTGACAAATATACAAATCCCTGGATATACTGAGATAAGAAGGTCAGGCGATAGGTCATTCTGGGCAAGTGATGGGATTGTGTAGCCAGATATGAAGGGAACCGAACACATTCTAGCAGTGTGTCGATAAAGTTCCAGACGTGTCATTCCAACGCAATACTCACTTTTATGTCAGCCCCTTATAGGCCCACTGATAGTAAAGGTAGCATAATTTACCTCTCTTCCTAGAAATATATTTAGTCCGCCCATCATTTAGCTTAGTTATAATAAGTCCTAATGCAATGCTCAGACTAATGGTCTTCGCCATGTCCAGAGTGTTTTCAAGGCAATCATCTCATAATGTGTAATGTATAAGTATAAAATATTATAGAAATCATTGGCTTTCCTCCTGAAATCCTCCCTTTTTCTTGATTAAGTGTGGTATGACGCATCATTTGGATTAGCTCTATCATGGTTAACCCTTTGAGGATGGATGGCACTAAAAGATGACATTGGTCCTCATGATGCACCAATACAGCCCTAGCGAGCAACTCACCTTCAGGAGTGTTTCAACCCCATAGGGTTGGCACGATGCTTGAATGTATCATTGGCGTGTTACTCGCCAGGGTTTCATTCATGCATCATGATGAAGAAAAGCATGCACCATGCTGCCCTTAAAGGGGTAATTAAGAGATAAGAGTCGAACTAGTTCCTCCCCTGTGAAGGTCCCATTAAATCCATAGTAAACCATTTATCTCTACAGTCTGAGAGTAAAGCCATGGAACTGCAATTTCTAGGTGGCCAGTACTATCAGATATAATGATGTAGTAGGGCCTCCATCGTACTTTAAAGTTCACATATTACTTTATTCCCTTGTCATCATGATGTAGTAATCCAGTGTCTCGTCAGAAGGTGTGGATGATTGCTTCTTTAAAAGTGTATCCACCCTTGTGCCTTCTCGGCAGTCTTGTATTCAAGCCTCATGACAGCAAACTGCATTAAAAATCAATGCATTATGTGGCTTAAATACTTGGAGGTTCATATCCATTTGTGGTCAACATGTACCACCACAGAGCTAACATAATCATGGCTAGCCACCACTGCATTAGCTGCCCGTAATATGCTCAATTTTGTCTGTTGTTAATGCGAAGGATATAAGCACTCTTGTAAGCTCCTGATGGCCATGATTGTTCCCACTCGTCCTGATATAAAGGGGAGAAAAACAGAACATGCCTGTAACTTGTCTTTAAACCTTTGAAATAATCAATATTGTGGCCCCCTTTTGCTGGCAGTTACCTAGCTAAATCATTGAGGTCAGCTGGATGGTTTGAGTTAATCAAAAATTGGAAACTACACCCAAAATCACCCAAAATCATCAGATTCTGACAATCAGCCAGACCTGACTCTCTTAATTAATTAAAGAACTATCCTTTCTCATGTAGACTCACATAACTAATTGAGTGTGAAAAATACACATTATATGTTTAGCCTTACTAACAAAGTTGGATGAGATGAATTTTCTGGTCCCTTATTTAAAGGGTATATGTAGCATTTTATTTCAGATATGGTTTCAGGTATATGCATGTCTTAGATTAAGCGTAAATATTTTCCATGTCTCCAGTAACAGTGTGTGGTCACGAAGGTAGGGAGCAAAGCATTCATTTCCCAAGATATCAGGTGGGGAGCCCTTGAGGATTTTAGAAATAATGACTCAGGTCTTTCAAAGTAGTACATTGTGCCTCTAGCACACTCCAACCATGATCTCTTAACTCCAGGATTTAGTCAATAGCAACGAACCTAGTTATTCATTGTTGGCTCCCTTTACCACCAACCATGGCTAGTTAATACCATCAGGTAAAGGCAGTAGCGGCCGACCTGCATTAGTGATTCCAATCCTGTAATTGTACGACTACCTCTTCTTGGGTCAGGCATTGGTCATACACTCTAAGAACAGTGTGTTACGGGAACATGCATAGTGAGTTCTACACAAACATTTGCAACACACTTTTGAGATCAACACACTTTTGTCAAAGAGTGTGTAGTGGGTACTGTGTTACACCAAAATGTGTGTTAAAAGTGGCGGCAGAAAAGTGTGTTGATGGGTGTGTAAACGTAACACACTGTTATTAGAGTGTATTTTATTTTGCCTCAGTCATTTTTCAATATCGGCTCATCATTCTGCCCAATGTCCCTATGACTAACCTTGGATAGCCACTACAGACTTAGACCCAGAGCATTAAGATTATCTGTGTGTGGCCTTGATGGCCTAAGTAATGTACAGCACAGGTGAGCTGTTCCCTGTGCCCCTCCCACCCCCTCCCACCCTGCAGCTCACCTGGGCAGGTGTGATCCATCACATACACCTGCTACTAGACACCCCCAGACCCTACTAAGCACACCACTAGGCCAGAAAGATTAGTGGAGTCACCTTAACCCTGTGAGAACAGCATTGTGCCTTAATGTATATTGCACCATTGGTCATCATCATGTTTAGCGACATACCATCCTTAAAGGGCAAAACAAAACCCACTCTTCTTTTTATTTGTGGATGCCAATTTTTACAGTTCATAAACTAGACACATATTAAGTACTCATGACTAAAGACCCGTAAATCAGACTCTGAACGGGCAGCAAAAAAATAGTCAAGAAAAATTAAATGACCGGCCAGGCCTGGTTTGTGTTACTGGAAACCAACCTTTTCTCTTTTGGCCCTGGTAGGTACCTGGAGACCACCCTGAGGGAACTGACCTTGTTTGGGACCTCACACAGGCAGAGGCCACGTGTTAAACAGGTGGGCGCGAGGTAAAAATATTTTTCTTTTTAGGATAACGTAGGCTATGACACCCAGGCCATGAAAATCAAGACTTTTGGAAATCTTGGCTCTTTCTGTTACATTGTTTTATGAAAATTAAGTAAAAGTGGAAAACCTTTATCCAACTTCTGAGCTATTGGAATAGGAAAAGCCTATACTTTTCTACACATTACAGCCCTGGCGTAAAAAAAGTATATCATGTTATTCAAAGGAACAAATTAAAAGGACAGATATTTTTGTATCTCTGTAGGAAAGAACTTCTTATAGTAAACCCTGACAATTGGACACGCTGGTATTAAAAGTTGGGCATTGGAGAGTGCCTTACTATACAGGACATTAAAGAGTGCCTTACTATACAGCACATTGAAGAGTGCCTAAGTGTGCCTCATAAAACAGACCCTGCCTAGTTAGCCTTGGGCCTCTACACCACCAGGAGGTACTCAGGAACTGGTCTAGGGAGGCCTGATGATGACAGTGAATTTTCAAAGCTCGAGGGCTTCGTCGCGGAAGGGTGAGCAAGGATGAGCCGTCCTGACAGGACCTTGATGTGGCAGACCCTCTGGGAAGGGGTAAAACTGATAGCATCGGCAGCACATATATTTCAGCATCATCACTTCGGGACTTTTAGCGATGGGTAAAAGAACCGCTGATCACACGAGACCTAGGGAGCAGCTTTTATTTAACAATAGGGAGGGGGCTGCTGGATTTCAGAGGGGTAGCTGTAGAGAGGATCAGATAAAATTCACACATATTCAACTTTAAAACCCCTGTGCTAATACAGGGTAGGTCACAAGAAAACTGTCACAAAGATCTACCAACCCTTAAAGACTGCTTCATTACTGAAGCAGCCTATAGCGTGTATTCCACCAATGTCAGTCAGCCGAGATTTGGTCATCCGATAAAAGTCTGTAATGTCAAACTTATGGGAGAATTTGGCCGACGTTAGATGACGTTCTCATGTAAAAAAAGAACAAGTTTCACTGCCTATTCAATTCAAGCAATTTCCGGAGTACTGGGGCAGCATAATTATGTATGCAGACAAGGCTTTGCTACACGTTTGCTCCCCTCAAAAGCAGTCTCAGGGCAAATACTATTCTCCAGTAATGACACAAATCAACTATAGTTGCTGTGTAACATCCCCAACTTATATCATTTACAGCAAGTTCCGCTACTTCCTTTGGTATACCTACTTGTGAGGTAGCTGCCTCTGAGCACTTGTCCAGGATATGAGGACTTGAGCCAGTCTAAATATTGAGCAGCGGTGAGCAGATACAGTGAGGGGTGGGTATGGTGTACATATAGGGCTGGGCTACACCACACACACTACAGGTCCTGTGAAGGAGATTGTGGGGCTAAAACTGACTAAATCGGCTCAAATCAGGGCACAGGGCTCATTAATGTGCTCATTAATGTGCTCATTAATGTGCTTTTTATCCCATCTAGGTCACAAAATCTTCATGATAAGCATCTTCGATATTAATGACATCCTTGATTACAACTTTATTACCCAAAATACAAAGAGTATCATCCCATGAATGGTGGACCAACATACCACATTTATACCTGAAGTCTGGTCGGATCACATGTTAAATATGCTTTTCTGGTGCAATGGTAGGCATGGGAAATTATAATTTCTGTCATTTTACATACTTTTAAAACGACTGATGGTAAAAATCCATATAGATAAACCATTTGTGTGAGATCACAAATATCCTGAGAATATACCTCACAAAGTCAGAAACATTGTTAATTAATGTAGTATCCCTACCACTTATTTTGCTATATTAGGTGCTCAGTTTGATCAGTTTCACCCCCATGTAGTAGCAGGCGGCGGAGGGCTGTGATAGCTGTGTGGTAGTGTGGCTTCTCCCTAACACACAAGTTGGCAGTCCTCTCAGCCCTGTGTGCTGCAGGATGCGGCTTCCTGCCTGTCCACACTAAACACAGGGGGGGGGGGTAGGGGGCAGGGGGCAGACAAGTTACACACTGTATGCCAAAGTCAGGGACTGTTATGACTGGATGGGAACTTAGAAGGAGTCATCTGATTACTTTACATAGCCATGCACTGATATACATCTCAACAGACACTTCACTTCAGCTACATTAGTATGCAGACGAGACCGTAAATGTCAGATTGATGTCCTAATGCATAATTAGTGTGGTCATCAGCGTAAGTGCTTTGAAATGCATTTGATATAGTATGTGTTAAATATTAAGTGTATGTATGCTTATCTATATACAATGTATAGTAAGGCATGACCCGACGGTTCTTGGTCTGGGAGAGCTTAAGACCTCCTCTCTCCCGGATTCTATAGTAAGAAAACATAACAGATTTGGTTTATGTCTCCTCCTTACCAAGCCACCACTATCCCCTGACCATATCCTGGGTAAACACAATTATAACTCACACTCACTCAGTTTGCTGTTGCTTTTGTTAATGTTGTCCAGTGCAAAGCTTTGTGGTATATCTCATACCATTTGATGCTTTACTGCACAGGTTTAAACTGGACAGCCTGGTTATACTGCGAGTAGATGACTGTATATACCACAAGGTATGACACAGCTAGACACCCATCATCTTCATACCCTAGATGGCCCTACTGTACCATGTATTGAGCAATAGACATGTGGCTCCACCTGAAGTATTAAGATGATGGTGGACTAAACAGTTTGTATATTACAAACTAGATGGCCCTACCCTCTATGTCCAAATACATGGTACAGTGGGGCCATTTAGGGTATGGAGATGATGGGCGTCTAGCTGTGTCATACCTTGTCTTATATACAGTCATCTATTTAGAGCATAGGCGTGCTACTCAGTCTAAGCCTGTGCTTTACTGGGACTAGATGTCTACTGGTTCTGATACTTTTTACAGTACATGGTGGTAAGGCCTTCTCTATGCTAAGCCTATGGGAGCTCCTTACTCCATGCCCCAATGAAGTATGGTGTAGCCATACTCCATGGCCTCCAAATTTGTTGATTTTCTTCATTTAAAGACTGTAGGGCCATGTAATAAATACAAAACCCACTTATTAACATACATGTACATCATACATCACGAGTTATACATATGTACCAGCAGCTGAGATGCCGGAGATTGGCGCGGGAAAATAGTGGAGACAGCGTTTGTTTGCCCTACTATACTGCATGGCGGGAATGCCTTAGCATATCGCAAATAGGATCGGAGTGGCGTAATATTTTCAAGCTCCTACTCTGCGTCCAAGGTAGAACTTATAAACTTGGGGCGCGGTGCATTGCTGGGTAGCGATCTGTTTTACTGGTATGTGTAATGATGTGCATGAATGTCAATGGCGTGGAGTTTTGTCTATATACTAGTGAGTCAGCAACTCTTGCTAATACATCTTAGGCAATCAATGTATCAGTGCTCATTAATTGGTTATGCCTTTCCTCGTATTCCTTGGAGTAAATGACACTGTGTGTCCAATCAGGAGATTGCTGTTCTCCCCGGGGCTCTCCAATCTGAGTGGTAGTCATCTCAGGTTAATTGTGCAGAGCTGCTGTCATCTGATAATGACTTCCCAAATTGCATCCCCTTCAGCTTTGTAACTGCAAGAGTCAGGGCATGGGCGGATGGGGTCATTTAAAACCCTCTACACCCTTATACTACACAGAATGAATGAATGAAAAAATTGTAGGCTCTTTGTATATAAATGGCTGTGCTAAAGATTGGTGATGGCCACAGCCCACTGGGCTCTAACCATAGAAAGTGATAAAGGAAATGAGTTAAAGTTGCCCAGTGGAGGTGGCCATCAGTAGGTTTAGTAAGTCAGGCTGTCGCAAGCATTGGTTCTTTGTAGGAGTATGTGTGACTCATTGAGCTGTCTATGAGCAGCTCTGAGCAATTTAGCTGCAGGGGTCCAGCTATACATGTATCAACGCTTTAAATTGCTACTAGATATTCTGGATTTGCAACATGAGTTTATTCCAATGCATTGAGGCAGGAGCCTGTGCCATATGTTTATTTTCAATATGTAGAGACCAACTTCGTCGAAGTCGCTTTTCTACTTTTGTAAACACAAAACAGCAAGTTGTGTTTTTTTTGGTTTGCTCTCTCTTCTTGTGGACACTGCTGGTTTTAGTTCCAATTACTAAGGATTGTCTGAAATGTGTTTTTTTGTTGATATTTAGTTGAATTAAATAGATATTACAACAGTTACTATTGCCATCATTAGGGGCAGAACTTACTGCTTAGTTGCCGCCCATAAAATTGGCCAATATGGGAGAACTCATATGTTTTTGATTTGTTTGTCGCTGATGTTATCATTGCTTTCTTCTTTTTGACTAATGTTGTGCTGATGTTATGTCCATGGCTGGATCTATTTTAAATTGGTTGTTTGAGCCATTGTGGTTGAAGCTTTATGACTTTATACCCTATGTAGGGGGCATTAGCCACTCTCTGTAATATCTTAATAATACTGATTCATGGCTGCATTATTGTTCTGACAATACTGACATAATCTGTCACCCCCTTCCCCATAAATCAGAGGATCTGGTACATGTAGATAAATCATGAATGTGCAGCGTGCTGGGACACACTATCTTGGCAGGCTCTGTGCTTTTATCACAGCTGTGGTAATCGATAGCTCTGGATATAACAGGAAAGTTATTGAGTGAATCATGGCTAGATCCTGTGGCCAATTTAGGAGATATTGAGTTGATGGAAGTCTATAGCAATGTGCAAATGTAGTGGGAGTGTGTGATTGACAGTTTGTAGGAAATAGTTGTCTGGATATGATATTATAAAGCCTGGGTTCAATGATAAGCTCTGCTCAGATCTATGCTATTCAAACAATCTATACATACGTCCATACATACATATGAGAGTAGATAATGGATTTTTTTTGTGATAGAAATCTTAGTCAGTACTGACAAACTTCCTTAGTCATTTTTGGCCCACTGTACTACCAACCTAGGTTAGCTAATACGTTCAGGCTGCATTAGCCA
Source organism: Harmothoe impar (assembly GCA_947462335.1). Classification (NCBI taxonomy): domain Eukaryota; kingdom Metazoa; phylum Annelida; class Polychaeta; order Phyllodocida; family Polynoidae; genus Harmothoe; species Harmothoe impar. The sequence goes on along the minus strand of OX381710.1, from coordinate 71,306,829 downwards.
TTACAGACTAAGGGCCCGCACATTTATATTAGCCATGTTCCTTGGTTTTTATGGAATGCAACTGTATTTTCTCTCCAATAGAATCAATCTTTTTTAAAGCTTTAACATCAATCGTGGCAGATGGTGGCTCCTGTCTACTCAATAATTAACCCACAGTGGAAGACAGAGACAAAGCACCTCACACCTTGGGTATGCCTCACATTACCGAAGACAAAGTCTGATAGCCTACACCTGGACAGGGTCATGCCACATGACCACTGCCCCCAGTTATAACACCTTGTCCCAAACTTTTGGGACGATGGTTATATGGGATAACCCTGTCAAGGTGTAGGCTATCTAAAATGTATTCATATTTGGGGAAAAGCTACAATTGGCAATGTCTTACATATTAATTCAATACTAGCATACACAATAATAGCAGATTTTTAATTCTGGCGATTTCAAAAAAAATATATAACCCCTCCCCCCAAACTAAAAAAGGCAAAGCATGATCACAGTATAAAGATATGGAAAGATCTTAAAACGATTGGAAGGTCTAAGACACTCCATAGACTTCAATATGCACAAAACTCAATCCATAATCCAATGTTTGACAGAAAGGTCACTTTGACAATTTCAAGTACGCAAAACAGCACACAATAGGGCATGCGTGGCAAATGCTCATGGATCTCAATTGTAGTTTTATAGTTGTGATGGATAACTGATGTTACACGTGGCAGTGCCATTCAGGGGAGTTTTCACCCTAATGGATTACACAAACCGAGCTGTCTGGCTGCCAATGGGTTATGGTAAAAAGGTGTGCAGCTGTTTATGCCTTGTCTGCATTTGTATGAGCTAATAAAAGGACCCACTTGGAATTGATGTAGGTAACACATATTTAAACTCAAAGTAAATTTCTCTCGGGAAAGACTTTGGGACATGTTAAATTTGTGTTGTTGGTTTTTGTTATCATTCAAAGAGGACTTGGTGCTTTGGTAGACTGTTTTGAGAATAGAGCATCCTTTATCCACGTAGGACACTTATATATGCCACAATGTCATGATGTATGGATTAGCATGAACAGTCGTAACATTTCTCAAATGACAATAGCCAAACGTTCTTCTCTAAATAGGGACCAAAGCAACTTTTAAGAATCAGGAATTACTGTTTTAATCAGAGCAGTGTCAGGTGTATATATAGTATAATATAATTATATGTTTAAACCACTTTCATCATTATCAAAAGCTTTACACGTACACTTGTAATCCTATACCAGTGGTATGTGCACTCCATACAATAACAACATAGATGGGACTGCTCCAACCTGATCAGACTGGCAGCTACCAGCACTGTCCTGTCCTATCCAGTCCTTCCCAGTCCTATCTGGTCTCAGGCACTTTAGGGCACACCAGTACCTTCTGGTCGGGTCCAGTTCTATCCAGCCTCATCCAGCCTCTGGGCAGAATGGGCTGGGTTGGACTGGATGTATCCAGATACACATGCCCATATACAATAGCATGCAGTCAGTCCCAGGCATGCATTCCCAGCTAGTTCTAGTGCAACCCTAGTACAATCATGAAGTTACATGATCACAAACAGGTATCTATAGTTTCCCCATAGAATAGTATTATCATGACACAGAAGGGCAGCATGTATCCACTGCCACAATAGATTGCTCAACTCTCACTGTGTTATTATTTTATTGATCCTATGATCTACTGCTAGACAAATGTGGATCAACAAGGGAAAAGGGACCTCTGTGCGGGATTTTTATTACCAACTTTGGCCACCAGGGGGCTCCATATAGCCAAAAAGGACCAAAATATAGCAAAAACTTGTCTATACTACTTTTTCATGTAGAATATGATAGGCCACATTAGAAGATTCTATCTTTGGTGAAAACATTCCATATTTGGGATGGAAAAGAACGTTTTTGGGCCTGAATCGGTGTTTCTGCACTTGTTGGTTGCCATGGAAACATGATTTTTATTCTAAATTTAAAATTTAAAAAACATTGATTTATAAAAGGCCCCACAATGATTTCTATGCTCAAAACAAATTGTAAATACCATTTTTAGATTAAAAGCTGTGACGTAATGTTTGAAAAAGTTTGGATATTTCGTAATTAGCATAATTATGCTAATTAGATTGGAATATCTCTAAAACAACGTAAGATAGAGGTTATTGGCATGTAAGATTGGAGAGTGACCACACATATTCAGAGAGCCAGTACTCAACAACTAGATGTGCTACCTGCCAATAAAAGATATCACTGGAAAGCTGATGACATAAACTTTATTATTGAGTTTTTACCTTGGAGGACCCTTTTCCCTCGACTGTCCACAAATTGTGATAAAGATATCATAACTATATCAAATGGAGTCTTCCGTTCATTTTAAGTATGTCAGTCACCTGACAGCAGAGGGAAAAATGAAATGAGTTTCAAGAACTGTTTCAGGAATCAATCCACACATATCCGTCTCACTACTTTATATTTGTAAACCCATGATATGAGATGTGCTCTATGGCTGTGGATATTGACTTTAAGTGGTTATGTAGGTCACAGAATCACTCATCTCCTTCCTCTATCCTTAGACTATATTTGTTTAACAACATGTAGAATGTCACGCCATTGAATTAATCAAAGATCAAACATTTGTAAAGCCAAACTGAAACAAGCTAGTTATAAACCTGTTAAGGGAAAAGGGGTTTCTGCCAAAGCGGGACCAGCTTATCAGAGCCTGTTACTGGAAACCAACCTTTTTCTGGGCTTCAGACGCCAGCTCCACAATATCTGGATGTCTGCCAGAGAAAACCATACCATATGGTCTTGTTATGTCTGACTGGAGAAAAGGGGTAAGTGTAGAATACAACCCAAATAATAAAGGGAAAATATAGCTTATCCCAGCCTGAGGTGGGTATAAATCCTGATGGGGGGAGGGGCGGTGTACATATCCGGTTGTTCTGAGTGTTGGGGCAGAAGTCAAGTGGACAAGGCAGGGAACTAGTGTTCAGGTGCTGTTCTAACATAGCAAAAACATGCTACATCACAAATTAGGCACTGCAGGGTTCTGATAATTGTTTGTTCAGTAGTGATTAGACTATTTATGCAAATAAAGCAGACCTGTTTTACTGTATTCTTGTATGTGTTTCAATTTATGTTCAGAAGGTATGAGAATCAGGAAGTTGAATAAAACTTTGCACGTAGAACCTTTGCATTATTTCAACAATTTTAATTGCTCCTCGCTGTCCAACACATTATGGGGGAAAATGAATTGACTCCATATAATCCATCAATTCAAAACGCCTATAGAATGTAAATGAATTAACTCCATATTTATAATCCATCAATTTTAAGCCTATATAATCTGAAAATGGACAATCATCTACATGTTCACTCTCAATAAGTTGCTTCAGAACAATTTCCATAAGATATACATTTCCAACACTTTATGTTCAGGGATTATTGAAGTTTCATCCAAATCTATTATAACTGTATTGTTGTAGCCAAATAATTTATTATTGAAGTCGCAACATTGATTGGTTCAGGAAAAAATGTATTCTGTTTTCATCAGATAGTCATTTATTCATTTGTGCTCTTTCATACTTGGAAAGGTGAAGCGTCTGACCCAATCATAACTATAAAGGACAAAGTGGGCTAATATAGGGGATAATCAGTTTTGTCTAGATTCAAACTTTTTTTTATTTGTTCAATGTGAATGGCATTAGACTTTGTCCTACCTTAAAGGATATCTAAATTGGAAAAAGAAAAAAAGGAAGAAGCATAAGAAGAATTAATGTCAAGCAGTGCAGTGGAATTATTTCCAATCCCTTCTTTCTCTAAAGCAGCACAGATAAATATATCCATGGGAACAAGAGCTGTAGAAAATCTCATTTTCACCTCAGGCGGCTGTGCGATAGAACCCTTGACGGATCAAATTGGTGTCTCATTGAGGCTTTCCAGCGAATAAGGAAGGCTGGCCACAGGCTTCTTAAGTCTACTCAAGCTTTAATAGAGCCCTGCAATGTGCCCCCTGTCTTCATGATGATGGGTGTCTATTGAAGTAGGATTACACCAGGCAGAGGGGGAGGAGGAACACAATAGCAATGATTGGGTGTAAACCCAGATTAATTCCGAAGTTGCCAGAAGTCTGCTGACAATTGTGCAAATGCACCCACATGCATCACCCATGAGTCAAAAGCATCTTGACAAGTTGATTCTCTTGGCCTTAAAGTAATCAGATTCGAACCGATATGTAATGTACTGAATTACAGTGGTGTCATATTAAACTGTGTGTGTGTATTACCTTGGGGAATTTAATACTGAATGTGCATAGGGTTGATGGTTTTAGCTACAACCACCTTACAGCTTCTATACTTACCCCTTATAAATGGACTATCAATCTTTTGATAATAAGCCATGAGCCATCAATCAGCTTACAGGGACCTGTCAAGAACTGTGTTTAAATATCATGTGTATGTTTACAAAAATGATGCCCACTTTGATAACATGCTTCGTAATGATTGGTTCAAGCACTGCGTCAAAAATATATGTTCGAGTCTCTACTCCACCCAAGCAGAGATACTAGGCAAGCCCATTAAATTTGAGCAGAGTTTATAGTTTTCTAAAGCTCGATGAAATTATGCTTGTCATAGTTTTCCACAATGGATAAAACAACCTCCAATCTCTCAATGCTGAATTCAGTGAGTGTGTTACTTGTATTGGTCAACATTTTTAAGACATGGAGGACTAATGGTTGGTTATTTAGGAATGATGATGTTTTTACAGTAAAGTGCTATAACAAGATACATTTTGAGGAACCTTTATTAATTTGGGCAATTTGATTTTTCCATTGCACGGATAAAGAACAAATAATTCAAGTTTAAACAAAATTGTTTGTCAATTAATTTTTCGGATCACCTAGAGCCTTGTCCATAATACATCATCTCAACCCTTCTTGAGTGTATTAACCCCATATTGACATCATCAGAAATGAGGAATGAACATTAAATGCAGCCATCAATTGTTTATAAAATACTAAAATGCTGTAATAATGATAGTATTTGAAGCTTGCCTACAGTTCTGTAAGCCCATACACAGTAGATGACGTGGTAGCTTTTTAGTCATGAATATGAACTCATTGACATTCCTTTAGGCAGATTAGGGGAGAAACAGGAACAAGAAGACAGTTGTGCCAAAATAGCTGAAGCTAAAGCTAGACAGCTGTCACAGGGAGACAGGGAACACTTTACCAATTGGCTTCATTGTCATCATCTTGATCTTCTTCTTAAACAGGCGGACAAGGTCTTAAAATTGCAAATAGTTCTCCAAACTTCATGTTGTTCACACAAGGAAGTTTAAAAATATGGAATTGTACATATGAGCAGAGATTATCCCATGGTTATCAACTCATTAACCCTTGAACTGGTTTTAGCCATGTGTCATTTCCCTACCACCCAGTGGGCACAAAACATTGAATCAACATTGATTGATTGCCAACGTTGATTCAATGTTGATTTATTGTTGATTCAACGTTGAACTGAATATTGTGCCCACTGGGTACTAACTACAGAAGGATCAGAGAGTAGTCATGACCAGTGGATGATTTCACACAATTAAAAGTATTAAGCTGAATCCTATATAAAGTCAACCAGAGCTTGTTTTTAATATAGAAGTTCTGACTATACAGTCTCTAGACATGGTAGCAAAGTGAAAACTATAAAGTCATATCAAAGGGAAATAGTAGTTATCACCTGTCTTCCTCTGCATGAATCATGTTATGATGGACCCTCTTGTTTTCCTGGACCCCTGAGAAACATCCTGACATGCAAACCCTGTTTAAGAAAAGCTGAGTTTTGTTAAGTTTTCTCATTATTTCATTGTGTTGGTAATCATTTCTGAAAACATGCTCAGATTTCAATATTGATAATTACATGGATTGTTTTTTAATCATGAACACTCTCATAGAATAATTTAAAATTGTTAAACTTATTGGATAACTACAGAGCTGCAATAGAATAGAAGGTGTCGCATTATAAATAACATCTATTTCATGCTTAACAGACCAAAGCATTTATGAATATGTTGCATAATTACAGATAACATGTGTACAACAGTATGTCTGTCAACAAAATGGTCTTTGATGAGGCACTAAGCAGAGCTCTAAGTTTGTGTAGACACCAAGGATCTTTGTATGGTCAACATTGAGGGCTCTAGGTAGTTTCCATGGTCATTGTGGGACATTTATTTTAGTTACAGGACCTGTTATCTTGCTACCACACATGTATGTAAAAATCATTGAAGAACCTCTAAACTCCATGCATGACTCAATCATGCTCCAGCAGAGAACAGACATCTCTGATTGACTATTCTTTATTTTGTGCACAAATATGGAGCTGTATATACATAAGTCCTGGGCAAAGCCTTGATAATTATTTCAGTGATTACTGAATGTGCTGCAGGATAACAGAGCACACAGTAGAGCAAGTTTCCTACATGAGAAGCTCTCTGATGGTTGTTATGATTACATCAGTAGGGATGCTGGTGTCATGTAGATCTCGGTGTTATCATATCAGGGTGTGACATGAAGTGCTCTATGATGACATGGGGAGCATTTCCAATATAGACCAGGGTCAACATGAGCTCAGTAGCTGATGGAAGATAAGCACACCATGAGGTTGTTACACACCGTAACGTCAATGTCCCAGAGGGGTCCAGTAGTATTATTAGGACACACTATCTTGGCAGGCAGCGTGCTATTATCACAGCTGTGGTAATCGATAGCTCTGGATATAACAGGAAAGTTATTGAGTGAAGCATGGCCAGATCCTGTGGCCAGATCTACAGATATTGATCCGACGGAACACTATATCAATTTGTACATCTAGTGGGAGTGTGTGATTGACAGTTTGTAGAAAATAACTGTCTGGATATGATATTATAAAGCCTGGGGTTAATAATAAGCTCTACTGAGATCTATGCTATCCAAAGAATCTATAAATACGTCCATACATACATGAGAGAGTAGATATGATAGTGCGCTTTCTTTTTGATAAAAATCTTAGTCAGTACTGACAAACTTCCTTGGTCATTTTTTGCCCTCTGTACTAACAACTATTAGCTAATACGTTCAGGCTGCTCAGTACGGACCAGCTCACCTTAGACTTCTCCATTGCAAAGTGTATCAAGCTAAGTCCTTTTTAGTAGGACATTAGTCAAATCGTGTTTTGCCTCAGTCATTTTTGAATAGCATATGGTCATGCCTGACCAATGTCCTTATGACTAACCTGGCATAGTCACTACTACACAGACTAAGAGCCCATGCATGTATATTATCAGTGTACCTTGGCTTTTATTGAATGACACAGTGTTTTCTCTCCAATAGAACCAATTTATTTTTAATATTTTATTTTAATGCTCATTGTGTTTGTGTACAGAATACCTTTTGAATGCTGAAAGGGAGTTGAGGAGTAAAAGTATATTCAATTTTCCCTTTGACAGAAGGAATAATTCGTCGTAATAACTGCACAGATCTGACAATGCAAACTATGAAGTAGGGAACACATTCTGTTGTTGGAGGCAAATACCAAATGTCACTCTGAAAATGAAGTGCAACTTTATTGAAAACAACAATTTATGCTTTGACAATACTATAGTAGGGGGGGGTGTTAAATGGCTAATTTTGTCGTACGGTTTCAGGGACAGGCTCAAACTATGCATTTGGGACCCAAAACTCGGGAAATCACAGAAATATTTTTTTCGGACCCCTGTGACCCCCCCGTACATGGGGTTCGAAGATCGGCCAAATAGTGAGAAAACAGCCCAAATTCAGGCTTTCAGATTCCTACTCAAACCTCACCATGCCTTCATGAAAGGCATTTGCTCCTATACAATCAGGTCCCTATACTGCCATAAAACATTATCATGAACCATTCTGGAGGGCCCCCTGTTTCTGTTAACTACCCCTCTATGACCCCTAACCCCATAGCATGCACCAATAGCCATCAGATAACTCCCTTCCCCCCTCTGCCCTCGCCTCTATATTACACTGTACTCAGAATGTCAGGATCTTTGAACATCAATAGTCATTCACAGACACCTTAGCCTGTCTTGGGAGTAAGACATTGGTGTGTTTAAAAGAGGGGTGGGGGAAATGGAAGGGGCCCAGACCTCCTCCCTTACCCTATACAGATATAAGAGGAGGGCTACCTCAGTCCATCTAAGAACTCCAACCATCAGACCTCTTATAATTTATTTATCATACATGCATGAAGGACTTTACCATGCACCTCAACAGAAAACTGATAAGGGACCCAAAGAGACTATTAAAGGTTATATTCTTGTGATTGCATGAATATAACCCAAATTTTGGAGGGCCTTTGCTTCAATATATTTGAATTGTCAACATATTAAAATGAGTTTAGATCAGATAGATAATACCCTTTTCAAAGGTCTCTATATTCATTTTGAGTTACCCTACCAATGATCACAGCCCCCCCCCCCCCCTTCATTCTATGCCTAGTACCTCACCCCATGTGTATTCATAGTCAAGATGACTGCTTCATGTTGTTACACTTATTATACATAGTAATTCTATAATAGTTATAGCAGAGATCTAATATTAACATCACTAATAACCTGATACTACGATAAATAAAAAGCAAGTGGTTAAATGCATAGAATGATGGATGGTAGAGTGGTGATGGGGGGGGGAGCATGCAAATGACTCCAAATAAGGACTGGTGTCCTTATCTCTTAGTCTACACCTTGCATGGTTAGTATCTTAGAAAGAAGACAAGAGATAATTATTTAATTCAATTCTCTGAGGTGTTAAATAAATACTCTGAACCCTAAATATTATTGGAGCCAATAATAAACCCTGCAATTATGTTATGGGGAGGGGTAGGTAACCCTGATACCTTATGTGCAATGCTATAGATCAGATTTTGTCAGAGACGGGCATACATGCAACATCTGAGGGTGCTGCTATAATATTCAGATATATGAAAATATAACAATGGCATGGTGCTTGGTAGATCTATGCCATCCCCTATATGAGGTAAAGGGTAAATTGGTAGAACCTTTGAGGACAGATGAATACATATCTTGATATCAAACCAAAATTAATATTGAACCCAAATTTGACTTGAAGTACAGTATCCCTCTACCAGCTGTAGTAGATACACCTACCAGGGTGATCTCAAGGACCCAGCTCACTCATTCTTTTTTCTTTTTTTTTTGAGGGGGGGGGCCTCTTTTAACCACACCACTGTCCCACTCCCAGGCATGATACATACCATAAGAGGCAATGCTGTGCACTGTGCCACATGGAGGGAGGGTTGGGCTGATGGTTGTACTGAGTAATATGGAGCCGAGGGGGGGGGGGTTATTTCATGGCTATTAGTTTGGGGTGAGGGTGGGGATGGGGTGGAGGGGTGTCATAGGGGTTGGTTAACAGGAACAGGGAGCCCTCAAGAAAGGTTCAAACTATCCGACAGGTCTTATGTTAATACATTATTTCAGGATAGGGTAATATAGAGGCGAAGGGGGGGGGGGAGAGTTATCTGGTGGCTATTGGTGCATGCTGGGAGGGGGGGGGGGGGGGGGGGGTCATAGAGGGGAGTTAACAGAAAGAGGGGACCTTCCAGAAGGGTTTAATCTGCCTGATTAGGTGTCCTGAAGATCTTTTATGGCAGTATAGGGATGTTATTGTAAGGGAGCAAATGCCTTCAAAATAGCTGATTTATCGGTATTTTACCAAGGACAAACCACCTCCCCAGAGGGGGAAACACCTCTATAATCATAACAATATGACTTTGAATGGTCTCTTTGGGTCCCATATGAAGGTTTCTGACCATTTTCATGAAGTCATGATTTGATTTTAGAAGGAATCTGAAAGCCTGAATTTTGGCTGTTTTCTCACTATTTGGCCGATCTTCGGACCCTATGTACGGGGGGGTTACGGGGGTCCGAAAAAAATATTTTTGTGATTTCCCATGTTTTTGGACCCAAAGGCATAGTTTGAGCCTGTCCCCGAAGAAAAGTAGATTTATCACACCCCCCTAACTATAGGACGATGGCATGTCTGAATGTGTCTGCACACATAGATTAAGCATGTCAGATGGGGCAGCCTCAAGTAAATACAGTTGGCATTATCAGTACTGCCCAAAGTGGTTTTCATGTATGTGCGCAATGGAGGCTATTATTCTCAATATGAGAGGTAGGGTATATCAGGTCTGTGTACTTCATTCATACCTTCTACTTATGATCTACAATCAGGTATGGTCCACTGCAGCATTAGGACGTACAACGTCTCATCATGCAACGTAGCGCTATAGCGCGACGCTCCGCCCCCCCCCCCCCACCCGCCTCCGCCCCTTACATATACACTGCTGCTGAGTGTGAAAGCTGGGGGGGGGGGGGGTTAGCTGGGCACTCACACATGTATGCACCTCATGTATAGTATGTAGTAAGGGAAATGGGGAGGGGGCAGAGGTACATTTACAAGTTTAACTCCTCTTTTGTCCTGAATAATTTGTAAGAAAGGTCACAAATCCTGGTTAGCTGTTACCTGACAATGTCATATAGCTTTGACATCAATCATAGCAGATGGTGGCTCCTGTCTACTCTATAATTAACCCACAGTGGAAGAGAGAAACAGAGCACTTCACACCTTGGGAATACCTCACATAATCGAAGATTAAGTCAGATAGCCTACACCTGGACAGGGTTATGCCACATAACCACCACCCCCTGGTCATCAACTCGGTGTGATCACACCTTGTCTCGACCCTGTGGGGCAGTGGCTATATGGGATAATCCTGTCCAGGTGCAGGCTAACTAATATGTCTTAATATTTGCGGAAAAATTACAATTGGCAATGTCTTGCATATTTGTTCTTTACTACTGTAAAACCTTGCGTAGATGCCGCAGCTTTTAAGCGAGTCGGACCAAGCTTTCTTTTGATACCAAACATGCCTATATGGGGTGTGGATAATACAAGAGTTTTTATAAGTATAGTTTAGTACTAAAATAATGATTTTCAGATACCCTTTTAGGCTTATAGGGTTTCCCAAAGTTAGGGGTGCGGCTAATGCGTGAGTTAGGCTTATACGCAAGGCTTTACGTTAGCATAAACAATAATAGCAGATTTTTTAATTCTGGTGATATCAGAAAAAAATATATAACCCCTCAAAGGAAAAAAGCCAAAGCATAATCACAGTATTCAGAATGGCTTGCTAGCATTATCAATAAAGATACTGAAAGATCTTAGCTCATTTAGAAAGTCAAAGACACTCCATAGACTTCAATGTGCACAAAACTCAATTCAAAATCTAATGTTTGACCGAAAGGTCACTTTGACAATTTTAACTATTACAGAACAGCACACAATAGAGCATGCATGGCAAATACTCATGGATCTCAATTGTAGTTTTATAGTTGTGATGGAAAACTGATGTTACACATGGCAGTGCTGTTCAGGGGAGTTTTCACCCTAATGGATATCACACACCCAGCTGTCTGGATGCCAATGGGTTATGGTAAAAAGGTGTGGAGCTGTTTATGCCTTATCTGCATTTGTATGAGCTAATAAAAGGACCCACTTGGAATTGATGCAGGTAACACATATTAACTCATAGTAAATTCCTGTAGGAAAAGGCTTTGACACTTGTTTAATTTATGTATTTGGTATTGTTTATCACTCAAATAGTACTTGGGGCTTTGCTAAATAGTTTTGGCACTAAAATATCCTAAACTCTAAGGACACTTACATGTATTTATGCCATCGTTGTCAATCATCTAGTAATGCAAGCTTTTGGGTACTGAGAACATTTCTCAAATGGCAATGGGCGAAGGTTCTAGTTGCTTGCCTTACAATTTTCAAGAGTAAAGAATGTTGAAGTATAGTTTTGATCAGAGCAGGGAGCAACATGAAATGGGTTTCGAGAATATTTTCAGAATAGGAATCCACACATTCATTTAACTATTCAGTGTTTATTTGTGAAATTGGATGTGTCTTGACATCTGACCCTCATTCTCACCACCCTGTAGTGTTCCTGGTGGTTGTGGATATAGACGGTGTCATTAGCAGTTCCTGGATGTGCTAATGTAGGTCATTCACAGAATCACTCAGCTTCTTCCTCTACCCTGTTGGCCTCATCGCTAACAAAATTGAAGTGGTTAATACACTTGGCTGATCTGAATATCTTATAAGACTCCGATATAATTATGTAAATGTGTATACAATGCCACACTATGAAGTTAATTGAATCAAAGTTCTAGCATTTGTAAAGTTTAACTCAAACAAGCTAGTTATAAACCTATTCAGGGAAAAGAAGATTCCGCCAAGCCGTGACCAGCTTATCAGATCCTGTTACTGGAAACCAACCTTTTTTTCTTGGCGTTAGACCCCAGCTCAACAACATCTGGATGTCTGCCAGAGAAAACCATACCATATGGTCTTGTTATGTCTGACTGGTAGGGCCTAAGTGTGAAATACAAATGAAATAAAATAGGGAAAATAAAGCTTATCCCAGCCTGAGGTGGGTATAAATCCTGATGGGGCAAGGAGCAGTGCACATATCTGGTTGTTCTGAGTGTTGTAATTGGGGCAGAAATCAAGTGAACAGGGGCAGGAAACCAGTATTATTCTAACATAGGAAAACATGGCATATCAGGAAATAGGCACTGCGGGTTCGGATAATCATTTGTTCGGTAGTTATTAGACTACATATATGCCTATAGTACAGGCTTTACAATCCAATGCATTTTTATATGGGTTTCAATGAAAGGACTTGAAAAAACCAAATGGACACTGGGGATGAAACAAGGACAAGTTCAGTTTCTCAATCTCTCTTTTGTTCACACTTCTTGATATTATATTGGTCATTGAATTCACTGTATGAAATTTTACATATAGCTGAAGATTATGCTATGGTTATCAGCTCATCATTCCTTGTACTGGGTTAGCCATGTATCATTCCCCTACTACAAACTATAACATGATCAGAGAGTAATCATGAGCAGTGGAAGATATCACACAATAATAAGTAGTAAGCTGAATCTTCTATAAAGTCAACCAGAGCTTTTCCTTACGCACATAGAAGTCTTGTCTGTACAGGCTATAGACAGGGCAGCAAAATGAAGACTAGGATTTTCATATTGAAGGAAAAAAGTTGTAGTTTTTACATGTCCCCCTTACGTGCCTGGACCCCAGGAGGTGGAGGAGAAACAAACTGACATGCAATTAGGTTTGTTTAAGAAATGCTGAGTTTTCTCATTATTTTGTCCTGTTGGTAATCTTTTCTGAAAACATGCTCAGATTTCAATGTTGATAATTACATGGACTGTTTTCAATCATGAACACTCTCTTAGCATTATTTCAATTGGGCTTTCAATATTTTTTTTGACTTTTGGATAACTGCAGAGCTGCATTAAAAGGAAAGGTGTCCCTAATTAAAATGATAAATAACATACATTCCATGCTTAACACACCAAAACATTTACAAACTAGTGGCATAATTGCAGATAACAGTATATTTGTCCAAAGACTCTCTACCATAAAGCACTTAGCAGCTATGTTTGTCTTGCCACCACAGATCATGTGCATAGTCAACATTGATGGTTACAGTCTTTGTTTCTATAGTCATTGTGTGAGTTTGTATAGTTACCGAGGCTGTAACATTGCAACCATACCTGTAAAAATCCTTGAAGAACCTCCAAAATCCATGCATGACTCAAACACCACTATACATTGATTGACTATTCTTTTTTTTTGGTGCACAAATATGGAGCTATATATATATATATATATATATATATATATATATATATATATATATATATATCAGTCCTGGGCAAAGCCTTGATAATTATCTCAGTGATTACTGAATATATTGCAGGATAACAGAGCACAAAGTAGAGCAAGTGTCCTACAAGAGAAGCTCTCTGATGGTTGTGATGACTACATCAAGAAGAAGGCTGTTGTCATGTAGATGTTGATGTTATCATATCAGGGTGTGACATGAAATACTCTATGATGACATGGGGAGCATGTCCAATATAGACCAGGGTCACCATGAGCTCATCAGCTAAGGGAAGATAAACACACCATGAGGTCGTTACACAACTGTTATGTCAATGTCCTAGAGGGGTCCATTCATGAGCTTATTCTGATGCGGTATTAGTTCTAATTATTGAGGATTGTCTGAAATGTGTTTATTTCTTGATATTAAGTAGATTTAGATAGATATTACAACAGTTACTGTTGCCATTCCTATGGCATAGAAATTACCCTTTGCAGCCTGTAAAATTGGCCAATATGGGAGAGCTCTTATGTTATTTATTTTTCAGGTGTTTCTGTTTCATTGTTGTCTATCTATTTGACTAATGTTGTGCCTATGTTATGTCCATGGCTGGATCCATCTTTAATGGGTTGTTTGAGCCATTGTGGTTGAAGCTTTATGACTTCATACTATACATAGGATACTAAGCTTTTCACTGTAATATTTTGATAATGCTAATCTATGGCTGCAGTATATAGGGTGTGTTCCAACAACAATGACATAATGGACCTGTCACCTCTTCCTGGCAAATCAGAGGATCTGGTACATGCAGATTAATCATGAATGTGCAGCGTGCTGGGACACACTATCTTGGCAGGCACTGTGTTGTTATCACAGCTGTGGTAATCGATAGCTCTGGATATAACAGGACAGTTTTTGAATGAAGCATGGCTATATCATATGACCAAATCTAAAGATATTGATCCAAGGGAACTCTTTGGCAATGTGTACATGTAGTTGGAGTGTGCGATTGACAGTTTGTAGGAAATAACTGTCTGGATATGATATTATAAAGCCTGGGTTCAATAATAAGCTCTACTAAGATCTATGCTATTCAAACAATCTATACATAAGTCCATACATACATAAGAGAGTAGATATGCCCTAAGAGTTTTCATTGTGATAGAGATCTTAGTCAGTACTGACGAACTTCCTTAGTCATATTTGGCCCCTGTACTACCAACCTAGGTTAGCTAATAGGTTCAGGCTGCTCAGTAGGGACCAACTCTCCATTTCAATGTGTATCAAGCTGGACAGGGTTATGCCACATAACCACTGCCCCCTGGTCATCGACTCAGTGTTATCACACCTTGTCTCCACCCTGTGGGGCAGTGGTTATATGGGATGGCCCTGTCCAGGTGTAGGCTATCTCACTTAATCTTCGGTTATGTGAGGTATACCCAAGGTGTGAAGTGCTTTGTCTCTTTCTTCCACTGTGGGTTAATTATATAGTAGACAGAAGCCACCATCTGTCATGATTGATGTTAAAGAAAGATGACATTGCAGACCATTAGTAGAAGTTATGAATGAAAGTAAACAGACCTGATATCTAATATGTATTCATATTTGCAGAGGAGTTTAAATTGGCAACGTCTTGTGTATTTATTCTATACAAGCATACACAATAATAGTGGATTTTTAATTCTGGCAATTTCAGTAAAAATATATAACCCCTCCCCCAAAAACAAAAAAGCAAAGCATAATCACAGTATTCAGAATGGCTTGCGAGCATTGTCAAAAAAAATCAGAAGGATCTTAGAAGGTGAAAGACAATCCATAGACTTCAATATGCAAAAAACTCAATTGATGATCCAATGTTTGACAGAAAGGTCACTTTTACAATTTCAAGTACGCAGAACAGCACACAATAGGCCATGCGTGGCAAATACTCATGGATCTCAATTGTAGTTTTTGAGTTGTGATGGATAACTGATGTTAAATGTAGCAGTGCCATTCAGGGGAGTTTTCACCCTAATGGATTGCACACACCAAGCTGTCTGGCTGCTGACGGGTTATGGTAAAAAGGTGCGAGCTGTTAATGCCTTGTCTGCATGTGTATGAGCTAACACCAGGACCCACTTGGAATTGATGTAGGTAACACATATTTAAACTCAAAGTACATTTCTCTAGGGAAAGACTTTGAGACTTGTTAAATTTGTTTTTTTGGTATTGTTTATCACTCAAAGAGTACTTGGGGCTTTGCTAAATTATTTTGGCACTAAAGTATCCTAAACTCTAAGGAGGCTTACAAATATATGCCATCATTGTCAATCATCTAGTAATGCAAGCTTTTGGGTATAGTGAGAAGATTTCTCAGATGGCAATTGGCAAATGTTATTCTCTAAATAGTGGCTTGCCTTATAATCAGGCTTTAAGTAGGTGCAAATGGAAATTTCAAGAGTAAAGAATTTTGAAGTATATTTTGATCAGAGCAGGGAGCAACATGGAATGGGTTTTTGAGAATATTTTCAGAATAGGAATCCACATATTCATTTAACTATTCAGTGGTTTTTTTGTGATATTAGATGTGTCTCGACATCTGACCCTTATTCTCACCACCCTATAGTGTTCCTGGTTGTTGTGGATATAGATAGTGCCATTAGGAGTTCCTGGATGTGCTCATACATACAGGTCATTCACAGAATCACTCAGCTTCTTCCTCTACCCTGCTGGCCTTGAGGCTAACAAAGTTAATACACTTGGCCGACCTGCATATCTTATATGAATCAGATATATGTAAACATTTATACAATGGCACACTATAAAATTAATTAAGTCAAACTTCTAGCATTTGTAAAGTCAAACTAAAACAAGTTAGTTAGAGACCTGTTCAGGGAAAATGGGATTCCGCCAAGCCAGGACCAGCTTATTAGATCCTAGTACTTGAAACCAACCCTTTTCTGGGCCTCAGACGCCAGCTCCACAATATCTGGATGTCTGCCAGAGAAAACCATACCATATGGTCTTGTTATGTCTGACTGGAGAAAAGGGGTAAGTGTAGAATACAACCCAAATAATAAAGGGAAAATAAAGCTTATCCCAGCCTGAGTCGGGTATAAATCCTGAATGGGGAAGGGGCAGTGTACATATCCGGTTGTTCTGAGTGTTGGGGCGGAAGTCAAGTGGACAGGGGCAGGAGATCAGTATTGTTCTAACATTGAAAAACATGACAAACCACAAATTAGGCACAGCGGGGTTCTGATAGTTGTTTGTTCGGTAGTCATTAGACTATATATAAATATGCATATAATACAGGTTTTACCATCTAATGTTTTTTAATATGTGTTTAAATTAATGTGCAGAAGGTATGAGAATCAGGAAGTTGTATAAAGCTTTGCACGTTGAACATTTGCATCTTTTCAAGAATTGGATTTTAATAGCTCCTTGCTGTCCAACACATTTAGGGGAAAATGAATTGACTCCATATAATCCATCAATTCAAAACGCCTATAGAATGAAAATGAATTGACTCCATATATTTATCAATTCTAAGCCTATAGAATCTAAAAATGGACAATCATCTACATGTTCACTCTCAATAAGCTGCTTCAGAACAATTTCCATAAGATATACATTTCCAACACTTTATGTTCAGGGAGTTTGATCTAAATCTTTTATAACTGTATTGATGTAGCCAAATAAGTTATCATTGAAGTCGCAATGTTGATTGGTTCGGGAAAAAAGGTATTCTGTTTTCATCAGATAGTCATTTATTCATTTGTGCTCTTTCATACTTGAAAAGGTGAAGCGTCTGACCCAATCACAACTATATAAAGGACAGAGTAGGCTAATATAGGGGATAATCAGTTTTGTCTAGATTCAAACTTTTTTTTATTTGTTCAATGTGAATGGCATTAGACTTTGTCCTACCTTAAAGGATATCTAAATTGGAAAAAGAAAAAGAGGAAGAAGCATAAGAAGAATTAATGTCAAGCAGTGCAGTGAAATTCTTTCCAATCCCTTCTTCCTCTAAAGCGGCACAGATAAATATATCCACGGGAACAAGAGCGGTAGAAAATCTCATTTTCACCTCAGGTGGCTGTGAGATAAAACCCTTGACGGATCAAATTGGTGTCTCATTGAGGCTTTCCAGCGAATAAGGAAGGCTGGTCACAGTCTCCTCAAGTCTACTCAAGCTTTAATAGAGCCCTGTAATGTGCCCCCTGTATTCATGATGATGGGTGTCTATTGAGGTAGGATTACACCTGGCAGTGGTGGAGGAGGAACACAATAGCAGTGATTGGGTGTAAACCCAGATTAATTCAGAAGTGCCTACAAACCCGCTGGCAATTATGCAAAGGCACCCATATGCATCACCACTGAGTCAAAAGCATCTTGACAAGTTGATTCTCTGGGCCTTAAAGGAATAAGATTCGTATCAATATGTAATGTACTGAATTAGAGTGGTCTCACATTAAATTCTGTGACTGTATTCCCTTGGTGAATTGAAACTGGATGTGCATAGGGGTAATAGCTTTAGGCTCAGTGTAATGACTTTGTAACAATTGGATAGGCTTCGACCGGGTTAGGTCTTTGACCGGGTTTGGTCTTTGACAGGGTTTGGTCCTTGACCGGGAGGCTAGAAAAGGCTATTTTTCTTTTTTTTCATCTTTTTCCCATATCGCTACTACTAGAAAATATGTGGATGGATATTTTATAATACTATGGACAGTGTGGCTCTTTAAATTCCACATAATATAGAAAGTGATGTATTTGACCAGGCAGAGGAAGTAATTTAATATTATGCTCTAATGCATGTGAAGGAGCCTACATATAGACTTAAATTAATCTCCTTTCATATAGTGTGAAAATATCCTATATGGGTGTTTTTCACCCATTTCTTACTCGATAAGTCTAATTTATGCTATAATAATGTTTCCCGGTCAAAGACGTCACCCGGTCAAAGATGTCACCCGGTCAAAGACGTCACCCGATCAAAGACGATCCAATTGTTACAAAGTCGTGAGACTTAGCCTTTAGCTGCGACCACCTTACATCTTCTATACTTAACCCAGAAAAAGGGTTGACCAAATTTTTGAATAAAGGCCATAAGCCATCAGATTACGGGGACCTGTTTAAAACTGGATGTAATTATGTATAGGATTACAAAAAGTGGAATGACTTGACCTTCAATACTCTCTATGATGACCACTTTGATAACCATGCTTTGTCTATATCACAAAGCAATAATTGGTTCAAGCACTGCATCAGAAATATTTTTTCGATAATCCACCTAATCCTAGTGCTTATTACATTTTCAATGTGGCAATCCAATCATTTCTATCAGCACCCATCAATATCCTTGCTTGCATAACCTTTGCCCCAAGTAGAAATGCTAAGCAGACTCATTAAGCTTTATATCTAGTAACAGAGTTTATTTTTTTCTAAAGCTGGATTAAACTATGATTGTCATAGTTTTTCACATGGATGAAAGACTTGACTGAATTCAGTGCACCTGAGTGTGTTTCATGTATTGGTCAACATACTAAAAATATCATGGAGTATTAAAGGTTGGTTATCAAGGAATGGTTAACATTTTTTACAGTAAAGTGATAGAACAAGGTAAGTTTTGAGAAATCTCGATGATTATTATTTACAAAATACAGTAAAAGAGACAGTATTCAAAAAAGAAGCTTGCCTACAGGTCTGTATTTCCACACACAGTATGCCGGCATGCAGCCTCGAACCCTCCAGGCCCATTGCAGCCGTCAGGCTGTAATGGGCCTGGACAAATTTGTATCTAGTAACTGTGACCTACTTAGAAAATGATCCAGGATCCTGGATCATTTCTTAATGAGATAGCTCAACTACTGATTGGTAAGCCATGGTCACATGACCATGAATGACATAGATATGTTGTGTTTGGCCTCATGGGTTCGAATCCCACCTTGGCAGAAAAGTAGGTTCGTTTTTTTACATTATTTATTTGGCATAATTGAAGCATAAATACCCCTATACTGGTATAATAATATCACATATTGCATATTTGGATAGAGACAATAGTGTAATAGAGGTGCATTGTACAGATATAAAAATGACTACCCATTGTGCCAAGGTGGGACTCGAACCCATGAGGTCCAGATTGCTTAAGTCTAGTACTAGTCAGTACATAAGTACTCTCCCAGACTGTATACATACAGTCGGGTCCGGCATGATGAGTTGGTAGCCATTTAGTCATGGATATAAACTTATTGTCATTCCTCTAGGCAGATAAGGGGAGAAACAGGAACAAAAAGACAGTTGTGCCAAAATAGCTGAGGCTAAAACTAGATAGCTGTCACAGGGAGACAGGGGACACTTCACCAATTGGCCTCATTGTCTTCATCTTGCTATCCTTCTTATACAGGCGGACAAGGTCTTAAAATTGCAAATAGTTCCCAGAACTTCATATCATTCACACAAGGAAGTTTAAAAATATGAAATTGTACCTATTAGCAGAGATAATGCTATGGTTGTTGACTCATATACCCTTGTACTGGGTTAGCCATGAATCATTCCCCTACTACAAACTACAGAGGGATCAAAGAGTAATCATGAGCAGGATATCACAGAAAAAAAAATATAAAGCTGAATCCTATGTGAAGTCAGCCAGAACTTTTTTTTTAATCAATTTTGTTACAAATATGTCCGTGCATAACTATAGTTATAGTTATCCAGAGCTGGGTGGCTAAGTGGCTGAGTGGCTGAGTGGCTGAGTGGCTGAGTGGCTGAGTGGCTGAGTGGCTGATTGACTGAGTGGCTGAGTGCCTGACTGGATGAGTGGCTGGGTGGCTGAGTGGCTGAGTGGCTGAGTGCCTGAGTGGCTGAGTGGATGAGTGGCTGGGTGGCTGAGTGGCTGAGTGGCTGAGTGGCTGGGTGGCTGAGTGACTGAGTGGCTGAGTGGCTGAGTGGCTGAGTGGTTGAGTGGCTGGGTTGCTGAGTGGCTGAGTGGCTGAGTGGCTGAGTGGCTGAGTGGCTGAGTGGCTGAGTGGCTGGGTGGCTGAGTGACTGAGTGGCTGAGTGGCTGAGTGTCTGAGTGGCCGAGTGGCTGGGTGGCTGGGTGGCTGATTGACTGAGTGGCTGAGTGGCTGGGTGGCTGAGTGGCTGGGTGGCTGGGTGGCTGAGTGGCTGAGTGGCCGGGTGGTTGGGTGGCTGAGTGGCTGAGTGGCTGGGTGGCTGAGTGGCTGAGTGGCTGAGTGGCTGGGTGGCTGTGTGGCTGATTGACTGAGTGGCTGAGGGCTGAATGGCTAAGCAGCTGAGTGACTGAGTTGCTGAGTGGCTGAGTACCTAAGTGGCTGAGTGGCTGGGCGGAGTGGCTGATTGGCTGAGTTACTGATTGGCTGATTGGCTGAGTGGCTGATTGGCTGAGTGGCTGAGTGGCTGGGCGGAGTGGCTGATTGGCATAGTTACTGATTGGCTGAGTGGCAGAGTGGCTGAGTGTCTGAGTGGCTGAGTGTCTGAGTGTCTGAGTGTCTGAGTGTCTGAGTGGCTGAGTGGCTTGGCTGAGTGGCTTGGCTGAGTGGCTTGGCTGAGTGGCTTACTGGCTGAGTTGCTGAGTGGCTGGGTAGCTGATTGGCTGAGTGGCTGACTTGCTGAATGGCTGGGTGGCTGAATGGCTGGGTGGCTGAGTAGCTGATTGGCTGATTGGCTGAATGACTGATTGGCTGAGTGGCTGAATGGCTGAGTGGCTTTGTTGCTGAGTAGCTGATTGGCTGAATGACTGATTGGCTGAGTGGCTTTGTTGCTGAGTAGCTGAATGGCTGAGTGGCTGATTGGCTGAGTGGCTGAGTGGCTGATTGGCTGATTGGCTGATTGGCTGATTGGCTGATTGGCTGATTGGCTGATTGGCTGATTGGCTGAGTGGTTGAGTGGCTGAGTGGCTGATTGGCAGCCAAGGGAAGATAAACACACTATGCTATCGAGTCCGCTATTCGGTAGGAAACTTTCAAAGGCTTTAGAATCACAACACTGTTACCTAGTTTTTAGAGGAGTATAAAATAACTATGGGATATCAGCACTTTTCAAGAAGTAATTAGGAAGTTAAGTGGCACAGCAAGGTGCGATTGTCAGCAAAGGATGTTTAGTAGTTCTTCAATAGTAGTAATCTTTCAATACTTTTACCTAATCCCCATAAGATATTCTATCTATTTTCTCCACTTGTTCAGATCATACATCTCATTCACATAGCATGCTCCTCATTACGATGTATATAATAGTAATATTCAAGTCCACTGTAAATAGTAAGTGTAGGTACACCATAGAATACACTGTAGTTTTACATTATGTATACTTTAGTTTTACAGTAGTTTCTGTTCTAACCTAGACTGAACTGTACATCTACAATATCTGCTAATGTATACCAAGACTATAGTGTCACCTTCCTTAAAGAAATGATATTCCACCTTTGTGAATGAAATGGCTTTTGGATTAGGATGAGTAGTTGAATCCCACACTAATCTGACAGGGGGGATATGGATGGTGTCTGGTGTCTGGGAGTGTGTGAGCAAGCAAAAGTTCTGCCTCCCAGGCATTCTTGGAACTAGGGAACTGGTGAGGATGGGAACCAGACACTTGGAGCATTAACTACCACCATTAGCTGCTACCCCAGGTCTACTCTGCTACACCTGATACATCCTATTGGTATAAGGCAGCACTGTCATGCCATGCATCTTTAGGAGAAGAACGAAAGAACTGTCCAAACCACACCGCCTGCTGTCAGAATATGGTATTTTAAACATTTGACTTAGACATGGCCAAGGAGGGCTCAAGTGACCATATCAGAGTCAAATCTTACTTACATGTGGTCAAAACACTGTATGACATTCAAGAGATAGGGATTAATCAAATTTCATTCATGGAATGAAGGATGTATTAGCTGTAAGGAAAGATTCTAAAATTTGGTGAAATAGCAAGCCATAAAACGATCCATACTATTGAACTAATATATATAGGTATCATTCTCAATTATTCTCTGTAGAAGCGCTCATGTCAGTGCAACAGATCACTGTCTATACGGTCTTTGCGAAGACATGCAGGACAGTGGCAATGTCCGCCTAGAATGACACCGGTCCGGCAGATGCACAAGTGTAGCAGGACGGAATGTCCAGTCACATATTGAGCTCTTTGAACTCAAAGAATTCTATAGGAGTTCGAAAGCAATATACTGTGTAAAACAGTTTATCCTTATTTGGCCATAAATGATTATAAATATTATGTATTTTTGAGTGGACTATACCATTTTAAACTTAAAATGCATAAATCCTCAAATATGTGATTATCCGGTCCTTCAAAAATGTGGCTGGTCCTGCAACATTGAAAATTTGTAGGACCGAATGTCCTGTGGGATGAGATTTTTTCCCAAAGACTGTCTATTACTCTCTGCAAAAGCGCAAAAGCGCTCAGCAACTTCAGCAACCAAATATTTATATTTATAGGTGTCAACAAAACTGTTTATCATGCTAGACTTAAGATTGATTAGCATAAAGACGGTGTGTATTCTTCTTCTGTATTTAGTATTTAGTACAATACAAGTATTGCCATATCACTTGTGAGTAAATTATTCATGCCACCCTAAAGAACTACATATATAAATATATATATATATATATATATATATATATATATATATATATATATATATATATATCACGATAGAGCTGGTATATAACTCTTTCTTGTTGGTTGTATAGTATTATTATCCCCCAACAGTTAAGTAAAGTTTATAAAAGCAACTCCAGGCTAATATGCTATTCTTCTCTTGTCAATGTAATGATCTTTGCCACGGTCTAGGGTGCTCGTTCCAACAAAACCTACATCATGAACCTGTCATCCCCTCCACATAAATCAGGGGGGTTAATCCTGACCAATAAATCATTAATGAGCAGCATTTAGGTGCACAGCAAACTGGCAGGTACTTTGTTATTATCACAGCTGTTGAATCAATAGCTGTGGATAAAACAGGAAAGTTATACAATGAAAACAGGAGTAATTCCTGTCGCCAATCATATTGATCAGGTAAAACTCTCATAGCAATGTGTACATGTAGTGTGATTGCAGATGATAGTTGCTAGCGTATTGTACAGCTCTACTGAAGTTAATATGAGTTAACTGAGTAATAGTCTTATTTACCAGTATCATCTTTAATTAGTTTTCATATTTCATTTTCAACTCAAGGATGGTATAAAAGGAGCTAATTTTTTCCTTTTTTTTTCTTTTTTTTAGCGTTTACATAATTCATTCCTTGGGTTGCTTCCTCCAGTAACTTCAGCAACCACAGAATATAAGGCTTAAAATGGCATGCAGGCAGGACCTAATTTTGGTCAGCCTAATTTAGGGCCGGAGAATGGCCTACAAGCCAGGCTCCATGTTTTAGCTGAAACAACAGGGCTTTGCCTGTGTATCAGTTGAGCTTTTCCTATAGGCATAGTGAAAAACTACATTATTGAATGTAGTATCTTATATTCCCGTCCCGAATGAATCAATTTAGAATGCTGTACAGAAACACAAATTTAAGGGAGCATTGAATTTGCCCTTTGAAAGACAGAATCAATCCAATATGCAAAGTAGGGAGAATTGGTAACATTATGGAAGCAAAGATGAAATGTCACTCTAAAGGTCCTTTCAACTGTTGAAAGATGAAAGAACTATTTTCCGGTTTGATTTTGCTACTATAAAAGAAGATTACTGTGTAGGTGTCTGCATACATAATTTAACCATGGAAAAGAGGCGGCTTCAATTAAATGGCATGGGAATCATATTGTCTGGGCCTGTGTCTATATAAGTGGGTAGTATGGGCTATTATTATACCTAGCATATGATAATGGTATTCATTAAGCCTAGGAGTCTGTATGGCCACTGTGGGCCCTTTCTCATGAAAACTGTGCATGGCCAAAACTGGCTATGTTCTGGTCTGCCATTTTTTTCAGAGCAGGGGTGGACAATTCTTTTTTTCTTTATCAGATAAAACTCGATGAGATCTAAAAAAGGACAATTTTTTTTTCACCAATTTTTCTTTTTTTTTGCCCCCAGACCCACCCAAGGGGTCAAAAATTACCATTTTTTAGCCCTGGATAGGATATTTTTACTGTATTTGGTCAATTTTCTTAAAACCTACCATAGGCATATGGTCGAAAATCACAGAAAGTGTGCATATGGGGCTTAGGGGTGAATGCTGGGGCCTGAAAATAAATCTTGAAGTATCCCAAAGTTATTTCTCGTAGGTAATATATAGGTATTGGGTTCTCTCCTCATGAAATATTATGAGTTAAATATGAAATCTGTTGCTATGGTTACACCTGGAACCTAGATACCCTGGATACTATGTCCGGGCGAGTGACAATTGTTTGTTTTTCTCAAGGGTTGGCTATATAACTTCCCATCTGTGATTAGTCCCTATTTATACATTTTTTCTCATTGAAGTGGGTCTTAGGGATTAGTTTTTGAATGTTTTTGGCTATGCATAATTGGTACAATCCTTGGCATTGGGTCATTTTGTAAAGGGGCTTGACATACATTTTACCTTAATTTTATATCCCTAAATATACATTACTTGTCATTTTGGCTAAAAGGAGTACCAAGTTAGGTAGGTAGTACCAATTATATGGGAGACAAGCCCCAGCGCATATACTCTTGGGTGGTATATAGCTGTAATGCGCCAAAAATCTGTACATGCTTAAGAATCTCAATTAAAAATGCCTTGTAATAATGCAAAATGTCACTCGGGCGGACATTTCTCCATTAAAATACTGTTGAATACTGTAAAAGTGGAGGTGAGGTTTCTCTTCTATGTGGGTTTTGATGTGCATGCATTTTTTTTCTCCTAGTCCCGCTATTGGCAGGGCTCAGTGCAGTAACTATGAATAATGATACTCATGAATAATGATACTATGTTATACATGTATAAGACAATGGTATTACCTCATGCTGATTACGGTGACATATTCTATGGAGTTGCTAGGAAAGCTATTCTTGAAAAAAGTCAAGTGGTAGAAAACCGAGCCCTTCGTATGAGCATTGGCTTAGATTATAGATTTCCTGTACATGTAATTATAACACATCAGCTAGCTTCCATATCAAAACTAGAACCCAGACGCAGAATGCAATTGGTAAGATTTAAGTTTAAACAGAAAAATAATGTAGAAATTGTGAATAATAGAAAAATCTTTACTGGAGATCATGATGCCCTACTTTTTCTATGTATCAAGTCAAAAAAGGAATCATGTAAAAAAAGTGCATTATACAGGGAGGCAGTGGCTTGGAATAATCTGTCTGTTAACATAAGAAATATACAAGACTATGAAGCCTTTAAACTAATAGGAAAAAGTGGCTGGGAAGTACAAACTACCCAATTATATAGTAACTGCATCGTATCATTATATCTATGTATTTCTACCTTGCTACAAATTAATTTACCCATAATGTAAATCCTACCGGTAGTAAATGTTATATGAGAATGTATGTATGGTATCTTGTTACTATTGACCTACATACATAAACTTTACATTATATGTGTATGGAAAAAGGGGGCGTGGCCCCTGCTAACTGGAAAGGGAGGATGGTACATTTCAAAGGCACTGGAGGACATGAAGCTGGCATGATGCCGGGCATATACCTGATATGATAGTCATATAGGGTCATGTTCACGTACCTACATAAACAATAGATCATGTAGGGTCACGTTCACGTACCTACATGTATAATAGGGTCACGTAGGGTCATGGTCATGTAACTACATGTTAAATAGGATCATGTAGTGTCATGATTATGTACCTACTAGGTAGACTACATTTACAATGGGATCATGTAGGGTCATGGTCACGTAGCTACATGTTCAATGGGATCTTGTAGGGTCATGGTCATGTACCTACCTTCCATTCCACCGTTCATATATTGCTTAATATCAGTTGATCTAGAGCAGATAGCAAAATGCAGATTTCTGCATAGCATTACAGATATATTTCTCTTTCCGGTGGTAGGTCCGCCACTTTTGTAGACCTATTATTACTGTATTAAATGTCATGTAGACTTTTAAGTATCACTCGCCCGGACATATCTCGCCCGGACATATCGCCCGGACATAATACATCTTTTACCCTGCTGTTGCAGATTGTGACATGGAACCAAATGTTCTATACACCGGGCAGTTAGGTACATTGAAGGGGTAAAAAACTGGCAGAGTTAGCATAGTTAAATACATTCATGGTAGACAGGCACATGGATAATGTAATTTAGGTCTCCAGTTGACAAAATCGACTACTTTTAAGGAATAACACTCATGGCCCCCTCAGGAAGAAGATTACAGAGGAATTCCAATTTTTTTTCCGCTATACAAACGCTACAACATAACTCTAATTTTTAATGACAAAAATGAACCCATATGCATTATGGGTAAAAGGTGGGGGGTGGGAATGTTGCTAAAAATTCGCGCGGACATTCCAGTTCACAAAATTCGAATTACTTGAAAAATATAGAAAAAATGCCCCAACTGACACAATTTCTGGTTCATGTTTACCATAAGAACTCATAGTTTGAGCAAAAAATATGAAACCGCACACACCTAGTGCCTTTACTTGAGAGTTTTATAAAATAAGTAATTTTTTCCTAATTATGGACCGATTTTGGGTCATTTTCGGCCTATTTTCGGCCCCTGGTGCCATAAATATAGGTAACTAACCATGTAAACCCATATGTAACATCAAGAACTCAGCCATCCCGATATCCTAAGACAGAAAAAATCATGAATAAATGAATATCCTAAGAATGCTGACCTGCGGAAGTGCAAAAATCTCATCTGCACAGTTTCTGTGATTTATGACCATATAATTATTTTTATTTTTCATATTAAGCAATTGTTTTATGCTTAATTTAAGCCTAAAATCATACTTTTTGGCCAATTTTTGACTGTGCCAGGTCCAAAAAACCAATGGGGAAGTTTTGTCCTGCCGTCAATATTCAACCATTAAAGCAGTAATAAAAAAATATTAACCAAATCTATGGGGTTTAGTCATACATTGAATGAAAGAGCATATTTTGCTGCATCGGATAAAAAAAGAATTGGTAGCCTAAATGCAATACCTTGGGTAGGGTGTGGGTTTAAGTGGTTCTCAGTGTATTGATTTTTAATTCTTAATTTATGTCCTGCCTTCACACAGATTCCTAATTCATGTCCTGCCTTCACACAGATTCCTAATTCATGTCCTGCCTTCACACAGATTCCTAATTCATGTCCTGCCATCAATATAACAAGAAAGTGACTGGAGATGTTTTATCATAATTATTTTCTGCCATAAAATGATGTTATCTTATGGGGTTATACTTAAATACATCACATCACATGAATAGATACATATATACATGATATTATGAACTTCAAGCTGTAGAGAGGAGAGGTAAAAAATGAAATATTGTGCTTTTTGGGCAAAATTTGTGTCCTGCAAGCAATATGACACACTTGTTGTCAGGCTGGTGTGGAGCACTATCAAAAATTTTGGCAGGCTATTGTGATATACCACTGGAAAGAGGAGGCTTTGATATCTCATGTTCAAATACTGAATAGTGTCAATCATTTTTTTGATGGAAATGCAGAGGAACTGAAAGTAAGCTGAATTGTTATGCAGTGAAAAATATGGGAAAACCCACCTCATTCTGCCCCATTTCTCCCTCAGTACAAAAGAATATGCAACCTAGCAGTCTCTCCGACTATCTACATTGCCAGCAACATAGGTTCTCTTACTGGAAACAAAAAAAAATTAGACCTCTAAGCAGTTTTTGCTGAAATTAGGCCTAACACCCCTAAAATCACATTTCTGGTGTGAAGGCAGGACACAATTAGCAGGGTGCCTACTTAGGTTGGTTACCATGGCAACCATTTTGACACCACACCCATTCCATTCCACACTTTTATAGCTCATCACATGAATATATGTCAGAAAAAAAATTACGACTCTACTCCAAGATTTTCAAAAAAAGTCCAAAAATCGTCCGTGCACAGTAATGGTGAGAACTGGCCTGTGTCATACACCCACGTGTGGGCGTATGGGCCGTATGCCCACGGCTGGGACTAGCCGTGGGCATACAGCCCATACGCCCACGCCGCAGGGGTGGCGCCCTCCCCCCCCCCCCACCCCGGGAGAATTTAGAACTACCCCGGTACCAGCCGTGAGTGGGAATTAGGTCACCAAACTAGGTCACCCACAGCGCCCACTCGCTAAAATCATGGAATTGTAGTATATTGTACAGGTCCATGCTAAAATGAACGACCTAGTAATGTTTTATAAAGCTCAGTAAAGAGTCAGGATTTGAAGATGGAGGGTTTATATTATTTATAAAAATTAAAATGCTTAGGAGTCCTATGCATTAGCCTACCGAACAACTTTTGCAATGCTCCCACACTCCCGGGTGACACTCCCATTAGCTCCCATTGGAACAGTGAAATCGACAACGTCCTTATTTTATTAAATGAGGAGGTGAGGGGGGGGGGGTGGCTAGGTATAATAAAGCCAAAACCACACTTGAAAGCATACAGCCTCTGCACGGCCATGCGCGTATCAATACATGTACGGGACTCTCGTGCTACGCACTCGAGCCCGTACATGTATTGATACGCTTATGGCCGTACAGAGGCTGTATGCTTTCTCGTGCAGTTTTTGTTTATTATTCCCTATATAAGAGTGGGGCACACCGTCGTTGTGTACATCATTCAGACATTTTACATATCACATTCAATGTCATCTGACTTAAATGTCTTTCAGGAAACGCTGCAGATTCTATCGATGTTGTATGACATATTAGAAGCATGTTTAATATAAGATGTAGACAGAACATAATCTATGCAATTTGTGCAATGAAGGCAAGCGGCAACTTGATCAGCATACAGTTTCAAGAGTTGTTTGCATACAGCATTTGACTTGTGGACTTTGGTGTGGGTAAAACAAATCCATTAACAAGTTTTGGAAAAAAATGATAATGGCCTATTTGCAGTATGCAGATAAAACATCACATAAAAGGGCAAACATGTCAAACACCCATAAAACTCAAGGGTACTTTTGTTGTTGTAATGGATGACAAATGCTATGTGTGACGATACTAGTCAGGGTACATTTTGACCTAGTGGATCACATGAGACCCACTGTATGGCTGCTAAATGGTTAGAGTAAAAAGGTGGACAGCTCCCATGTTATATCTGTATTGGTCTAAAGTAATACCGGGATGTATTAAGAAAAGAGGGATAGCTCATACATGAGATGATGGTGTTTAGTTGGGGTTTTGCCGTAACTTGAATACGCTGGCTACCTGCGTGTAGTATATAGCCAGTATTGTATGATGGGGTCACGTCTGCCCCGTACCAAACAGAGGTACATCTGTCTTCATAAGGCATGTGTGACCCTAGCATACAATACACGCTTTATTACACGACCAGAAGACAATTTTCCAGCCCTCCTACCTTTTAATTGTTGTTTACATTGCGAATTGAGTTGTTTATATCGTTAATTTGCATCGTTCACATTGTCGTCTGCTTTGTTTACATCACCGCCATTGCCAGATCACGTGACCAACATGCTGGTTTCTGATTGGTCTAGAGCCCCAAAAAGCGTACCACACGTAGGGGTGGTATGGGAAAACGTACCACACCACCGGGTGGTACGATTTTCCTTCTTTGTTCTTATTCAGAATCGTACTTATAATGTTAGGTTGTGTAATAAAATACACGCAGGTGTAGGCCAATTAAAGGCCTGTCAATCATCCAGGTTCAGGGAATTTCTGTCAGGTGACACCTCTGTCTTGCACTATGTTTTACATAATGCAATTCACCACCTACAGGACTGTATGGAACTATGCGTCAGATTTTGGCCAAGCCTGGCCCCCCACCTGGCTCACAGAGTGGATTGGCCTACACCTGCGTGTACGTAGCCAGCGTATAATTTGAACAGAACATTGTTTGCCACTGTTTAAATCTCAATGGGGAGCTGAATAAAGGAGTTTTTAGGAACTGCCCACAAAACCATTGCACTATTACATGTACCCTCCTGATGTGAGATGTAATTAACCTATGCTGATCCTCACAAAGTACTAATTTGTGAATGACTTGCAGCGATGTAGCCCATATGGTTGGGAGATGTCCTAAAGTAGGTAATACATACTTGTAGAATCTCTCGCCATACCCGGTACCCTAGGGCGACCAGCTCAATAAGATATTGAGGTCTGCCACAGCTAACTATACAATATATTACTGGTAAGAAGAATGATAAAGGAAAATTAACTTTATCACAGCCTCAGGTGTGTATAAATTCTTGCGGGCGAACTCCCATATTCAGACTTGCTCTTGTGAGGGCCAGAGCAGCGTAAGTCAAGTCGAAGGCACCAGTGATTCAGTGCTTTTTTACCATAAAAAAACATGGCAACTCAAATATGATGCAAAGTGTCATCCCAAAAAATGTCACTACCAGGTCTACATTTATCAGGACAACACTTTAAATCTGGTCAATGTACTGCCCAATAGAAATCAATGAAAGCTCTCTTCAGTCTATATCAAAGATAGAGCTTCCCAGGCCCATGAATGAGTTCAGAATGAGCTCTTTTTTATGCACCCTCTTTACCACAGCTGGAGGCCTATGTAGTCTAGGAGGTCATGATTCATCCAAGATGCTCTGCGTCTGATGTGAAAATGCTAGGCTGTACCACTGCAAGGTTAATGTATTGACGTCCTATGGCCAAACTAAATGACTTCCTCGGGCATCCATGAGGGCCGGCACTATAGGGCTTGTAACATTAGTTGCGGAACCTTACTTTAGGTGTGGAACTGTATGTCTGTGACACAATAAAGCTACTACATATAGTTGTATAGCTTTAGGCAATTATGATTGTGTGTGTATTATAATAGGTAGGTCAATCAGAGCCCAGGATTCCGGGCCTGTATGTGTCGCAGTGCTAAACACCCATAATGAAATGACTTTTTTTGCTGTCACATAGAGATGTACCATGCCATATGAGATATCGGGTATAAGGGAAAGATACATGACCTTCACATCCTGTATTATTTCTAGATTTCGTATTTACATAGAATTAAAAATGAATTGGTAAAAGCAAGCCATATAGGCAAGTACCCCCTAAAACCCCCCAAAAATCCCCGGCACTAGGTAGAATACATTTTGTCAGTATTCTTTGAGTTTGCTGTAAAAATATGCTATCGTCATTGGGAAATTGAATTAATGCTCTGAGTTAGAGTCCCATAGAATCTAATTCTGAAAACAACTACTTAATAAAGGAAATATTCTCTAAATGAGAGCAATTTCCCTACAGCACACAGTATGACAGGTCCAGCTAATAGGCCCCAGTATAGCCACAGCAGTGGTGGAGTGACAGAGAGTTACAGGTGCATTCAGACAATATTTTATTTTCAGAAAATCATAGAGAATAATCTATCAATGATACATTGAATATGATATGTAAAATGGTATAGCATTTTTGTGGTTCTGAATCCTACTTGATACCCTGAGTATACTGTGTGTGACATGATGACATCTGATAATTTCCCAAAAATCCGTTGCTCTACCTAATTATGGCATAAATGTTAGATGTATGAATACTACCTACAAAGTGTTGTAATGTTGCCATGGGTAAGAAGATTTGTTTTAGTTTTCCAATACTCTACGTGGTAAGTAGCTACTTTGGATGCTTATATATACATGTATGCATATTCTTATTTGCGGATTCTTACTCTTTTTCTCATTTCAGAACTTTGTTCTATTATTTTATAAAACACCCATCAAACTGCCCCCTTACCTAATTAATAAATAGAGATGCGAAATAGCAAGCAGGTCAATTAAACTATTTCTCAATCTTTTTTGGCTGTGTCTCACAAACATGGGCCAATGTTTTTGTCTATGACCGGGTGCAATCTATGACCGCGTGCAATCTATAACCGGCATGACAAATAAAAGCTCATTTAGGACAGATTTACATAGACATTTTAAACAAAATGTTCTACAATATGTGATGCATAAATTGACGTGGATGGCTGTCTGGCTAACGTAGATTACATTTCCTTCCTTTTCCTTGCTAGCCGGTCATAGATTGCACCCGGTCATATACGATAACATTGGCCCATGTTCGTGAGAAACAGCCCTTTGCTGCTTTGTCAAGGCAGTCCAGAGGCGTTGGTGGGCACTCGGATTTTGGCTATTCTCATTTTCACATCATGAGGACATGGGATAAAACCATTGACTGCTAAAATTGGTGTCTTTTCAATAGAACATGAGGCAGCTGCTAATGCCCCTGAAGCCTCCTCACACTTCAAAAGAGCTCTGTGATGTGGCTCCCTTTCTCCTGGCCGCTTGGTGCATATATCTTTAGATTGCAGTGACCTGAGGCCTTCCTTATAAGGGTGGCAGGTAGACCATAGTAGCAATGATTTGGTATCAACCCAGATATATTATGAAGCGGCTACAATACCAATGGCAGTTATGCATAAGCAGCCATATTCATCACCAGTTGAACAAAACCATCTTGAAAAGGAGATTCTCAAAGTCTTAAGTTATCGGATAGAAACTGATGAATTGGATTACAGTGCTGTAATGCAAGGCTCTGCAATTCATTTTGACATGGTTATAGGATAAACCAATTATGAGCTGATGGATGAACTCAAGACACTTCTTTGATTTCAAATTCAATTTGGCATGGAAGAAGTAATCTTCTGTTCCAGAGGCTGTAAATAAGAGTAAATGCTGTCCAGGATTTCAAATATTGAGGGCACATAACTGTAGTTAGTGTTCCCAAAACATATGCTGACAGGGGGATTTTTGTCTTTATTTACCTTCTCAACCTGGTTCTGTGTGACTTGCCCCGGAAGCATAAGTTTAATAAGAAAAAGAATGTATGCTGAGCAGTGCACAGATGTATAGTGGGACTGTCATGTTTGTTACAATACTGCAAATTCTCATAATCATGGTTTAGAATAATTTTGGACTTATTCTTTGTAAATACCACTTTGGTCCCATCAAGTTCAAGTTCAAGTTCAAGTTCAAATTTCTTTATTTTAATTGCAGCCAGGGGACTCAATTGGTCCGAGTTGTCCGGTTACAATAAGCATATATACTCCTTTGTCGACTTAATACAATTGTCATGTAATCAAGTCCCATCAAATTTAAAGATATGTAAAGATTATTTTTGTTGGGATTAGGTGTACATAGACACATAGGCCTTTTAGGTGTGTTTCCTAATTCTGATGAGGAAAGGTGACATAGAGAGGAAAGTAAAGTATGAACTTGAAAAGGGATTTTGGAGGTTCATAACCTTACCTGTTTTATGTGACTACGGATGGACATAAGAATGAATTAGGATGGCTTTGATGTTCATAAAACAATTCGATCTGAAGCAATTCAGCCATGAGGCCCCCGCAGTGATTTGCAGGTTAATAGCTTTTACCTGTTTTATGTGTCATTTAGGTTGCATGGAGAGAAGAAATAGGGAAGCTTTACATTCCCTCCCCCTATTCTATACACATGGTTACCATTAGAGCAACATGTAAATGTGTATACATGTCACAGAACGCCCCCTATGCCTAGTCATTAGATCCCTTTCAAGGCTGTAATGCTGATGTCACGGTGTTAGACTGTGGCCAATGTTAGGGAGGTATGCCGGGTAAGAGGCTACGGTATGGGCAGTGAAGGAGGCTAAGGCCCCTATCCCATGGTCCACACAGATGCATCAGCATTAACTGCCTGAATGACCTTCCCACTGTCCAGTGGCACATTCCCACTAACACCTTTACAGTCTGTGGTACACTGAGGCCAACAGGAAACCTGGTAAAGGGGTCTATGAAGTAGAAGTACAGCTTTTCTTTCTTCCCTAGTATGCCTCATTAATAGTTCTGGGAAACGTTCACAAAAGATGAGAACTTTTCCTTGTTGTTTTTCCTTATCAGGTTTCAATACCGTTTAATATGTCATGGTTAATTTTGAACTGGTTGGAATGCTATTATTGACTGAGATACATGATATTATTTATCAAACCTATTCCAATAAGCTCATCAACTTATGTACACTGATGGAAATGTGAACATTGGCCTGACTCTTGCTATGTTGTCAGAAGCACTCTCCTACAAGGATCCAGCCCTTTGATGAGAGTCAGGCAATGCTGGATCATCATTTTGAAGCTGGATTCTGGCAATGCTAGACTGTCTTGACAGTGCTCCTCAATTGTTCCAGCATTTTCCGAATCTAGGAAGGGTCTCCAGCCCTGTAGCTGAGTCCAGCCTTGAAATGAAAATCAATGTATGTGTACTAAATCTCTGTCTATTGATCCCTCGGGGGATATATGGTAACTGTACTGACCAGTCAGACTGTAACAGGCATAGATCATAAACAGGGTAGGGTAGCGTGTAGGTAAGAGACTGGGTGGTACGGTTGTGTAGGCAGATCAGCAGGGCGTGATGTACTAACTTACGCTAGACCTGACCATGTAGGTCACCAAAACACCGCCCACCTACTCACCCTGGCAACGCAATCATCTTGGGAGTCTGGACTGGGAGATCCCAATGTAGACCTTAACCATAGAGTCTTGGCACGGTCCCCAGAGCAGCTATGGAATCTTAAGATTACGGCTGTGACCAATCAGATGGCAATATGGAATGTTTTATTCCCTATTTGCTGTGAAAATATAGCAGTTATAGACGGTGAATTAACATCCATTCTGTAGTTTATAGGAGCCGATATGGAGGACATGTCAGTATATATTTTGGATTCAGAACAGCCTGAAATGAGGTGCATACGTTTTCGTCTGTGGTGATTTCACACATTGATCTTTGGGGTCCAAGGGTCAACAGGTGAAATAACCCAGTCAACATGCTTAAAGCAGTGTGCCTCATATTCAAATTTTTTCTATTAAAAAACAAACAAAATTATGATATAGGGGAGCATAAAAACATGACTTTCAAATGTAAACAAACCACCACTTGTATTACATCACAGGGCAGTGAAATACTGCCACGTGTTGTTTCATGGGGAATGAAGTATGGTCGTCTCTGGTTAAATCAGTGGCACTGCCTTATTTCCTACTATTTGCTCTTACCCACGTACATCAAAAAGACCTAGATGGATGATATCTGGTATCTATAGTTGTTAAATGAACTTCAATTGCATTGAAATGAAATTAATGACCAGGATATCTTCCATGTATGTAAATTAACACTCAGATTAACATAGAAAGGGACCTGTTTGTTATTGATGGGAACGGTCTCTAAAATGTCTACCCATGATCAATTATTCAACACAATAAACCCTGAGCTCTTTGTAAGTTCTAACTTAGATCTTCAGAAAAAGGGCATCACCTAGAGACTTGAACCCGTCCATTGGTATGAGATGGAGAGATGGGTCAATTCCTAATCCCTCTGCTAACTTAGCAGCTGCGGAAATTGGATCTGAGGCTTTTCAGCCAAGGGGCGCCTGAGCAGCAGCTTTGCAGGGTATTGGTTGTGTGAATCAGTGCCTTGGTCCTACTTAGAGCGTCGCTAACTGGCTGTGCAGGAGCAGTTGTCTTCTACTTCCTGATACTGCAGAGTCTGATATGGTGTACTTGATGCCACATGAGAGAAGGGATTTGCTACCCAGAATTTCTCAATTGGCTCACATACTTGATGCCACATGAGAGAAGGGATTTGCTACCCAGAATTTCTCAATTGGCTTGCATACTTTGTGTTAAAGGTTGTAACTACAAAGGTGTAGTGTTAGACCATGATAAATGTATGTACCACCACAGAAACATGCCTCTGGTAACAGGCATGATGGACCGATTTGACACCCAATGTAAGACCCAGCTGCTACAAAAACCTTCTATTTTTTCCTTGTGCATAGCTGACAAGCTATACACCTTCCAGAGTAAGCACTACATAGCTGAAACTTTTATCACTAATAGTAAGGTAACTACATGCTATTTACATGTTGTCTATACATGCACATATACATATATATTTTCTATATTTGGAACTACTATTTATTGGTTCTGAAAAGTTGTTCTTAAAATTTGTCAGATATAGCCCTTTATATGGCACAACATGAAGACAAATATTAGCGCTCTCCTACAAGGGTCAAGTCCTTTGGTGAGGGTCAGGCTATGCTGTATTCTCATTTTGAAGCTGGATTCTGGCATGCCACAGCTGCCATCTTCTGTCTTTCCTTGTGCATAACCGATAAACTAAACATCTTTTGGAGTAAGAACTACATAGCGGAAGTCTATCACTAGTATCAAGTTAATTACATGTTATTTATATGTTCACAGACTTGTAAGTTCGGTAATTGCAATTGGAACTACT
Organism: Harmothoe impar; assembly: GCA_947462335.1. Classification (NCBI taxonomy): domain Eukaryota; kingdom Metazoa; phylum Annelida; class Polychaeta; order Phyllodocida; family Polynoidae; genus Harmothoe; species Harmothoe impar. The sequence continues at coordinate 71,269,721 of OX381710.1, read as the reverse complement.
GTTTATTAGATTCCAAAGTAATGTCTGTAGGCTGTTTTACCTTACTCCACTGTTTAAGTATGATCCATATCATATTCTAATAAATAAAAGTACTTTGCCAGATGATTACATGCATGTTACGCTAGTAATGGACAGACATTCGTGATAATCAAAGTAATGACTATTATGCACTTCTCATCTAACCAAGTTAACATGACCCACATATATATAAGTGGCCTCCAAAGTCTGCTGTGTAGACAAACCAAATCTTTCCCTACATTTCCCTGTACGATGTATATGAGGTGTATCTATTAATTTTTGAGCAGAAAGAGCTAGTATTCCTGCACATTCTCCCACATGTTTCAATCATGAGAGGTCTTCAAAACATATTCTTTGTTTGTACCTATTTCAAAATTGCAATGACAGTTTAAACCACCACACATGGACCTCTCCATAGAAGATACTTGATGTCTCTGCATAGATATGGATCTATGAATCATGTGCCACGGTCAATAAACTGAAGTAGCCTGATTGGGGATCACTGGTCTACCCTCCGTCTAATGTTTCCAGATAACTTTCTCAACAAATCATTAATATAGACACATGTAGAGGTACATTGCTTTTGTATGAAATCAAAAGTGAATCTGTAGTCAGTATGACTTATTGTTGTTTTCCACTCAAGTTATCAACATCCTACACTTACACATGTTATCAAATTATAATTTGTGTTCACTTGTGCCGTATGCAGCGCTATGTCTCACCAATTTGAAAATATCATTTAACTAGGAATACTCGTGGAAGGAGATAACCCATAGTTGAAGGAAAATGCACAACCTTAGCTCCAAAGATATAGAGGGGATATACCTTATAAGAGCAGTTTAACATCATAATGTCTGCAGCAGGCTCTGTGTACTTGCTCACTGCCACTCACATCTGGGGCGGTTTTCCATTGTATAATATGGTTACTATTGAAATTCTGAGCAGGCCCATTAAGCTTCAACAGTTAAGTTTTTACGTTTCGAAAGACAGGCGAAATCATGCTTGTCATAGTTTTCCCTTTTGGAGGAAATTATTTCTGATGTCTCTTTTCTGAATTGAATGATCCTATTGCCAAACATGACATATTGACAGTTAATTCATTTGGTATGATTATCAGTTATTACGGTAGAGTAATGGAACATGATAACTCTTGAAGGATTAAGATTGATATGGACAATGGTCCAGATTATAATGCACAATGACTTTCATTCTTAGCTCAAGGCTACTTCAACCAGCACTTTTTCTTTTCAAACATGTATTTGGGAGTCCTGATCATACAAACTCGAGACAGGGGAGCGAAGTGAAGATCATGATAGTCATCTTAAATGGAAATACACAGAGAAACAAGTTAGCGTCAGCTGGACTCTCCCCAGGGTAAGTCACTTCTATTAATCTGAGCCTCCTTTGATGGTCCCATAAGGTTACTCCCTTTTGAGCTTCAGCCTGATCCTTGAATGACAGTCAGGCAAGACAATTCTTCATACCGGAGTCCAACATCCATAAGTGAGTCTAGCTTGGCTGGACTCTCGATGGCCAGAGTCTGGGATAGTTGTACTCTCACTCTAGGTACAGTCCTGCATTGCCCGACTACCCTTTAGTGCGAAAGCCAGGCAGTGTTGAACTCTCGTAGACGAGGGTCCAGCATTGCTTGACTTTGACTGTAGAGAAAGTCCAGCACTGCCAGACATTTGATGTTATGAAATTCAGGCAGTGCTGGACTCTCTCTACAGTCAAGGTCTGCCTGACTTTCATATGAAGGTGCTTTTGAGCCATATGCCTGACTGTGGCATGTGAGTCCAGCTGACTCTCCCTTTTCTCTCTGTGAAGTAGTTTCTACTTGTCCTCAGCATGGACCATGTTATGAAGGACCCCCTTACTTGTCTGGACCCAGGGAGGTGAAGGAGAAACACACAATTAGGTTTGTTTAAGAAATGCTGTGTTTTGTTAAGTTTTCTCATTATTTTTATGTGTTGGCAATTTCTAAAAACATGTGCAGATTTCAATATTGATAATTCAACGGATTGTTTTTTAATCATGAGCACTCTCATAGGATAATTGCAAGTTGCCACTTTTTTTTAATCATCAAACCAAATGATTTAATTTTTTTCAAAGACCAAAATGGTCAAAGACAAATGGTATGATTGTAAATAACATGTATATCTGTCTCTTCCATTAGGCACTAAGCTGCTAAGTTGCTGTGTTTTGTTAAGTTTTCTCTTTATTTTTACGTGTTGGCAATTTCTAAAAACATGTGCAGATTTCAATATTGATAATTCAACGGATTGTTTTTTAATCATGAGCACTCTCATAGGATATTTGCAAGTTGCCTTTTTTTTTTAATCATCAAACCAAATGATTTAATTTTTTTCAAAGACCAAAATGGTCAAAGACAAATGGTATGATTGTAAATAACATGTATATCTGTCTCTTCCATTAGGCACTAAGCTGCTAAGTTTGTAATGACTGATCAATGTCTAGTCAATGTTGATGGTTCCAGCCTCTGTTTCTATGGTCATTGTGTGATATTTGCATAGTAACCAAGTCTGTTATTTGCTACCATATTTATGTAGAAATTATCAAAGAAACTCTAAACCTTTATGTTTAAAACACCTCTCTGGCAGAGAGCAGGCATCTTGGTGAGTAAAGGGTGATTTACTATTCTTTATATGGTGCACACATATGCAGCTGGTACATATCAGTCCTTGGCAAATCCTGGAGAACGAATAGTTCACCGATTGCTGAGCGTTTTGCAGGATAAGAGTTGAAGCAGGAGGTAGAGTTTTCTATGTGAGAAGCTCTCTGATGGTTGTTATGATTACATCGGGAGATGGTCTGGTATTGGTATTACAAGTCAAAGTGTGACATGGCCTGCTCTAAGATGACAGGGGGAGCATGTCAAATATAGACCAGGGTCAACAAGGGAAAACTGGCCTAGGGAAGATAAGTACACCATGTGATTCGGTTTAGGATTTGATTTAGGAAAATAAAACAGTTACATATGGACATTCTTTTTGACAGAAACTTATGGTCAAAGAACCTATGTGAAATCAAGTCCAACGTGACAAATATTTAGATTCAAATCACTATCTAGAACTTTTGAAACCATAACACTTTAATGAAGAACACAGCAATCGTGATTAACTCTCTGATGCTGCAAAAATGCATAATGACAAGTGTAGCAATCAAATGTTGTAAGGTTGAAATGATGCAGGACCAACACAATTTAAGTTACTCTTAAAATCTGTATTATTTCATGCATCATGTTGACAACAAAAGTGCACTGTTACATTGTGACGACCTAAAGAATCAAATATATAGCCGAGAGCCTTATAATCAAATCGCCATGTCACATGTTGTTCATTCATTACTCCGTCTCAGCGGGTAGACTATACCACATGTCAGAACCAGCATTATACTATTTCATTTCCATTTAAAAACAGGGTTCCAACTCTGCTATGATTCTGCAGGCAGAGATTTGTCTAAGCTATAAGCTGACACATCTGGAAAGGATCAGCCCCAGCTGATGCAAATTAATTATGATCTAAGTCTACAAAGATACTTATGATGATAAAAGAGCTGCCTTATCCTTCTCTCTTGTTGATTGAATCATGTTCTGATACCTCCGCAGTGAACAATATCACAACTTTTCATGAAAAGAAATTTATATGCTTTTGTTACTTGGGGCGAACATGCTTTTCTTCTCTTGTCAATTCAAGTAACTTATTCAGGAAGATTATATGTGTTGACAGAAGATATCACTGCCATTATTGTCGCTGCCCTTATTACTATGATTAAAACGATGTTAAATAGGCCAATGTTACAGAGTATAGGTTTATAATGGTGCAAACTTATAAAATGTGGGTAGATATCACTACTACACCATGGTAAATTAAAAGTGGCCTGTGCTGATGCTTGTTTTATCAATATTTCATATGGTAAGTTATAGACCTTGGCATATATCTGCAATATTGATACATAAGGATACTGCTAATTGTTTGCCATGGTTTCAAGTGCTTGTTCCAACAATACCAACAACATGAACCTGTCATCCCCTTCAGATAAATCAGGGAGTTCTTTCTGACCAATAAATAATGAATAAGCAGCATTCAGGTACACACTATCACAACAGGGTACTATACTATGACTGCTGTGGAATTAGGTAGCTGTGGGTATAACAGGAACATTGTCCAATGAAGCAAAGGGTTGTTCCTCTAGCCAATTAAAGAGGTATGGATCAGGTGGAACTCTAATAGCAACGTGTATACGGTGTGACTGCAGATAATAGTTGCAGTAGAGCTCTACCGAAGTTAATGTTATCTAAATGACCAATAGTTTCATTTACCCATATCACTTACTTTTTAGTTTTTATGTTCCATTCTAAACTCACGGATACTATGAGAGGACCTGGTATTGTAATTACCATCTCCAGCGTCTGATTGATTCATTCCTTAAGTTGCTAATAGAGTAATTAAGTAGCTTCAGCAATCGCAAAATACTAGCCTTGAGAGCGCCCGTGGGTTGGACCTAACTTTGCTGAGACAATGACCTACAGACCAGGCTCGATGTTTCAGCTTAGAGTACAGGGCTTTGCTTGTGTATTACTTGATTCTTCACTATGGGCATGACAAAGAGCTGCTTCATGAAAAATATAATGGTTTGCATGCCACTGCTGAGTAAATTAAATTTAGAATGCTGTACATGAGATTAAAGCGAGAGTTGAATTTGCCCTTTGAAAAACGGAATAAATCCGATCTGTGCACAGAACTAACAACATAAGTTACAAAGTCAGGAAAATCTGTAACATTAGAGAAGCCAAAACAAAATGTCACCGTAAAGGTCTTTTGAAAGAACTATCTTTTGGTTTGACTTTACCAGTAGAAAAAGAAATTACTATGCAGGTGTCTGCATACATAATTTAAACACAGAAAGGCAGTGGCTTCAATTGAATGTCAAAGGCATTATCAATTCTGTCAAAGTCTGTATCCGTATATATGCAGTTAATCTAAGGCTCATTATTCCCACTATAAGAGGAAAGTGTTTAAATGAGGTTTTGTAGAAAATTAAACAAACATTCTTCGCCATAGTTTTAATCATAGTGAGCTGTGTAGATAAGGTTTTACAAAAAAGTTGTATTTGCAGAATCGCTCCCCATATGCCGCATACTTATGATAACCAGCCCTGAATGATATGGAGGTCTGCCATTTTATGTGGTATTAAGTCTCCCTGGTGAGGAAAAGCTGTGAGAAAACACATAGTACAGGGAAAAATTAACCTTATCCCAGACTGAGGTGGATATAAATCCCGGCAGCGAATGGCCATGTCCAGACTGCTTGTTTTCAAGGGTAGAGCAAACATGTCAAATGGACTTGGGCAGGGGTAGTGGTGTCCTTACTTATAAAAACATGGCAACTCAAACACAAGGCACAGTGTTATCCCAATAAATACACTACCAAACCAAAATGTATTCGGGATACACTATGTACTGAGCTTTTGGTTTCATAAAGGTCTACACCAAAGATAGAGGCACTTGAGTGAGTTCAAATTGAGCTGCTTCTTGATAGACGAAAAAAGCTCTTTGACACAACTGGAGACCTATTGTCTAGCAGGCACCATTAATCTGAAATACTAGGCTGAACCACTGTATAAATGAGTTCTATAATCTGTTATGAAGAAAGTAACTAACATCCAGGGGCATCCTTAAAAGCAGGCATTATAGAGGCATTGTCCTGCTAAAAGTGGAACTGCATATGTTTGCAACACAATAGAGTGACTACATATAGCCTAAAGCAATTATCCCTGCATGCGAGCAGAAAGTTGGAATCCATAACTACTGCCTTCAAGCTGGAATGTTGCAATGTCACATCTGTTTTAATTCCTTTTCCTTATGACCTGTGTGTGAATTAGATATATGTAGAAACATTTGAACGCAGATATTTTTTTAATCTAAAAACTTCTTCTGTAATTGTAATGACATCACACCACATTCTGACATTATGAAGAGAAAGAGAAGACAATTACCCCACTCAATCATGTCAGGCAGGACCACCATATTATTTCTCAATCACTTCCGCTGCTTTGTCAAGGCAGTTCTGAGGCATCAGTTCGTTCTCAACCTCAAGAGAACTTCATTTTCACATCATACAGACATGGGATGGAACCCTTGGCTGATAAAATTAGTGTCTCATTGAGACTTTTCAGCAGATAATGTTGACAAGCTCGAATGCTCCTAAAGGCTCCTGGAGCTTGAATAGAGCCCCTGGATGTGTTTCCCTTTCTCCTTGCCAATCAGTGTGTATTGCGGTAGATTTCACTTGTCAGGGACATGTCCTTATTGACCTTAACCCTAGTGACTACAGTTGCACTGATATGGTATGAACCAGGTTAACTAGACAGTACCTACCATACCGATGACAGTTATACAAAAACCACCGTATTCATCACCAGTGGGCTAAGAGCATTTTGATAAGGAGGGTATTTAAGTTGTACAATAGTGCGATCTGTTGAATGTGTAATTAATTGAATTGCAGTGCTGTAATGTGAAGCTCGGTATTGACATGGTCATGGGGTCAATTTAGATTCTGGATGCAAAGTTTTCTCATTTTAGAAAATCTAGCATGAAATAAGTAATCTTCTCTTCCAGATGCTACCACTTAGGGTGAGGGTTTCTGGGATTTTGAATGTTGAGGCTAAATAACAATAGTTAGTGTTCCCAAAACACATACTTTGAATTGGGGTAATCATCAATTTTGTATTCTCGTATCTGCGTGTACAACACTGGCAACGTTAAAAAAAAGTTGAGTACATTCTTTCTTGATTAAGGTTTGGAAAGGTTAAAAATAGATGACAGTGAAAACAGATTTGATAAGTTTCTTTTAGGTCGATAACCTTCAACTGTTAAATGTAACTACCAGGCTATATAAGAATGGACTTAGATTGCTCTCAGGTCCCACAATTTATCTAGGAACGAGAGTATCAGATCTGAGGTAATTCAGCCACAGGGTATCACAACAATTTCAGAGATTGAGAGCCTTTACTTTTTATGCAGCCTCTGGGCTGAATGAGGAGAAAAGGTTGTTTCAAACGCCCTTCGGCTACTCTGTAGACACGGTTACAAACAGATGCATCAGCATCAAATGCCTGAATGACCTTCCCCTTCTACAGCCTGTAGTACAGTTAAACAAACTAGAAACTTGGTGAAAGGATGTATGAAATACACGAATAGGTCTCCTTTTATAGCTATGGCCTAGGACGCTGTTATCTATAGCACCATTGTGTCATTGTGACCTGTGACCGAACGGAGGTCTATGTCTGTAAATTAAATTTCTGTATATTGATACTTTAGGATAATATATATGGTAGCTCTGCTGACCTTCAAGGCTGTAAGTAGCATAGTCGTTAAACACGTTAGGGTAGTTTGTAGGTAAGGGGCGGGGTGGTACGGTTGTGTAGGCGGAGGAGACTGCAGTGGGTGGTATCAGGATTGGTGACTAAATGTTTATATAAGACCTACCATGTCTCCAACCACCTCCCACCCACTCACCCTATCCGAGCAATCACCTCAGTTGACCAGACTGAGAGGATCCTAGTGTAGACCTTAGCCATACAATTGTCTTGGGGGGGGGGGCTGAGAGATACTCCAGAATCTTAAGAGTCTGGCTGTGGGCGATGAAATGGCAAGATGAAATGCTTTATTCAATATTTGCTTTTTAGAATTTGACGGTGATAAATGATCCACGAACATCCCCTCTGCAGCCAAGTGTAGAAGAGATATATAGTTTTTTTCATAGGAGCAGATGTCAAAGGTATGTTAGGATATATTTGAGAGCATCCAGAACAAGTTAGTGGCAGCATAAGCACACTGTAAGAGAATCTTGCAATGCTGCATTGAATTAACCCTCCTTCCACAGTCTAGCGACGTGCCTGACTCAGTATCAAATGCCCAATTGTTGAATGAGTGTCAATTTATTGTAGATCTATTTGTGAGCTGTCAGTGGGAACTAATTGGGTCTCTAATTGGATTTAGAGGTTGACTTTAAGTTGTCACTTCAGATCAGTCTATGCGAGCAACCTCTTAAACATTGGTCCATCACATATCATACTCCCTCATAATACTCATCACGTACAGACAGACAGATTGGATTCAATAATAATCTCTGTTTTAGAGATAGAGAAGGAAATATAGCAGTGTTATTGAAACGCATGGACCTAATGGTTTGCTCCTGACTCACTGTGTGTTGCTGAACGGAGACTGGCCACCATGGCAGGCACCTGCGGAACTCGTAGTGCTACTGTTGTGATATTAGAAAGTGAGATGACATATGGCAGTAATAATACTGAAAAAATGGAAAAAAAGACTGCATCAGGTGGCTGCCTATTGCAATGTACTCACAACAAGAATGAGAAAACTGTACATAGTCCGGTGGTGGAACAAGGATTTGGGGCATGACCCGGAATTCTCCGATATAGTTTTTTTCTCTGCTGATTATTCATCTAGGGGGTCTGGGTGACCATTTCCTGCGTGATGTATTTGTGACGGCTTTGGGGAAATTGAGATATTCAAGATGGCCGCCAGAATTCAGTAAAAATCTTTAAAAGTGTATATCTCTACTTCTAATCAACTTAGAAACACAAATAAAAGGTCTAAAAGTATGTTTCTGTGGTCAGGGAATCCAATCATGTCATCTAAAATCATGTATGTGGCAGCCATTTTGTGTTATATCCAAGATGGCTGCCGGAATTCAATAAAAATCATTAAGAGTGTATATCTCTGCTTCTAATCAACTTAGACACACAATTCAAATGTCTAAAACTACATTTCTGTGGTCAGGGATTCCAATCATGGCATTTAGAATCATGTATATGGCAGCCATTTTGAAATATATTCAAGATGGCTGCGGGAATTCAATAAAGAATCTTGAAAGGTGTATATCTCTGCTTCTCATGAACTTAGAGACACAAGTAAAAGCTCTGAAAGTATTTCTGTGGCCGGGAATCCAATCATGTTATTTAGGATCATGTATATGGCAGCAATTTTTTGAATAATTATTGATTACTCTAAAGTCTACACTGTTTTATGAATGGAGTAAATGTAAGATTTGAATAAACACAAGATGTAACAATTATAGTGAGTTTATCTGTCGTGAGGAGACATTTCGGTTTGGAATATGAACTTATTAATGTACCACAGATAGCTGTCAGAGGGTACACAATTTGATGTGTGTAATTCCCAAAACATAATACACTGACCCACTACAGGTGATCATCCTCAAGAAATCTTCTGAGCTAGCAAAGGACATTCAGAGGGTTTTAAAGATAGCAGAATGTGAGTGAGCACTGGAGCTGGACCAGTCAGATGAATGTGCTGGCTGAGTGTCATGGCTACAATATATTGTAGTCGGTATACTGGGATTTACAAAAGTTTAGGACAATCCCTTAAACCCATGACCAATGTGGTATCCCTTCCACTAATGAACATATCACCTGCAGACTGAAATACCATAAAAACAGCCATGATGAAGGCCAAACTAGTTATTGAAGCAACATGCCAAATATACATAGTATTCACTGCAGACCAACAGAGCTCTGTATTAGATAGCTGTACTGGGATGCATTCTGGGAGAAGGAGGCCATGTTTGGCAATTTTTATCTTTGCTTAGGTGGAATGCATATATATCCTTGGGAGTTTGATATCCGCAAGTTGATGGCAAACAGTGGTCTAGCATGCCTATAGCTAATTGGTAAGCCTTCCTATGGTGGTATTTAAAATAGCCTTACAGAGAAAGATCTCCCAGAGAATGTCAGAGCAATTTGAATGCTGGTGGAAAAAAAACTAGTATTCAAGAGCCGTTTAACCAGGCATCACAGTAGGACAACCAATCTCTGATTAATGTGCCTAATTAAACCCATTTTCATAGTTATAAGATATGTAAGAGCTGAGCAAGAGTCTAACTGGCTAATGTATCAAGCATCTGTAAAGGATATGATACTCTTGTTCTTTTCCACTAGCCACTATCACCATGCCAGATATGCATCATATTTTATGAGATCCATGAATGATTTGCCTAATGATTTGTCAGAAGTATTCGTGAAAGGCCAACATACAATGCCTCACAAGACCGGATTATTCAATGGGATCTGGGGTGACATGATTATTGAGACAACCATCATGAGGTAGAAACACATTCCAGGAGTAATTGTTGGAATCAACTTGAATCATGTAATGAGGTTGTCGGGAGCTTTGCCATAGAAGTATTGAAGAATGAAGAAGGAGTACCTTATGAAATCCAACATAAGGAAGATATACAATCAAGAATCAAGACAGATGCAAGCAACAGGAAAGTACTTTGAGACAAGCTAGAGAAATGTGTTGACCCTGTACAGAACAAAAAAAAATCCTAACAGTGTTATGAACATTGTCACAGGAAATATGGTGGTCAATCGATCTGTGAATGTACAGGATTCTGTTTGGCTGCGCAAAGAGCAAATGGAAGAATTTGAAAGCTCTTGGCCTGAAGGATTCCATGACAGAATCAGTAAGCGAGTTGTTAACATCTCATAAGCACATCACGGTAGCTGTCACAATAGTGTATGACATTGAAATGATCCATGTCAGGGCTTCGAGTCTTTACTATAATTTATGGGATTATGACACAAAGAAGTTAATTGCTCATGGGTTTACACCACAGCCAACTGTATAAAGTGTTTGATGATTTGGGAAATATGAGGGAGGCAAAATCTAAATCAGTCCTGAAGAATGATCTCAGAGTTGAGATGTCAGGTAGGCACTGCAGTGCAAATCCTGCATGACTTGATGGGTGTAATGTACCTTTGGGTCACACACCACCAAATGAAAACCTGTCAGGTTCATGTGCCTCAACTAGACCCTGTGCAGTATGGCTTGGTTGGGGATGACTCTTTAAACTTATCAATTGTAGTGTCGCGACCTATACATGAATATACTTTCTTGTTTGACCACATCAGATGTTTACTGCATCCTCAAATGGGTCTTTCTGTTTAAATAAATAAGCATGTTTAGTGCTCTCCAAACCAAACAAAGATAACTCTCTGGTCCCTAAAACAGTTGCTGAAAGTGTTTCTCCGCCTCAAGCTAATCAGATGCCCCTGTGATAGCACACTACCTTGCAAATTTAAGAAATACAGTTGCCACAATACAAAAATATATTGTAGAATTTTACAAGAGAACAGCAACACGGACATGGAGAAGGAGGAGTGTCTTGTTAATGCATCCCAACATATGTATGTCCTTATATTTTGTTCCATTAAATGACACCTATCTTATTATCAATAAATACGTGGTATAAATTCACTGGTATAACTATGTTTGAATTTTACAGTATGTATAGAAAATTTCTTGAATATATTTCAAAATGGCTAGCATGATTGGATTCCCTGGCCACAGAAATATACTTTCAGAGATTTTACTTGTGTCTCTACGTTCATGAGAAGCAGAGATATACACCTTTCAAGATTCTTTATTGAATTCCTGCAGCCATCTTGAATATATTTCAAAATGGCTGCCATATACATGATTCTAAATGCCATGATTGGATTCCCTGACCACAGAAATGTAGTTTTAGACATTTAAATTGTGTGTCTAAGTTGATTAGAAGCAGAGATATGCACTTTTAAAGATTTTTACTGAATTCTGGCGGCCATCTTGAATATCCCAATTTCCCCAAAGCCGTCACAAATACATCACGCAGGAAATGGTCACCCAGACCCCCTAGATAAATAATCAGCAGAGAAAAAAACTATATCGGAGAATTCCGGGTCATGCCCCAAATCCTTGTTCCACCACCGGACTAACATGTCTTGTTTGAACATGTGTCTGAACCCACAGCAGATTCAACAAAAATATTGGTAAACCAACTCCATTCAAAAAACGTACAGATTAAGGAACATTTTCATTCAAGGGTTTCTTCATTATGTTAGTAATCAGATATGAAGAGAGTATGAACATTAGGCATTACCTAAATTGAGAACAAAGTTGGCAGTATTATATTGGCCTCTACTTAATTTTAGGAAAGGTTGGCCTTGGAAAGGAAATCTAAAACAATACTGATCCCCCCTAGATATATCTAAGATCATTGCGCATCAATAGTAGTATATAATGTATCGGAACGGGACTATGCTTAAGTACTGTTTATTACTCAATCGACATGCAGCCAGTCAGAGGCCTCCATTTGGTCACGTGACCGGAAGTGACGTCATATGACCTACTTATGGACCGGAAGTGACGTCATATGACCTACTTAGGGGACCGGAAGTGACGTCATATGACCTAATTTAGGATCACGTGACCGGAAGTGACCTGATGAGTCACGTGACCGGAAGTGACGTCACATGACCTAATGGCCAACCGGAAGTGAGTGACCTCATTGAGGATCACGTGACCGGAAGTGACCTGATTGATCACGTGACCGGAAGAAGAAGTGACATCACGCGACTTAATGAAGAGATGAGCGTCTTTAAGGGGTCACGCGCTTTAAAATGTGATATTTTTTTTTGGAGGAGGAGGAGGAGGAGGAGGCGAGTCTCTTATTTTTTTTGGTAAACCAATAAAAAACACAACAATATAAGTTTGTTTTTTCATTTTTATTTTTTTATGAGCGACTGGAAGTGACTTATTGAACTAGGTAGAAGCGTTCTTTAGAGTGTATAAGGGGGAAGGGGAGGGGAGGGGGGGGAGGGGGGAGGGGGGCCCCTTTAAGATGCATGGGGAGGGGGGCGCTTTTAGGATGCATGGGGCGGGTGGGGGGGAGGGGAGGGGAGGGGAGGGGAGTGGGGAGGGGGGCACTCTAGGGGGGTGGGGGGCACTCTAAGGGGCGTTTGTCATTTTTAAGAAAAAAAGAAAGAAAAGAATTTAATCGAGAGACACACTTCTTCCTCTCGAGAGGAAGAAGTGTGTCTCTTAATTTTTTTGTTTATCACATGCCTTGATGAGGCGATCAGCCGCGACCGGAGGAAGTGACACTTTAATAGGACACGCGACTTAATTGTTATAATATTTTTTTTACTTACTAATAAAGAAGACGTATGAAAATAAAACACAACAATTCACATGTCCGTTGTTCTCGTTGTTTCTTGCTTGATAAAGTCAAGTAATATCGCGATGCCGAGGTCAAACTTTCCCATGTCCTCAGTCAACACTCGAAGGAGTTCAAAAGGCGTACTGCCGGCACCGTCAGCTTCAGCTTGCCACATTTTCAACACTCGGAAGGCCCACTCAGCGGGACTTCCTCCGTATTTGCATTCTTCAGCAATCTTATCTAACCTCTCAGGCGACAATTTTAAATGGCCCCCCACCTCTTTCCACCGGCTACCTAGGCGTCTGCCGAGGGCGCCCAAGTGCTTATGCATCGCGTGCGAGTCGGGGTTCTCGAAATCCAACCCCTGCCTGTGGAGAAGGGTCATCCACTGAGCCAACAGTTCCACTCGTCTAATGCGGGTGAAGACGCGGCCGAGCTCTCCCCATCTATGACGATGCGGGGTTTCACCCCACCAGACTCGGAACATCGCCGTACACAGCTCCTCCGGTGTCTTGACACTGCGCTCTACTAGAGCATCCATACGGGCGGCGGTAACTTTTAAGCTACTGCCCAACTCTCTCCAAGATCCGCTCAACTCTTTACCTAGTTGACGAAGCAAGGCGTCGCTATATGCTAAGCGCCGCTGTCCTACCTCTCTATTCTCCTCATCGGTCTGCACCGTGCGTCTCACGTCGTCAAGCCGCATTAACTTTTCAGGTGGACAAGGGGGTATAGGCTAGCTTGAAAGTGGAATAGCTTGAGCCATCTCGTCTCGTCTTGGCGGCGGCGGCGGCGGCGGCGGTGGTGGTGGTAGTAGTAGACGTTACTGTGGTCAGAGGCGATATGGTTTTTTTCCAACAGAAATCAGAGCTTTTATACAGAGGGAGTTTAATCCTATTTCCAACAGCACCCCAGCTGTCTAGTGACCTGTCCGCATGACACTTTTCAGCCGCTCCGCTCCTTAAGAGCTTCTTAAGAGCTTAGATGACGAGGAGTATGTCATCGCTATCGGTGGAGACCAGCTGAAAATGGTGTTTTTTCCTCATCCATAGCCTTACCTCCTACCCCCTACCTGAGGACGACTCTCTCTCCCTCTGACATTCATTGTAACAAACGTCAGAGGTCAGGTGAAAATCGGATTTTTTCATGCACAGCCTTAGTCAGCTGTCACCCCTATTGAACTAGCCGGCCGCCGCCGGCCGGCCCGGTCTACTCACCACGGCAGGAGGCGGTGATTTTTTTTTGTTTTACACTTAAGTCGCTCACCACATGCACACGCCTCTACTCACAGACAGACACGCTCGTCTTAGGGGGTCCTGCTTCACGCCACACGCCTCCTGTAGTTTTTTTGTTTACAAACTCTAAGCTCATGACTGTTAGTCCTTTATACAGCTAATGCGCGTTGAATTGCTGAACAGGGTGGTAAGTAGCTTAGCTCATGACAGTCGATCTCTCAAAAGGGGGGAAAGGGATCCAGCTGAAAACGTCATGCCTTATGTCTTTTGTTTCTCTTTGTGAATGGCCGCAGGCCAGCCGGCGGCAGCTGAACAGGGGCAGTAAGTAGCTTAGCTCTAGAAGCGAGAAGGCGTATATAAGGGGACTGGAAACCCCCATTCACTCACTCAGTCTTTTGCTGCTCTCTACAGTCACCACCATAAGCGAAAGACAACACCTAGCGCCGTCCAAGGATCTAAGCAAGTTCAAGAACAAGAAGACTACGCGGAACAGCGCTCTTTTTGCGTCAGTGCCTCCTCTTGCTATTGAAAATGAGACTACCGCCGCAACCGCTTGGTCTTATCACCCTCCCGCTGTAGCGAGCGCTCGCAGCAGTAGTAGTAGTAGTAGCGGTAGTAGTAGTAGTAGTAGTAGTAGTAGTAGTGGTAGTAGTAGCAGTACTACTGGTAGTAGTCGTCGTGCTAGCGACGTTGTTACACTAGCGACGGTACACGTTGCTGCTAAGCGCGCTGCCGCTGCTACTGCTGCCCCGCCTGCTGCTGCTGCTGCTGCTGGTGCTTGTGCTCCTCGTGCTGCTGCTGCTGCTGCTGCTGCGCCTGCTACTGCTGCGCCTCCTACTGCTGCGCCTGCTGAGGCTGCTGCGCCTGCTACTGTTGCGTCTGCTGCTGCTGCTGCTGCACCTGCTGCTACCGCTACTACTACTGACGACAACGCTCCTGGCACAGCGCAGTACTGGCAACCGGGTTTTTACCTCCCCACTACTGTTGCTGATTTTGATGACCTGCCGCACGTTGCACAGCCCCTCTCCACCACTACATCAACCGACGCCATCGACTCAGCCCCATCGACTCAGCCCCTAAACCAAGAAGAAGAGGAGGAGGAGGAGGAGCAGCAGCAACAAGGTGAGACAGAGAACGACGCTGACGACGAGGCGTACGACGAACCCGAAGGGCAAGGGGTGGACGGTACGTTTTTTCGGCTCCCCTCTTCCACTACTTTCGACCTCACTTCCACTGGTAGCGCGTCCGGTCCGTGGCGACTGCCCTCACCGCCACCTTACGAGGGCGGCGGCGCTTCATCTTCTACCGCTACACTCAGCACCGACAGCCTGTGGCTGTTCTGTTCCAACAACGAGTCGTCGGATACCACCAGCGCTGACGCTGCTCCTGTTATTGGTTCTGCTGCTGATTCAGCTCACGCTGATGGTGTTACTCTTCTTGCGGGTCTGAAACGTTCTAAGGCGGGTTCCAGAACAACAAGGCCTACTAAGAAGAGAAAAAAACAAGAAAAAGAAGAAGATGGACGAGAAGAAGCAGAGAAAACCCCCCGTCCTCTCGGGTTAGAGTTCTGCTTAGACGGGACTTTGACGCTGGAGATCTGGGAGGACGTGGCTAGACTGTCTAGGAGGCCGCGCTACACAAAAGACGGTCAGGTGAAAGAGGCATCTCTGACCAGAAGCAAGCGAGTGCACTTCACTGCTGACGCGCTGCGCGAGCTAATAGCGCGCATCGCCGATATCCGCGCAGTGGTGCGCATACGCGACACAGCGTCCGCGCAAGGAAGACCTAATCACACCCCCTGGTTCGCAGTGCTGGATGAGGAGGGCGAAGTGTACGCAGCTGTGAGCTACTACAGCTGTAAGAACCTCATCCACGTGCGCAACTACGAAGGTCCTGACAAAAAACCCACACAGCAGGGGGTGACGCTGTCCGCCAGAGCGCTCAAAGAGTTGGATGACAAAACAGAGATTATTCTCAAATTTCTCGGTATAGATTTGGAATGAGAGACGCACAACGCTCACGCGTGCACACACACAGTGTTTGACGTACGCTGTATGAGACAGACAGACGGATACACAGACAGCAGACAGATAGATAGATAGATAGATAGATAGACAGATAGATTGATAGATAGATAGATAGACGGCTAAGTAGTTGGGAAAAACTTTTTTTAATTGGTAACTAAGTGAAAAAACAAAAAAAAACAAAAAAAAAACATGACGCAGTACGTCTGCGAAAAGTGTTTCAAAATTTTTAAAAGACCGTACAATCATGAGAGACACGTAGAAAAATGTAGAGTAATACCTAAGTTTTGCCCTCTATGCGGCGAAGACGATTGCCGAAAGATCACCTGTCGACGCGAATCTCTGGATGGGGTGACTATCCCTCCGCGCATATGTGCTGTACCGAACGGTGAGGAAACGTTCACGGCGAATTGGCCTGCAATACAAACGGGCGTCAGGATGCACGGGACTCGCGTGAGTGTAACAAACTTCAGGCTACCAACCGGCGAGTTGAGTGACGCTGTAGATACTATGCGTCGCATTCACTTCACGCAAAGATTCAGATACAAAGTGGGTTTCTCGGTAGGCTTACTCTTACAACACAGAGAATACAAGAGCAAACTGCGCTACTTTCACGCCTCCCAGAACAACGCAACTCTCATACAACCGCTCCCTACTATAACTAATTCAGAAACTTTGGAAGAGCTCCTCTCAAACATGGAAAACACCGTCGCTTGCGAGGAAGTACGGAAACTTTGCGACGCTGACACCAAGTGGCACGTTCTTTTTCCTACCAATTTGAACATTTGCGTTTACATGGGACCGGGGGAATTTCCCATAGGCGGTAGGATCACTCAGGCCGGTCGAGTTGGAAAGAGAAGCGGCGTGTTCGATTTTCCCAACAAGGACAACCTCTGCGTCTTCCGCTGCATTTCCTTTCACTTATACAACACCAGCAAGCGCGCTTCAGATTTGTTACGTCAGTTCTGTCCCGCTGCCACACCTGAAACCTTTCCGGGTTTGAACATCCGCGACTTACCCGCGTTAGAGAACTTGTTTGACGTACAAATAGCGGTTTACACCGCGTCGCGTCAGGTGCCGGGGCGGAAGTTGAGAAGACGCGTTACTCTGATCAGACCGCCTTCCAGAACTCTGGCCGCCCGAGGTAAAGTCAACCTACACCTGACGGCGAAAGGCGGTTTGCACGTCTCTCTGGTCACAGACTTCAACGCGTACGCGGGCATATACAAATGTTGCAAGTGTAAGGCGGCGTTCACCACCGAGTTCTTGCTGAAAAGACACAGGAACCAGCTTTCCTCTTGCCGACAAGTCAAGTTGGGCTACGTAGGTGGCATCTACCAAAATTCGAGAACGATTTTCGAAGCGCTAGCAGACTTCTCCATTTTTCCTCCCGACGGACATTCCGGAATCTACCCTTACAAGATCACCTTCGATTTCGAGGCTTTCTTCAGACCGTGCAGAGAACCGTCGACGGAACACGTGTCCCTGCTGTGGGATCACGTCCCTTTGTCGGCTAGCGTCGCATCCGACTTTCCGGGGTGGGAGGGGCCAGTCTGCTTCGTCAGAGAATCCGACGCAGATTCCGACCCCTTGTTGGACCGAGTTTTAAATCACATTAACGAGAACGCCAAAGTCATCGGGGAAGCTGTGCTAGAACTTTACCGACCGACGTTAGCGAAGTTAGATGCGGCGATAGGTGAAGCTCTCCTGCTGGAGGAGGCGACATTCACCCCTTCTCCAGGCGGCTTCGCTGCGGCTCAGACCAGACACCCGTTAGTTCAACTGAAGAAGCGGCTTCTGAGATACATCCGTCAAGCTCCAGTCGTGGGCTTCAACTCGGGGCGTTACGACTTGAACCTGATCAAAATACGCCTTCACTTGTTCTTTGCCTCCGGAGACCGAAGAAACCAATAATTCAGCGTTATAAAGAGAAGCAATCAATACTTGGCGGTTTACACACAGCACACGGTTTTCTTGGACGTAGTCAACTATTTGGCACCCGGTTACAACTACGCGAACTATTTGCGAGCTTTCACCAGAAACGAAGAGAAAGGTCACTTTCCTTACGAATGGATGACGTCTACCAGGAAACTGGGAAACAGAACACTGCCACCAAGATCGGCTTTTGACAGCGAACTGACGGGGGTCAAAATCTCCGAATCCGACTACGCCGCATGTCAGAAAGTTTGGTCCGACGAGAAGATGCAAACTATGGGAGATTACTTGATCCACTACAACAACAAAGACGTCAAACCTTTCATAGAAGCTCTGAAAAATCACGCTAAATTTTTCCAAGATCGCGGCATTGAAATGTTGAAAGACGGGGTTTCTCTCGCCGGTTTGACTTTACGGTTCCTCTTCCAAAACCTAGAAGACGCGTTCACAACGTTCCCCCAGTTCGACGTCGTCCTCCACGCTCTGATCAAAGAAAATCTAGTCGGCGGTCCTTCCATCATCTTCCATAGATTTCACGAGAAGGGCACCACGCGGATAAGGGAGCACAAGTACGGCGAAGAAGCGAGACCGTGCCAACACATCCTAGGCCTAGACGCTAACTCTCTGTACTTGCACTGCATGAGCGAAGCGCACTGCACGGGCTATTACGCGGTGAGACAACCTGAGACCGAGTTCAAGCCCGAAATTAGGCAAAGAAACTCTCACAGCGCTTTGGAGTGGTTACGCTTCGTAGAGCACGACCGCGACGTGAAACTGCGCCACGCTTTCAACGGCGGCGAGATGGTTCTAGGCTGTCGAAGAGTTCGCGTCGACGGGTTTCACGCGGCCTCTAATACGGTTTTCCAGTTTCACGGGTGTTGGTTCCACGCTCACGAGTGCATACCGTCGCACCGATATCAGTGCGCTTCACTGAGGGAGGAGAGACGCGACAGAACGACTAGAGTAAGCGCTTACTTGAAAGCGCTAGGTCACAAGCTGGTCGTCGTGTGGGAGTGCGAATGGAGAGAGATGAAGCGTCGAGATGAGCGGGTTAAGGCCTCCCAACAAAGCTGGAAGGTTGACGCTTTGAAAGTGTCTCGAAACGCAATGAGCGGGAGCGACATCCTTTCCGCTGTGAAAGACGGGAAAAAGTTCGGTTTAGTTCAAGTGGACATCACTACGCCGCCTCACCTACGAGACTACTTCGAAGAAATGACCCCCGTTTTCAAGAACGTGTCCGTTTCAAAATCAGACATAGGACCTCACATGTCAGACTTTGCGCAGGAAGAAAAGCTGTTGAACACGCCTCAGAGATGTCTGATAGGGAGTTACCACGGAAAAAATATTCTCTTGGGAACGCCGCTTCTCAAGTTGTATTTAGAGCACGGTTTGATAGTCACCAAAGTGCAGCTGGTCGTAGAATACCTACCTAAACGCTCCTTTGCCGGTTTCGCGGACGAAGTAACGGCAGCGCGAAGACGTGGCGACGTGAACGAGAACGAGAAAATTCTGTCAGACTGTTATAAGTTAATGGGAAACGCCACGTACGGTAAAACAATCTGCAACAAAGAAAAACACACGGCGGTGAGATACACTGACAGTCGGAAGTTCGAACCATTGGCCAATTCGTGGCGTTTCAAAAAGGCGTCCGAGTTGAGTTCTGATCTGTTTGAAGTCAAACTACAACCGAAAACAGTCAAGAACAACCTCCCTATTCAAATAGGGTTCATGGTATACCAGTACGCGAAGTTGAAAATGTTAGAGTTCACATACGACTTCTTGGATAGATTCGTCGATCGGCGCGATTATGCCCTTTGTCAAATGGACACCAACAGTCTTTACATGGCTCTCAGTGGTGACACGTTGGATGACCTAGTCAAACCTCGCCTGAGAGAGACGTACCTCAGAGAGAAACGGAAGTGGATTCCGACAGCAGTGTGCGACGATCACTTAGAGCTTTTCGTGAAGACAAAAACGGAAAGAGTGCGAGAATGGTGTCCGCCGCCCGGCGGATGTTGTGAGAGACGCTACCTTCACGATCTGAGAGTTTCGGGGCTTATGAAAGCGGAGTGGGAAGGTGACGGGATCCTAAGTCTCAACCCTAAGACTTACATTTGCTACGATCGAGTCAGCGGCACCGGTGAAAGAAAATCCAAAAAATGGAGTGCAAAAGGTGAACAGAAGAAACAAAACCCTAAAGAACCAGACGACTTCTTAGATGTTCTTCGCCAACGAAAAACTCTCCTTGCGGTAAATAGAAATTTCAAAGTGATGCGAAACAAAATGGTCACCTACACCATAGAGAAAGACGGCGTGCGCTACTTGTATTATAAGCGTCGCATGCATTCTGACGGTGTGACAACAAGTCCTTTAGAGATATGAAAAAAAAAAATAAGCGTGTTATTGATTGATTGAGTGCATCTTTTCAAAAATAGAGTGTTTATCAAGATTGAAAAAAAAATAAATAAAAAAATAAAATAAAATTATTGTTATGTTTTTATTTTCATACGTCTTCTTTTATTAGTAAGTCGCGTGGCCTCTTAAAGTGTCACTCATGTGATGACGTCGCTTCTAGTCACGTGCCTCATCAAGTCACTTCCTAAACAAAAAAATTAAGAGACACACTTCTTCCTCTCGAGAGGAAGAAGTGTGTCTCTCGATTAAATTCTTTTCTTTCTTTTTTTCTTAAAAGAGACAAACGCCCCTTAGAGTGCCCCCCCATCCCCCGAGAGTGCCCCCCTCCCCCCTCCCCTCCCCTCCCCTCCCCCCCACCCGCCCCATGCAACCTAAAAGCGCCCCCCTCCCCATGCATCTTAAAGGGGCCCCCCTCCCCCCCTCCCCCCTGTTTTTTATTGGTTTACCAAAAAAAATAAGAGACTCGCCTCCTCCTCCTCCTCCTCCAAAAAAAAATATATATCACATTTTAAAGCGCGTGACCCCTTAAAGACGCTCATCTCTTCATTAAGTCGCGTGACGTCACTTCTTCTTCCGGTCACGTGATCAATCAGGTCACTTCCGGTCACGTGATCCTCAATGAGGTCACTCACTTCCGGTTGGCCATTAGGTCATGTGACGTCACTTCCGGTCACGTGACTCATCAGGTCACTTCCGGTCACGTGATCCTAAATTAGGTCATATGACGTCACTGCCGGTCCCCTAAGTAGGTCATATGACGTCACTTCCGGTCCATAAGTAGGTCATATGACGTCACTTCAGGTCACGTGACCAAATGGCGGCCTCTGATTGGCTAACTAGGTCACGTGACGTCACCACTCATCCCCTAAGTAGGTCACTTCCGGTCACGTGACCAAATCGAGGCCTCTGATTGGCTGCATGTCGATTGAGTAATAAACAGTACTTAAGCATAGTCCCGTTCCGATACATTATATACTACTATCAATGCACTGGCTGCTGATTATCTCTGCTGCTTGGCTGCTCACAATTAAAGATGCATATTTACCAAAGCCTGGCTTCTAGTTTATATGGTCAGAGTTTCCTGGCAATCTATAATCAAAGTTAGTTAAATTATCATCGGTATACATATTAAGAACTGCTAATCTGATTTTCCCAAACCAACAAACTGTTGCAACAAACACAGCTGATATATACCATGGCTATACCACAACCTACAGCATTGCTGATCTCATCTTGTTGAAAATGGTCAGTTTGCGTGAGAGACTAATACAAAGTATGATTATATGGAAAAATCCAAAGAGCAGAAGCAGGTGCTGGCAGTTAATGTCGGTAGTCAAAGGAGAAAGGGCCATTAGATGTGATTAATTTTTGCTCAGAGCAAACATTCATGTAAAACTTAAGTTCTTGCTCGATATTGTCATAGATTTATATTTTACAATTATCTGTTTGTTTCTATGCTTTCTCTCAGTTGCCTGGGTCAGCATGAAAAACAACTTGTACATTTTAGATGAAATGCACACTTAAGATTCAACCTATGATTCAATATAATAAACCCAAGGCCCTTACAAAGTTCTTGTCTTGACCTTCAGATAAACACATAGATGACTGTGGGTTATCATGTCCTTAGGAACTGTAGGTGCCCATGGGTATGAGATCCAGGAAGGCATCAATGCTTGATCCCTTTGTATATTCTGTAGACGTGGATATTGTACCTAAGGCAAGTCAACTGTGGTATGCCTCAGCAATGTTGGGGAATGGGTGGACCAGCGCCTTGGTCCTCCTTAGAGAGTCGCTAACAGTCACTGCACGAAAACACAGGTTTAAGCGTAACTTAAAGCCCAATATATCTCATGTAAATCTCGGGTTGCAACTTATATAATGAAGTTTAATGATTTCTGTCAACCTCGGGTTGGATGGGATTTAAGGGCAATTTATTTCTCTTAAAGGTACGCTTGCATGGGATTTAAGTTTTTTAATATCCCAGGACAACCTCAGTTACATTGAACTTAAATTGTATTATTCTCAAGGACAACCAGGGATATTTTCCACGTAAATCCCATTAAACCTCAGGACAACCAGGGATATTTTCCAGGTAAATCCCATTAAACCCCAGGACAACCAGGGATATTTTTCACTGAAAACTCATTAAACCCAAGGACAACCAGGGATATTTTAAACTTAAATCCTATTAAACCCCAGTGCAACCAGGGGTATTTTCAACGTAAATCTCATTAAACTCCAGGACAACCAGGGATATTTTCAACTTAATTCTCATGAATCCCAAAGACAACCTGGGATATTTCCTACTTAAATCTCATTTAGCCCAAGGACAACCAGGGGTGTTTCTCACTTAAATCTCACTAAACCACAGGACAACCAGGGATATTTTCCAGCTAAATCTCACTAAACCCCAGGCAGTATATTTTATTCAGGGGATTAGGATTCCATGATTTAAAAACAAATTATCAAATTTGATGTTTAGTAGTCAGGCAACTCTCCATTAGGCAGGAGCAGGTGCAGGCAAGAGGCAGGTAGGTGAAGGCAGGAGGTGTGTTCCCATGGTCAGACAGCAGTGGACTGAGGAGCTCACACTGCACCCCCATTATATAGGGGGTGCAGTGCTGGTCATGTGACCAAAGCGAGACTTGCTTGTGATTGGCTGAGGGATCAGTATTGCATTGACCACCAAGGAGTACACATGGGAAGACAGGGATGTTATAGCTTACTTAAACCCCATTAAACCCCATGGCAATTTGGTGATAAATCTTACTTAAATCCCATGACAAAATGTAATATGATAACATTTAAAAGGTATATTAAAATTGTCTATTAGTAAACTAGAGAGAACTGGATGGCTTGTAGCCCCCTATTCCCAGGGCTGGTAGGCCAGGGTAGGGAGCACTGGGGTGGCTTGGGGCCGGCCCTGGGCCAGGTATGGCCGGGTAGGGAGCACTGTGGTGGCTTGTAGCCGGCCCTTGGGCAGGTATGGCAGGATAGGGAGTACTGGGGTGGCTTGGGGCCGGCCCTGGGGCAGGTATGGCCGGGTAGGGAGTACCGGGGTGGCTTGTAGCCATGCTGCATTCCTTGTTGTCTTTGGGTTTTATTGAGATTTTAGTAGAGAAATTCCCTACTTGTAATGGGATGATATTCAAGTAAAATATAACAAGTGTAGGGCTTGTGTTGGGGCTTCATACCTGGCTCCCTGGTACCCTGAGCCGCCCTGAGGGGTGGTGGGAGTGTAGGGCTTGTGTTGGGGCTTCACACCCGGCTCCCTGGTACCCTGAGCCGGCCTGTGGGGTGGTGGGAGTGTAGGGCTTGTGTTGGGGCTTCACACCCCGCCCTCAAGTATCCTGAGTCAGCCTGAGGAGTGGTGGTTGGATATAGTGTGGCGGGGGGGGGGTCAGGTGTGCTTGATGAGGTGGTGAGCAACTTTTGGGGGTGTAGGGCGACTCCCCCTCCTCCCCCCTACCCCTGGTGGGCTGGTAGATGTGGTGAGCGATTTTTGGGAGGTGTAGGGAGCCCCCCCCCCACTATGACAACTTTCACACCCAGGTTGCAGAAGTATAAAGATCCAGTATATTCCATGATGACCTCCCTGCCCAGGTTGCAGAAGTATAAAGATCCAGTATATTCCATGACAACTTCAAGGCCTAAGTTGTCATGGGATATACTGAGGTTGGATGGGATTGTCATGAGAAATAAGTAGCAAGTATATCTCTTAAACCTCTCTTTTCGTGCAGTGAGTCCAATCTGGGGTGTATTTTTCATCTTTGACACTACTGCAGGTGTCTGCTATGGCGTATTCGGTTATTTGTTTCATACTACAGCTATATTTTTTGCTTGTTGTTCTTTTTATTCCCATTCATTAGTGTATGTCTTAATAATATATGACTATATCTTTACCATTAGGATTAGTGTATGCCATCATGTGTCTACGGGTGTAAACTCAAAATGTTGATAGTCATTGCAGGTTCATGTATAAATGTATTGTAATGATTAGCTCTACCTCTAGATATACCACACTAATACAAACACAATTTTGAATCAAGATTGGAGATCTTAGCTAAAGAAATATAAGTTGACCAGCAAATGACCCGTTTGCCCATTCATGATGCAGGGAGTCAGAATATATTTGAAGAGACTAGTCACATAGGGCCTGTACTATTAGATGTTGGTGAGAGGCAAATGAGCCAATTAGACCCCCAGAACACACCCAACCTGCTTTAAACACCTTCCACTTACCAGACAGTGCCTCAGCATCTGCATAACAAGCCTGTTACTGAAACATTTTCTGAAATGTCTGGGTTAAGTTCTACCATGCTATCACTAGTTTAAGGTTAATAACATGTTATTTATAATATGTGCATGTCTATATAAAGTACCACAGCTGGAGGTACTATTTAAAAGTAATGTGTATGCTGTTTTACTTAATCCCACTTGGTAATGATTATGCATGTCATAAATAAAGGGATGGACCACATAGCTACATTTTACAAATTTTTATTTGTTTCCATGCTCAATGGATCAGCACAAAAACACCATGCAAAGTCTTTATGAGAATACATATTTGAAATCCAAACAGTGATGAAAAATTCCACAGAATATACCTCATATTTCAAGAAAGTTCTATTCTAGACCTTTGGGAAAAAGGCTTAACATGACCTTAGGACCTGTAGCTGCCCATTGGTATGAGTCGGAGGAAGAGATCAATTCGCGATCCCTCCGCCAATTCTGTAGATGTGGATATTGGATCAGAAGCAATTCAGCTGCGGTGTCCCTCAGCTTTGTGGGGGATGGGTTGATCTGTGCCTTGGTCCTACTTAGAGAGTCACTAACCATCCAGGTATGGGTGTCTTTTTTCTACTTTCACTACACTGCAGGTGCATTTGGTGTCTGCTGTGGTGTATTTGGTGCCACATTAGAAAACCCAATGATTTTTCTTTCTCAAATGTCTCAATTTGCTTGCATTAACAATCTTGATGCGGAGTCTCATCCCGTAGATGTAGTGTTAGACTAAGATAGATGTACCACCAGCAAAAAAGGCTAGGTGTGAAGGCAGATTACAGGTTTAACCAGAGGCTAAGATATGGTCTCTATCCAATGCTAATGCTTAGAAGCATGATCCTTCAGTCAAGTCACATATAATCACTGACACTTACAAATCCTTCAGTGAATCAATCCCAACAAGAAATTCATATGTCAGGTTATAGATCATGTAATTGTCTATATACTAAGACTAGATTTCTCACTTGTCATTCTCCTTTCTTGTAAAGTGTTAACCATATGTGCCTATGGAAGTGAACTCAAAATGTTGATTGCGATTGCAGGGTCATGAACGTAAGTGTTGTAATGATGTGCTTTACACTTTGATAAAATGCATTGATACAAACATAATTTTCAATCTCAGAGCTCTAAACTAGAGACATATTTATAAGTTGACTAGCAAGCTGCAATTTACCTGTCTGCTCACTCATCAGAAGATGCTTTAAGAGACTAGTCACATAGGGCCTGTACTGTTAGATGTTGGTGAGAAGCAAATGAGCCAATTTGACACCCAGCACACGCCCCACCTGCCTTAAACACCTTCCACTTTCCAGAGAGTGCCTCACCATCGGCATAACAAGCTTGTTACCGAAACATTTTCTGTAATGTCTGGGTTAAGTTCTACAACGGTATCACTAGTTTAAGGTTGATAACATGTTATTTATAATATGTGCATGTGAAGAGTTTGGATGCAAAACGACATAACCACCAAAATACAAAAACGGGCAAAAACTGGTTATAGTCATAGCCTAGGGCAAGATAAAAAAAATTGTGGAAAATTTTTCTTAAAATATGTCCTCAAATAGTAGATAGAGCCTGCCTAAAATGCAGTTTTTTTGCAAAACGACATAAATCCAAAAGCGTTTTTTTGCAAAACGACATAAATCCACCTTACTAAACATTGTTTCTGCATGTATGGCTCTCAATTCCTGCATGTGAAATGTCTTAAATAAACATTATTACATATGAGGTTGCTCTGTACTGCTAAAAGTATTATCTCAAAACAAAACGAGCACTCTGACGTCAAAGAAATGTGAAAAATGGACACAAAAGTGGCATGTTATGATCATGTGGATTTATGTCGTTTTGCAAAAAAACTGTTTTGGGATTTATGTCGTTTTGCAAAAAAACATAATTGGGCATATATTTAAATCAATGAAATATGATGCAAGGATCTTTAATGATCATATGTTGGTGTTTCATTGATGTCCTACTCAAACCAGAAACGTAAAAAAGTAAAAATTTAAATGCCTGGTACCAATTTAGGGGTAAATACAGAAAAACTACTTTTGGATTTATGTCGTTTTGCAAAAAAACTGAAAAATCACATTTAATCAGCTATTTACTCTTTCAATAATAATCAAGGATTTCAAAAATCGATTTCTAGATATTTTATTTATTGCCCATTAATCATTAGTGATAGAAAAAAATATTTTCTATTCACCATTTCTTCAAAATTAGAAATGTGCTATTATCTCAAAACTCTCAAAATGGATTTATGTCGTTTTGCATCCAAACTCTTCATGTCTATATAAAGTACCATAGCTGGAGGTACTATTTAAAAGTCATGTGTATGCTGTCTCCTTAATTCCACTGGGTAATGATTATGCATGTCATAAACAAAGGGATAGACCAAATAGCTATATCTTACAAATTTCTCTTGTTTCCATGCTTAATGGATCAGCACAAAAACAACATGCAAGGTCCTGATGAGAATACACATTTCAAATTCAAACAGTGATGAATAATTCCACAGAATATACCCCATGCCTTGAGGAAGTTCTATTCTAGACCTTTGGGAAAAAGTCATGACTACGGCTTACCATGACATTAGGTCCTGTAGCTGCCCATTGGTATGAGTCGGAGGAAGGGATCAATTCGCAATCCCTCCGCCAATTCTGTAGATGTGAATATTGGATCGGAAGCAATTCAGCTCTGGTGTCCCTCAGCTTTGTGGGGGATGGGTGGATCAGTGCCTTGGTCCTACTTAGAGAGTCACTAACCATCCATGCATGGGTGTTCTTTTTGTACTTCCACACAGGTGTATTTGGTGCCACCAAGAAAAGCCAATAAATTTGCTAACTCAAATGTTTCAATTTGTTTGCATATTTGATCTTTATGGGGATTGTAACGATGTAGGTGCAGTTTTAGACAGTAAGTTCAATGTTAATGTTTTCTTTCTACTTTCGCAACACTGCAGGTGCATTTGGTGTCTGCTGTGGTGTATTTGGTGCCACACAAAAAAAAAAGACAATGAATTTGCTTTCTCAAATGTCTCAATTTGCTTGCATTTACAATCTTGATAGGGAGTCTAGTCCCTTAGATGTAGTGTTAGACAGTAAGATGTACCACCAGCAAAAAACGCTAGGTGTGAAGGCACATTACAGGTTTAAACCAGAGGCTTAGATATGGTCTATATCTAATGCTAATGCGTAGAAGCATGATTCTTCAGTCTAGTCACATATTATCACTGACACTTACAAATCCTTCAGTGAATTAATCCCAACAAGAAATTCATATGTCAGGTTATAGATCATGTAATTGTCTATTTACTAAGACAAGAGGTCTCACTTGTTATTCTCCTTTCTTGTATAGTGTTTACCCTACGTGGCTATGGAAGTGGACTCAAAATGTTGATTGCAATTGCAGGGTCATGAACGTAAGTGTTGTAATGATGTGCTTTACACTTGGATAAAATGCATTGATGCAAACACAATTTTCAATCTCAGAGCTCTAAACTAGAGACATATTTATAAGTTGACTAGCAAGCTGCAATTTACCTGTCTGCTAACTCATCAGAAGATGCTTTAAGAGACTAGTCACATAGGGACTGTACTATTAGATGCTGTTGAGAGGCAAATAAGCCAATTAGACACCCAGCACACACCCCACCTGCCTTAAACACCTTCCACTTCCCAGACAGTGCTTCACCATCAGCATAACAAGCCTATTACTGAAACATCTTCTGAAATATCTGGGTTAAGTTTTACCACGTTATCGCTAGTTTAAGGTTTTTTACATGTTATTTATAATATATGCATGTCTATACAAAGTACTTCAACTGTAGGTACTATGTAAACGTCATGTGTTTGCTGTTTTACTTAATTCCACTGGGTATTGATTATGCATGCCATAAAAAAAAGCGATACACCACATGATTAGTTACATTTTACAATTTTTTTGTTTGTTTCCAGGCTCAATGGATCAGAACAAAAACAACATGCAAGGTCTTGATGAGAATACACATTTGAAATTCAAACAGGGATGAATCATTTCACAGTATATACCCAATGCTTTAAGGAAGCTCTATTCTAGACCTTTGGGAAAAAGGCATGTCTACTGCTTACCATGACCTTTGGACCTGTAGCTGCCCATTGGTATGAGTCGGAGGAAGAGATCAATTCCAAATCCCTCTGCCTATTCTGTCAATGGGGATATTGGATCGGAAGCAATTCAGCTCTGGTGTCCCTCAGCTTTGTGGGGGATGGATGGATCAGTGCCTTGGTCCTACTTAGAGAGTCACTAACCATCCATGCATGGGTGTTCTTTTTGTACTTCCACACAGGTGTATTCGGTGTCTGGCATGGTGTATTTGGTGCCACCAAGAAAAGCCAATAAATTTGCTAACGCAAATGTTTCAATTTGTTTGCATCTTTGATCTTTATGGGGATTGTAACGATGTAGGTGCAGTTTTAGACAGTAAGTTCAATGTTAATGTTTTCTTTCTACTTTCACAACACTGCAGGTGCATTTGGTGTCTGCTGTGGTGTATTTGGTGCCACACAAAAAAAAAGACAATGAATTTGCTTTCTCAATTGTTTCAATTTGCTTGCATTAACCAGAGGCTAAGGTAAGGTATCTATCAACTGGTCTAAACGTAATGCTTAATACCAACTACCTGAATGATTCTTCAGTCTAGTCACGAACTATCATTGACACTTACACATCCTTCAGTAAATTAAACCCTACAAGAAAACTCAAATGTCAGGTAAAATTCAGGTTACAGATTATGTAATTGTCTTTACACTAAAACTAGATTTCTCACTTATTATTCTCCTTTCTTGTATAGTGTTTACTCTATCTGGCTATGGAAGTGCATCATAATGTTGATTACAATTGAAGGGTCATGAATAAATGCATTGTAATGATATGCTTTACACTTAGATGCACTGATACAAACACAATTTTCTCAGAGCTCTAAGCTAGGAAAGTCTAAGTTGACTAGCAAGCTGCAGATTACCCGTCTGCACTTTCA
Organism: Harmothoe impar; assembly: GCA_947462335.1. NCBI lineage: Eukaryota > Metazoa > Annelida > Polychaeta > Phyllodocida > Polynoidae > Harmothoe > Harmothoe impar. The sequence continues at coordinate 71,239,747 of OX381710.1, read as the reverse complement.
TGATGAAGGGAATCAGAAGATACTTTAAGAGACTAGTTACATAGGGCCTGTACTGTTAGATGCTGGTGAGGGGCAAATGAAGCAATTTGACACCCAACACATGCCCCACCTGCTATAAACACATTCTACCTCTCCAGACAGCGCCTCACCACCGACATAACTATTTTGTTACTGATCAACATCTTCTCAAATATATAGGTTAAATTCTACGATGCTAGTGCCAGTTTAAGGTTATTTATATGTTATTCATAATTAGGTGCATTTCTGCTTAAAATACTACTGGAGGCACTATTTCAAAGTCATGTGTATGCTGTTTTACTTTATTCTGCTGGGTAATCATTATAGGTATCATAAAAAAAGGGATAGACCAAATAGCCATACTTGTGTATTACCAGTATTTGATGAGACATCAGTAATCACCAAATTGTATCAATTTCATGACACCAACATACACTACATATTTAATTGAATTATTATGATCCTCACATTACTGGCATTCTATGCCTGCTGTACATCTCTTCAGTTTCTACTATTCTATGTGCAGTATATATATGAGGTGTTTCTACCTTTTTGAATTTTTGAACAGAAAGAGCTATCTTTCCCTCAGATTCCCTGACACATGTAAACGTTTCATTGTCCTCAGTGTTTCTTGTTCCTGATTGATTTCTTCATTTCTACCTACAATAGGAGAATTGGTAGAGTGTTCCAACACATAGGGCAAGCAACCTTTATGTTACAGGGTTCCATGCGGGTAAGGGTGGCTTTGGAGATCCTCTGTATATTCTACATTGGAACTGAGACAATTTTGCAAAAGGTGGATTTGAGGGATCAGTGGTTCTCCTCAGGACTCATTTATCGTCCATCAATACAGAGTTCTAGTAAACATCAAGCAGACAGTATCTGAAATTTGCTAAGGTGTAAAATCATGCCTCCAACAAAATGCAAGTAATATACCTCCCAAAAATGTACCAATTTGCTTGGTCATTATATATATAGAGGTTGATATTACAGCATCACAGTGAGAGATACAATGAGAAGTATGCCTGGTAAGAGGCTGCAGTATGGGCAGTGAAGGAGGCTAAGCCGCCCCACACCCATGGTCCAAACAGATGCATCAGCATTAACTGTCTGAATGACCTTCCTCCAGACTAGAGGCACATTCCCACTCACACCTATACAGCTTGAAGTACACTTTGATCAATAGTAAAGGGATCTATGAAGTGTAACCACAGCTTTCTTTTCACTATTTGTAGTCCAGGTGCATTAGTAGTCAAAGAATGCTTTACCAATAATGCACATCAATAGTAGTTTTGAGAAACATTTACGAGTGATTTTTTATTTTCCTAAATGTTTCTTTCCTCCAGCCTTCAAGTTTTGTTATATGTTGTTTTAACTTATAATGGTGTGAAACTGGATTGTTGATTAATGTGGTACCCAAATCAGTTACTATGATTCACTACACAATAAAGCATGCATACCCACTTAGGTAGTATGCAAGAATACTTGAAAACTAACTTTATGTTCTGTGCACCCTCTGGCTACATGGCGATATTGTGACCTGCGACCAGGGGGCATTGAATGTCTGGGCACTGGATCTCTGCATATTGATTTTCTAGGGTTTATATGGTAACCCCACCAACCTAGAATACTCTAAGTGCCATAGACAGGATAGGGTACGTAGTGGTAGGGATGTGTAGGTGGAGAAGAAGGAAAAAGGAGTGGGTGTTATTGAGATAGGTGACTAATGTTTACACAAGACCTCCCAGTGTCTTAAACCACCTCCCACCTACTCACACTATCAGAGCAATCACCCCGGGAGGCTGAACCAAGAGGAACCTAATACAGACTTAAAGCATAAAAGGGTCCACAGGACTGCTCGAGAATGGGAAATAAAATGAGAAGATAAATTGCTTTATTCATTATTTACTGTAAAAAATGGCTCATCGGGGCAGATTTGGAAGGGATGCCAGGATGTATTTCCAAATAAATTGAGTGTCAGCACAATCAGACATCTGGCAATGCTGCATAAGCTCTTTGTCATACTTTGGCAATGTCCCTTTGCCATAGGGAGAGTACATTACTGTACTGTGGAATGTGTGTCAATTTGGTGTTCAATTTTGAGCTGCTAGGATCAATGCCCGATCTCTCTGCATTTTCTGTAAACAAGAATATTGGATCTGAGGCAATTCAGCCATGGTGTTCACTAGGGGGTTTTTAAGGTGGTGGCTTGATCAGTGTCCTAGTCCTACCGAGAGAGACGCTAAGCATCCATGTAGGGGTATTAGTCTTTTATTTCAACAATACTGCAGTCGCAGTCAGTGTCTGTTATGGTGTACTTGGGGCCACATAAAAAACGAAGCAACTGGCACCTATGATGTCTCAATTAGCTTGGAAATTGTAAGTGGTAGTGTTAGACAGTAGGATACATATAGATATACCATCAGCGAAAGAGGCTTGAGGGTATACTACAAGTAGTAATATAAAATAATTACAAAACAATTGGCATCGAATACAACAAAGTACATAGCTAATAAAGAATACATTACTTCTTTGAAATATCATATTCAAATATATCCAAAGCATTTAGATATCTCATTCTAAACTTCTGAGTTGAGCCAGTCTGTAAAAATCAGTTAGGAGAGTTTAGTAGTGAAGAAAAGGTCAGGTCAGGTCACATCACTAAGCAACATCACGTCACTAAGCAACATCCTGTCACTAGGCAGTCCAATTGTGTCCCGTCACACTCTAAGAACAGTGTGTTGTGGGAACATGCTTAAAGAGTAACATACATAAATTTGCAACACACTTTGAGATTTAACACACTTATGACTTGTAACACACTTTTTGTCAACTCACTTACCTGCTTACACACTTGTGGTCAGAGAGGTGTGTATCATATACAAAAGGGGGCAGCAGCAGTAAATGTCTATCATGCACCTATGCTACATTCTTACAGCCATATAGTAGCTGTCGCAGTGGCTCAGTAGGCAAGTATTTGGACTGAGAACTTAAAGATCCCTGGCTCGATTCCCAATGGGGCTCACTGTCAAATGGAAATGTTTATTTTCTAAGAAGGACCATAATATTTTAGCCCCCCCTCTCAAAAAGGGTCAAATTTCTTTTCCACCTCAGGAGAGGTTGAACTGTTTTACAATCCCCTCCCCAACCAATACCCTCTACTACAATGAAAGATATAACACCTATTTAATAGGGGTTAATTTGCAATGAGATACATACAAAAACTGTATTATTTGAATCTCATTGAATGAGCAAACTCACTCAATCCATATTGGAAATAGATGGGAAGTTTTTTCTCTTCAATTATACACACATGTTCTTTGCGTAAACCAAATAACCATCACATGTAAGATCTTATTAGAGGTTCTGCAAGGCTGTAAAAGCAGGGCTTATTAATAGCTGATTAACTATTGTCTTTATAATAGATATCAAGCCCTGCAAATTATGTTATTATTAGTCAGTGCATTGGCATCCCTCAATAAGGGCGGTCTTTGTATTGTCTAAGAACCACTTCATGTCATAACATATTAATCCCCAAGGTATGTTATATAGCTTACTGGTAACTGGTAAGAAGTTGTGTGATCTTTGAGAATACTTTGTGTCTCCTCACTGTTGTGTATTCTGGTACCTATTTGAGGGGGGAATACACCATGATTGTACAAGGAGATTTGGTGGCCTAGTGAGCAAGTCGCTGGACAAGTGTGTCGGAGGTCCTGGGTTCGATCCCCAGAGAAGACCTGGCACCAAATCTTCCCAAGTGAAACAAGTTGTCCTGACAAGAGTCGCGTCTGTAAGTGTCGGTAGACAGACTGCGGTTAACCTTCAGTGTCCTGGTCGCCCATGAGACTTGCACCGATCTGCTTCAACCCGTAGAAGCATAATACACTTGCGACTGGTAAAGAGATAGCAGATATCAGTGTTGACGAAGGTGGTCCTAGCCGGGAGGGGAAAAGGCTGCAATGGACCACTGGAGACACTGAGAAAAGGTTGTGAGAGCAGCCATCCCACGCTATCTGACGGTAGTACGGTCATGGCATATTGCGCCACAGTCACCAGTTGGTTATCAGGTGTGTCAGTTTCGGCAGGGTCAGAAGCTAGGATGTGTTCAAAGTGGTTGACTAAGACTTGTTTGCTGTCAATACAAACTCAGTTTTGATATAACCTTCTATTCCCACTTTTATTGTGAGCGGTTTAATAAGCACTTTTCCTAGATATAAGAAGCCTTTAAAAGTGATACACACAGTATATGCATAGTATGAACATGAATAGCCCTAACAAGAAATTAAATACATCTATACTAATTTAACTCTTAACCCATGTAGAAAGTAATCATACTTAATATTGAGAAAGAAATATTTGTCAAGGGATTTGAACCTGCATGGACAGGACTCATGTGCCAGCACCTAGACAACTCAGCCACGGCACCTGACATATTCTGTGAGGTGTAGAACAGCTATTTTAATCCCCACCTCCTCAATACCATGGCTTTGCACACCAACACACTTTTTAGATTCAAAACACTTTTGCCAAAAGTGTGTCGTGTGTTACCAAAAAAAAGTGTGTTAAAAGTGGCTTCAGAAAAGTGTGTTGAAAAGTGTGTAAACGTAACACACTGTTTTTAGAGTGCAGAGGACCCCACTCCCACTACTTCCTGCGTTAACAATAGGACACAATATGGGTCGGCGGGTGCTCTAGACCTAGGCAGTAGGCCTACATCAGGGTGGGTATTTTCTTTTTTTTTGGGGGGGGGGGGGAGAAATGTCACGGAATAGGCCTATAGACTATACCCCCACCCACAATCCCGGCCCCCGAAGGGCCTGGTCTTATATAAAATGCACTGATATGAACAGAAATTGCAATCTCTGAAATCTAAGCTAGAGGAATATAATTTTACAAGCAAGCTAGAAAACACCCATTCATAATGAACAACTTCAGAATATACTATAAGGCACACACTGAAAATCCATAGATTGAAAGGGTTAGTCAGTCCAGACTATCCTAGGTTGGTCATATGAGTGTTAGTCATAATGGCAAAGTTGTATTCAAAAAATGACCGAGGGGTCAGTCAGTAGTGGCTAACCTAGGTTCCTCATTGGTGTGTTTTATTTGTATACCACTAGTTGGGGCCACCTGTCTTAACCACTCAGTGGCTCCCCCTGGAAATAAAAAGGCTAAGGTGGGTTGGTCAGTAATGACCAACCTAACAATAATAACTGACCTAGGTTGGTCGTATAGGGAGCCATAAAATGACTAACTAGGTTAGGCACTAGTGACTGAGAGGTTGGGCGTATAGGGAGCCTATGATTATCAATGCAAGTCACATAGGGTCTGTTCCATTAGATGTTGCTGAGAGGGAAATGAGCCAATTTGATACCCAACACAAGTCCCACCTTCTATAAACACCTTGCGCCTTCCAGACTGTGCCTCGCCATCAGCATAACAAGCCTGTAACTGAAACATCTTCTAAAATATCTGGGTTAAGTACTACCATGCTTTTGCTAGTATAAGGTTGTTTACATGTTATCTAGTTATATTTACAAAAAGCAATACATTGTAATTGGAAATATGATTTCAAAGTCATTTGTATGCTCTTTTACTTAACGTCATATATTCAAGTAAATAAAGAGATGTACACTGTAAGAAGTAAGTACTGTACACCTACAGCAAAAGTTGCTGGCAACTTTTGTTCCAGTAGATTTTGCTGTAGGTGTACAGGAGCTGACTTGCTGTATATGTACAGCAACTTCTACTGTAAATGTACAGCAACTTCTACTGTGGATTTACAGCAACTTCTACTGTACATCTACAGCAAAAGTTGCTGGCAACTCTTGTTCCAGTAGATTTTGCTGTACATGTACAGCAATTGGGTGCTGTAAAGATACAGCAATTTCTACTGTATGTTTCATATTATTGTTATCATCAAATTATATCAATTAATATGCATGCATGGAGAGTTCTTTCCTGCATAATAATTTCAATATCAGCTAGTACACTACGCGATGTAATGGTTTAATCCTGCATTGATACAGCTGAATTGTATGTGATACAGAAAACTCCCTCTGATGTGGCAACCCTTGGGACTATGAAAAAGTGGCCGCATTCCTGGGGTGACTGCATTGGAGGGAGTCATTTTCTACACATTGTAGTATGTTTGGGACTACGAAAAGTGTTTCTATTAGAGGGATTGGCTGCACTGGAGGGGTGGCCGTTAAGAGGGAGTTGACTGTACCAGCTTTTTCACAGTCCAGGCACTGAAGCATTTAACTTCTCCTTCCAATGTGGTGTCTATTCTTTACTTTTGCTGTTTTTTGTATTATTCAACACAATTATGCAAATGTCACTACACTTTATGATAACTGCATTCAGTCTCAATCATCCATTTTTATTTTACAATGATTTCAGTGTTTGTGAGGCTTTATTTGACTCGGGAAAGGGTTGGGTGGAATAATTATTACAAAAATGATTTACATGGCTGGCCTTCTTAGTCTGCTATACATCTGTACCTCTTCAGTGTCGACTTTTTAATGTACAATATACATTAGGTGTTTTTCTCTTTTAGATTTGTTGAAGAGAAAGAGCTATTCTATTTAGAAAACTCCCTCACACATGCATGCAAAAGTTTCATTGTCCTTAGTGTTTCTTGCTTCTCATTAATTTATTCCATTCTATCTATGATAGGAGGATTAGTAGAGATGTCCTGCAAACACAGGGCAAGCACCTTTAATTCTGGAGGATTTTATGTCGGTAAAGGGTGGCTTTGGTGTTCCTCTGCCTATTCTACAACGATTCTCATTTGAACTGAGGCAATGAAGCAATAAGGTGCCACAGGGGTTGCTTTGGGGGATTGGTGGCTGAGATTGGTCCCTTGGTTCTACTCAGAGGTCATTTATGGTCCATCTTTATAAGATTTTATAACACATACAGCAGACAGCATCTGGACTTCTTCTTACTCCATTATGGTGTAAAATGATGACTCCGACAAAATCCAAAGAATATGCCTCCCAAGAATTTCACAATTTGCTTGGTCATTATGTCATTATAGAAGTTAATATTGCAGCATCACAGTGAGAGACTGCTGGCAATGTTAGAGAAGTAAGTCTAGTAAGAGGCTGCAGTACGGGCAGTGAGGGCAGCTAATGTTCCTCCCCCATGCCTCAAACAGATGCATCAGCATTAACTGCCTCAGTGACCTTCCCCCGTCCAGTGGCACATTCCCACTCACACCTATACACTTCGTAGTACACCTAGGGCAATAGAAAAGGGATCTATTAAGATTGTAAGATTGTAAGATTGTAAGATTTTTTATTCAAACTAAGTCACGGTTTTCACTGCGATTTTCAAAAGTTGAAAAACAGAACAATATGTACAAGCAATGATAATATGTCGTCCGTTCAATGATTAACTCTGTATTTATACACAGAAGAATATCCTGGATAGCGGTATTTCATTTAAAGTCAGAGAGCTGTGATAGGATGAGGAGAATATGTAGACTGATGAGTGTTGGTGACTCATATGACATTGATATTCTTTCATGAAATCAGAGGGCATTGCTGGTGCAATGTACCGTCTATGATATTAATATGGCTGTTATTATATATACCGAAATATATTAAATGATATATGGGATTTTGGCGATACAAATGTATAATGTGATGCTGAGTCATGATGGGCAGTGCTGGTGCACTATACCAATCACTTTCTGTGTTGGTGATCATACCTGGGAATTCTTCCTTCAGGGTTTCGCCTTCTGGGGTCGATGTTTTGATGAATCAGCATCAGTGGCAGTGCTGGTGCACTGGACTCACTATATATAATAGACTTAAGGACTAAGGACTAGCAGTGCTGGTGCACTGTACTTAGCCATATAATAGACTTAGGGCTAGGGACTAGCAGTGCTGGTGCGCTGTACTTAGTCATATGGTATGATAATGTCTGATCAATGTTAATGTCTTATGTGGTGATAGCAGTGCTGGTGCACTGTACATGTCACATATCAAATCGAGGATAATGATAATGGTGATAATACTAATGAGATGCTTCATATCAAGTAGCCAATTCCATAGATTTTTATCTATCTTAATGCAGCGTGTCTCATTTTTATTGCAGTGAGATCAATTTTTTCTATGGCAGTCTTGAACTTTACACGACTATCTAACATTTGTGTAGCCCTATCTAGAGAATTCCATAGAATAATCCCTCTAGCAAGTGGTGATTTTTTTACCACATGTAGTTTTGTCCTACCAATTTTGAATTTCACCTTGTTGTCTGCTCGTGTGCGTGGGTTCTCGATGACAATGGTGTTCTTCGGAACTTTGGATAATTTGAACATGTGTAATAACAATTGAATATCTCTTCTATTGACTAGAGGCTTACATTGACACTGTGTATGTAGCTCTTCCTGAGTGATTTCCCTGGGATTTCTTATCCTAAGGCTTGCTCTTAACCCCCTATTTTGTATAGTTTGTAGACTCTTAATATCTAAGAATGTGGCACTGTCCAGCATAAAGCCACAGTATTCTAGGGTGGGAAGAATGCAGTGTTTATAAATCACAAGGCACGTGTCATTGTCAACTGAGTCCCGAATTCTGTGAGACTGCTTGATTCTAAAGTTACCACGTTTTCTGATGCCTGCCATGTGCATCTTCATTGTGATATTTTCATCCAAAATAACACCCAGATAACAGAAAGATTTTACTCGTTCGACGTCATCGTTTCCTATTCTAAGGATGGGGCCATTGACTCCGTTGGTTTTGGGTGGAGTGCCATAGACAACTTGCATGGTTTTATCGCTATTTATAGTTAATCTGTTGGTGGCACACCAATCCAATACAGAGTCTAGGTCTGGCTGACCAATACGAGTGAGGTCATTTGACCTGCTGCCCTCTGTAATCATTACAGCATCATCAGCATATAAAATGACTTTGGAATTTTGAACAGTGTTTGGAAGATTATTGATATAAACTGAGAAAAGTAGGGGGCCGAGTATCGACCCCTGAGGAACACCATAGCCCACTTTGATTGGGTCAGACATGATTTTATTGGCAAATGTACAGTGTACTCTATCTCCAAGATAGCTTCTAAACCAGCGTAAGACAGATCTGTTGGCTCCAATCAGCCCTAGTTTGTCCAGTAACCTGCCATGATGTACTGTGTCGAAAGCTTTCCTCATGTCTATGTATAGACATGAGGAAAGCTTTCCCCTCCCAATGGAGAGGTAGATGCTTTGTGTCAGATCATGCACAGCGTCGGCCGTAGAACGGCCTGGTGTAAAACCATATTGAAAATCAGAGAGCAAGCTGTTTTCCATTAAAAAGTTAATTAGTTGTCCATGTACAACTCTTTCCATGATTTTACTGATTAAGGGGAGGAGTGTTATAGGCCTCCAGTTGCTAAGGTTTTGTAAATCCCCCTTTTTGGGGATGGGAATGATTGTGCCTATGGCCCATTTTTTAGGGAAAAAACCCTTGTCTAGACAGTTGTCAATTAAGACCTTCAGCTGTGGGATAATCATTAGTAAATAATCCTTCATAACATTAGAATTAGCGTATTTAACCCCAGAGGATTTTTTCCTATTAATCTTTTTGATATAGTGAGTCAGATCTTTGACCAGTACTTGTCTAAACATGAAATCCCCTTCTGTGTATTCTGGATTGTCCAACACTTCCTGTGCTGTAGTGTCTCCAGGTAAATGAGTGAACTTCTCGGCCAGGTTCTTACCCACGTTTCCATAGAACTCATTGATAAAATTGCTTGTGTTCTCTAGCTGCACATCCTTATCATCATTATCTTTGAGATGGATTGAGGTGTCACCTGCTTTATTATTTCCGAGTAAACTATTTATAATTGACCAGAACTTGTTTGGGTTGTCTTTATGGTTTTCTACTGTATTTTTAACCTGGTTAGAGAATTCCATATGAATTCTTCTGTTAGTGACTGTTCTTAACCGCTGTGCTAACTGTAGGCTTTCTAAGTCCATTCCGTGACTTCTGTGAGCCCTTTTGAAAGCTTCATTTTTCCTTCTAAGAAGCTCTAGTAAGTCAGGGGGATACCACCTAGGGGTGTCCTTTCTGACCATAAATGTCTTTACTGGGCAGACCTCGTCTAAATAAGAAATCAAAACATCCTCTATGTGATCCCATTGTACAGTGGGATTGTCTGTGAGATGTAGAGGGTCCCAATTATGTGTATCCACATGTGTAGTTAGTTTAGCAACTTCATGTTTTTTATAAACCCTGCTAGTAACCTTTTCAACTATCTTTGGTTTCCTAGTGTGTTTTAGAACAACAAAGGTGGGTATGTGATCAGATAGAAGTAAATTCAGTGTACCATATTTGGAGACTGTTGTGCTATTAGTGTAAATGTGATCTATAAAAGTGGCACCAAGAGGGTGCAGTCTTGAGATACCAGTATGAAGCAGGCGTAGATGGTGATCTTTGAGAACTCCAAAAACTTTACCACACTTCCTGCTTTCCCTGTGGACCATATCTATATTGCAATCCCCTATTACATGTATTTCATGCTTTCTGATGGATCTGTGAGAAAGCACTGTGCTTAAACTTGTCAGAAAATTTAGTAAGTCCTTATTAGGAGGTCTATAAAAGTTTATGACTGTCCTGATCCTGTTGTCAGGTTTTTTAGTAGTGGTGACTAAGATCTCTGTGTCTTCATTCATGACATTTAAGTCATGTCTGACTGATGTGTAGGGTGATAATTCATTAGTGATATATGTTACAAGCCCGCCAGCATTGGCACATCTGTCTAACCTGTAGCAGGTGTGCTCATGTACATTGTATTGACTGTCGGAGTCTGTCTCACAAAGCCAGCTTTCACATATACAGATAAAGTCTACATTGTACAAATGCTCATTAATGGCACTTAGTCTACCTTTAGCCTTCAGGCTTCTTATATTCAAACCAACCAACTTGACTCCTTTCAACTGAGAGATTTCGTTAACCTCAAACAAACCCATGACGTCTGTGATTAGTGTTCCCTGTTAGGTCTCCCCCGCTATTGGGAGTGCCTGGAAGGGCTGATTCAAAAACAAATACAGATGACGTATTGTGGGTCTGAAAGCATATTACAAATAATAAACAGTAATTATATACAATTAATGTGCAAGGTGTATAACAATGTGCTGGTCCCCAGTCGTAGCATAAGCTAGGGCTAGGGACGGGCAGTGGACGCCAGCAGAGTAAACCTACCATATGACGACTTTACCCAGGTGTGTAAGTAAAGTGCAAAAAAGGTGCTGTTGAACATAAAGGTGGTTTGGGTAGTCTTGGTGTACTTTGTAGGGAATTAAGACAAGTCGGTGACAGCTCTCCTATTCTGTAATTTATAATAGGAATTACAATGGTTTATCACAATCATAAAGTCCCAGAACTCTCAGGTAATTCACATTGTTTTTGTGACAAGGTAGCATAGGCTATATTACATATGATAATGTCTGAGAATATCTTATGAACATAACAATTATAAAGAACATATAGTATAGAACAATAGTATATTAACATCATCATGCATAGCCATTTGTCAGGGTGGGTCTGATGACTCCTTCCTCATCAGCTTATGATAGCAAGGTATGGCTAAACTGTGGGAAGTTCAATTATGCTATTCATAATGTCTTAAGCCATGGTGGGTCTCGTGACTCCTTCCGTGTAATAATGTGCTTCCCTACAAATAAATGAGTAACGAATTGTATGAGGAGTGCTTTGAAAGAGCTATAACAATAGCATATAATCATATTATGATCTGTAAACAGGGTGGGTCTAGTGACTCCTTCCTTGTAGTATGAAGATTGAGCAGTTTTGACTTTTGACACTTAGGCAGTAAGCCCCAGATTAATTTTGACACCAAATGGTAAATTTAGAAATGTGATCCTCGGCAATTTTAAACATTTTAAGCTAGGCCTAATAAGGATGAAAAAACTAAGACATAGATTCTCTAGCAAGATGGAGAAAACTCATAAAGTGTGATCTATTATCAGTTCTGTATCAGTCTATTGTTTTATGGGTGAATCCCCGCCAGTCTGTTTCGGGTGATAGTGTTTGCAATAATGGTGGCAATCTTGGGTGCCACCCAGTCATCAGGGTGTATTCCATCATAAAGCTGTCCATATGATTGGGAGAAACGGTTTGGACCATGACAATGGTGGAACAGACTGTGTATTCTAGGAGTATACGCACTGATACTGTTGTTATACAGCATTATATTCTGAGAGATGCCTATAGCAGTGTAGCTCATAGCGTATTGTATACCAGGTGATACCCATTGGTGATTGGTGTGAGTCATATTGACCCCGTACACCGGGATGAGAACAACAGGTAAGGTAGGTCTGTATGATGCTTCTATGGTGTGCTCTACTTATTTCCTGAGGTCCGAGGTGATGTCATTTACAGCGTCAGAGATGTTATCTGTGATCAAGTGTAGCTTCTTGTCAATAGGGTTTTTAACAGTGATATTATTTACTCCAATGTTTAGATAAACTGCACTTGGGGGATATAATAGAAGTTCCTCGTCAAGAAATTGTTTAATACTGGTAGTAGTGGTACTGGAGTGGACACTGACTGGCTGCATGTCAGGTATGAGGTTCGGGATGTGTTGTAATTTAGCCAGCCTGGAGTCCCCTATTAATAAGAGTCTCGGTGGTCTGGGGTCAAGTAAAGCTTGAGCTGGTGTGGGGATACCATTATGATATTGCAAATTATGATAGTAGTGTGGGTTGTGTTGGTAGGCCATGTTCTTGTTGTGACTCACTGGGTATCTTCTGTGGTAGCTGTGCTGTCAGGTGTGACCTCCTTTGTGTTTGGTGCACCAGGCTGTTCAGTCACGTCAGTCTCGTCAGACTCGTCAGGCTCGTCAGGCTCGTCAGTCTGCTGTGCCGCTGCTACTGTGCTCTTATTCTTGAGTGCTGGAAGTGGAATGTAAGTGGGTTTGTCAGTTACAGTACCATCTTTAATGGCAGTAGGAGGGGGAAGATTAGTACTCTTGAAGTTTTGTGTGTTATCCTCTGTGTCATTGTCAGAGTCCCCATTCCCCATGCCAGCTGGTAACTCTATTCTGATTTCCTCCCGAATTTGTTGCAGTATTTTACCCAAATTGTTGGGTCCATCAATGCACCCTTGGTGATACTTCCCAGGTGTATCATACCTTGCCCCTCCACCAAAATAACTGTCAGTGGTGCCCTCTATCAGCACCTCATTCTCAGTCGACAATAATGCCCTTTGTGACTGCCTGCATTGCCTAAATTTTAGGCCACAAGCTTTATACATAGCTTCATGTCTGCCAGTGTTTAACCACTCGGCTGTCATGTGCCTGTCATACCCATCCCCGGCTGCCTTGGCATCAAATCCATTTTGACAATCATTTATCTTGAGTGCTGCCTCTTCAAAGCCGAGAGCCTTAAGTTTTAGAGTTTGAAAGATGTGCTCGCTGGAGCGGTAGGTAATGCCCTCCAATTCTATTCTAGTTAAATACATATTGCTCAGCGGTGTAACTATAGCTTTCCTTTCAAGGTGCATTCGAAGTCAAAGAATGCTTTACCATTAATACACTAGTAGTTTTGAAGACTATTCACAAGGGTTTTTTAATTTCCTAAATGTTTCTTTCCTCCAGTCAAATTCTGTTACATGTTATATTTTCTTCTAATGTTGTGGAATCGGATTATTGATTAATATAGTACCCAAATCTATTACTATGATCCACTACAAAGCATGCATACCCACTTAAATAATATGCAGGAATACTTGAACATTAACTTCATGTTCTGTGCACCCTGTGGCTACATGGCGATATTGTGACCTGAGATCAGAGGGCATTGAATGTCTGAGCACGAAATCTCTTCACATTGATCCTCTAGGGTTCATATGATAACCCTACCAACCTACGAGACTCTAAGTGCCATAGGTAGGGTAGGATGCTGTGTGGAAGGAGAAGGAGTGGGTGGTATCAAGATCAGTGACTAATGTTTATATGAAACCTCACAGTGTCTCCAACCAACTCCCACCTACTCACCCTATCATAGCAATTACCAAGAAGGCTAAACCAAGGGGCTCCTTATAAGACTTTAACCATAAAATGTTCTTGGGGTCCGCAGGGCTGCTCTGTAATGGGGTGAAATGTGCGTCATATAAGTTCTAAAATAAGGTGATATACCACATAACCATACTCTTGTATCACCACCAATGGAAGAGACATACAGGAGGAGGATTGGCAGAGTGTTCTGAACACATAGGGCAATCATCTTTTATGTTGTCGTTGGAACTGGGAGAATTTAGCAATAAGGTACCATAGAGGTGGCTGTGGGGGATTGGTGGCTGAGATGAGTACCTTGGTTCTACTCAGGAGTCATTTATCGGCCATCTATAGTCACAGAGTTTTAGTACACATCCAGCAGACAGCGTCTGAACTCCCCTTGATCTGCTAAGGTGTAAAATAATGTCTCAAACAAAATGCAAAGAATATGCCTCGCAAGAATGTACCAATTTGCTTGGTCATTATACCATTATAGAGGTTGATATTGAAGCATTACAGTAACAGACTGCTGCCAATGTTAGAGAAGTATGCCTGGTACGAGGCTACGGTACGGGCAGTGAAGGAGGCTAAGGCCCCTCCCCCAGCCTGTATTACAGTTAGGGCAACATGAAATGTAGTCTATGAGAGAGAAGGGTGGGTATCCCTAGTTTACTAGTAATCAAAATGCCTGGGACATTTTATGATTGATAGAACTTCACAAATGTTCCTACCAGTAACTCTAGGATGACCGAAACCTGTGATGTTACATTCTAGTGATTAGTTTTTACAACAGAATTTATGCATATGAATCCTGTTTATCATTGCAACACTTGGTACCATCACATAGGATATTACAAATATTGATTTAAAACTAACAGATTTGCAATACAACACTGAGTAGAAAGGAGTTTTCGATCTGAAAAGTAATCAAAATAATTTGCAAATTACAAATTTGAGGGGGAGAAACTAACTGCCAATGACGTCAAACATTCATCCACCCAGATATAATAGAAGTATTTTAGAATGTGGTACAAGGGAAGGGGTTCTCCCCACCCAGTCAGTATGAAAGGATACAGATACATCTTACTATAAAGAGCCTCTACCTCATGTCACCTCATGGGGGTAGTATTATTATAAGGGAAACGAGACACTGTGATACCCAACACATGACCCCATGATATACTACCTTACATCTTCTGGACGTCACCCTGATACAAGAATAATCAATTTCCTGGTATTATGCCATAGTAATTCAAAATAATATCTCTAGGGGACCTGCCCTTAAAATGTCTGTATAGGCAGCCTATATCAAGCACCCTGCTTCATGGACCGGTCTATATACTAAGGAGCTATAACTAAACAGTCATTTATTTTTGAATCTGAGCAAAAGTGAGCAGAAGTTAATTATTAGCATTTTCTTTTGCAGGCCTTTTTTCAAAGGAAAGATGTAAATGTGAGTCCTAAGTGTCTAACATAATGACCATTTAGATTCACAACTACTTTTTGAGCCTTTAAGACCATTTAAGGTGTTTTAGAGGAGTATAAACATAACTACTTGATATAAGTTGTTGATGAGGGAGTGCAATTGTCAGATAACAAGATTTCAATATGCACTGCAATATGAATGCCATCAATGTTCATATGACACCACAGTAAAGGCGTGATTTTTGTAGTCTGAAGCATTAATCTGGTTTTCTTTTTTTTTGCGAAAATGCTCTCACTCTCCCAAGCCTAATGTCTAACCTCCTCCAATGGTACCGGGCTCCAAGAAGGCTATGCATCTGTTGGAGAGGAATCGCTTTCTGAAAAAAAAAATCCCGGTCTAGCAACAGGCTCGCTGGTCTCTGCTGGTCCCCTCTGATGGCACACAACTGCAGCATTAATCTGGAACCCTGATGGTTTGCTTAAATCCTGTCTCACTTTTTACATCAAGCATCATATCCTATACACCACAAGAAATGAGTTTCAAAAGCACTCTCATGCAATGTGTCCTCTAGAAAGGCATTCCTGGTGAGTCATTAACGATCCTCACAGGACCTCCTGATATCAGAATCAGTATCAATCTGGCCTGAAAGGGGGGGGGGGGAAGAAATTAATACAAATTGATTAAATTCATAAATTATTTAGGCAGCACTATGGCACACAATGTTAAAATGCATGGCTTTGATTTTATATCTCGGATGTAGATAACATTAAAAGTACAAGGATGGACACTGATGAGTCATTTCAATATCATATTAGCTATGTCTTCTGACGATTGAAGGTCATATTAAGAAGAATTAACTGCTTCAGGAAGAACTGTTCATGAAAGCTTTGATAAATGTACTGCTTTACATAATCTTTATGTTAGGAACCATATCACTGTTTCGTAGGGAGGTAGGCTGGCCGCAGGAGCAACATGTGACCTGCTTACAAGAGACATTCAATGATTGTACATTTCTCCGCTCCTTTGAAACAAATACGGATTTGTTTGTCAGTTAATGTTACATGTTTAAGAATTGGATAGCGTAAAGGAGCTGGGCGATAGGGGTGTGGAGGCGGAGGACAGTTTCAGTGTGGATGTTGGACACATGTTAACGTGTGTTTTCAGCATCCTCTCACCCATTTAATCTATTATAAGCGACCAAAGCAATCAGCTTTACAAAATGAGTCGGTAGGAATCCTGATGTAGACCATAGCTAACTCCCAGGAACATATGAGAGTCAGCTGGACGCTGGCTATATCATCAGAAGGACTCTCCTACAAGGGCCAGGCATTTAAGTGAGGGTCAGGTATTGTTGGACCTACCCACATGAGCGTAAGGTATTACTGGACTCACTCAAAGAGCTCAGGAGTCTGAGCATGCTGGTTCCTCATGTTCGAGTCTGGGGAGAGTCTTTTTCAGCCTTCAAGAGTTAGAGTCTGATGGATCCAGCATGGCCAGACTCTCCAGCAATTTTGCTATAGTCCAGCATGTTATTGAAGGTAATCCTGACCTTCACTCAAATGGCCCTTGACTCATCTATGCTAGTCCAGCAGTGCCTGAGCCTTGTATGAGAGTGCTATTGGTGACATGGGCTGACGCTCATATTTGCCTCAGTGAAGTTGTTGTAGTGTCCCCAATGCAGGCAATGAAATGACAACATGGAACGTCATACCATATTTGACGTAATAAGCGCCCTGGGCGCTTATAAAATTATTTTTATGGTGTTTTAAGTACTTCAGGGAATTTGAGCCATTGTTCTAGTCTAAAATGCCCCAAAAAGGAGAGGGGGCGCTTATTAGGGGGAGGGCGCTTATTACGTCGAATACGGTATTCGCTATTTGCAAAGATTTCAACGGACCAGCAATAAACAGTAATAAGGGGAGCTCATTATTTCTGCATGGACATTAGCAATTTTCAGATAAGGATGTTTTCCTCTAGGAAAAGACATATTTTAATTGTGCTAACTGTTTATGTGAAGAGTTTGGATGCAAAACGACATAAATCCATCCCAGAATTGAAGCATATAGTACATTTTGTAAAGCCACTCTGGGGTCAATTTTAGTAATTTGGTAACAGATTGTGTAATGAGTAGACCCTAATGCGATGAAAAATTGTTAATCTTGGAAAAATAGTTTGTGAGTTATATCTAAGCACCCCTAATCAATCTTTTTGCCAGATTTTTGTCTCCTTTTTGGAAATGGCGCTTATGTCGTTTTGCATCCAAACTCTTCATGTACTCAGCCAAAAATATTGTTCTCATTTCAAGAAACTAAGATATATAAACTTGGCTGGCCTTTCTTGAAATTAGAAAATAACTATTGGATGTGCATCCATTTAAGATTCATGTAATGCTAAATTCTACAAAATGTATGTGGCCTTAGATCCATACACAGGCCTTTTGAGACACTTATTTATGTCACCATTGATGCATCTCGGCATCTATGGCATTTTGATTATGTCACTTTAACTGATAGTACTAGGCCTATGCCAGGCCTGAGTCTCTCACTAAGCCAGCCCAAGGCCACCATTGATACCATGCTATGAGATTCCCTTAAAAGGTACATGGCTGCGAAGTCTGCAACAATATTGCCGGCAGGAGTTTGTCTGTATTATAAGCTGACACATCTGGTGAGCATCAGATGCCTCTGTCAAAGATGATCCAAACCAATTATAATGTAATTCTGCGGGGTTGCTCAAGATCATATTATAGACAGATGCAGCAAGAAAGGATGACTTCTCGAAAGAACTATTGATAGAATTTTTGAACATTTCTGAAGTGTTACCGACAAATACTTGACTATAACCTTGGAATCCTGCATTATTGTAATTGTCTGGTGAATTTCCTGATACAAGAAATTTGCAAAGATAGCTATTACAGATAATTTTATGATGATTCTGCTGAAACCAAGGATAAAAATAATAAATTCTATCATTAAAGAAATGTCACCCTTTTTTGCTGCATTGGTCTATAGGGCTAGTTTATACAATACCTTTATAGACATGTGGCCAGAAGTTGGTTTAAGGACTGTTCTATAAGGCAAATGAACATGTTTGGCATGTGGACTAGCGCCACCTGCCATAACGATCTTACACCTTGCAGACAGCACTGTGCTCGACATAACAAGCCTGCAGCTGACAAGCCATTGCTAGCTACTATGACTTCTTTTGAGATGTCTTCATTATCATCATTATCATATATGAAGGACTCGCTTCAAGATAAAGCCTATCAATTTTAGCAGTATTCATATCTGATATATGTCGGGTCACCTCAATCAAACTTTTTTTTTACGTAAGTAAAAGCTCACTGGTAACAATCATGATGTGGCTGAACAGAGGGTTGCTCCCTTGGACAGTGCTGAACAAATTAAATTACTATTTACTGCTCGCTGTTTTCTTGCAGAGGACAAGGTAGGAAAGGAGTAGGGTAGATTCACCATGAGTCGGACACATACCCTGAGACGGACAGTGACACTTGAGGTTATTTGTGTACAAAACAACTTTTAATGTTCGTTTAGGAAAGAATAACACCTAAACTTTACTATAATCTACAAATAAAGAGGTTAAAAATCTTCGAATAACCACAAAATCAAGTGTCTGTCTCAAGGTATTTGTCTGACTCTATGTGAATCTACCCTATAGACTCCTGCACACGGGAGAGGACTTGGAGGGGCCTTTTGATAATCCATATAATTTCATCAGTAGCAATCTGATGGCTAGGTAATAGTACACACGAGAGTCTGGTGTCGACAGGATTGCGGAGATATGGGGGCATGTCTGATCTCAAACTAGATCAGAAAGCTGCCACCTGGGACTTTATTGGCTCGGTAAGGCAAGATAGGAGAGGCCAGATCAAGGTTCGTGGTTAGTATCAACACTGTAAATGGATGGTATAGGTACACAGTAGAATCTATTGTGGGTCCTCAGTATAATCTAGTGTAGAATGGATTAACAGTAGAAGGTTCTGTAGATTTACAGTAGATATTACTGTTTACCTAAAATGAACTGTACACCTCACCTACAGAAAGGGCGACCAACGTTTGACAATGAATTTCTTGTTAGAAGAAGCTCATAGAGATGACTAATATGAGGCTAGAACAATGGTTAACCACCACAGAGCGTCGCAAAGCATTATAATGTAGGACATAACTGTGGCCATGACTGAAGATACTTGTCAGATCTAAGAGCATTCATGAATTAGAGGATATCTTTTGTGAAATTACAGACCGACAAAGTACACTACTTAAGGAAAAAGTCCCTTTTTTGGTGAATAAGAGAAATTTTGTCAGATAGGAGCTCCACAGACCCATTAGACATTACTGACATCCCGGACTTAGTCTTTGTAGCATGATAGTGGCACACTTCCCACTCTACCCACAAATTGCCAATAGGAACCACCTTTTACAATGATTAATGGCATATAGATATACCACTGCAGCCTGCCAGACATGGCTTAGTATCGCCCACCCACCAAACCTGGAAGCTGTATGTCTACCAAAGGTGCAGTCACTGCCCACTTGATATATAATCAATACAGCCATGGCCACTGTCTAGAAAGACACTACATCAGTGGGGGATGGCCTCCTTCCTCTACTCCTGGTCTAGACGTGAGAGTGTCCGAGCAATGGACAGAGCTGCCCTACTGTCCTCAGTCTTGCTCTTTTGATAGACAAAGAGCAGCAACCGTAACCATTTTGTAGATAGGTCAAAGCAATTTTAGAAAATGATCGGAATTCATCATTTGATATCTCAAAATGACTGGGGGGATCAATTGGAGTTCGTATATATAACTCTTATTGAATTACCATTGATAGATGATTTTCTATGATTTTCTGAAAAGAAAGTTGACATTATCGACCTGTCAGTCCCTATCCCTGTTACTCCTTCTCAGAGTGGCCCTGGAAGGTTTTTCAGCTTTTGCAGAGAAGACCTGTAGAGAAATCGTTTGACAAATCGTGTTTCAAAAGGTGACAAGGGAAAAAGCTTGCACCAAGAGAAATATCCTAAACGATAACCAGTTAAATAGTTCATATTGAAATAATTTGTCGTTGCTAAACCCGTATAGGATAACTGTTTGAAGTAAATAGTATAAAACCATTTCATCAAGAGAATTAGTTAGTGTGAAAAGTAATGTTTCAAAAGGCGTACTTAGGAGGACCTCCAGAGCAGCTACTAAGTGATAATAATTTGAAAATATGATGAAAACAAAAACTGTGTCATGATAAATTAAAAGATAAACCTACATATATTGCAAATAAATCATGAAAAAACACATAAATGCTAAATAAGCATTGTTTATAACAGTTATAAAAATCATTATTTCGGTAATAATCATATGCAAATATTGTGAAAATAGTTGGTACAAATATTTTGCTGCAGAGCAAGATAAATAGCTTGTGTTGTTTTAATAAGGTACACTGAAAAAGTAAACCCGTCTGCAGACTCTTCTAAGTGACAAGAGAGTGGGTCCTCTAGCTGTAGTTGTCAGATAGAAGATACACTTGGCATGTGCCAGCCCAAAACCGGACTCATGCCAGCCCTAGACTCTTCAACCAGGGCCTGATTCAGGATTTCCCCTGTAGGTGGCATCAGTATAATATGCATTCTGTATAAAGTTGGGTAATGAATTGCATAATTTCTATGCTGATTTTAGTCATATTTATGGAAATACACATTCATGTTATGGAGAATCTTGAGAATTATCTATTGGGGATGCTAGAAAAGGTAAAGGATTCAATGTTTTGATATAATTGTCTCTCTGTCTGTCTCTGTCTCTGTCTGTCTCTGTCTCTGTCTGTCTGTCTGTCTCTGTCTCTCTTTCTCTCTTTCTCTCTCTCTCTCGACCATTTCAAATGAATTTCCCGAATGAATTAGCTTATAATCATTAAAATTCGTTTTCGTTTATTGGTACAGAAAAGAACAGCTAAAGAAAACTTGCTCAGAAATGCAAATTGCAAAAATCCTAAACGAATTCTCTTCCTCAACTCTTGTCTTTATCGTTTATAAGCGATTTCTTGAAAGAAAATAGAAAAACCCTCCTGGGCTCCTTGCATGCTTGACACTCAATCCACGGCTGTGCATTCCCAAACTTTGAAGGGGCCTCAGGCATTCCCTTTTAAAGATATCATTATTCTGTTTTTTATATTGGATTAGTTGAAGTCTTTTCCGTTGTATCCACTAGCTTAATATGATGTGAGGTCCTTAAATGATATAAGACAATCCCTTGAAAGTGTCAATTCTAGAGTAATTAGAAAATAGCTCACAAACCTATATTCTACGTAATGATTGGGGTTTTTGAGGGTTGTAACAGGCTCTTGACTATACAAATCGCTTGTACAAATGATGTAACTGAGTCACAGATGGTTGTATTCGTAATTATGGTGACCAAATCTGCGCTAACACGACCGTCCATATGTATAATATCTCACATATACAAAACAAATTTCCAATGCTTAACCCCCTTTTATGGGGCGGTAGCACCAAAGCCTGCCCTATAAAAACCATTCCAATATACTCATTGGCACTGACATTGTATTTACTTTACCAATTAATATCTCATTGTGTGTTAATAAGAAATCTACAGATAGAACAGGATGTGAAAGACCGAATCTGTCCGTTTCTCATGATACAACATCATAATGGCACCATGTTATAAAGTAGAGAAAACCATCATTTCGTTTTGTGTGTTTAGCATTGGGACATATACAGGCCAGGGATCCCGGCCTCTATTTGCCCTACCTACATTTTGTCTATGATTACATCACAGGCAGCCTTGGTCAGCATCTATCCTACCAGTTGTTGTTGTTAAATTGTGTTTCAGTTGGATACCCTGGGAGCAGGCTGGCATCCCATCCCAATAAACATCTTTCCATTACCGCTGTAAACTATAGGTATTAGTTGCACAGTAGGCCCATCTAATTTAACTACCCCTTTTATCAAGATAAGAATATGTTTGTAGTTGGATGTGCATTGTTCAATACACATCAATTTGCACCACAAATCTGGTGAAAATGGGTAACAAGTGAAGACAAGGTCTGCTCCCATACCATACACAGTAGAGGGAACGGAGCAGCTTAGGTATGGAAGTCTGAGACTGTATCAGTCATCACATGGGGCCTACTGTCTTAAATGAAGGAAAAAGATAACATAACTTTCTCAGGGACTGTTTTCCTCTATTTTGTGAAATATGGCCACATTGTATTGAATGAGGGTGTTGAATATTGCGAATTCTAGAATCTAAGCATAGAAACTCTCATAGCACAACCAATAATTATCTCAAAATGTAATTTTCTTATAATTATTATATTCTTAGATTTCCAATGTTTCTCCTTTTTATCTCACTGCCACCTTGTTTAGTAGATAGCGGTGATAGACAAAATGCAGGAACCTGGTTCCTGTCTGTCGCAGTTAAAATAAAGAATTTTGAATTGAATTGAATTGAATTGAGGTATTGAGGTGTTACCCAGGGTGAATGATTGAAGACCTTAAAATGTATAGCGTTAACTGGTTGGCAGCAGCAGTAAATTGGTCTCACGGGTCTGTATGACCCCCGTTGCCCTATGCCTACCCATTAGTGGGAGAGTAAGGGAGGCACAGAACCTATTCTCCAGACCTGGTTATTGGATCTGTGCTATAGTGACCAAGGTGTGCTGCTGAGGCGGCTTAGTTGGTGACGGGTTGGGGAGAGGAGTGCCCTGCATTAATGGTGCATCTATAGACCAATGCCAAAAGAAAATGTGACCTTTTAGAAAAGCTGTTGATAAAGTTTTTGAACATTTCTGAAGAATGACAGATAAATATGTAGATGTAACCTCAAAATCCCGCATTCTAATATACACTATTTGAAAAATGATTGTACTGTGAATCTTTTGATAAGATTTGTTTGCAAACATAACTATTACAGACAATGTTATGAGGATTCTGATAAAACCAACGTAAACACAACTTTTTTGAAAAAATCACCCTTTCTTGCTGCATTGGTCTATAGTGGTAGTACTCGCGTACATCTATCTTTTGACATATAGACCTCCCTCAATCCTGCTATGTGGCACTCAAGAAGCAGAGGATATTTAGAAATGTTCAATTAATAAGCCATAGATAAAATCATGTGGCCATATTTGCCTGAATGAATATTCTCCAAATGTCAGATACAATTTATATTTCTGTATCAAATTCAATCATATTTACCTTCTCTTCATTATGTCTCCTTTTGACCATTTGGTACACTGTGTTGTCCAGTTCCATATAACAGGCACTCCTGTAAAATTAGATTATTCTTGATCACACTAGATTTATCACCATGGTGCCATTAAAAATGACTGTATAGAGGACATGCTGTTAATGGAATTTGATGGTAATGAATAACTACAGAAAATGTCATGCTTTCTCCCATAGATTAACATATCAATTATTCTTTACGGCGCCAGCTAAGGGATTGCTATATAGGTATTATACAAACCTAACTGCCCTAGAATATCAAATTGCCCTTAATATCCCTCAAACACTATAGTTAGCTAATACACTAAGTGCCACCTGTGTATCAACCTGCCCTTATACCTCAAACGCTATGTAGTTGACATTTTTAGTGTAATGTGAGGGTGTTTGAGGGTTATAGCTGTTTAAGGGATAAGGTTGTTTGTGCTTTAAAGCCATATTTGAGGGATAAGGGCCCGTGGTGTGCCCTTATCCCTCAAACAGTTACTCGTATGAGGGTTGAGGGCTCGTTTGAGGAATAAGGGCCCTACAGCCCCACAATCAGATCTGTCTCTCTTTCTCTCTTTCTCTCTCTCTCTCGACCATTTCAAATGAATTTCCCGAATGAATTAGCTTATAATCATTAAAATTCGTTTTCGTTTATTGGTACAGAAAAGAACAGCTAAAGAAAACTTGCTCAGAAATGCAAATTGCAAAAATCCTAAACGAATTCTCTTCCTCAACTCTTGTCTTTATCGTAGCGATTTCTTGAAAGAAAATAGAAAAACCCTCCTGGGCTCCTTGCATGCTTGACACTCAATCCACGGCTGTGCATTCCCAAACTTTGAAGGGGCCTCAGGCATTCCCTTTTAAAGATATCATTATTCTGTTTTTTATATTGGATTAGTTGAAGTCTTTTCCGTTGTATCCACTAGCTTAATATGATGTGAGGTCCTTAAATGATATAAGACAATCCCTTGAAAGTGTCAATTCTAGAGTAATTAGAAAATAGCTCACAAACCTATATTCTACGTAATGATTGGGGTTTTTGAGGGTTGTAACAGGCTCTTGACTATACAAATCGCTTGTACAAATGATGTAACTGAGTCACAGATGGTTGTATTCGTAATTATGGTGACCAAATCTGCGCTAACACGACCGTCCATATGTATAATATCTCACATATACAAAACAAATTTCCAATGCTTAACCCCCTTTTATGGGGCGGTAGCACCAAAGCCTGCCCTATAAAAACCATTCCAATATACTCATTGGCACTGACATTGTATTTACTTTACCAATTAATATCTCATTGTGTGTTAATAAGAAATCTACAGATAGAACAGGATGTGAAAGACCGAATCTGTCCGTTTCTCATGATACAACATCATAATGGCACCATGTTATAAAGTAGAGAAAACCATCATTTCGTTTTGTGTGTTTAGCATTGGGACATATACAGGCCAGGGATCCCGGCCTCTAATTGCCCTACCTACATTTTGTCTATGATTACATCACAGGCAGCCTTGGTCAGCATCTATCCTACCAGTTGTTGTTGTTAAATTGTGTTTCAGTTGGATACCCTGGGAGCAGGCTGGCATCCCATCCCAATAAACATCTTTCCATTACCGCTGTAAACTATAGGTATTAATTGCACAGTAGGCCCATCTAATTTAACTACCCCTTTTATCAAGATAAGAATATGTTTGTAGTTGGATGTGCATTGTTCAATACACATCAATTTGCACCACAAATCTGGTGAAAATGGGTAACAAGTGAAGACAAGGTCTGCTCCCATACCATACACAGTAGAGGGAACGGAGCAGCTTAGGTATGGAAGTCTGAGACTGTATCAGTCATCACATTGGGCCTACTGTCTTAAATGAAGGAAAAAGATAACATAACTTTCTCAGGGACTGTTTTCCTCTATTTTGTGAAATATGGCCACATTGTATTGAATGAGGGTGTTGAATATTGCGAATTCTAGAATCTAAGCATAGAAACTCTCATAGCACAACCAATAATTATCTCAAAATG
Source organism: Harmothoe impar (assembly GCA_947462335.1). Taxonomy (NCBI): domain Eukaryota; kingdom Metazoa; phylum Annelida; class Polychaeta; order Phyllodocida; family Polynoidae; genus Harmothoe; species Harmothoe impar. The sequence goes on along the minus strand of OX381710.1, from coordinate 71,214,024 downwards.
TAATTTTCTTATAATTATTATATTCTTAGATTTCCAATGTTTCTCCTTTTTATCTCACTGCCACCTTGTTTAGTAGATAGCGGTGATAGACAAAATGCAGGAACCTGGTTCCTGTCTGTCGCAGTTAAAATAAAGAATTTTGAATTGAATTGAATTGAATTGAGGTATTGAGGTGTTACCCAGGGTGAATGATTGAAGACCTTAAAATGTATAGCGTTAACTGGTTGGCAGCAGCAGTAAATTGGTCTCACGGGTCTATATGACCCCCGTTGCCCTATGCCTACCCATTAGTGGGAGAGTAAGGGAGGCACAGAACCTATTCTCCAGACCTGGTTATTGGATCTGTGCTATAGTGACCAAGGTGTGCTGCTGAGGCGGCTTAGTTGGTGACGGGTTGGGGAGAGGAGTGCCCTGCATTAATGGTGCATCTATAGACCAATGCCAAAAGAAAATGTGACCTTTTAGAAAAGCTGTTGATAAAGTTTTTGAACATTTCTGAAGAATGACAGATAAATATGTAGATGTAACCTCAAAATCCCGCATTCTAATATACACTATTTGAAAAATGATTGTACTGTGAATCTTTTGATAAGATTTGTTTGCAAACATAACTATTACAGACAATGTTATGAGGATTCTGATAAAACCAACGTAAACACAACTTTTTTGAAAAAATCACCCTTTCTTGCTGCATTGGTCTATAGTGGTAGTACTCGCGTACATCTATCTTTTGACATATAGACCTCCCTCAATCCTGCTATGTGGCACTCAAGAAGCAGAGGATATTTAGAAATGTTCAATTAATAAGCCATAGATAAAATCATGTGGCCATATTTGCCTGAATGAATATTCTCCAAATGTCAGATACAATTTATATTTCTGTATCAAATTCAATCATATTTACCTTCTCTTCATTATGTCTCCTTTTGACCATTTGGTACACTGTGTTGTCCAGTTCCATATAACAGGCACTCCTGTAAAATTAGATTATTCTTGATCACACTAGATTTATCACCATGGTGCCATTAAAAATGACTGTATAGAGGACATGCTGTTAATGGAATTTGATGGTAATGAATAACTACAGAAAATGTCATGCTTTCTCCCATAGATTAACATATCAATTATTCTTTACGGCGCCAGCTAAGGGATTGCTATATAGGTATTATACAAACCTAACTGCCCTAGAATATCAAATTGCCCTTAATATCCCTCAAACACTATAGTTAGCTAATACACTAAGTGCCACCTGTGTATCAACCTGCCCTTATACCTCAAACGCTATGTAGTTGACATTTTTAGTGTAATGTGAGGGTGTTTGAGGGTTATAGCTGTTTAAGGGATAAGGTTGTTTGTGCTTTAAAGCCATATTTGAGGGATAAGGGCCCGTGGTGTGCCCTTATCCCTCAAACAGTTACTCGTATGAGGGTTGAGGGCTCGTTTGAGGAATAAGGGCCCTACAGCCCCACAATCAGCTTAGTTACCTGGGGATGATGTGTCTGCCTCCTGTCCCTCAGATGGTACTCTCTGAGACCAGAAGCTTTGTGGCCTGTTGTCGTAAATGTTGATGCAGCAGGAAATGAGACACTGTGATGCCCCTCTATTTATAGAGGAACACACATCACACATTAAGACCTGGCCTGGTTTGTATAGGCACTGTGTGTCTACCCTAGAGCACTGTTATTCTTTAGTTCCCTATATGGCCAAGCTCTTTGTCACTAGTACCTAATCTAGTATGTTATTCTTTGGCTTTCTATACAACCAACTTCCCAGTAAACAAAAACGTTATACAACATTATAATATAGCCATACATAAAGAAACGTTATATTATAACATTTCTCTATTGCTCCTTACTATCCCTATAAGAGCAAACCATTATATAATGTTAAAAAACGTTATTTTGCTTTAAAATAAGGTATTTTTGTTAGCTGGGTCAGGTTAGTTAATCAGGTTGTCAGGTTGGTCAGTACTAACCAACTCAATCCTTTCTTTCAATTTCAGGCTAAACCTCTTGAGTAGTGCATTAGTAGCTATTAGTCATGTGTTCTTTTGTCTCAGTGATTCTTGAATAGCAATCGGGCATCGCCGACCAATGTCCCTATGACCAATCTGGCTTAGCTACTAAAGACTAAAGGGGAGGCTGTGAGCCTTAAAGGCCCAGGTCTTGGTACCCCTCCAGCGACAGTCGGAGTGGAACCGGGACAGGTACTCAGCCCTATTTATAGGGGTGCTCTTGCTTTAAGTGCAAAGTGTTCCTGAACTATCAATATTGCCACTGCCTTCTGTAGCAAACATAATCTATTAGTGTATCCATTTCAATATATATTCTATGTAACCATATGAAAATTATGTACTTTCGAGAGTAGTCAAAATACATAAGGATGATCGATGAGCTGCTTTTTCTCTTTAACCCACAAACAATATTGCATTTACTATCTAGCAACATAGTCACATTGATGCCACGACCCCAGTGTCAAAATAGTTTCCCATAGAATGAACACAATGATGCTACCACTGTGCGGTCATGCATCCATCCTGTGTGATAATCAAGTACACACAGATAAGGTGGGGGCAGCTTGGGCCTAATCTGAGAAAGGCATACCCTGATGACATGTTCTATGTCAGGCATCCACAATTTGAGAAAATGGCAACAGCAAAATAACCCTATACCTATATAGTGTTGGTATAGGATGATACAATGGGTCCAGGGGTTAAAGGATTTGCCCAATGTTAAAGCAAATACCAACATGTCAGCAATACAGCTGCAATTAATTTCCTGCACAGCAGGGTTTAGACGCATATATATATGACGTGAATATGTTTATTCATATGATACCTTTACTACTAAACTTGATTTCCAGTCGACAGAAGTTATTCATAGCTTTTTATTAATGATATGTGTTATCATCACTTTCTGTCGTCTGACCCAAACCTAGTTCTGGACATGATGTCTGATTTGTTGTACGGTCATTAATTATCGATGAAATTCAGATTGAGCCATGCAAAACAACTTGAAATTTGATGTGTTGCTGCCAGGCAGCTTCTTTGAAATGTTTAAATCCAAATTACAGTTCTGTTATTGACCTTGAATGAAATAATGCCTCGGTGTCACTTGCAGCAATGATCGTTAATCACCTGTTAACCACCTGTCATTGTTTGGGCCAGTGGAAGGTTAGTAAATTCCGAACTGGACCACGTCATACTTTTGAATACTTTTTTGGCAAAAAGAAGTCATTGTCTAAGAGATCTTGACATGTCAACTGAATCAAATAAGATAATGTAAGAGTGCATCAACAAAGATGTAACTGTTGTATGGGCTAACCAATTAAATGTTCCTTTATTTCAACAGACTCTCCGTTTTTTATTGTATTTTCTTTCATGAACCCTTTCAGCAGTGTCTCCTGCATCTCTGATAACCTTTTCAGTGTTTTCCTGCAGGTGCCATTACGATATTACGACCTCTTTTCTTGCTAGTTGTTAGGACCCATTTTTTATACATTTATTCCACTACCGGGTTCATAAATGATCATTTAAGACAACAAAACCATTGTCCTCTACAGTTGTTGACTATACAGAAGGAATATAGCCTAAAAGTAGTCTTGGTGGTCAGACTGCCATATACTTCCCTTTTTATGTGGCTGGAAATTAGCTTTAGGGGCTAAGCACCGGGGAACAGTCCCTGGTCCATCCGCCTATTCTACAGATGTGGTTATTGGATCTTAGGCGAATCAACCTGCCTGGTGACCGTAGGAGATGATGGGAGGATTGCTGCCCTGGCGGGACTCAAGGGTGGTTAATGGTCAGTGCATCTGTGGTAGTTGTCTTATACACTTACCATGGGGCACATTGTCACGAATGTCTGCTCTGGTGTATTCAGAAATACTGGATACGACCTATTCATGTTGGACCAGCTATTTAGGCTTACTTGGAATATCATGAATTTTTGAGATTTTGAAGACACTGGGAAGCATCGCCTCCGAAACAGTGATTCAGTGACATGCTTTGCTGGAAAATGAATCAAATCTAGATTTAAATAATAACAAATATGAATGAAGATAACTTCTTTACCTCTATCTAAACTTACTTAACTTGGAATAAATTAGTTTCTATTAAAATCCAGTAATCATTGTGTGATGAGTACGGTCATGTCATTTGAACATGTGATTGATGACTAATATCTATTTGACAAAGCAGTTTGTATCTTACATTTTGTAATGATGCACCGTAGACTTCATAGTAGAGCTTGAATTCGGCTTTGATTCAATGATTCATACTCAACTTGGACCAAATAACTATAGTTACACAACCATGGACTGTTGTAATGATAGATTCAACTACACAATAAAATGATCAGCCATTCTTCTCTGACCAGCAGATCTCATCTGTTATTTAAACGAAATTGTATTGTTCTTTTTTTTCTCTTAATCCAATTTCTTATAAGGGCCAAGGGTATACTTACATAATGGATCAAGAAGGATATGGGTATAACTGCATAGAGCATGTACATCGCAAGGTAAGACTAAATGGAGAAGGATGACTAGAAATCCAAAAAAAAGATAAGTTATCATTTATGATGCAGTGCTATTCAAGGTGTGGACCCCTCATGATGGAAAGTCTTTATGCTCAATTTAATATGAGCACACTTGGAAAGATTCTGTGCTTCAGAAACAGTGATACCATGTGGGAAATATATTCTACATTTATAGCCCTATATTTTAGCAGGTTGTATGTGGTATGGATGTCACTGGTTAAGGGTTAGTGTAGTGGGCAGTTTGAAGAATTTGTAATGGACTCATATTTAGATCCGGCATGTCAGTGTGAGGCTGATCGGATAACCTAATGTTGCCATATCTCACTGTCCCATTCCATGGGCTATGGGCTGGGATGTTGGAAACTGTCTACCCTTTTGCTGCCAGGTCAACACAGCCTAGATGCACTGGTGGAAGTAGACCTCGAGAAAATCCAATTTTCAGACCACAACGTTCTGAAATGAAACCCTAGAACGGTCAAATTGATGCCTCATTGAGGCTTTTCAGCAGATGGGAAGGCAGGCTCACGTGTCCATTGAGCCTTTTCAAGCTTCATTTGAGTCCTGCAATGGCTTGTGGGCGATCAGTGTCCATTGACATCAAATAACTCCAGGCAGAGCCAGATCACAAGTGCAATGATTGGGTATACACTGATAAAATGAAGGGATCCAAACTTGTCAAATAGTCGTCTTATAAGAATAGTTTAGGGTGTTTAAAGTGACGGTCATAAAATAAACGAGTTAAAGGTTGTCTACCTGAGGACCTACCAAGTTACCATCCCACAAGAGAACACTAGACTCATCTGACTGAGAATGCTAGCCTAGGTGGTGGCCCACTCCAAAAGACGAGTCTAGGGTTGTCAAATTCAAAACCCTAGTATACTTAACTCTTTATTGGCTGCAAGCTACTTTAAATATGCTTTAATCATTTTGTCAGCATGATGCATGAATGTAGACCAGGCGAGTCTCTTCATCATAGCTGCATTCATACATCACGCTGAGAATTGGAGACATGGACAGTAATTCCAGCCTTCCTTTCCTCATTTTCACCATTGAACTGCTCTAGATGTGGTTCAACTTGTGATTGCATGGGTAAATGGTGCCCTAACTTATTGCTGATGTCATTGTTTTTGCCAAAGTCATCGATGTCAGTCAGATCACATTTTGCATTACTTGCCATGGACAATATTTTAGGTGTCCTGCTAAACAATAACCTGGCCATTTGAAAAGTGGTGCCCATGTATACCACAAGCTTATTTTTGCGTCTTTAATCTGCGTCGTGTCCATCCTATCGGACACACATTATCATTCTCAGTGGAAAATATTACTGCATTTCCTTACACAAATTAAACAGTTTGTTGGCCATTTAAAACGGCAGCTCCTATTATTTCACTGCCATACACCTAAAGTGTTCTAGGAACTGCTCAATGAGACATAACGAACACACACACACACACACACATATATATATATATATATATATATATATATAAATATATATATATGTATATAAATGTATATGTATATATATATATATATATATATATATATATATATATATATATATATATATACACATACACTTGCAGCCCAGTACCTTAAGTGCACTACTTTTTATTCAGTGGTGGACCACCCTGTCAGTATCAATACCTTGCATTTGTCATAGTCTGCATTCCTAAGATATAAGCTGTTGTGTTAGAGAGCCGGGCGACATCCCCCCTGTCACCTGTTGTGTTAGAGAGCCGGGCGACATCCCCCCTGTCACCTGTTGTGTTAGAGAGCCAGGCGACATCCCCCCTGTCACCTGTTGTGTTAGAGAGCCGGGCGACATCCCCCCTGTCACCTGTTGTGTTAGAGAGCCAGGCGACATCCCCCCTGTCACCTGTTGTGTTAGAGAGCCGGGCGACATCCCCCCTGTCACCTGTTCTGTTAGAGAGCCGGGCAACATCCCCCGCAGCCTTAGGAGAGACCATTCCTAAAACAGGAATTTTAGAATTAATGTGCAAGTCTTGGAACTGATGAGCAATTTCAAACTCTCTTTGTATGGCTCCTCTAATGCATGGTTTGAACTTGTATTAGAATCTGCTGTTTTTTAGAGAATATGGGCAAAGGAGCAGTGCATTGTAACAGCATGGGTACTGGACTAATATTTACACTTGCAAATGGCTTGGCAGGGTGGACTATGAAGACCATATTAGCCATTCACCAAGAAAGCACTGCAGGGTCCACACTGCAACTCCAGAATGCTTAGAGTCTGGTTGCAGATAGTGAATGCTATATTCACTATTTGTTTTGAAAACATGTCAGCCATCAGAATGGTGAATAAACTCCGTTGTGTAGGACAGGGCTTCGGAAGAGCTGGTCCTAGGAGCAGGTGATAGAGTTATTATTTCATCTGTTAGATCGAGCATGGCCCAAGAGCCGCTAATAGATCACCTCAGGCAATAGAAACCGGATTGGAGCAGGCTGCACCCAACAATGAGGACATTTGCGCTTTCAATGTGTATCTTTTTTATAAATGATCTCGGAAATACTAGAAACTCTAGATTGGTAAAGCATAAGATAAAGTAGAGCTTGTACAAATGTAATCATACTACTGTCAATAAATATGGTAATTGGAATATGAGCATTCATATCTGAGTTATCCAGTTCTGCTCAGCAAAAGGATTGCAGTAAGAATTCCTTAGAGTATAGCTACAATGAGACAATGGTATGGTGTGGTCAAACGCAAGTGTATGTATGCATAGAAAGGATGACAGATTATAAATGCATCCATATCAGTGCGCCTCAGTCAGGCTCTCTTGTCAAATCTACTTAAGGGGCAAGTTTTTCAATAAGAGTCAGTCAATGCTGTAAGTGGTACAAAAGGTAGTAGGGTAGCGAGGGTGCGGGTTGTATCAGTGTACATCACTCATCCTAGCCTGTAACTCAGCTTGGTGGAGAGGACTTTAGGGTCTGTCACACATACCCCATCAGATATGTGCCAGGTTTGCAATGGGATTCAGAAATCCTGAGTATCTGACTGGGGGCAATAAAATGGCCAGATAGAATGCATTATATTCACCTTTTTTTCTGTGAAAATATGGCAGTATCCAAAGAAAGACTGGTGAATAAACTTCCTTGGTGCTGGAGAGGGAGGGACAGAGAGAACTGCTCACAGGCACAGATGTGGAGTAGCTCCCTGGTTAAGACTACATTAGTGAGAAGGCTCATGACCTCTGGGTATGCCTAAAAACTGTTCAGGCCACATGGTGGGGCTGTACCTACGTCCAAATCTACTAAGCTTTAAAGAGTTAGGTTTTTTAATACGATTCATACAACCCTGTAGAAAGTCAAGCATTACCTGACTGCAACGATAATGTGGAAATGTTGAATTCCCCTTCCACAGTCTGGCTGGAATCATAGTGTTGTTGCTGTAATATGGGGAAAGGATATGACAATTGGCAGCAATAATCCTGACAGCAAATATGCACTAGTAAATACCATGCATCAGCTGCCTGCCAAGTGTAGTTTATGATAGGATGGTGTAACATTCTTGTATGTCTGAGTATATACCATGAATCACGCATTAAGTGCTGCACAAGATAGTCCTTGAGATGTAAATGGAGCATTATAGTTATTAGCTTTTGCAACTCACCAAAAGTCTGCGTCCTATTTTCCCAACTCAACAATTATTAAGCCCTTGATACATGCACTGACTATAAATCACTTGATCCCAGCTTTTGTCCTAGAAAATGATAACAAATCTGACCTCCTGCATACAGTCAACTCTCTATTTAGACGGTCTTATTGTTTTGATATTTTACATACATATATATGCAGTTATCCAAATCTATTTTCCCCAAACATATTAAGTTACGTCTATCTGCATTACATAATAATAAGGGAAATTAACAATTGGCAAAGCAATTATAGTATATTTTTGTCTTTACCAGGGCTTGAATGTGCCATCCTATACCTCCTTCGACAATGTGAATATCCAGTTCCTCTTACCAACAGTAAAATAAGACTGGAGAACCCCTGGCAGCTGTTTGCTCTCGCACAGGTACTTAGTATACTACATGGTGTGTGTCACAACAATTATTCATTATAACTGGAGACAAGTAGAGGAAAAACCGATGTCTACCAGACTCAAGCTGTGCCTACTGTCGGGCCTTGATTTTATTGTTTGGTAATTCTGTATGTATCGGGATTAATAGAGTCAACATCATTTTTTGATATTCAAGGGGCAAACTGTTTGCTTTCAGAGGCATTTTTTGCTATTATCATGTAACAATGCCGTCAGGGCATATTAGTTGTTGATGCAGCAGAGATGAATTATGCTTACTCGTCAGGAGCATCTCAGCTTATAAGAATCACCTTATAGCTCAACTGCATCTTTTTTATGCTGCATAATGACATCAAAGAACACAAAGGATGTGTCTTACCAGATACAAGTTATTATCTATGACCTGGTGACATTCATGACTGGCTCCCTGTACCCAGATGGGTACCAATATATAAAAAAAAGGTTTAAGATTCATCAATTTCTAAAACTAAGTGAAATGAATTCATCGAATTTCTGTGAACATGTACCCGATCTTAGGCATTTTCTTGCTTACTGGTCATAGAGTTCACTTTATCAAAAAAGGCACCTACTGATGGAGGTAATCACATCATAGGCTATGGACTTGTATCAATCTGGTGCAATAGAGCCAAAATCACATTGGGGCCTATAAAGGGTTAATTTTACCACAATCTAAGATCTCTAGAACAAAGTATTCCCTCAGAATTAAGACTAACCCCCGCAGGCCATTAATGTCATCTCACCATATGATTCTCATATTAAAGAATGGGTGTGCATTTGATTCTGTAGGTAAGGATTTGTCTCTGCTATAAGCTGACACATCTCAGGAGGAGCTGAATCTCCTACCCAAGCTGATCCATATTAACTGTAATGTTATTTTGCAGAGATGCCATGAGGCTTTTCGACCTGTAATATCTAAGAGTTGTCAGTGTACTGATTATTCAATACTCCCTCTTTCAAAGTGCAACAGCAATCGGAATGTATTCATGCCAAATATGTTGCAGCTTTTGGTAGCAAAGAGTATCCCGAAGTACTATTTGAAATCTATCAACATGTAGGCTCATATAATTCTGGCCATTGGGAGATGTTGTGGTTCACATCTTGGAAGCAAAGGTCAGATTTTGTAGTTTCCATAACCTTATCAACTGTGGCTATACTCAATGGTATGAGAGAAATGGAAATCAATGCCATATAGGCCTATGTGATATTGAATAAATGCATTGAGGTATTTTGCTCTTGCCTTTGATATTATGCAAAGTTATAAACAAGATTGTCAATCCATGATTAAATGAGCTAGCTTGAAATTACCAATCATAAAAGAGCCTCAAAATATGCTATAAAACGCAAGCGGGTCTAAGGCCTACTTTATTCAAGGGTGGTGAGAGGAAGTATTAACCAGCTCCGCATGTAACACATCACCCAGCAGCTATGAAGCTATAGTCACCGTACACTTTATGGACATTGCCTTCCATTAGCATTTATAGCAGGCTTGTATGGTACAACGCATGCAGAGTTAACTTGTGCAACTCCTTTTGAAACGGATGCAAGCACAATCAACTAAAAATGAATGAAGGACCTACTTGTAGACAAATCCAATCACAATCGGGTGAATCTAAAAACTGGGATTTACCTTCACAGTAGTATTACTGATATCAGTGGGATTGTTCATAGACTATATATATATATATGTATAATATTGCACATTTTTATGATAAGAGGCTTTCAAAACACACTGATCGTTTGTATTGCCTTCAATTATCAAGGACAGTTTAAACTATATGATGTATATGTGATGCTTCCGTATTTATAGATATACATTTATAAATGTATATCTATAAATCATGTTCTACTGACTATAAACTGAATCAGACTTACGGGAAATCAATATGAGACCCTTTGTCTGAGGTTTAAGGATCAGTTCCTCCATAAATGATGCAGAATGACAAATATGGGGGAAAAATGCTTCTGTTTTGTGAAATGGAAAAATCAATAAATAATGCATCTAAGTCATACTATCTAATGGTTGTATTCACTTTGTGGTATTCATAGCCTTCAGTTAGATGAAGGAAGGAAGCAGTTTGACAAACCACCAAGAAAGACACACTTGCACCTATTATTGAACTGAATTGACTGTTCTGTTTTACTGTAGCCTGCATAGTCTCTCCGCCCTTTAAAATTCTCAGGAACATGTCAATAAAATGTATTATACAGCTTGTTCACCAGTTAGTCAGATTTAAAGTTACAAATAGATAACTTATGTCATGTGCAGTCATACAAGCTATATCCGTACCTCTTCTAGTATGCTTGGAAATGAATCCAGGCTTTAACCCGGTCTATTACTTTTTTTTGAATTGCTTTATTTGACTTCCACATAAACAGGCCCCCTTGTGCCTTGCTCCCATACAGGGAGTAACATTTGATGATTTGTCTGTATAAGCATGGGTTCCGGGAATATGAAATCATGTTAGTTTTCTGCATACATAATATCGTCTGTTCTCACCTGTACTAATCCTGAATTTAATAATTGATATTTACCTGTATCAATGATTATATTATGATTATTGCATTGGAAATCATCACCAACATGAATCAAAGGGCTTGTGCCTAATGACATTGTGACAAAGTTGGTTATGTAACGCCATGAAGCTCACATGTATTTTTGATTGTTGTATTTTGAAATATCATCTGATGAATAAATACACACTGCAAAAATCAAAAAAAAAATAGCAAGTACTTCGCTTGTATGAACTAAAATTAAGCCAAACTACTTGAGATCAGCTTTCAGACACTTTGACAATGCATTGATTCCTCCTATAAACACCTCGCAATGCGACTGGTTGCAAAAATTGAACGCGCTGCCAGTTTATTCAATATCAGCCATTTATGCTGACTATTTCATCATTCATGATCATCAAATGACTTATGATATTCCTCCTCATCTTATGCTATCAGAAGCATGTTTCAAACTTTGCTTATTAATGCATCAGCGATCAAAGGGTAATTCATTTGTCTTTGTATTGATAATATTCTGCAAAATTTAGATCGACCATTGATATGATATCTGTAAGTTTTTGATGATTATAGATGATGAGGATAAGGTTAAGTTTGAACCATGCACCTTGGAACAGCTCTGTAGAGCTTGATAATTAAAATATCAAGGAATGAAGATCTGGTGGGGTGAGGGTTCCTAAAGAGGTGGTCTTGTGGGGTCTTTAGCTGACAAAATGGTTCTTAGCTGACAAAAGGGTACCCTTTTGTCAGCTAAAGGCTCACATGGGGGCATAAGGCTACAAAAGTGGCGTTAAAGCACAAAAGTGGTTCTTAGCTGACAAACCCTATGGGGTGGTTCTTAGCTAACAAACCCTATGGGTTGGTTTCTAGCTGACAAATCCTAGGCAGTGGTTCTTAGCTGACAAACCCTATGGGTTGGTTCTTAGCTGACAAACCTTATGGGGCTGTTCCTAGCTAACAAACCTTACGCAGTGGTTCTTAGCTAACAAACCCTATGGGGTGGTTCTCAGATGACAGACCCTGTGGGGTGGCTCTTAGCTAACAAACCCTATGGGGTGGTTCTAAGCTGACAAACCCTATGCGGTGGTTCTAAGCTGACAAACCCTATGGGCTGGTTCCTAGCTGACAAACCTTAGGCAGTGGTTCTTAGCTGACAAACCCTATGAGTTGGTTTCTAGCTGACAAATCCTAGGCAGTGGTTCTTAGCTAACAAACCCTATGGGGCTGTTCTTAGCTGACAAACGATATGTGGCAGTTCTTAGCTAATAAACATTTATGTGGTTCTTAGCTGACAGACCCTGTGGGGTGGCTCTTAGCTGACAAATTCTATCCCAATGGGCGCAAAATTCAGTTCAACGTTGAATCAATATTGAATCAACATTGCATCAACATTGGCAACCATTTTTCAATGTTGATTCAATATTCTGTGCCCACTGGGATGGGGTGGTTCCTAGCAGACAAGCCCTATGGGGTGGTTCTTAGCTGACAAACCCTATGAGTTTGTTCCTAGCTGACAAACCTATGGGTTTGTTCCTAGCTGACAAATCCTAGGCAGTGGTTCTTAGCTAACACACCCTATGGGTGGTTCTTAGCTGACAAACCCTATGGGTTGGTTCTTAGCTGACAAACCCTATAGGGTGGTTCTTAGCTTATAAACCCTATGGGTTGATTTCTAGCTGACAAATCCTAGGCAGTGGTTCTTAGCTAACAAACCCTATGGGGTGGTTCTTAGCTGACAAATCCTATGGGGTGGTTCTTAGCTGACAAACCCTATGGGTTGGTTCTTAGCTGACAAACCTATTGGGTTGTTCCTAGCTTACCTTAGGCAGTGGTTCTTACCCAGTAAACACCCTATGTAATTCCAACATAGCTCGGGGGTTTCTCTAGGTAGTTTTCCAACCAAAGGTTTGAGATTGGTAAATTTGGAAGGTTTGTAGACGTCAAAACATGAAGGTTTATTTACGTTCAATAGACATACATGTCTGATTTACGTTTATCTACCTCATTCGGACGTAACTCTATGTAACAAATCTACGTTAATCTGTGTAATTTTTCAACTTTAATTGGGTATATAACTTCTCAGTTTCACACTAGGTGGCAGCACTTTCAACTGTGGAGAGAATATGACAGCTCTTTAACGAATCTACCACATTCAGGCAGCAATTTCTTATTATTTATGAATTTAATGTTATGCAGATGAACCATATACAATTTGATGATTATATATGATGGACAGCAGGTTAAAGAATTGTGCATTGATATGCACATTACAGCACTTTACTGGGCAGACACCACATTGGTGGTAATGGAAGAAATACAAAGCCTCTCTGCAGCCAAAACTATGCAATAGATCTATACTGTCAGGCTGTTCAGTTAAACTACAAAGATGTACTATATTTATATAGAAAGAAATATGATTAAGAATGATAGTAGTTAGTGTGTATAAATAATTTTTGTTAATGTGAATTTGTCTGAGATATATTTGTCTGAATCCCACTATGTAATATCATATTAATGTGTTCACAAAGTTGGACATAGATTTACGTCTGAGCTACGTAAATCAGACCTGCAGGTTTGAGATTGGTAAATAAACCTTAACATTCTAACGTTGATAAACCTTCCAAAATTACGTAGTTCAGACCAAAAAACAATGTTAATTTACGTCTGACCAGCGTAATTGTGTTTACTGGGTAGCTAACAAACCCTATGTGGTGGTTCTTAGCTAACAAACCCTAAGGGACAGTTCTTAGCTAACACACCCTATTGGATGGTTCTTAGCTGACAAACCCTATGTGGTAGTTCTTAGCTATCAAACATTTATGTGGTTCTTAGCTGACAAACCTTATGGGGTGGTTCTTAGCTGACAAACCCTATAGGGTGGTTCTCAGCTGATGAACCCTATGGGTTGATTTCTAGCTGACAAATCCTAGGCAATGGTTCTTAGCTAACAAACCCTAAGGGGTGGTTCTTAGCTTTCAAACGTTTATGTGGTTCTTAGCTGACAAACCTTATGGGGTAGTTCTTAGCTGACAAACCCTATGGGTTTGTTCCTAGCTGACAAACCTGAGGTAGTGTTTCTTAGCTGACAAACCCTATGAGTTGATTTCTAGCTCACAAATCCTAGGCAGTGGTTCTTAGCTAACAAACCCTAAGAGGTGGTTCTTAGCTAACAAACCCTAGGCAGTGGTTTTTAGCTAACATACCCTATTGGGTGGTTCTTAGCTGACAAACCCTATGTGGTAGTTCTTAGCTTTCAAACGTTTATGTGGTTCTTAGCTGACAAACCTTATGGGGTGGTTCTTAGCTGACAAACCCTATGGGTTTGTTCCTAGCTGACAAACCTGAGGTAGTGTTTCTTAGCTGACAAACCCTATGAGTTGATTTCTAGCTCACAAATCCTAGGCAGTGGTTCTTAGCTAACAAACCCTAAGAGGTGGTTCTTAGCTGACAAACCCTATGGGACGGTTCTCAGCTGACAAGCCCTACGGGTCGGTTTCTAGCTGACAAACCCTAGGCAGTGGTTCTTAGCTGACAAATCCTATAGGTTGGTTTCTAGCTGACAAATCCTAGGCAGTGGTTCTTAGCTGACAGACCCTGTGGGGTGGTTCTTAGCTAACAAAACCCTATGGGGTGGTTCTTAGCTGACAAACCATAGGCAGTGGTTTTTAGCTGACATACCCTGTGGGGTGACTCTTAACTGCCAAACCGTATGGGTTTGTTCCTAGCTGACAAAAGTTAGGCAATGGTTCTTAGCTGACAAACCCTAGGCAGTGGTTCTTAGCTAACAAACCCTATGGGCTGGTTTTTAGCTGACAAACCCTACGGGGTGGTTCTTAGCCGACGAACCCTATGTGGTAGTTCTTAGCTGACAAACCCTATGGGGTGGTTCTTAGCTGACAAACCCTATGTGGTAGTTCTTAGCTAATTAACATGTATGTGGTTCTCAGATGACAGACCCTGTGGGGTGGTTCTTAGCTGACAAACCCTATGGGGTGGTTCTTAGCTGACAAACCCTATGGGGTGGTTCTTAGCTGACAAACCCTATGGGGTGGTTCTTAGCTGACAAACCCTATCTTATTTGTTACGATTTTTGAATCCCAAAATTGTAATATATTTAGCAGAAAATTGTAATAAAAATCATAACAATAGCATGTCCTTTAAAATGCACTTGCAAATAGGCAAGTGCTGGCTTTATATTCCATGTATATAAAGTGATAATCAATGCCTACTAATAGTAGACCAGTTTGTAGGCAGCGGCATGGTAACCAAATTGAAAGTAAGTACATGAAGGGGGATTCTGGCTCTAGATACATACCCTTCACCTGCTGAGTGGTGCCAAGTATTTATACACTTGAAAAAATCCTAAAGATCGTAATTTGCCAGCAGAAATCGTAATGGTCGTGATTGGGGTAAAAGATCTTAAAATTATGAAAAATCTTTACGCTTGGCATCACTGGATAATTAAAACACATTATCGGATTTGTTAGCAAAAAAACAATACTTTTGTCAGCTAAGAACCACTGCTTAGGGTTTGTTTGCTATGAACCAGTACATAGGGTTTGTCAGCTAGGAACCACTGCTTAGGGTTTGTTTGCTATGAACCAGTACATAGTGTTTTTGCCTGGCCACTATTGACATAAATAGGGTATGTTTGCTATAAATCAGTACATAGTGATTTTGCCTGGCCACTATTAGCATAATAAGGGTTTGTTTGCTATGAACCAGTACATAGGCTTTGTCGGCTAGGAACCACCCCATAGGGTTTGTCAGCTAAGAACCACCCCATAGGTTTTGTCAGCTAAGAACCACTGCTTAGGGTTTGTTTGCTATGAACCAGTACATAGGGTTTGTCAGCTAAGAACCACTGTGTAGGGTCTATCATCTAAGAACCACCCCATAGGGTTTGTCAGCTAAGAACCACCCCATAGGGTTTGTCTGCTAAGAACCACCCCATAGGGTTTGTCAGCTAAGAGCCACCCCAAAGAGTTTGTCAGCTAAGAACCACTTTTGTGCTTTAACGCCACTTTTGTAGCCTTAAGCCCCCATGTGAGCCTTTAGCTGACAAAAGGGTACCCTTTTGTCAGCTAAGAACCATTTTGTCAGCTAAAGACCCCACAGGCCTCCTGTGTAAAAAGGGTCTGTGCCACAAGTACACAGAGCTACTTATAGAGGCTACCCCTCCCCCTCGAGCAAGGGGTTGAATCCCCCCACCCTGTTAACAAATATTCACTCCCTGTCAAGAGACATGGGCATTTTTTTAAGTTGACAGGGACATGGAGACCAACCGTCTATAATCTCAGTAATGTCAGTATTTGTCAATGTTTACAAGTGGTAGTAACATTAAATTAAATTTTAAAACACTCTTTTGTTAGCTTGTAATTTCCTGAAAATAATGGGCCTTCTCTTAAACTAATGAGACAAATACTATCAAAATTGAGGACACTAAATATGATTATGTTTTGGTCACTTGTCAATTATTATAAAACTTTTGGTTGGAGAGATTCTGGGAAAATATTCCGGGAAAACAAGCAAAACAGGTAGGCCCACTTGGGATTCCCTTGTATTGTTGTCTTTGTGTACGAAGCTGTGGCATTCAAATATACATTTCTGCACACATATTGAATAACCTCTATCTACATGACACAATGCTAAAGGATGGGAGACTTTCTATGAATTCTCTTTGGAAAGAAAATAATTGAAGAAAGTTATATAATTGACCTTCCCATTATTGGAAAAAATAGTGCTTGAATGTCCTATTATACACCTCCTTTAACAATGTGAATGTACAGTCACTCTTACAAACAGTAAAATGAGACTGGATAACTCCCTGGCAGCTGTAAGCCCTCAGACAGGTACTTAGTATAGTATATGGTGTCTTACACGACAACTAGTCATTATAACTGGAGACAAGTAGAGGAAAAACAGATGTCTACCAGCTGTGCCTACTGTTTTCGATTTTTCGTGTGAAATATTTCTGTAAGTATCAAGAAACCTGCAGACATGGTTTTATGACCCTATGATAGACGAAATGTTTCCAAAAGGCAGCATAGGTCTTTATAATGCATAAAAACAGCCAGGACAGGTAATCTTCTGATGCAGCATCCCAGCTAACAAAAAAACGTTATTTTACGTCAAAATAACGTTATAAAATTTCATATAACGTTATGCCATAGTAAGGAGCCCTAGAGAAACGTTATTTAACGTCATATAACGTTATAAAATGGTGTACAACGTTTTTTGTTTACTGGGATTGATGTATCATGCAGTCCCTTTGTTAGCGCATACACCTCATAGAATCACACTGTTAGAAGTAAGTAGTGTTCTTTTACAGCAAATACTGGGGGCAACTTTGGTTCCAGTAGATTATGCTGTAGACCTACAAAAAGTCAGCTTATGTATATTTACAGCACATTTACTGCACAGTAACAGCCAAATCTGCTGTCACTGTACAACAGAATTAATTTGCCTCCCAGTGCTGGTGATATTTTTAATCATCCATGTGAGGAAAAAACGAATTTTAGGTGGATGAAGGTAAAACAAGAGAAGTGGCTCGACCAAGGATTGAACTCACGACCTTTGGTGTTGGAGACAGGCCCTGATCAGTTGTGCCACAGGGCCAGTGTTACAAACAATCATATTGGGATACGTCTCTACTCTACTTCTCAACTGATTGATTATAATTAGTAAAGGTGTTGGGGACGGACCCTGATTCACAGAGCTGGTGTTACAAATGGTTGTATTGGGACATAAGCTACCTCTGCCATGTCTGTATTAAATAAGCTACAGCCTTGTCGCTAAAGATCCCTAATGAGAGGTGGCTAGATCAAGGATTGATCCCACAACCTCTCATGTAGATATTACTGGGAAAAGTGCTGCAGATCTACAAGTCACTACCGTAACCTGCTGTTGCAGTAACAGAATTGTATTTGTACAGTAAAATTTGCTGTATTATTCTTTACAACTAAAGTACTGTACATTTACAGCAAATTTTGCTATTCATGAACAACAACAACCTTTCACAGTGTAACTTGACGTGATAACAGCATTGGTGAATCACTTGCATGCTGCATGATGATATTAAAGCACAATCTTTAATGCGCAAGCATAATCCAGGATCCCTTGAATCTGATATTTTCTTAGCAGTGAGACTACCCTAGGCCATCCATAGAATGACATTTGGTTATTCTCATGTTAGAAGATGGTTGTTGATCTGATACTAGAGGCAGGGATTTGCCGGGTTTAAGCTGAGGCATCTCATTGGAATGAAATCCCCTACATAAGCTGATCTAAATCAACTCTTATGTGATGCTAGGAAGATACTAATGAGGGTATTAGATTGCTGGTTGCTAGTTACCATAACCTTATTAAGTGTGGCTACCAGTTGGTAAGAGAGATGGAGGGATCAATGCGCTATTTCTCTGTGTATTCTGCAGACGTGGATATTTGATCAGAGATAGTTCAGCCATGGTGTTCCTCAGAGACAGATTAATGGGGGTTGGGTTGTGTGGATCAGTGCCTTGATGCTACTCAGGGAGTCACTTACAGTCCATCCAGTAGTTGTGTGCTGCATCCATGATACGACAGACCTGTGTATAGGGAATGTATCACCCCAGGCGGCCCCAGAATATCATAAACATCCAGTAAATATACTGGATCTGTATGGAGGTTGTTATCATGAGGTTCGAGTGTTACATCTGTGGCCCAGACATTATCTCTCAGCATTAACTAGAGGGGGGATGGTGGACCGGGAATTAGGTACCAGGAAATCAGCATCAACTGTAGGTTATAACTATATATACGCAAAATTATGACCATATCAAATATTGAAACTGACATTGCATTTCCCCAAATGACCATTGTAGTTTGCCAATATAGAAATGCCTGAAATAAGCGTATTGCCATTTGATAATTGCCATGTGTAATTTCAGTTTTCATGGTGCATTGACATTTGATGATACAATTTCAAAAAAATACTTTTCCTATGAGACATTTTGCGATGGTGAAGGTCAGGAAGAAAGTGTTTCTAGTTATTTAAGATTTCCTTGTATTTTGCTTTCTATCAGGAAATAGTGTTTGCCTTACGTGTACATACGTTAGGGAAATATCTCACTTGGTGTGATCGGGTTTGAATCTTAACTTTGTGACTTCATGATTAGTAAATGGTTGTTACCATTAGATACCTAAAGGTGTGAACTTAAAAGATGAAAAGCAATTGCAAGGTAATGAATAAATGCATTGTGATATTGTGCTTTCCCCTTTCATGTTATGCAGAGATACAAACAAGATTCTCAATCTCATGGTCTGAGCATTAGTAAAATGATTAAATAAGCTGGCTGGATATTACCCCTCTGCCTCATTATCATAAATGAGTCACAAAATATGCTTTAAAAGACTAGTTGGATTAGGGCCCGTTCTATTTGATGTTAGCAAGAGGCAAATTAACTACCTCCTCTCCAGGCTATACAGGCCTCATATGCTATATACCTATAGCCAATTTCACTTCCAGGACTATGCCACTCCATCAGCATTTAAAACAGGCTTATATTGGACAAGGCATAGTAAGCTGCTGCAATGACTTTTGATAAACGCAAAGTCTACTAAGAAAAAGGGACCTACTTATAGCTAAATTCAATCAGTATCAGGTGAATGTATATACTTTGTATATATTGTGCTATGAATTGACTTCACCATAGTATTCTTCATATTTGTGGGATCGTCCAAAGATCATATTAGCAATTTTCATATTAAGAGGCTTTCAGAACATGATGATAGTCTGTACTGCCTTTAATATTGCAAGATCAGTTTAAGCTCTATGGCAGATATGGGATACTTCCGTATAGATGTTTGTCTATAAATCATGTCCCACAGACAATAAACTGAAGCAAAAATCAATACCCGGCCCTTTGTCAGAGGTTTCAGGATCAGTTTCTCCATGAATGATGTAGAATGACAAATATGGAGTTAAAATGCCTTTGTTGTGTGAAATGCAAAATCAATAAACACTCCACCTACAGTCATACCGATTGATGGTTATTTTCTTTTCATCATATTTCATATCTTTCAGTTAAATGAAGGCATGGTGCTGTTTGACGTATCAACTAAAAGGATACACTCTGTAAACGCTTTGTGCTTATTCAACCCTTCAGATAGATTTGTTTCAAAAATATGATTCAGATTCGAAATAAATGAATGACCAATAATTGTACTTTGCTTCGGGGGTCTGGGGGGCCTTAGACCACAATTTCCTGGACACAAATGACTTACCGTATCGTCGCGTTTTGGCGCCCCTGCGCCTATTGTTTTCAAGACCCTTAACCCCCGGCCCCTATTCAAGGGAGGCAGCTATTCAAGACCCGGCGCCTATTATTTTAAAGATGTTTTCCAATGGGAAGAAAGTTGTATAAACACAGAATAGGAGTAAAGAATGTAGGTCTAAGGGTTGCAAACAGTGAAGCTAACAAGTGTGAATGCATTAGGTGCGACCCCCCCCCCTCAACACCTTTATTGGCTGGCTTTATTTCACACTTAAAGTGGCATAGTCCGATGATTAGGGCTCAAAAATTAGTTTTGCTTAAGATGAATCAAAACGTTCAATATGGCCATACTTCATTTCCTACCTAATTAATTAAACTCTATTCCTCAGAATTCACCTTAGATTTCAGCTAATTAAGAGTTTTGTGCTCAATTTCAGACTTTTCGAGCGCACGCTTTAATTCCACCCATTGAAAATACACTGTAAAGGGCTATACCTGTGTTACGGGACCCTCTTACTTGTCTCTTATTTCCCATCGATGATATTTTATTGTGACCCGTCTGCCAAATATGATATTGTAATAACATTTTAAACAGATTTAAGCAGAATTTAAAATATAGAAAAAATCGGACCATGCCACTTTAAGGATACTCTCTACCCTCCTCTTTCCAGGCAGAAAATACACATTAAATGATCAATAAGTTCATAAGTTCTTGTTCCAGTATTACCTATTATACATCATTATGGCCATATATGATGCCCCTTTCAGATTCCTTGGGTTTAAATGGCCGTTGCTAGGGAAGGAATATAAATGGAACCAAAACGTTCCATTTTAGGTTATTTTGCTTTGAACAGCCCTATAGGGTAGGATATCATTAGAATTAGCATATTTGATAATTTGAATGCAATCTAGACATGATTAAGCAGGGAACCGTCTTTTTGTTAATGGTGACGAAACCTGGGATATCGTAACATTAGGGGGAATAGCCATAAATGCTCTGAACATGATATTTCAGGAGATATAGCTAAAAATGTGAATACTTGAGAGAAAATGATCTTAGACTAACTTTTCCCAAGGAATCTTTTGAAGCTATTATCAAAATTCTATTTTCATTCTAAATTGGTCTTATTTGGAATGTAAAAAGAACGTTTTTAGCCATTTTTAGCCCATTTGTTGACATTTGGTTGCCATGGCAACCATCAATTCATTCTTTTGGAATAAAAAATTATCCCGATCCAATTGCCCCATCCATGAGGAATTCAGAACTGAAAACAGAATGCCAATATTCCTACCAGATCCAAATCTATGTACAATAATATGCATTTATTGGTTTAATTTCTAATAATTATGATTTATATGGATTATTTGAAAATAGATTGATATGTGATCGCATTGCAGTCTATTCTGAATTCATACACGTCCCTACCATCCCATGTTTGAGATGTCATTTCTCAGCAACTATTTCAAATATTTTGATGCTTGAAGTATCAAATTGTAGCTAAAGACATGAACTTAAATAAAGGTGTTTTCCCCTAATGTCACGTTTTCCCACGTTTTGTCACATATGGATATTCCTATTATTAAGGTCTACAGAGCTATTTAAAGTGAGAAAATTGGAAAAAAAGTGGGGATTTTCCGATTTTATTGATTTTTCCCATAATCTTTAAATAGCTCTGTAGACCTTAATAATAAAATTATCCACTAACCAAATGATGGTTCCCTGCTAAATTATCTCTAGATTACGTTCAATTCCTCAAAAATGTCAATTTTGAGGATTTTTCACCCAATAGGGCTGTTCAGAAATAAATTACTCAAAAAAGAACGTTTTTGTTCCATTCACATTCCTTCCCTAGCAACGGCCATTTAAACCCAAAGAATTTGAAAGGGGCATAGTGTACGGTCATAATGATGTATAATGAACAATGCTCAGACAAAAACTCATCAAGTTATGGATCATTGAATGCGTATTTTCTGCCTAGAAAGAGGAGGGTAGAGAGTATCCTTAAATGCTAATCCTGGTGTTAGACCAAAGGGAAGCACAAACACCCCCCCCCCTCATCACACCAGGCCTTTAATGTCTTAAATAGAGCGTTTACCCAGGGCCTATTCAAGGCCCGGCGCCTATTACCTTAAGAAACCTCCTACCCCCGGCCCCTATTCAAGGGAGGCGCCTATTCAGGACCCGGCGCCAAAACGCGACAATACGTACCTAAGGCTCAGGTTTTCTTTATTAGGGAATAAAACTAGGTATTACATTTGGAGTAGGAAGAGTATATTCATCTGAGCAAGGAAAGCAGCTGTACATCAACTATCACTATGTAAGTCTGATCAGGAATTCGTAAGGATTCATAGTTGACAGCTATTATTTTGATGTGTGGTGTCTCTTCTGCTGTTTCAAACTACCTGGTCGGTGGGCTGCATTTCACAGCTTTCCCGGGCAGTGGAGAGAGGGGGTGGGACTGTGTCGGCTGGGGGAGGGGGGGGGGTGAAGGTGCTACAGCCTACTTGTACCCTAAGTAATGAGCAGCAAGTGTCACACATGCACACACGTATGACTATGTAGAAAGGGGCGTGACCTGTACTAATTTATCTCTCTATGTTACTCTGCACTAGAGGCCGAGTATGTTTTATGCTAGCTGGATACTCGGCACCCATCTTGTACTGTTTTTACTCTGCCCTTTTCACCCCTTCTTTGAATAATAATCTCAAATCAAGGAGCTCTGAATTAGGGACTATATTGTCAGGAACATTGTTAAATCAATGTTATTATTAAATTCAACATTCAAACATTTTTAAGATTGGACACAAGATAGTTTAAGAGTGGACGGATTTATCCCTGCTTCAACCTACTGGGTGTGTATTCACTCACTACACTACTTACTGCGGGAGGTGCAGGGGTAGCTACCGTCAACCATGGCTAGGCCAGGCCCCGCTAGTCTTGAAAAGAAAATGTGTGATTTCTCAATAAACAGAAATCCCCTCGCAATATAAATGATTGCATCTTGTAGAGAATTTGATACACTATAAACTAGGTAGGGTTTTGAATTTAGGACTTTAATTGGAAAAATCGGAAATCGGTTTAAATTACAGGCTAGAAATATTACTACCACACCATCATGTGACCATGCACAGATCTAGGGTCGGGGTTAAGAGGGTCTCCTTCCTCTCTTTTGGTGCAGTCCCGGACCTGGTAAGGTAGCCCTACTGTCCTTTTCCAAATAGTTGTTACTTGTGGGAAGAGTCTTCTTCACCATAACATAGATCTACCATTTAGTCATTGTAGCTCAATCACCGATATCGCATTGAGAAAAACGTTATATCGATACCCTAAGAAGCCGGGATAATCCTCTTCTCAGAACTGAAAGAATTATGTAAACATTCCACCTAGAACATGTTATATCATTCAAAATGAAGTAGAAGCTCAAAAATAAGCTTTATAGTGCTTAACAATTAATTTTTAAAAAGTTTAACAATTTATTCTAAAAACGAGTATCAATCCCTGGCCATGGAACTTATGATCTTTGGATTGAACAGAGTGTATTACAGTATTGTATATCATGCACCAAACTCACATGCCATAAAATACACATTTATTTGGCCAATTTCATGCCTTTTCTTTCTATATTTTGACACCTACAAAAATGAGAAAATCGAGACCAAAAATCGCGATAATCGGAATCGACAAAAATGGGATGTCAATGACATCCCTAGTCTTAACACTTACTCTTACCACTCTACAAACAAATAGGTGCCATCATCTGCCATTTCACACCACTAGATACACCACAAGCCAACATCACAAGCCAACAGGAATTTGCTGCACCTGGTAACTGTTTGTACACAGTTCCTCTCTGGAATACTAATTATTCAACCTGCATTTGTTCACACATTGTGCTGATTAGCGGGCAGAAAGATTTTACACTGGTTGTATGACATAGATTAACCAATTTTTCCCAGAACCTAACTAGAATGTGAACACAATACCAACCCTTCTCTGTGTTATCCCTCTCTTCCAGGTGTTTAGGTAATAAAGTACAGGGGCTATTTAGGATGAAAAATGAACGACAATAGCATGAGCAGTGTTGAGCAAGTGATAGGATTAGCAGTAGTAAAGCGGTCTTCGTGGTCGGCATATTCTCCACTGTCCTGTAGTTGGCCATTAGTATAAGGGCCGAGCAACGGATCGGTCACCATTCCATCTACATTTTCTGCAGACCTGGTAATTGGATCTGTGGCATGGTGGTTATGGTGTGCTGCTGAGGCGGCTTTGTGGATGACGGGTTGGGGAGATGAGCGCCCTGGTCCTCTCAGGGTTCGTTAATGTTATTTATAGCAGTAGTTGTCTTGTTTGTCTACCATGGGTCATGTGGACATGAGCTTCTCAGCATGGACTGAGGTAGAGGAAGTGACCTGGTTTTGTCATTTAAGAATGTGATATGTCCTAAGATTGTTTGTGTTCAACTGCATCCAAAAGGCCAATATTATTCAGATATTTATAAACAGCTATATAGGTAATACAGGCTAGCATGGATAATCAACCATATTTAAGGCTTGTAGATAGTGCATCAAATAGTATAGGAGGGGTGTGTGCACAGTTGCAATATATTTTCCAACGGGTATCCTTTACACAAGACTGTACTACAAGCAGGTGCTTTTGGCGGCAATGCCCTTCTTCCTTTGTGCAGCTATAGAAAGGCATGGCCAGTAAGAAGCTCTCTAAATAGAATCACACCTGTATCTGTACCTCTTTTGAGCAGGAACAAAACAAGGTTCTGTATAGTGACTGTGTATAACATAATGATGCCTCTTAATAGTATATGAATACCATCAACCTAACTTATTGCTCTTATCTGAGTACTAGTAGGCAGAAAAGGCTATTCATTTGCTTACCACTAATCAAAAAATTCAGTGTGACTCTGTGTATTATAATTCAAACCCAAACTTCATCTCAATTGTTGTTCTTTTTCAAAATTACTGATTAATTTCAATTCTGCCCAATTCAGCACAATCCGTGATGTCACGGGTTACTGCCCAGCAGTTTTTTAAATTTAAATTCCAATTATATAATTAACCTTTTGATAATATATGGTTAGGATGTCACTTAGAGCAATTATCATTACCCATTTGTCAACTACCGCCGGCTATCTTTGTGTCTAAAAAGAATGAAATAAAAAATCCCAGGTGACGAATAACTCTGAACAACACATGCTGAGCAATAACACACATCTCCTGTGTGGGGTAACACATAAAAAAGTCGTCTAAATAATTGACAATCTTTTTAACCCCCCTACGCCCAGCGCACCTCACCATGAAGTCTGATACAGAGTTAAAAATGAACGGCCCACTGGCCAGACCAAAGCACAGGCGTCCGTCTAGCATTGTGATTTCGCCCCGCCCATCGCCAAAGTCCCATTTCAGACCCTGATACACTCTGTCACCATAATATATATGAAGACTGCGATAAGCATCAGAAATATCTGTGCAACACATTTTTGCATTAGGAGTCAACATGTCACATACATTATCTAAAGAATTATACACAAATTTTTCGCATATTTCATCAGTATATTCGTTAACAGACGGGGATGCATTCCCTGACCTAGAGCAGTCAGTAATAGGGCGAATTTTTTCTCCCACATCCATGAATTCTGACTTCTTGACTACTGCCCCCAATGCATGAATACATAACGGTACATTATCATGATCAGCAAGCATAATTTTGCCCTCAGATAACTCCTTATTCAGTTTATCATTCATAGTCTGTTTCCTCCCATCCTGGAGGATCGAGGCATAATTATCATTAACATATGAGCATGGGCACTCAGGATTCACAACCCTAAAACCAAATACAGCGCCTTCTAGAATATAATGCCATGACACGTCTACCTCACTCCACATAAAGCATTCCGTGAACACACGACATGGTTTAAATGATACTGGCAGACCATCTAGAATGTAACTACAAGCACAGGTACCTAGAAAACATTCTCTAGAGACAATAAATGACTCACTACGACTCCCCAATGACTCAGTGAGAGTACAAAATAACTTCACAAATTGGTCTGGCTGCGGCCAACCACTCGCGTGTATACATGAAATGTCTTCAATCAACATGTTACTATGTACCGAAATCAGCTGATTGCTAACACCGAGATCTACATGAAAAGCAAACAGTGGGTCAATGCACTTAGCCCTGCAGTACTCACCCGTGTCCGGCTTAACAGCAGCGGCTGCCGGGGTGTCAACCTTACATAATATAGGTACGACCCCCTCATTAACTTCAGCTAATGAGGCCACAGGTGAGACTACATCCTAGCTATTATACATACACACATTTTTACAATCTGGAGCCCGATGGGTAGGGTCGTTGCATTTGTTGCAAACATGAGAAAATGCGCATGCCTTTGCATCACACCCCATCCTATTGTATCTATCACAAGCTAACACATGCCCAGCCTCATCAACCCTGACGCCCTGTTGGGTAGAATACGAGCGATTGCTTTGAGAGGTGGCACCATTAGACCTGCTAGGGTTAGGCCTACCCCCCCCTTCTAGAATTTTTTGACTCCTCTCTAACCTTTTTGAGGCCCTCTGTGCCGAAATGACGGGTATTCAGCTGCTCGTTACCAAAACCAAACTCCTCCAGCCCCTGCCCGTACACACATTCCTGTCTAAGGTCGGCATCATATTCCGCAAACACATTGGTATCATACAGCTCACTGGAAGCCTTGAACGACAAGAACCCTACATGTTTAAGAAATTTCTTCATCTCCTCAAGGTCGGCAAAGGTACCCTCATCAATACCCACCGCCGCCCACTGTAAAGAAACATACATTAACTCTGGGTACGACAAAGATTGGCTCTCTCCCTCTGGTGAACCTTTTTAAATCAAAAACGCGCCTGTTCTTAGTGAGGCGGTCTGCTGCATAGTCTATACCTTCAAACTCTCGTGGGTCGAAAATCCTGGTGCTGGATCTTGGGCGGCGATCTGGCGAGTTGTCTCTGGACCTGATGGGCTTGTCCGGGACCCGCTTATCCTCGACTGGCTTGTCCACGACAGGCTTGTCCGGGACGTCACCACCAGCCGCACCTATACGGCCTTCTATACGGCCCTGTATACGGCCCCGCACCCTACGCTCCAGCGCCTCGACCTTCTCTTGATGTTGCTGCTCTAAGTCCAGTTCCTCCAGGTACTCAGCATACTCTTCAGCATTGGGAAACTTATCCTCCGTGTGTAGTTCAGCCAGACTAGTCTCTAGCTCTTTCTGAGCGGCAGTGGCCCTCTCCTCCTTAGAAGCGTTTGGATCATGAACTAACTGCTTTCTCCTCGAAGGTAATCTCTTCCAATTAGCAACCGGAGGCTCCTTACAGTTCTTTCCCCTAGGGACAGGATGGTCACCTCCACACCCATAGCACCATGCAGAGGCCATGATGCAGTCAGGTAATTTCAAAAATAATTCCAAAAATTCAAATATAAACGACAGTTGGGACAGCGAGCCTGCACATGCAGAGCCTAGAGGAAGCGTCCTCACCTGCTGAGTTCAAAAATCCAACTGTACCGGTTGGTCCGCGGCTACAGGCGACGCTAATACTACCTCCTGGAGGGAGCCTATGGAACTAATACATAGGACATACACTGCACCCTGCCAGCAGCAGCGGCAACTACAGGGGCGTTCACTACTAACCAATATACACATGTTAACCGGGGGTTAACATAGACCCTAAAAAGACAACATCCATGCTGCCACAGTTTGTGAATCACCAAGTTCAAAAGAACAATGCATTGTTGGCAAGAAATGAATAAGTAACCTTTGCCAAAGACAATTCACTATTGGGCTAATGTATTCAGTCTTTCAAAGTAAGTTTTACAAAATAAACTCCCTAGCCAGAGTGTAGCAGCTTACTTTCCTGATTCAATACGACAATTTTCGTACTGATGCATGAGTGCCTACTTGACAAATACATCACTAGTACAAGAATTGGGCTTTAATTATATTTTGCATTTTTACTGTCAACAATGTTATGATCAAACAGTTGAATAAACTAATTGCCTCTTGGTGGGGGAAAAAAACTATTTATTCATTTTATTTTCTGTCCACTGTCCATAGATCACTATTTATAGCCTATGAGGCCATAAGTCAATGTGATGCTTACAAAACTTCTTCATTGGTTGGTGGCAGTGTTGTTCCTTATTTCCATTAAATAAAGCCAATTAAATTAAGGGTTAGGGTATCTCCAATATGATGAATTGCAGTTTGACTGTTCTTGAACTTTAATTACAAACGAGAAATTAACCCTAAATGACTCAGCCTCAAAGTGTCACTTACTGTAATTATCTGAGATCCCAGGGTAACCTTGGTGTAATTGGTGAACTGGTCAACCAGCTTAAGGTCATCTTATGGCAGTGTACCAAATTGATAGTTGTCATGAACACTATTTATCTCCTATATTTACAATCATTTAGTATTATTTAATTCCTGATAGCCATATATAGGGTTGTAATGATAGTACAGCCAATAAGGCTGGATTTTATTAATGCCGCTAAAGTTAGATTTCTAACATAGTGTGCTGTTTTTTCCATTTGTGGGATGTTTGTAAACATCACACACCTTTGCTTATATGGCACTTTCAACATTCCTGGATTTAAAAGTTAAATAAAAAGGCATCTCAACAAACCTCTTAGCAGTTGCTGCCTATATAGGAAGAAATCTGACTAATAGTAGTGTTTTTGGTCAGTCTGACTTGAATACCACCCCTTTTTATGTGGCTGGAAATGAGTTGTGGGTTAAGGACCAAGAATCGGTCCCTGGTCCTACCCCCTATACTTCAAATGTGGTTATTGCATCTTAGGCAATTCAACCTTGGCTTGCCTTAGGGGCAACTCTGTAGGGGGTGAGTGGGAGATTGCAGTCCTGTTAGATCTCTGAGGTCATTAGCGGTCAGTGCATCTGTGGTAGTTGTCTTTTGCATCTACCATGGCCATGTCTACCTTATCAATGTCTCTTGTATCTTGCCAAGTCTGGTGATGCTGGGCTCATGCTGTTAAGACAAGCATTGCCTGACACATTGATGTAACTCTGTGTGAATGATCACTGTGAATTCTGACTTAATTCAGACATGAATGAAGATAAAGATTCCTAGGTGTCTGTAGTTCAACAAACAAAGACCTTAAGTAGTTTCTTGTGGACTTGACCTTTGTCGTCATACATTTTTGAATGACTTTTTGCAGCTTGTATGCCAGAGCTAGAATTACCCTTTCATTTGATGATTAATATTTTGATCTTTTTTTTTGGGTATAAAAGGCCATAACAATATGAACTGTAGATCAGCCACAAGCTATGATGACAAGGCTCTCTTAGATTAACAGAGACTCTAATAAGCTTCACACTGACTACAGCCCCAGCTGTCCCCTGAGGACCATGATTAGTCTCACTACCTGGAAATTACACAGCTGCCTTTCTATGCCTCACATGATCCCCTCTAGGACAGGCAGAGTTGCACTCCGTTCTAATAGCTGTTGATATGAGAGAGAAATATGACACTCTGATACCCCTCAACTTCTATAATACCTTTTAGCACCTACAGACTACAGTGCATGCAGTGGTACAGACTCCTTGCACCTTTCACTTCACTTTTACAATGGTAGATACTGCAATCATACACCATGCAGGCAAAGGACAACCCTTGCTTAATATTTACATTTGTAATCTCACCTTGTAATATTGCCAGCATTGCCATGTCTTAAATATCTTAATGATCCTTCATGAAATAAAGGGAAAGGTTTCCCTTTTAATATCACTGTAGACAGCCTTGGGTTAACCACAGAGTTGGGTGCAATGTAGTGGGTGGCTGATAGACTCATGTTTACATTGGGCTTGTCAGGGTGGGACTGTGATCCAGTCACCTCCCACTCACCCCTCCCCCATCAAGGCAGAGAGTCCCTTAGGGATCCTAATGTTGACCTTAGCCTGCACTTCAATGCCTCAATCCCAGTGCAGCTCTGAAGGTAGTTGGAGGCAGCGAGAAGGCAACATGGGAAAAGGGCCGCCTGAATCTGAATTTGCTACCCAAATACGACACTGATATTTACAAGCTAGGGCAAGGGATTGAGAATAAACAGTACCGCTGCAATCCTGATTAAAATGGGTAAATCTTAGAAGTCTTTGAAATCCAAAGTGGACCCATTGCCTTTGGTAGTCCTCTTGCCTTTATGACCTATGTAGTACCTTATGTTATAATGCTGCATAGTTCACCTAGACAGTTCTGGGAGCAACTACCCTGTAAACACACTACATATTTCCAACGTTGCCCAGAAGTTTGTGTAGGTTTTTTGCCAACTAAG
Source organism: Harmothoe impar (assembly GCA_947462335.1). Classification (NCBI taxonomy): domain Eukaryota; kingdom Metazoa; phylum Annelida; class Polychaeta; order Phyllodocida; family Polynoidae; genus Harmothoe; species Harmothoe impar. Next base: position 71,183,322 of record OX381710.1, on the reverse strand, counting down.
GGTTTGAACTATGTTTTTTTGCAAGGTTTGTGGACGTCAAAATTTTAAAGTTTACTTACTTTCAACAAACATTTCAGTCTGATTTAAGTTTATAAACCTCATTCAGACATAAAGGAATGAAATAAATCTACAATAAAATATGTATTTCAGATGTAAAATACTTTGTTATAAATGCTTCTCATTCATATGATTATACCTCATTGATATAACACTATGTGCCAGCACTATGAAGTAAGAAAAGAATCTTTATACCTTGGCTAATCTACCACATTCAAAATAGTTAACTCTTAATGAGTATAAATTTAATGCTATGGAAACTAATCCCAACTCATGGGCATTCAAGTTAAAGAGAGTAGATGAAAACTCTGCATGTAATATGTATGTATTAGGGCACTTTACAAATTGAACACCACATTTGTGGTAATAAAAGAGATACAAAGCCTCAGGGCAGCCACAACCTAGTATCCTAGTGCAAGGGATACTGTGTATATCAGGCTGTTATAACAGGGCATAAATCAGCTAAAACAAATCTAAAATAAGATATATAACTTTATTCCCATTCTCATTTTCTGGTACAGTAGATATAAATGGTATATGATTATTTACATCCAATTACATGCTTTTGTTCCTTTTATTTACATTTAAATGAGGTAAATTAAAGTTATCCAGACACCTAATTCTGTTGGACATAACTGAACCTTAACGTTTTGAGGGTGACAAACCTGGTGAAATTACCTAGTTCTGCACTAAAACCAACGTAAATTTACGTCTGCTCTACGTATTTGTGTTTACAGGGTAGCCAGCTATGAATATATACATTATATATATGTCTGCTCTATATAGAGTATAGACAGGAACTGCCTGTTTGTAAGTTGAATCTCTAAAGTTTTTATATAAATATACACCAAGATTGTCCCTAGCCTTCACTTTCCCAAAAAGGAGGAATAGAGGTCAAAGACCTTCCACATCATAAGCTGTCCTAGATCAAACCCTATGCAAGACATGAATAATTGCTTATAGTATGATTGACTGTTCATAAGCATCATTTAAATCTTGGTATAGATAGTTGTAGATAAATTAGACAAGGGGTCGAATCTTCCCCCCCCCACCCCCATTTATCATCATATGACCAGTGTATGTAGGCAAAATTGTAACCATAAGTCTGAAACTGACATTGCATTTCCCCAAACGACTGTCGCAGTTTGGCCATATAGAAATGCCTGAAAAGTGTAATTTTAGTTTCCATAGTGCATTGACATTTGATGATACAAGACTGTCATTAAATGCAATCAAGATTTGAATGTCAATCCGAACATACTGCTTTTACAAGACACGTTGCAATGGAAAAGGTCAGGAAGACTGTGATTCTAGTTATTTAGGATTTCCTTGTATTTTGCTTCTTATTTGGAAATAGTGCTTGCCTTTTACATGCTTCAGGAAAATATCCTGGTGTAATAGGGTTTGAATTTTAACTTTGTGACTTCATGATTAGTATATGGCTGTTACCATTAGATACTTAAAGGTGTGAACTTAAAACACTGAAAGTAATGAATAAATGCATGGTGATATTGTGCTCTCCCCTTTTATGTTATGCAGAGATACAAACAAGATTCTCAATCTCATGGTCTGAAAATTAGGAAAAAGATGAAATAGGCTGGCTGGATATTAACCCTCAGCTTCTCTATCCTAAAAGAGTCACAAAATATGCTTTAAAGACTAGTTGGCTTAGGGCCCATTCTATTTGATGTTAGCAAGAGGCAAATTAACCACCTCCTCTGCATGCTATACAGGCCTCAAGTGCTTTATTGCTATATAGCCACTTTCACTTTCAGGACCATGCTGCTCTATCAGCATTTATAGCATGCCAGGTATTGGACAAGGCATGGTAAGCTTCTGCATTGTCTTTTGAAAAGGGTAAAAGCAAAGTCAACTCAGAATAAGGGACCTACTTATAGTTAACTTCAATCACTATTAGATGAACTTATATACTTTGTATACATTGTGCTATGATTTGACTTTACAATAATATTATTCATATTTGTGGGATCATCCACAGATTATAATACCAATTTTGATACTAAGGGAGTGGTTACTTTTTGACAACATGGAGGGGGGGGCGTCGGTGGATTTTTAGGCGAGCAGGTCGAATTTTTTTTGTTTCCCTCCGCGGGAGGGGTCAACACTTTTTTGGTCCCCCCTCAGGCAAGTTGAAATTTGGCGCAGCTGACCCCTTTGAGCTATGGTAATGCGCAGGCTTTTCCCCCAAAAATGGGTGCAAATTGTTTGGTCCCCCCCTCAAGAGGGGTCCATATTTTGTTGGTTCAACCCCCCAAATCCACCAACCCCCCCCTTCTTAAAAAACTGACCACTCCCTGAGAGGCTTTCAGAACATGATGATAGTCTGTACTGCCTTTAATATTACAAGAACAGTTTAAACTCTATGGCAGATATGGGATACTTCCGTATAGATGTATATCTATAAATTATATTCCGCAGACAATAAACTGGAGCAGACTGAACAGAAATCAATTCGAGATCCTTTGTCTGAGGTTTCAGGATCAGTTTCTTCATGAATGATGGAGAATGACAAATATGGGGGCAAAATGCCTTTGTGGTGTGAAATGCAAAACCAATAAAGACTCCATCTACCGTCATAATGATTGATGTTTATGTCGCTTCATCATATTTCATACCTGTCAGTAGAATGAAGGCACAGTGCGGTTTGACGCTCTTGAAAAAAAGCATTGAAGTGAATTGCTTTTATTGTATGGTAGTCTTAGTAAACGCTTTCTGCTTATCCAACTCCTCTGGTAGATGTGTGTGCATGAATATAATAAATACAGCTTGTCCCAGGGTGATTTAGATTCAAAATCATAATAGCAAGTCATTGTACTTCCATTTTAGGATAATAGACAATGTTAAGCTGTATTAACTGAGATCAGGTGTGAGATTATTTGACAAAACGTTCATTCCTCTAATAAACACTTCACAATGCATCAAGCTGCATCATACATCAAGCTGTCTGATAGTCAATACATGTTATCAAATATAACTGTTGCATCATTTCATCATCGTTGAAGAGCCTATGATATTTCTTTATATTTCATGCCATCTTATTACAGTATTATATTCAGACCTTGCATTAGTAATGAATAAATGTTTGAACATTCATTTGGCTTTGTATAAACAAGGATTCCACAAAATGTTGTGTGACTAGTAAAATATTTGGAATAATTTTCTATAATCTCTCTTTCTTTGCATTTAAAGACAAAATATATTTCCCGCTAAATTCTGGGCTTGTTAGCTGAAAGTATTCAGCATTCAAATTTAGAAACAGTTGAATAATAATGTCTAAGTGCTGACACACCTGGGGGACCGCAGACCAAGGTTTCCTGCACACAAAAGACTGACCCAATGCCCAGGTATTCTTTATTTAGGAATAAGACTTGCTTTCACATTTAGTGGGTACACCATGATGGTGACAGAGGTTTTACATTTAGTTACTGAACAGCATTCTCATCTGAGCAAGAAAAACAGCTGAACATTAACTATTAGTGTTTAAGTCTGAAAAGGAACTTATACTGAAGGATTCATAGTTGACAGCTATTGTTTTAATGTGTAGTTCCTCCTCTGGTGATTCAAACTTCTTGGTCCAGATGGATGTAGCGAACACAATTCAATCCCTCAAGTATTAAAAATCTGTTCAGGAGCAGGATCTAACTACTGCTCTCCTACTCTCCTCCCAAGACAGGGAAGGAGTATCTCCTTTAGGAGCTCCAACACAGTGGGCACAGAACATTGAATCAACATTGAAAAAAAGGTTGTCAATGTTGCTTCAACATTGATTCAATGTCGCTTCATTACTGATATCAATTTTGTGCCCATTGGGAATATTGACTTACAAATAACTGGTTATTCCTGGATGCCGCATCAGTAGAACATAAATGAGGCATATTTTTATGTACTTTCTGATGCAAAGATATGGCGTAGATACAAGGGGGCATGGAAATCAGTACTATTCTGAAGCAGAGGAGAGGGAAATGACGAAACACATCAATATGAATTTGCTGCACCTTGGGGTTGTTACAAAACATAGCAGTTATTGTCATAGCACAAGTAAGTGTTACAAAAGAAGTTCTTTACATTGTTTTTCTGGCTAGGTGTTACAATAAAAAGAAATCATAGTATGGATTTACTTTAGCTTTTTATGTTATTTACATTTTTATATTAAAAAGAAATTCCTGCTTCAAAGGTGTGGTTGAAATAAAGTAAATTAGTGTAAATTTGAAGACCACGTCATACATTTAAAGACCATAGCCTAGTTTATCAAATATGTATACAGGATTAAACTGATCCTGTATTTATTTTTAAATGTATTTGTCACATATTAAAGGAGAAAAAGACAATTTATTAACCTGCATCGTCTCCCAAAACGTCCGTGCACCGCCATGACACCTTGCTTGCACTCATTTCCGGTATACGCGCATACGTGATTTGGTTTGACAAAAATAGTCCACCCCTCGTATCATCTATATCATCATTATCTGTACAAATAAGGCCTGCTTTTTGATTCAAATGTGTTAATTTGTTAAGAGGGAAGGCTATTAAATGATAATCCAGTCAAAAACGATTTATTTACTTTAAAAAGAACTAGTATCATGACGACGAATTCGTATCGAAAACGTCGCGCACCCCCAGGGAATCGAACCCGGGCCGCGGCGGTGCAAGGCGAGAGCGCTAACCACTCGGCCATTTCGGCCAGCCTACCTTTGGAAGACTCTGTTGGGGATTTTGAACCGCTGACCTCAGGTATCCTTGCGCCAGACCGGAAGTGAAGTTTTTGCGAAATACGGAGGTTTGAGGAAATACGGGGGCTGGTTATTCAGCTTTTGCGAAATACGAGACTCAGTGTCTAAGCCTACCGGACTTGATATTTCGTCAAACCATTTAAAAATAATCACTAATATTCTCCTAAATTGTTGAATATTAACATAAGTTATCAAAAATCACAGATTCCTGGTAAATGGTTTTACACTGTTCCTTACTCTAATACTACATATCCAAACGGCATTTTGTGACACATTGTTCTGCCTACACTGATAATAATACCTATAGTCAGTACTGACTATACCACCATATTTTGACCCCCATAGTCAGGGGACTATACAACTTAGTCACATATTAGTCATAAGATAGTCAGTAGTGACTATATCTGGATCACACAAATTGATGATGTCACAGGAATGTGTGCACAGGAAACAGTTAGAATTCAAATTTGAATGGTCCATGGACTTCAGGTAGGCACATCCTCTTCTAAACCACTGTTCTATAGATATCCCTGCTTGTTATATGTTATGTTACAGTTGACTATGACAACTTAAGATGTTATAGGGTGCATGAGTTCTCATGTTTGATAGAGTAATCATGGTTTTTGTTCAAATTTTGATAACATAGAAATACATGAACAGTTTATGTCTAGACTAACAGAGCATAATAGGCCTACAAAGGAGCCTGTCACCTGTCCTGCTTTATCCTAGCCTGTCACCTGCCCTGCCTCATCCTAGCCTGTCCCTTGCCCTGCCCTATCCTAGCCTGTCCCCTACCCCGCCTTATCCTAACTTGTCCCCTAGCCTGTCCCCTAGCCTACCTTATCCTAGCCTGTCACCTGCCCTACCTATCCTAGCCCGTCACCTGCCATGCCTTATCCTAGCCGGTCCCCTGGCCTGCCTTATTCTAGTCTGTCCTAGCCTATCCCTATCCTGCCTTATCCTAACCTGTCCCCTGCCCTGCCTTTTCCTAGTATGTTCATTGCCCTGCCTTATCCTAGCCTGTCACCTCCCATGCCCTATCCTAACCTGTCCCCTGCCCTGCCCTATCCTAGCCTGTCCCCTGGCCTGCCTTATCCTAGCCTGTCCCTTGCCATGCCTTATTCAAGCCTGTCCCCTGGCCTGCCTTATCCTAGCCTGTCCCTTGCCATGCCTTATTCAAGCTTGTCCCCTGGCCTGCCTCATCCTAGCCTGTCACCTGCCCTGCCCTACCCTAGCCTGTCCCCTGCTCTACCTATCCTAGCCTGCCCCCTAGCCTGCCTTATCCTAGCCTGTCACCTGCCCTGCCTTATCCTAGCCTGTCCCCTGCCATGCCTTCTCCTAGCATGTTCATTGCCCTGCCTTATCCTAGCCTGTCTCTTGGCCTGCTTTATCTTAGCCTGCCCCTTGCCATGCCGTATTCTAGCTTGTCCCCTGGCCTACCTTATCATAGCCTGTAACCTGGCCTGCCTCATCCTAGCATCTTCATTGCCCTGCCTTATCCTGGCATATCTATTGCTCTATCTATCCTAGCCTGTCCTCTGCCATGCCTTATCCCAGCTTGTCCCTTGCCTTGCCCTATCCTAGCCTGTCCCCTACCCTGTCTTATCCTAACCTGTCCCCTGTCCTGCCTTATCCTAGCCTGTCCCCTGCCCTACCTATCCTAACATGTCCCCTGTCCTGCCTTATCCTAGCCTGTCCCTTTCCCTACCCTATCTTAGCCTCCCCTGCCCTGCCTTATCCTATCCTAGAGCAGGACAAAGCTTGACCTGCCTTTCCCTTATTTCTCACGATTGACTATATCTATTAGTCATAATGACTACTTTAGACCATGAAACCATTAAATTCATAGTCACTTGACTATATAACCCAAATCAGCCGATTTAATGGCTGACTATAGGTTGACTATATGACTAACTTACATTAGACATAGGTGACTAACTAGGTATAGCCGTATTTTCTACGTTCACGTGACTATAGAAACGTAGTCCGTAGTGACTAACATTTCCAGGTCTATTATTATCAGTGTAGCAGGCAGAAAGTTTCTGCACTGGTGGTATGATATATATATTAATCAACTTTCCCAGAGCCTAACTAGAATGTGAACACAATTCCAACCCTTGTCCATTTTATCCCTCTCTTCAAGCTTGTTTAGTTGGTAAATAGGGGCTACTCAGGAATAAAGACACTGGCATGAGCAGTGTTAATCAGGTGATAGGATTAGCAGCAGTAAAGCAGTCTTAGTGGTCAGCATACCCGCCACTGTCCTATAGTTGGCCATTAGTAGGAGGATGAGTGAGGGATTGGTCACCATTCCATCTACATTTTCTGCAGACCTGGTTATTGGATTTGTGGCCTTGTGACCAATGTGTGCTGCTGAGGCGGCTTTGAGGATGATGGGTTGGAGAGTTGAGTGCCCTGCTCCTCTCAGGCTTTGTCAATGGTCCTTCTAGCAGTAGTCGTCTTGTCTGTCTATCATGGGTCATGTGGACATCAACAGTTTCTCAAGAAAGAGGGAAAATATGTGCATGGATACTGACACATAGACAATATTTAATACACACATTTAGGTAAACAAGAGAGTGCATAGGTCATAATCTTTTTAAGGGAAAATAGGGTTTACAGTGAGACTGAGAAGACGCAGCATGGAGAGTGACACTGACAGGAACAGCATTATAATGGTTGCTACCTATGGACTAATGAGTGAGAACCCTCCGTCCTAGAGGTGAAGATAATAGTGTCTCAGTGGATGGCCGGGTGACACAGGAGTACTTCAATCTTTACCAGAGTCAACAAGCTCAGACAGCAAAGACACTTAGTGGAGGAGCAGATAACTGAGTAGGATTGTAAGATAGAGGAGCTGCTGGACTAAGTGGGAGGGAGCAGCTCACACTGAGCACCTTGCTGACCTGGTTTAGTAAAATAGGATGTGATATATCCCGAGATTATTTAGTGTTCAACTACATCCAAAATGCCCTGTTTCACCCAGACACAAACACTTGTCCCTGTACAAATATCTATCTATTTTATTGTCGTATATGATCTAGGGCTAGCATAGATATTCAATAGAATTTTAACTTGGCTGCTTGAGTAGTATATATCGAATAGTGCAGGAGTTTATATTTACAGTAGCAAACTATTCTTTTCCCAACAGTTCTCCACACAAACCTGGCCTGCAGGCAATGTGGATCTGTGCATCTATAAATACCAGCATGACTCATTGTCAGTTAGTAACTCTCTATACATTTTGTTTGTATATGGATAGCTATACCCTGGTGCGCCATTTATATATATACACTAAATCTAACACATTCGAACACTATACTTATCTTTGTTGTATTTCTCATTGGAAATGCATCCATCACCTATTCATAGTTGCAATTCATTGTATGTATAATAAGTTTGCTCAAGAGTGTTTTTTTAGAAATAACACACATAATTATATGTAATTAATTTATGAACCTTTTTTTTTTACAAGCAAGGAGTTTCTGTATAACGACTTTACTAGCTCTACATTTAGTCACTAACAGGCTCCTAACACCATTTTATTTTATATCATGGCTTGAGTATATTCGTTGTATTAACAGCAAACACTTCTAACTTTTATACTTTAGGGAAACTCAGGGAGCTTCTGTATAGTGACTGTCAAAAACATAATGGTAGCTCTAAATAGTTTACATGACCAACATCCCAATGGATTATTCTCATCTGAGTAACCAGTAGGCAGAAGGAAGCAATTCATTCGCTAATCATTAATGAAAATCCTCATTTTGACTCTGTGTCTTAAAATTCAAGCCCAAACCTCAATTATAGTTTTTTTTTATAATTACTAATTAATTTCAACCTGGCCCAGTGCAGGGCAATCAGGGATGTCATGGGTTGTTGCCCAGCAGCTTTTTTAATCTGAATTTCAATTCTGTAATTAACCTCTTGATGGTCCTATCACAATGACCAAATAGTTGAATGAACTAATTCCCTCTTGGTGGGCTAAAAATACCAATCTTTTTTTTTTTTTGCTCCGTCAATGTGTCTTTTATAAAAACTTTTTCATCGGTGGCAGTGTAAGTGTTGTTCCTCAATTCCACAAAAAACAATTAAAGTAAGGGTCAGGGCATCACCAATATGATGAATTGCAATCTGACAGTTCTTGAACTTTAATTACAAACAAGCAATTAACCCTGAATGACTCAACCTCAAAGTGTCACTTGTTATAATTATCTGAGATCCCAGGGTAACCTTGGTGTAATTGGTGAACTGGTCAACCAGCTTAATGTCATCTTATGGCAATGTGCTGTAACGTACAGCTTTGACTGCTATGTTATTGTGATATATCTATTTCATGTGTGGTTTTGATTGAACATAAGACGGTTCTATTACTTTTCTTAACATGTTTATTCATTCCTCAATGAGTAACGGCGGTTCATTACATATACCATCGTTTATCATATACGGTCGCATACCGAGGTTACGGATGTTACCGACGATAAATTGTCATTAAGGGCTTCATAAATGATTACATAACTATCGACCATAGTGACCACCACATATAAGGTGGATTGTCCTAATATAAGGTGGACTGTCGGCTGTGTTAAGACAGTCAGGTCTGGTGCATGCTGACATACAACCTCCCTGAACTCTGGGTAAATATGCCATGCTGTAGTTCTATTTATACCCTACCAGTATTATTCTTAACACGTTCTGATACCTGTTGTACCTGTTCTAACCAATGGTTCATGCTGTTAAATAAAGTCGACGTATAATAAAACCTAATCAAACTGTGTCCGGTTGTTGTTCTTTAACAAGAGTCACCATAGTCTAGACCAACTACAGTGCGAAAGTTATAGTTGTCATGAACACTATTTATCTCCTTCATCTACAATTATTTATTATTATCTAATTCCTGTAGCCATACATAGGGATAGCAGAGCCAATTAAGCTGGATTTTACTAATGCCATCTAACTACCAGTAAGCATCACACACTTTGTTAATATGGCACTTTCAACTTTCAACTTTCCTGGGTACAAAAAGGCATCTCAACAATCATCTGAGCAGTTGCTGCCTATGGAAACTGTACTCAATAGTAATGTTGTTGGTCAGTCTGACTTGAATACCACCCTTTTTTATGTGACTGGAAATTAGCTGTGGGTTAAGGACCAGGAATCAGTCCCTGGCCCTACTCCCTTTACTACAAATGTGGTTATTGGATCTTAGGAAATTCAATCTTGGCCTGCCTTAAAGGCAACTCTGTAGGGGATGAGTGGAGGATTGCAGTCCTGGTGCATCTCTGGGGTCATTAGCGGTCAGTGCATCTGAGGTGGTTGTCTTTTACATCTATTATGGGGCATGTTTACCTTACCAATGTCTCTTCTATCATGGCCAGTCTGGTGATGCTGGTCTCATGCTGTGAGGACACGCATTGCCTGACACATTGTAGTAACTCTGTGTGTGAATGACCACTGTGAATTCTGACCAAATGATATAAACACATGAAAGAAGATAATTCCTAGGTTTCTGCTCTGTTTAATTTGGTAAAGGCCTAAAAATATGAACTGTAGACTTAGTCACAAGTTATGATGACAGGGCTCTCTTAGATTAACAAGGACTCTGATTACAGCCTCAGCTGGAGGACCATGATTAGTCTCACAACCTGGAAATTACACAGCTGCCTTTCTACACCTCACATGATCCCGTCTAGGACAAGCAGCATTGTACTCTGTTCTAATAGCTGTTGATATGAGAGAGAAATATGACACTCTGATACCCCTCAACTTTCTATAACATGTTCTAGTAGCTAGACAGTACACTGACACAGACACCTTGCACCTTTCACTTATACTCAATAATGATTGAGAGCTCCATGCTGACAAAGGACAACCCTTGCTTGATATTAACATTTGTTGTCTGTAATATCACCGCGGGCTGTTGCACAGCAAAATTTTGACGATATTGTCAAAATGAATTACAAAATTGAATATCATAATGCTATCTTTAAAAGTAATTTTCATTAAAGTATTCCCTAGGATAGATGTGAGAAATATACTTGAAACAATCGCCAAAAGAAGATTGTCATCATTGCATTTCTCAGGGATAACGACATCTTTGTTTGCCTTGCCAAAGCCCACAGGAGTCTTGGGCTAACCTCAGTGTTGAATGCAATATAGTTGGTGAGTGATAGACTCATGTTTACATGGGGCCTGTCAGGGTAGGACTGTCATCCAGTCACCTCCCACTCACCCCTCCCCCATCAAGGCAGAGAGTCCCTTAGAGATCCTAATGTTGACCTTAGACTGCACTCCTATGCCTCAATCCCAGTGCAGCTCAGAAGGTAGCTGGAGGTAGGTAGGTCAACGCAATTTTAGAAAATGGTCGGAACTCATCGTATGATACCTCAAAATGACGGGGAGATCGATTGGATTTCAGATATGTAACTCTTTTTGATGTAGCATTGATAGATCATTTTCTATGGTTTTCTGAAAAAGAAAAGTTGACATACTTGACCTGTCAGTCCCTACCCCTGTTACCCCCTCTTGGAGTGACCCTGGGCTCCTTGCCTGCTCTGCACTCAAGGCGGGGCTATGGATGCCCCAACTTTGAAGGGGCCTCAGGCATTTCCTTTCAAAGATATCATTATTCTGTTTTTTCTATTGGATTAGTATGCATCTTTTCTGTTGGATTCACTAGCTTAATATGATGTGAGGTGTTTTGATAATATAATATAAGACAATCCCCTGAAAGTGTCAATTCTAGAGTAATTACCCCATTCCAGGAGGACCCCTTTAGCCAATTTTCGCCAGCATATTTCTACACCAAACTAAAAGAAAATAACTCACAAACCTATATTCTTACTAATGGTTGGGGTTTTGGGGGGTTTTAGGAGGTCTTTGACTATATAAATCACATGTACAAATGATGTATCTGGGTCGCAGGTAGTTTTAATCGTAATTATGGTGATATAAAGTAAAGTAAGATACCTAAAAAGTCTGCTGTGACAGGAGAGTCCATGTATATAATATCTCACATATACAAACTAAATTTCACATGCTTTACCCCCTTTTCTGGGGAGGTAGCACCAAAGCCTGTCCTATAAAAACCGTTCCAATATACTCATGGGCACTGGCATTGTATTTACTTTACCAATTAATATCTCATTATTTGGCAATAGGAAATTTAGAAATAAAATAGGATGTGTAAGACACAGTCTTTTCCTTCTTCATGATTATGGTAGTTTTTATGATGCCATGCTATGTTGCAGAGAAAACTAACTTTTCATTGAGGCTGTTTAGCATTGGGACACATACAGGCCCGGAATCCCGGTCTCTTATTGACCTACCTACTGGAGGCAGCGAGCAAGCAATATGGAATGAAGGCTGCTTGATTTAGTATTTGCTGCAAAAATATGACATTGGTATTTACTATATTGGGAAAGAAGATTGCTGTTACATCAGGCAAGATAGATATGGAAGTCTCTGAAATCTAAAATAGAACTATCTGGTCCTTTGTGGTTATCTTGCCTTTAAGACCTATGTGATACCTAATGTCAAACTTTGCTGCATGATTTACCTAGACAGTGTTAAGAGTAACTAACACTAGGAGCATCGTGTAGACCAAGCCAGGGATGCATTCATGCATCAAAAAGACAAGTACACAACAAAGCATTCTGCAAATGCTAAGTTATTTGTATACTCTTGTTTAATGGAAATGTCTTATTGGAGCTTAGTATATTTAGAGAGATATAAAGTAGACAGTGTTGTTTAAGATTTCATAAACATTTTTCTAAAATGTAGGAAATATTAACCAGAGTTCCTGGATCCATCCCAATGTAAGTCATGATAAGATTCATAACAGTATGGTTGATTTCTGAATCCTGTTCACAGTCAACTAGCGGCATCCACCTTAACAATACTCCCTGGTTCTACCTTGTTTACTACTGTTTATCACGCATAAAGTTTAACACAACAGCATCATTGCTGACAGTGACTGTGTCAATGTGCTTATTGGAAAATTACTGATTAAATCTGATGCCACTCAGACTAAGGCAATAACTAATATGACAGATTGCCGTTAGTTTTTGGATTGAAATTATACCTGAACAACCGACATTGCATAAGGCAATCATTGAGTGTCACTTGTTTTTATTATCGTCAATGACCCTCATGTTAGCTGTCAGTGATATCATGTAATGGAGGGCTGTCAGTTCAAAGCATGTAATACGGCAGCAAGGATCAAGCCTACTATAACACATTATCCACATTGACAGACGATTGCCAAGGGTGATTAATTGCTTAGTGAGCAATGCTGAATTGGATTTTGTACCCACTTCAATGCACCTCTGAATTTGCCAACAGCTTCAAACAAAAGCTATTCAAGCTGTCAGATTCATCCCTGCTACCCCTCCCCCCCCCCTGCATTGATATCTTTCTCCAGACCTCAGCCTCAGGTTTTCCTCAACAATCAGTAATGAAACATCCTTTACTGAGGATACCTTTCCTTATAACATGTTATGTCTTTTCTAAATTTCGCACTCCCAGCAGAAAGCCCACCATGGTATCATGCAATGTGATTCCTCATTTAAAACCATGTCCTTGAGTTTGTTACAATCTGGTGGGCAGCGATTTGGCTGTAATATAAGCTGACACATCTGGGAAGGATCGGGTATAAATAAGGTTTTCTGCAGGGTTAGATCATGGAACGGGCAAAAAAGCATGCAGCCAGGGAGGATCCGATATAAGTCTGGTTGCCTAGAGCTTAAACAGTATGACACAGGAAAGTAAAAACGCATGGGTCCCAGGGTCCTCTAGAAATCTATTCTGGTTTTAACTCTAAACAGGTGTTGTATAGTGTATGCTGATTTCCTACCCTGCTGCCTGTATGGAAACATATGGATATTGATGCCTTTGGTCAGGAATGTAGGAAACAAATGTGCTGTGTTGGTTGTATAAAGAATAATATCTCTCTCCATCATGTGAACAAAATGCTGGATAATAGTCACATCAGAGCCTTGGTTGGAGCTCCCTTATCTATCACTAAAGGGAAGGAGGGAAGAAACTACTATTTCTACTAACTACTATTTCCCTAAAAATGAGTCAGAATATTCATAGAAAAACATATTTGACATCCTCTCTGTGCCATTCCCTTAATTCCCTCTGATTTTGCTCTATTCTGATTTTTTTGCCCAATATATTGTCATTTTCGAATAAAGGCGTGCACACTTTTATTCCCCCCATTGAAAATACACTAGAAAAGCCCTTGGTGGGGATATAGGATCACTTTGTGACCTATTAACCAGTCTCCGTGAAAATGTTTTTGCCATGCAGGACATTCGGTCCTGTAGATTGTTTACTTTGCAGGACCGGCTTAATTTTTGCAGGCCCGGATATCTGAGGGTAATTTTTATATCTAATAAAAATAATTATAGGGCAATAATTTACATTGAATAAATACATCTTTCCTGTTTATTCCTATTGAACATTATAATATGTACAATTTTCAGTTATGTTATTCAAAAGGTTTAAGCAAAATTCTTTTCTCTCTAGGAACCTTAATAATGGTCCGATTTACAAGCCGTAAAAACTGACATGTAGCCAAAAATCCAGCCAGTCATTTGAACCGGCTGTAGGACCAGTCCAGCCGGTCCAGCAGCGTTTTAGCCGGCTATAGCCGGTGTCCGGCACGTTTTCATGGAGACTGATTAACACTCATTGATGGTATTCTATTGACCTCTACTCCCTAAATTATACTATTCCATTGTTTGGAAAATACATTTAAGTAAGATTTAGAATTTAAAGAAAAAATTGATATACCTACTTTAATAGAATGTTTAATGACCTAAATCATACCCACACTTACAAGGGTACAGGCTTTTTAACTGCATATAAAAGCCTCATCTTGTCCTACTCGAGATGGAGTATCTACAAACAAATATTTGACAAATAAAGAGAGGGAAAAACATAATTGATTTTTAAACAGAAGAAAATAACCATAAATGGATGGGTTTAAATGTACCCTCATTGCTATTTAACGCACTGATCAGAAACAGACTGTTTATTCAGATGTTCCTTGGGAAACAGGAGTTTTTTCTGCCATCAATCTCCTTGGAACCCAATGAACTGAACAAAATCCCTCCCCTCAGAATAGTTGCAAAGCATTAGAGATATTAATCAATCAAAATAAACAATGTATCCCCCAGGTCTAGCAGACTGTAAGTGGTTTCGGTGTTCTCTCAGGATGGGCTTTGGCTAAGGGCTGGTAAAACAGTCACCTCTTGTGTAAATAGGGTCTGTCAATGTGGGACCAGAATCCAGTTTTGTCCCACTCACTAATATCCTACCCCTCAAGGACTGAAACTCCAGTAGGGTTCATACTGTTGACCTGAGGGCACAGTTAAAAATAACTGATTTGAGAAACAAAGTAGTGAAAGTGGTTTTGTCATTGTCACAAAAATTATAGGAGGTGCATTTTCTGCCATAAAATGCAAATGTGTATTCTCGGTATCCTATCTAACATTTACTTTGCCCCCAAAAACATCTTAGTCTGAATAGAACCTCTGGATTCATTCTCTGTGTGAGGATTGGAAATCGTGGGGAGTGAAAATGTCAGAGGATAAGCAAGGAATACTCCCTATTCAAGAACTCCACGGTTATTATTAGACCCCCTTAATGTCAACCTAAAGTGAGGTTTCGATTAACCTGCAGCCTATATATCGGAGCCGGGATATGGTGTACAGGCTTTCTAATCACAGGGTGGCGGGGAAGGTGGGGGAGGGTTCTGGCTGATCCTGCTGTCCCAGGATCAGATATATAAAAATGTTGAGTACATGTAGAATATATAAATGTAAAATGAATATTTCAAAGGTCTCCCCTGTGGCCACCATCCTAATTGGGGGATTATCAGGGTCACATAACGGAGGGGAAAGTAAGGCTTTCGTAGACATTTAGCATACACTATATCATATTCAGTGCTAGCTCTGATACTTGTAGCCTCCATAAAATATGTTTCATATGTAACTTTGTGAATATTGCAGGAGTTTTATCAACAGGGAAAGGATAATATATCTTCTTTTAATCACTCTAGAGGTAATTGACTGGCGTGAGCAACTAGATCTACTTGGTGCTGTGTCTATCTACCTACTTACCACCCTTTTCTTTGTTCTGCAGTATTTAAACAATGAGGCTCTGGTAGATCAAAGTTCAATAAAGCCTGAACTGACTGATGCTATACCTTCCCAACTTCCAATGCATAGGAGACTAAGCCGAAATATAGCCCCGGAAGATCCCATTCTATACTAAATATTGATATAACAAGAATTGCGGTTGTTGCCGCGTAAAAAAAATGCCTCAGTTTGGTTTGTTGCTAATACAGCCTCAGGCATTTTTATACGCGGCAACAACCGCAAGTCTTGCATTCGAAGAAACATAATGTCTACATGGTTGGTAGGTTTGAAGGGAACCCATTCAAGACACCAAAAAAGCAGGGCCGGGAAGGGGTTATCAGGGGCAAGGATGATATTACTTCAAATATGGCATTTCCTATGAGTCCATATTCATTGGGTCCATGTAAGGGGGTAAGGAAATGTGTGTTGCTAGGCAGATAAACAATTACAATAGATGTTGCTAGGCAACCAGCTGTATTAGCAACAAACCGAAATAACCATTGAATTCCTTGGGTCCATATTAGGGGGGTTGGTATGATTATAATCAACCTTAGGACCATAGAAATGTGTGTTGCTAGGCAGATAAACAATAAGAATAGCCGTTGCTAGGCAACCAGCTGTATAAGCAACAAACCAATAGAACCATTGAATTCCATGGGTCCATATTAGGGGGGGTAGGTATGATTATAATCAACCTTAGGACCATGGAAATGTGTGTTGCTAGGCAGATAAACAATTAGAATAGCCATTGCTAGGCAACCAGCTGTTATAGCAACAAACCAATAGAACCATTAAATTCCTTTGGTCCATATTAGGGGGGGTATGTATGATTATAATCAACCTCAGGACCATGGAAATGTGTGTTGCTAGGCAGATAAACAATTAGAATAGCCGTTGCTATGCAACCTGCTGTATTAGCAACAAACCAATAGAACCATTGAATTCCTTGGGTCCATATTAGGGGGGGTAGGTATGATTTAAATCAACCTCAGGAATTATCAAAGGTTGATTTATATTATTGTTATCACATAGCATAAATTTGTGTTGTGACACTTTAATCCAAGATGGCGGCACAATCCAAGATGGCGGCGCCCGTTCTGACTTCTGGCAAAGTGCAAACATCATAAACCTCGTTCTGGTGGTGCCTGGCGGCACCACCAGGTGGCTACGCCACCATTTCGGCATAAAAAAAACTACAATAATAAGGCTTTATCTAAGAATCAAGAAGTAATGAAGTTAAGTAATAATTTTGTCATGTGCAACTACTAATTTCACACACTCTTGTTCTCTGAAGTGATAGCTGCACCGTATATTCTATTTGCTGGTAAGCTAAATCTAGATACAACAACTCTTGAATCTCATGTGTTGGGCTAAAGGCAGATCATCAAAAACTTTATGGATTGCATGATACCACACTGCTGTACTTTCTCTAACTACTCAGATCAACTAAATAGCTGTGTGGGTTATGTTGACAATCAGTAGAAAGATTGCCACAAGATTGACCTTATCAGCATCTAGTGTGTTACCTGAAGTGCAGCAGAGTGTATCTTGACATTTCTAGCGCATTGCCCGCCTGTGGTAGCTCAAGTACCGTAGCAGAACGGTGGAGAAGCAGCTTGCTCTGTGGTGTATTGGTTATGAATGGATGTATTTTAAAAATAGGGCTGCCTATCCCACCTAAAGGGACTTGTACCTGTCAGCATGCAATATTATGTGCATAATATACATGGCCTCAAGAACTATTGGAGGAGCTCCCTCCAGTAGATGTGTCATGTTCTGCAATATAGCTGACATTAGACAGAGGTCACCTCCCCTGCTGCCTCCCACGGGGAGCCACCTGACACTATGCACTTGTCACGCACCAGCAGACAAGGTCATGTGATGTCCTTCCTGTTTCCTGATTGGCTACCACTAACCAGGAGTGCCTGATCATGATTCTGTTTCATCTAGTTTGTGTGGCCTTGTGTACACCAGGGGACCTGCCTCTTCACTGCTCTCCACTTTGTAGATATCCTTTGTGAAAACCTACCAGGCAAATAATGGACAAGCAGTTTTACGATTTTCAAGGTAGTCTTCTCAGAGCACCATATATCCTAGCTGACCTATGGGTCATACAGAAAGATACAACTATCGGTGTACATGAACATAATTGATGAAAATGTTGTCTGTGGTCATTGATTGAAAATCCCCTTTCACTGTTATATTGCAATTCATAACCTGTTTTCGTTTAAATCTAATGGTTATCAAATAAATGCCAACATGATAAATACATAAATCACTAATATCTAAATCATTTGAAGCGGTCACTTTTCATTTCTTGAGTCTTGATCAGCTGATCAGGGCCTATATTAACATACAGTATATAGAAGTGTATGGACTTGTTTTAGCACCGCAAATAGTGACACCCTTATGAATTAGGTAATAAAAAACTAAACAACAGCTGTATTCATATATGCTTCTCTTTAATCCATCAGGAAATGCTAAGGATGCAGAAAGCACTTCCCTTTGCTAGGCAAATAAACAATCAAAGTCTGGCTGAGTCTATTACATTGAGTTTGAGTTTAGAATGTTTTTTTATGCCGAAGTGGTGGCACAGCCACCTGGTGGTGCGGCCAGGCACCACCAGAACGAGGTATATGATGTTTGCACTTTGCCAGAAGTCAGAACGGGCGCCGCCATCTTGGATTGTGCCGCCATCTTGGATTAAGGTGTCACAACACAAATTTATGCTATGTGATAACAATAATATAAATTAACCTTTGATAGTTCCTGAGGTTGATCATAATCATACCTACCCCCCCTGATATGGACCCAAGGAATTCAATGGTTCTATCGGTTTGTTGCTAATACAGCTGGTTGCCTAGCAACGGCTATTCTAATTGTTTATCTGCCTAGCAACACACATTTCCATGGTCCTGAAGTTGATTATAATCATACCTACCCCCCTAATATGGACGCGAGGAATTCAATGGTTCTATCCATTTGTTGCTAATACAGCTGGTTGCCTAGCAACAGCTATTCTAATTGTTTATCTGCCTAGCAACACACATTTCCATGGTCCTGAAGATGATTATAATCATACCTACCCCCCCCCCCTAATATGGACACGAGGAATTCAATGGTTCTATCCGTTTGTTGCTAATACAGCTGGTTGCCTAGCAACGGCTATTCTAATTGTTAATCTGCCTAGCAACACACATTTCCATGGTCCTAAGGTTGATTATTATCATACCTACCCCCCCCCTAATATGGACCCAAGGAATTCAATGGTTCTATCCGTTTGTTGCTTATACAGCTGGTTGCCTAGCAACGGCTATTCTAACTGTTTATCTGCCTAGCAACACACATTTCCATGGTCCTAAGGTTGATTATAATCATACCTACCCCCCCTAATTTGGACCAAGAAATTCAATGGTTCTATCCGTTTGTTGCTAATACAGCTGGTTGCCTAGCAACGGCTATTCTAATTGTTTATCTGCCTAGCAACACACATTTCCATGGTCGCAAGGTTGATTATAAACATACCAACCCCCATTTCCATGGACCTGAGGTTGATTATAATCATACCTACCCCCCCTAATATGGACCCAAGGAATTCAATGGTTCTATCTATTTGTTGCTTATACAGCTGGTTGCCTAGCAACATCTATTGTAATTGTTTATCTGCCTAGCAACACACATTTCCTTACCCCCTAACATGGACCCAAGGAATTCATAGGAAATGCCATATTTGAAGTAATGTCATCCTTCCCCCTGATAACACCTTCCCGGCCCTGCTTTTTTGGTGTCTTGAATGGGTTACCAACCATGTAGACATTATGTTTCTTCGAATGCAAGAATTGCGGTTGTTGCCGCGTATAAAAATGCCTGAGGCATTTTTTTATGCGGCAACAACCGCAATTCTTGTTTATCTTGCCTTAATAAATCACATGTTGTGGGGTATTTCTCAATTAAAGCCAATTGTATGTTGGGCAATGTAGCTATTATTAGACGGGGATCATATTTCAGGTGTTTGCTTCTGGGCTTGAAATTTTTCTCCAAACCTCCAGGTCAATATTTGTGTTGGGGATTATTTCGGTCATTAACTACTAATTAACTTCTGAGTGACCCTGAGTAGGGGGATCCCAAATCTATCGGTTGCTGTCTGGCAGTTTTTGAATTTTAATTGCAAATCAGGAATTGTGACGAAACCTGGGAAATGCTAACATTAGGGGGAATAGCAATAAATGCTCTAAACATGATATTTCAGGAGATATGGCTAAAAATGTGAATACTTACGACAAAATGATCCTAGACTAACTTTTTCCAATGAATCTTCTGAAGCTATTATCAAAATTCTATTTTCATTCTAAATTGGTCTTATTTGGAATGTAAAAAGAACGTTTTTAGCCATTTATAGCCCATTTGTTGACATTTGGTTGCCATGGCAACCATCACCTCATTCTTTTGGAATAAAAATCATCCCTATCCAATTGCTCCATCCATGAGGATTTTAGAACTGAAAACAGAATGCCAATATTCTTACCAGATCCAGATCTATGTACAATAATATGCATTTATTGGTTTATTTTCTAATAATTATGATTTGTATGGATTATTTGAAAATAGATTGATATGTGATCACATTGCAGTCTATTCTGAGTTCCTACATATCCCTACCATCCCATGTTTGAGATGTCATATCTCAGCAACTATTTCAAATATTTTGATGCTTGAAGTATCAAATTGTAGCTGAAGGCATGAACTTAAATAAAGGTGTTTTCCCCTAATGTCACGTTTTCCCACGTTTTGTCACAATTAGCCTTGAATGAGATAATGATTGGCTGTAATTTGCAGCAATCATCATTAACCATCTTTTATTTTCAACCTTTTCTGGTCAGAACTGCCTATACCTCTCCAATGTTTTGTTCTAAGATCAAAAAAGAAAGCTTCAATAGATGGATGTCTTCGGATCGATACTGATGAACAGCCTTCTTTTGTGTGATAACACTGTATTATAATTATTGAATTGGTGCATATAATAAGTGCTAGGTTTTAATCAGTGCCTGTTTTGAATAGGGGCCGTGGGTAAAAGCCTTTAAAATCAATAGGTGCTTGACCTTCGATAGGTGTCGGGAATCTCCAATCAATGACTACAAACAGAACAAAGCTTAGTACTGTTATATTGTATAATATATAACCTAGGGATGTTAGGGGGGGGGGTGCTTTAGAACTAGGCATCTTTGATCAATTATTCATTAGTGTGCTTAACTTATATCGAATGTAAGACTGTGTCTAGAACAAAGCAAGTTGGTTTTGCTATTAAATGCCTTGGGAGTGGTTAGTTAAATGCTATATATTCTCTTTTTTTCGGGGGGATGGATGAGGGTGAATGACTCAAAAACAATAACTACCTGGCCTTAAATAGCTGCCTGCTCTGAATTGGATGGGGTATAAGGGTATCCAGATAAATAGCAGTATCCTTCTATGAAAATGTCAAAGTCAAAGGTATCTCCCAAAAGCTATCATTGTGAAGAATGAGGTGCCAGGTAGTGTGGGCGGCATATTGAATTCACTTCTCTACCGAGGGCTGTAAATGTATGCAGATGTTGACTGATTAAATCTAAATAATATTCCATACTCTGAAGGGATGTTTTATCAAACTGACAAGATCAGCTAGGAAGCTTAGAAAAACATAAAATGCATATTCATTGAACCATGTTAATGACTGCTGGTTTAAACCTTCTGTGTCATGTTAATATGAATTATCCAAAATGCAACTGTGAAAAATGCATAATATATAAAATTATAGAATCCATAACCATGATGTATTTTTATATCACAAACACAAGGTAAATAAGGCAATAGTCATAAATCAAGTACATTGCCTTATGGAGTATGAACAGTAAAAACTACAAGATCCTTGCTTATCTTTTTTCATAATTTCATGGACAACATGGGCATAGATTTGAAAGGATATGACTCCCACACAAACCACTAATAACACTGAGCAACGACGAAAAAAAAACGGGGGCAGACCTACCTAACTAGACTAATTTGAGGTCACTGAATCCAAAAATGATGATAAAAAATGCCTCATAAGTCTCAGTTTCAAGATATCCCAACCATGATTATTTGTCGGTCTACTACTAAATATATGGTCCGACCAATAAATAGCAGGGACAGCATTCATAAAAAATTGTCAATTTTCTTTGCCTGGCAGAGATAACATGACTCTGAAGCACATTTAGTGGTAACATACCATAAAAAACAGGATTCTACACTGATATGAAGCTAAATTAGTGATATTTTACCGATATTAATTGAAAAAATACCATAAAATATATAGATTCATCCTAAAGCAATATAACATTTTTTTAAGCTACTAAGATCAGGATTGTGACCCGTTCTGGCAAGACGTACCTTCAGGGAAGCTATTATCACTGTTCTTAGCCCCCACCAGTGCCAGACTCCCAAGGAGAGTAATAAATAGACAGAAAATTGCTCGGACAAGCCTTTATGCAGAACACAATGATAGATCATTGGTGTTACATCTTTAGGATTAAAATTCTATATCTATAATGTTATTTTAGACAAAAATGGTACAACTGTCAGTTTCTGGTTACTATGGTAGGCATTGACACAGTCAAAATATTGGAAATTGGCTCTAGAATATTGGAAATGTCATCAATATCGCAAACTTCAAAACAGGCCTTGCAAATTCCTTTCAGAACCAATTTTCTACTAAAAGGCATCCTTGTATGAGGATATTTGACCATAAAACCTAATTTCACATGAAACATAAGCCAGGTGCATTGCTGGAATATGGTCAGAGGTGGTCCTTATGGGGAATACAATAGGAAGACAAAGCGACCCGTTTAAGCACTAGTTTTGTGTTTCAAAGTGTTATTTTGGACCTATTTATTCACAAAGAATATTTATTTCTATAACAGATCAGTAATATATTAATAATGTAACTAGTTGAAAATGAGTTTTACATGAAAAGAAGCATTTTCCTATTTTTTAAACAAATAGTGTATATACAATCTCTAACTGGGTATACAAATAAGACCATGTGAAAATCTGAAAACTGAGACTTACCACACAATTTTGAGTGCTATTTTCGAATTCCCCAGGTCAAAATACATAAGAATAATTGAGTCTGGTCCTGGTTTTTTTCAATTTTTGAAAATTTGTTGTACAGTGTAAGAGGGGTTTCCCCTCAAGGTTTTATCATATATTTTAATAGGTAAAGTTTGAAAGTCCTCTTTGCAAAGTGATTGAAGGTCACTTTAGATGGGGTGGGTGTCCTTTGCAGGATCAGTGGCCATACTCAACATAGATCATAGGTCTTCTCTGGCTTAATTGAGAGGACTTTAGGGGAAGTAACATAATAAAGAAAATTGCAAATGCATAGGGAATACACTGATCCAATAGACCTGTGTAGTTCAATAGGTGTATTGTATTCTCAAAGTGGAGAAAGAAGTCCCTGGGGGGTTTAAACCTTAGGGCATCTCATTTCCACCTCGCATGGTTGTTGGATAAAGTGCCTTAAGGTCCTTCACATATTTGAGGCCTTTTAGAAGATAATTCAAACCAGACTCCCAAGGCTCCAGGCCTCCTTTTAATATGATCTGCGCAATGTATTTTGGGTTCTCTGGGGATGTATAGCAATAAAAGCAGGCTTATAGCTCTGAACAGTGTACCATTAGGTAGATACCCGTCTTCTCAGCCATTACTAACACAGACCTAACCTCAAATCACCTACACAGTAGGCTGTGTCTCACAAACTTGGGCCAATGTGTTTGTCTATGACCGGGTGCCTTCTATGACCAGGTGCCATCTATGACCGGGTGCTGTCTATAACCGGCTATCTAAAAAAGTTGTTTGGAGGGATAAACCTTTAAAAAAATTTTTTTTTTACAATTTCTATCTATAAAACTTTAGTTTTTTTTAATAAAAAAATCTTTTTTTTATTCCTCCAAACAACTCTTTTAGATAGCCGGTCATAGACGGCACCCGGTCATAGACGACCCCCGGTCATAGACAGCACCCGGTCATAGACAAAAACGTTGGCCCAAGTTTGTGAGACACAGCCAGTAGTGGACAGATGGTCTGTGGCGAAAACAGATACAATGTGTCAACTTGATTGCGGTTTCCTGTTTGTCATATTATGGTGTTTGTAAGTTTAGAACTTGTACCCAAGAACATAACGTCGAACAGTGATTCATATGCTAAAGTTTTCTGATTTCTGATATTTCCTGGGAATATTTAATGGCAGCTGTTACAGCTTAACACTTAGGGTAGCCTGGGATAAACACTGATACACGTTACTGATTGCATCCATGGGACCCGTGAACTAATCCCTGGGGCGAGTAAAGCCTTATGACAAATCATCAATTTCCTTGTCCCCTAATGTCATGTAGGGGACATGTGCTGAATGTGCGTTTAGGGTTCTTGGTCGGTCAGATTCACACAGATATTACGATATCAATGACAACATATTGAATACGAGCTCCTGCTTCATTTTCATCATTGGTAACATCATGCTGATTTAACGTCAAGAGTCGATCTGATAAATGAGAAAAACACTTTCTCAGCCATGAGGATATTTGCTCTGATTGTTTCCGTTACAGGGGTACTGATAAGAGATTTTATGAAATCGTTTTTTGGTGTATCTTCCGTTCCAAAAAAATACATTTTCCTAACATTGAGAGATTCAAAGGCCTCATGTAGTTTGTTTGCCTGACATATAACCATTAGTGGATAATATTCTCCCCTTTCTATTTTTTCTTAGTTTCTGCCATGTGCCTTAGGATTATGTTTAAGACGTGTGGACTTAAAGGGATGTTGTTTTCATGTATCAGCACCACCCTCTGACGGCCAGACGCAAAGAGAGTATAGCTGAGGTGATACAGTAGCTGTCAAGAATCTGCTCAAGAAAACTCCAGTTAACAACTCAGGGATATTGTACAGTGCAGGGCTTTCCAGGCATTGTAATGTATTCTGTATTATATATATATACATATATACATATATATAAGTATAAGTATATATATATATATATATATATATATATATATATATATATATATATATATATATATATATATATATTGGTTGCCATCCCTTTATTGGGGGCCAGTTGTACTCAAGAACAGGAGACCCCTAATATGGATCATAGGTCAATGTATGGGCCACCATTACAGTTGGTAGCTTTCTGCAGACACCAAAGAAGAAGGAAGAAGAAGCGTTGCAAAATACCATCTTGTAATGGAAATGTGTATGAACATTTGCATAAACAGTATAAATGTACAGGTTCTTTAATAGATGTTATGATTATGAAAGCTCTGTGCAGAATCTAGGTGTCCCCTTGATGTTTGTAGGGATTATTTTGCCCTAGTTGTCAAACATCAACTTTAGTCTTTATATCTGCTTGGTTGTATTGACACCCGTCCACTCCGGGTAGTTGTTCCCGCATGACTGGCTGGTGCATCTAATGGCCTCAATGGTGGTTTTGGCGGAGGTGGATGCTTCGGAGCCAGTTGTGGTGACGGTGGTCGTTGCAGCCTTGGAGACGTGTCTGAGGCAGGAGCATGTGACGGCCTTGGAGACACAGGCGGATGTGATGGCCTTATAGGTGTTGTCGGGTGCTGAATGTCCAATGGCCTTCCTTCTGGTCTCTCTTGTAGATGGACCCGATTACGCCTAACCAGACTTCCTTTCTGGTTCTCAACGATATAAGATCGAGGTGCGGTATCACCAGTCTCCATCACCTGTCCTGGACGCCAAGCATGTGTCGACTTTTTTGGTTTGAACAGGTTTTTATTGTCTGACACAATATATACAATGTGATTATAGACAAATATCGTAATCCAGTTGATACACAGTATGATTAATACAGGCATTATATCCATATTGAACAGATTATATAAGTCGTACTTGTCGTACACACTGATCCGTTGCCCAGGGTATAGGGGTGGTAAGTCCTTCGCTCCTCTATCATGGTAAGCCTTGCTTTTGGTCTGCCATTCCAGCATTCTTTCTTTCACTGGTCCGCTTGCAGTTCCTTCGCTGCGGAATTGAAGACTTGCTGTTAGTTTTCGCTTCATCAGAAGCTCCCCTGGCGAAGGAATGACATTGTCTATGGGAGTTGCTCTGATGTTAAGTAGGACCTTTTGGATGTTTTGTCCTGCCTTCATTGCTTTCTTTAGTATTGGCTTAATCCATTTAATCTGTCACTCTATAAATCCATTGGATTGTGGGAATTCAGGCGAGGATGTTATGTGCTGGATCTCCCACTCTCTGCAGGTTTTCTGGAAGGCTTCTCCTCTGTACTGGGGTCCATTGTCAGATTGGATGGTGGTAGGCTTACCAAGCACACTGCATATACCTTCTACGTAGCTTGCTACGGAGGCAGAGGTTGCTGAGGAAAGTTCCTTCACAAATGGAAATTTCGAATAATAGTCAGACACAATGATAAACATCTTGCCTTTAATCTCGAACAGATCAGTACCTATTACCTTTCAGGGTCCATCAGGAACCTCTGTAGGTAACATTGGTTCTTTTGTGTTTGCTTCCTGGAACTCCTGGCAAAGTGGGCAGGTCTTGATCATTTTGCTGATATCATTGTTTATCCCAGGCCAGTACATGGTTTCTCTTGCTAACATTCGTGTTTTCTCGATACCCTGGTGTCCTACGTGTAGTTGCTTCAGTAGCTCAGGCTGCATCAAAGGTGGTATCACAACCTGCTTTCCCTTGAAGATCAAACCATCCTCTATTCCTAGCGTGTCACGGAAGCTCCAGTAAGGCCGCAGGTCAGTAGGAAGCTCTTTGATGCTTTCCGGCCATCCAGTATAGATGACTTCTGCAAGTGCGTTCAACACTGGACACTCCCTGGTCTTGATTCTCAGATGGTGTTGTTTCTCGGGACTGAAGTGTATCAGATCCAGGGTGATATCATCAACTCTGACATCAAGCGTGACATTTCCTGTATCTTTCGGGTTAGGCAACCGGGAAAGTGTATCAGAAATGACCATTTGACTCCCTGGATGGTACAAAACACTGTAGTCGTAACCTTGTATCTTCAGTAACATATGCTGCAGTCGTGGCGGGGCGGATGAGAGTGCTTTACGCGCAATGCTGCAGTTGTGGCGGGGCGGATGAGAGTGCTTTACGCGCAATCATCTCTAACGGCTTGTGATCGCTCACTACTGTAAATGATCTGCCGTTAAGGTATGATGTTAATCGTTCAAACCCATAGACAACAGCAAGCATTTCTCTCTCTATGTTGCTGTAGTTGCTCTGTGTTGTGGTAAGTGTCTTGGATGCGAAGGCAATTGGTTTTCCCCCCTGTATTAGACATGCACCCAATCCCTTCATCGACGCATCAACTTCTATGCTGATGGGGTTGGTAACATCGTAGAAAGCAACGATACGGGATGTCATGACTTCTTTCAGCTTCTTGACTGCGATCGTATGAGTTTCTTCCCAAATGAAGACAGAGTCCTTCTTCAACAGATCTCTAAGCAGAGCGGCAAGTGAGCTGAGGTTGGGAATGAATGTCCCAAGGTACGTCAGTAGCCCTAAGAATCGTTGCAGGTCTTCCTGATTCTTTGGCTCTGGCATTTCATTGATCGCTTGTACCTTGGCAGGATCTGGTGATATCCCTTCTGCACTGTAAGTATTGCCAAAGAAGGATATAGAGCTGGCCTTTATGGTACACTTTTGGGAGTTGAAGACCAGTCCATACTCCTTGGCAGCATCCATCAATGCAATCAGATGCTTGTCCTGTTCCTCTTCGGTACGACCCAACACGCAAATGTCATCAGCTATGCCCACACACCCATCGAGATTCTCTAAAAATTTGTCCATCCGTTGTTGGAAGATATCTTGGCTTATGTTCAGGCCAAAAGGCAATCTCCTGAAACAATATCGTCCAAACGGAGTACAGAAGGTGGTTAGCGACTGACTCTTCTCCTCGAGGGGTACACTCCAGTAGCCTGCTTTGGCATCTAGCTTACTGAAGATTTTGGCACCAGCGAACTTTGGATTGACCTCTTCTAGGGTAGGCATTTTATGAGGACATCGCTTTATGGCATTGTTCAGAAATTTAGGATCCAGACATATCCTGAGACTACCATCTTTCTTTGTGCTGTACACAAGACTGGAGCACCAGTCAGTGTGCTTGGTAACCTTGCGGATCATGCCTGTTGGACTTACGAGGTTGGTTAATGTGCGGCTCAGGGTTGATCAGCACTAACAAGGGGTGCCTGATCATGATTCTGTTTCATCTAGTTTGTGTGGCCTTTGTACACCAGGGGACCTGCCTCTTCACTGCTCTCCACTTTCTTTGTAGATATCCTTTGTGAAAACCTACCAGGCAAATAATGGACAAGCTGTTTTACGTTTTTCAAGGAAGTCTTCTCAGAGTACCATATACCCTAGCTGGCCCATGGGTCATATGGAAAGGTACAACTATCGGTGTACATGAAAATTATTGATGAAAATTCTGTCTGTGGTCATTGATTGAAAATCCCCTTTCACTGTTATATTGCAATTCGTAACCTGATTCTGTTTAAATCTAATGGTTATCAAATAAATGCCAACATAATAAATACATAAATCACTAAGATCCGAATCATTTGAAATGGTCACATTTCATCTCTTGAGTCTTGATCAGCTGATTACGGCCTAAATTAACGTACAATATAAAGAAGTGTATAGACTTGTTTTAGCACCACAAATAATGACACCCTGATGAATTAGGTAATAAAATACTAAACAACAGCTGTATTCATATATGCTGCTCTTTAAGCCATCAGGAAATGCTAAGAATGCAGAAAGCATTTCTTTTTGCTAGGCAAATAAACAATTTAAGTCTGGCTGAGTCTATTATGTTGAGTTTGAGTTTAGATTGAGTTTAGATTGTTTTTTATTTGTTTTTTATTTTTATAAATAACATGTTGTGGGGCATTTCTCAACTAAAGCAAATTGTAAGTTGTGCAAATGTAGCTATCATTAGACGGGAACACCATCTCATGCTGCCTCTCAGGTGTTGGCTCCTGGACTTGAATTATTTCACCAAACCTCCAGGCCAATATTTGTTTCAATGTTTATTTTTGGTGTTCGGTCATTAACTACTAATTAACTTCCAAGTGACCCTGAGCAGGGGGATCCCAAATCAATTGGTTGCTGTCTTGCAGTTTTTGAATTTTAATTGCAAATCAGGAATTAACCTTGAATGAGATAATGATCGGCTGTAATTTGCAATAATCATTAATAACCATCTGTTTATTGTCCACCTTTTCTGGTCAGAACTGCCTATACCCTCAAAGTGTTTTGTTCTAAAATCAGAAAAGAAAGCTTTGATGGATGGATGTTTTCAGATCAATACTGATAAACAACCTTCTTTTGTGTGATAACACTGTAATATTGTGTACTATAATTACTGAACTGACGAACATTATAAGTGACAGGCTTAAATAAAAGCCTGTTTTGAATAGGAGCCGTGGGTGAAGGCCTTTAAAATCAATAGGTGCTTGACCTTTAATAGGTGTCGGGAATCTCCAATCAGTGACTACAAACAGAACAAAGCTTAGTACTGTTATAATTATTGTATAACATATAACCTAGGGATGTGGGGGGGGGGGGTCTTTAGAACTAGGCATCTTTGATCAATAATTCTTTAGTGTGCTTAACTTTTATTAAAAGTAAGACTGTGCCTAGAACAATGTAAATTAGTTTTGCTATTAAATGCCTAAGGAGTGGTCAATAAAATGTTATTTTTGGGGGTGGATAGGTGGGGGTGAAGGACTCAACAATTAATTGCCTAGCCTTAAAAGAGCTGCCTGCTCTGAATAGGAGGAGGTATGAGGGTATCCAAATAAATAGCTGCTCCAGCGGGTATATCAGACGATACGGTATGCATAGTAATACATATATTTTGTCATCTTTGAGGAAGATTTTGTATGATTATTATTATCAATGAAGTTGTTATATTTTTGCAGAATCATTTAACTTAATATATCTTCCATATTGCCGTATTCTTCTAAGAAAATGACAGTCAAAATTAAATCTCCCCAACACTATCAGAGTGAAGCCTGAGGTGCCAGGTAATGTGGACAGCATATTGAATTCACCTCCCAACCGAGGGTTTTAAGTGTATGCAGATGCTGGCTGATGAAATCTAAATAATATTTTATACTTTGAAGGGATTTTTTATCCAACAGACAAGATGAGCTAGGAAGCTAAGAAAAAAACATTAAATGCATATTCATTGAACACGGGCAGTGACTTCCGGTATAAACATTTTGTGAAGTTCAAATTGCTTATCTAAAATCCAACTGCTCTACAGAATGAATGATTTATAATTCAAGACTCAACAAAATAGTCCATTGACCTTCATGTGAGCTGAATCCTAAGAAATCTCATTTCCACCTCGCATGGTTGCGGGATTAAATGTCCTCATATCAGGCCCCCTCAAAGATAAGGAAGGCACACCCAATGCCTTAAGGCCTCTTTGCCCGGAAATAGTTCTCTTTAAATAGAATTGGTTTCCTTTGGAGGATCACTGGCCATACCTAACATAGTTCACAGGTATTAAGTGGCAGTAACATGATAATAAAAGTTGAAGATGCAGTCTCTTTCATAGGAAACCCACTGATCCAATATACCTGAGCATTTCATTGAGCATATAATATCTCCAAAGTTGAGATAGAAGTGCCTGGGAAGTTGATTCTGTAGGGGATTTCACCTCAAGTGATTGTTGGTTAAAATGCCCTGAAGTCCCCGATGCATTTGAGGCCTTTTAGAAATGATCAACCAAGATCCCCAGCGCTCTAAGGCCTGCTTAAGAAGTAGGGTCTGTGTAATGTGTTCTTGTCCTGTGGGGATTTATAACTATAAGCAGGCTCTGAACATTGTAACATTAAGTAGAGACCACTCTTCTTAGCCATTATTAGTCCAGGCTCAGACCCGTATTACCTATATAATGGACAAAGTGCCAATAACTGCTATGCTACTACTATTTCTACATGAGTAGTATGACTTGGAACATTCTGGGTTGTTAAATCATTAGTTGTAGGTTTTCTTTATGATTGTAAACAGGCCTAATAATGCAGGTGGCATTCAGTGCATATAACTGGTGGATATGTAATAAAGGTGGTATATATAAAGTATTTCTAGGGAAATCCACAATAATCAAACATTTAGGATTCAGCATTACTTTATGTGAAATAATATAATCCTACGTCCTTCAGCACATGTCAAATGTCCTATACTTTCTACACCGATACATTTGTTCTCAAGTCAGTAAGCACAATGTACATAATTTGATTAGCTCCTCTAAAGTCACTGTAGCTTACTTACCTGATAGAGAAACCCATTCTATATCTATTGTTAGACTGTTTTTCATTCGGTGTTTAGGACATGTTTACTTATGGTTTACATTGATGAGGCTTATATTCAAGTTTGATAGGGTGTGATAGCTTTAATTAGAGTATCCCGTTTGAACTGATATAAAGAGTAATTTGTCATGTATTCTGGCCGTTTTGAGCCATGATCACACATTGACTCGATGTTTATTAAGAAAATCTAGTAGTAAAGATATCCGACTATCACATAAGGGCAGAGAAATAGGACCGAACTCTGAGAACAAAGGGACTTTGAGGGAAAGAGTGTCTGCATACAACAAATTCAAAAGGGATAAAATGATCTTATTCTGTCTCATATTTGATTGGTGTTCGACAGATGCAAGTGTTTTTTTCACGAGTTCACCTCAGGCCATATTTCATGAGGTCACAGGCCAAAAAAAATGCAGCCCAAGGGTCAACATGTGAAATAACCCAGGGAACAGGCTCAAATAAATGTACCGTTGTATTCATTCTTCATGTTCTCCTATTAAAATTATCAGAAATATGAAAAGGGGAGCCTAAAATAACTATTTTCTACACTTTACAAATGTAAACAAACAGCCATTAATGACCTCACAAGGTCGTGAAATAAAGACACGGGCTATTTCACGGGGACAGTGAAATACCGAACTCTTTGTTTAAATCAATAGGATGGCTAGAAATTCATCAGAGCACGCTACAAAAAGATTGCATATGGAAATTTAAACAGTTAAGAAGATTGAGGAAACACAGAAGAAAAAGCGAAAACTTTTCTTCAAGCAATGATTCATATTTCTATCATTCTTTAGAAGGCTTGAATATTCAGTAGCAGTTTAACACGGATACCCATGATGGAGTGACCCCACTCTAATTTGTTAGAATTGTCGTGTCTATATATGCATCCATGGATTGATCCCTGGGGTGAATGATCCTTTTAGATTAGTCATTATTGTTCCCATTTTTAGCTTTCATTTCATGCCCAATGGTTGACACTAAATGGGAATGTAGGCATTTGGATTGGTCATATTCAACTCAAAATTAAAAGGTTATTGGCAAAATATTGATCAACAGATCCTGCCATATTAACATCATTTATGATATCATGCCGGATGTGACGTCAAGAGATAGAAGTGCTCTGCTTTTGCTTCTATTCTATGATGGGGGAAAAAAGTGTGTTTGTTCTGCCACACAATGTACACCCATCACTGTCAACCCGCCCCCACCAGCCCCACTACCCCCACACATGACTGTCTCTCAGCCATGAGAATAGCCCTTCTCCTCCAATTGCTACCATAACAAGGGTGCCAATGACTTTATGGGCATGTGTTTTTTGGTGATTCTTCCAATCTGCAGGGGGGGGAAATACAGCTGGGAAAGCGATATAACCATGTGGTGGGGGGATGAGAAATAGAAATGCGTGAGTTCAGACTTAACCAGTCTTTTAGTTCTTATCCATATCTAGGTTCCTGTCCTGATCCATGCCTGGCATCTATTTGAAGTAGAAATGTCTTTGCCCAAAAAGGCAAAATGCCGAGGTATGATGTATACGTGTAAAATTACTCTTCTTGAATCAATCTTCACTTCCCCGATTGCAATAAATTGCAAAAAATATCAGCCATGTTTGGATTAATGACGGATAAATAAATATCCAGTAAAAGGAAAAACTGGAACAGTTCTAGAAGTTATGAGATGAGAGGTGGAAAGTAATGTGAGCTAATGTGGTTGACTTCAGGCCGTGTCTTATGAGTTTGAAACAAATGAAAAGTCTTTGACCGGGTGTCATCTTTGACCGGTGTAGTCTTTGACCAGCAAGTTTTAAAATAACTTCAAAATGTAAAGCACATGTTATGTCTGAGATATCTATGATATTTCAATGAACAGCTCAATATAGATGAACGAATTGACAAAGTTTATGAATGGGGATCACATGATGCATGAATGCAGCCCTGTCAAGTAACTCACTAAAACTTTAAACATGCACCATGGCTACAAAACGAAAGCACTATGCGTGACTAAAAGGTTAAGTTGAAAACCTGTTGACAGGAGTTGACACATAGATTGACAGCATTAGGACCTGCAGTGTGTTCTCTCAGATATTGGTCTGTCATCTTAAGTAGGGCAGTGTGTACGTTGACCTTTGTAGACTTTCCTCTCAAGCTTTCACTCTTAACCTACTCGATAAAGTGGCTGTGATGGCGAAAATGAACCATTCAATGAATTGCACACTTAATTTCTGTCAAAATCATGTTTTTTGACTAAAAGAAAAAAGGTGAGGTA
The DNA here is from genome assembly GCA_947462335.1 of Harmothoe impar. Taxonomy (NCBI): domain Eukaryota; kingdom Metazoa; phylum Annelida; class Polychaeta; order Phyllodocida; family Polynoidae; genus Harmothoe; species Harmothoe impar. The sequence goes on along the minus strand of OX381710.1, from coordinate 71,149,719 downwards.
TGTTACAATTTTTCTATGTATTATTTATACTGCTAATTTACTCTGCCTAATAAAAACATGAGCTGCGTTTTGGTCAGGTACCTTACAATCAAATATACATGGGAGATGATAACCATCAACTGTATTGTTATGGGGCTGGAATTCGATGGAGAGCCTGCAATCAAGGTGAAGTCCTCTTTCTGCCACGTGTGGTCACTAACTACATCCAAGGTCACTTACAGTCATACACAGCAGTCCTCCTGCTGTTGCTGCTGTCAGGGGCTTGATTCTAGGACAGCTCTGACTTAGAATGTTCGTGACCACTTTCGAGTTCTGACTGTGCTAGTCAGGAATGAAGACCCCTTGGAAGAGAAGTATTCAAAGAACAGAGGCCCTCAAGAAATGCAGCAGCCTCTAGATTATACATGATCATCAAAGCCCTGGCATAGCATAGGTAGGGCTGTTTCTTCAATTGCAAAAATGTGTAATGATGGACTACTGTCAGTCAGGCATGAGTCATTTATAATCAGGTTTAAAAAAATGTGTGTGCAGGCACCATGGTCTGTAGTTGCAGGGACTGTCGGTCAACATGGGTTGAATTCCACATTAACTCACAATTCTTCAGAATGACTTTCTAATTCCTGTAACAACTATCAAGATGCTGGTGAATATTTCCCTAAATACACCATTTCAGAGTATAATTCAGGTTACTAAAGTTAATGGAACCCGTTACCCCTGACAAAAGAATTACTAAAAATTAAGAATAAAAAATTTAAAAAAAGGTTGGGTTCGCTGAAACATACACTGTCAGAAGTCACTGTAGCTGCACAGCGAGTTTTACTGTAGAACTACAGTATAAAAGGAGGTATTTCTGACACTGAAACCCCTCAACCGGGCCTCATGAGCATTTCTGAGAAGTTGTAATGCACGCAATTAGAGTAAATATCACACCTTTCCCAAGAAACCTAAGGCTGCTATTAGGAGAATCAAGATCCCACAGTAGCAAGATCAAATTCTACATGGCAGTCTTATATTCTGGAGACCAGGTGAAATAGGAACAGGCAATTACACATAATCACTGAGGAGGTTTTCCAGCAAGCACCAGCGTAGAACCAAAAAATAAGAATGTACAGAATGTACAGATTTTAAGATGTATTGAGGGAGGAGAAAATATGCTGGATAATTAGTTAGTTATACTCTTTACATCCCAAATTGTAATGTGACATACAAATACAAATTTTTGCGATGATATTGTTGATATAATATAGTTATTTGGATTTTTAAATATGTCTTAATTGATGCTGATGATTCCACTAATGTGACTGCAGCCATTTTAGGCATTGGCAATCTTATACCCAGAAGTAAACTAGACACTGCTTTAATTGTAAAATTTACTGGCCACATATTCTTTTGTTGGTTATGCATTTGCCAAAGAATCAAAACATATATGAACAGAATTCGAAGTATCTGATGACATTATAACCAGCTGGCAGGGTTATGGAATATAACAAAGGATATTGTCCTAACAATGCAAAGAATCTACAGACCTCCCCTGGCTCTTTTTGCTGAAAATATAAAACAATAGCCTCATACACTAAAACACATTTTTCCCAGCCAGTGCATATTTTCCGTCACTCATGTGTTGGGGGATTATGCTTGGGATTTGGTGACATTGGGATGGATGGGGACAGCTTTATTGTATTGGGGGCACATGCTGATGGCCAGATACATAGACAGCAGCTTGACTGATGTATGAGCTGTCTGGGAGCACATTGTATGCTGCAGATCTTCCAGCTTGGACAATATGAGCTCACATTATACAAGTATTTACTTGAAAGTTTACAACATACCTCTTATAATACATAGACAAAGGTCCACGAGTTTTAGTCTGTTGACTGAGTTATCTCACGAGTTGACCAAGGGGCCGTATTTCACAAGGCCACAGGCCGAGTGAAATGCGGCCCCTTGGTCAACAAGTGAGATAACTCAGTCAAAAGACATAAACGAGTGGGCCTTTGTGTTTATTTTTTATGCTTTTCGATTCAAAATACCGAAATTATGGTAGGGGGGAGCCTACTAAGACTAAAATGGCTTCTTTCTAAGCCGTTCAAATGTAAACAAACCGCCGCTTTTGATGACGTCACAGGCCGTTAAATACGGCCATGGGTTATTTAACAGGGGGTGTTAAATACGGGTGTCCTTGGTTAAAGCAATGGCTCTGCTGTATTCCATAAAAAATAAACACTTTGAGTACTTTGAACACTTTGAGTAGCGTAACAGAGTAACACACTTTTGAGATCAACACACTTTGAGTAGCGTGTAGTGTGTTACAATATAAAATTGTGTTAAAAGTGGCTTCAAAAAAGCATGTAACCATAACACACTTTTCTCAGAGTGTAGCATTACACACCAGGAGGCTCCTCTCCTCTTGGCTGCTGGGTGCCTAGCGCGACGCACAGTTGTTTTTTGAAACTAATCATATATGTGAAGAGCACTGAATAATTCCATTGGTGAATTAACTACACTGTAATAATGTATCACACCAAGTCTACCAGCCCCATAGCTGTAAATGACACATGTATGAAGCCCTGCCGAGTAATTCACTGGGGCTCCTTTCATGCATTAAGAATAAACAAAATAAAAGAGCTTTATTGGAAACCTGTTGATGATAGTGACACATAGATTGGTATCATCAGGACTTGGTGTGTCAGCTGAAGTAGGGTACAGTGTATCTTGACCTTTGTGGACTTTCCTCTCCAGCTTCTACTCTTAGCCTACTATATAAAGGCTCTATAAATGTGTTCAAAAACAACAAGACCTTTCACTAGGCGAGATATACATATGTATAATCCAGATTTCCCAGTGGCTTCAACCCTCCTTCTGCATTGAATGGTCACCAATAAATAGGTTGTTACCCACATACCACAAGGATAATCATACACCTTAGCATTGCCTACCTTTGTGCATTTATCAAGTCTGGTATAATATTTTATTCTAATATTCCCCAAGGCTCCCTTTAATCACACGACAATTAACTATTCAGAAGGCAGAAAAGCCTATTTATAGGGCTATCAAGTTGAACATCAATTATAAATGTTTTGTTTTTGTTTTTTGTTGCTTAACATTATGCGACTTTTGATGCAGGCATGTGATTTGTTGCATGGTCATTAATTACCAATCAAATTCAGATTGACCCAGGCAGGACGACCCACAGTGTAGTTTAGTGGTTGCAGAGAGAGAAATACAACACTTTCCTACTTTCAAACCCCCCCCCCACCCACTTTACATCTGCTAGACAGAGCACTGAGGGTTGATACATTACATTGATGATGGTGATAGAGTGCATCCCCATTCATCCTTCCCTAAAGGGTCTGAGGTAAAAAGACACCTACAAATACCATCTGAGAGAGCTAATCAACAGTTATAGAATCATGCCAAATTTATCTGAGACCAGATGCATTACTGCTCGCAAATCAGCAGAGGTATACACCTCTAACAAAGGAAGGAAAATCAGCCATGATTACTTCCAGGCTTTGTAGATAATTGTTTTTGGCTGTGAGACCACACCCACCAGACAGCCATGGTAGATGCTAAAGACAACTAGATTCATCCCCTGCTCTGTAAAACAGAATCATGATCAGGCATTTCTAGTTAGTGGTAGCCAATCAGGAAACAGGAAGGACATCACATGACCCTGCCTGCTGGTGTGTGACAAGTGCAGAGTGTCAGGTGGTGCCCCCTGGGAGGCAGCAGGGGAGGTGAACCTCGTCTAATGTCAGCATATATTCCTGCCCATGCTGCATCAACTAGAGGGCACATCCTCCAGCCCTTTGTCAATGGTTATTGGTCCCTGACAAGCTATTGAGTAGTTAATGGAATATAGGGGCTGTGCTTGATTCTCCCAATATGGACAAAATAGATCTTTGCCAAACAGAAAGTTATTTTATGGGCAGGAGTTTCCATATGCACTAGTTAAGCACATGTACAGACACTAGCATGAGGGACACATAGACCACACCGTCAAAGTGAACTGTTCTATAAACCATTGTTGGAGGACCATGAATCAGTTTTCGCAGTCTCTGAATTCATTGAACCTCTCATTTCAATATGCTTATCTTTCAGTTTGTATATTGGTGAATGGGGAACTGCAAGGATGCTGAAACTAATAATCAATGTTTCTGTGTCAATTCCCCTTGATTGCGCTCCTACGCAAGTACCTTTCCAATCCTCTGTGTTTGTATTCCTTCTCCCCACAGCTAGCATTGCTCAATTGATTACATGGGGGTCCAACGTGACTAACTATCCATTCATCCCTGGCTGCCAAGCCGGCTCATGTCAGATATACAGAAGCTTCCTGGAAGAAAAATAAGAAGCTCGTGCAAAAAGTGAAAGCACTAAAGAAATGAGGAAGGGGGGAGGGGGAATATGCCATAATTTTATACACTATCGGTAGTTCATGGAATTGTCAGTACACCCACACGACAAGCACTAACAAACTCTGGGGAGTCAAATCTTGAAATTTATTCCCCTGCATAAAATAAACTATTACCCATAGGATATGGGCCCATTGAGTACATTCACTCCTGTGCCTGACAGTATGAATGTCAGGTACGTGTAACATAAGTGGCACCACTGGCAGTGATGGATGAATATTTAGATGGAATTGTTCATATGGAAAAAAAAGAAAAAATTGTAGGTGATCACGCTAACTGAGGAGCTATGATCACTTATTAAATATCAGTTATGATTAACCGGGTGAAAACAGGGTTTTATTTATATGCAGGTGATCTAAAAGATCACTGCCCAATGATTGTTTTCTTCTGAGTGGGGCAGTATTTTGTGTCAATAATATTTCTAAAAAAAATTATAATGGTAGAAATTATTTTTAAATTGCTTTGGTAGAACCCTGATCAGCCCCTCAGTGTGGGGTTTGGGCCACGGTCCAACCCCTCTACATGGCAGAGCACTTAGCAGCCCACTTAGCAAAGTACTATTTAATTAACACTAAACTTTGTGGTATCCATGTAGAGAAGGAGGAGGTCCGCCGTAAGAAAGAAGCATTCTCACCACACAACTGAGGTATAATAATATAGCAATGGAAGATGTTTATTGAAGTAACAAGTGTGTGTTTTTTACCCTGATCGCTGCCTGCAGCTGGGGTGGATAACTCGGAATGGCTGCCTTCATTCATTATGTAGACAAAGGATTTTCATTATGGCAATATGTGGTATGAGTTCAAATAAAGTCTCTTATCTCAGCTTCAATGTTCATTCTTATTCCCATCTGACAAAACGCTCATTCTCCCTGAGCGTTACCAGAATTGTTGTTACCCTATGTAACTGATATGAGATGAACAACAATGTTTGTATAGTTGCAGAAACACAGACGGGACCTCTCAAAGCTGTCTGTCATCCACATTTACAGTGAATTTCATTTTAGATCTGAGAGCTATCAGATACAGCGAGCCTCCAACTAGGCAGACATGTTTACATGCATAGGAAGAAATATGACCCACATGCAGTAGCTCACTGACACTAACCAGCTACATCAGATTATTTACTCTGAACAGTGTGGGCAGCAAAGACGGCCCTGTGGACTAGAGTCATGAATATTGTGCATTTTAACAATTTACAGAATGTAATAGACATTGGTAACTGTCAGAATTTATACACCAGCCATGCTGGCCTGTAGGATGAAGCAGTTGAAGGCCATGGGCAATGATGGCCAACCAAAGTAATCTGAGGCCCTGACAACTAAAGTTTTGGACTGTGTTTCGGAGATTTATTTTGTATAGATATGAGCAGACCAATTCTAAGAGAACAAGGTTGTACCATGTATCATAGCCTCATAATGATCTTAAAAAGCCAACTCCAGAAAACTCTACCATAATAATTCTTTTTGGATGCCATATCAGTTAAATTAGTAAGGTTCAATTATACTGATGATTCTGATGGCTCAAGTTCTATTTTGCATGGTTAAAAGAAAATCCTTGCAGGGGAACAGTCTAAGGGCAGCTGTCTTAAGTTTGACATATGCAGGACCATCACTGCACCATCCCAGCGTGTGTTGGTGCAGGGAAAAGAAACAGGAAGAGGCAGCATACACTATCAAACTTGTGGTAATGGTAAGCTGAGTGGTGGCCGTCATTCTGATGGCTGCCAACAATACATTAATCATTAGCTGACTTACCACACACAAGCCACCCATGCAGCAGCAGCTGAGTTGATGTATGAGCTGTCTGCGAGCTGCTCATATCAACTCATAATTGCTGTTATTGTAGGCTCCTAGATATTTACTGACATCTTAATTTGTGAAATGGCAAAATTATGCAAATATCTAATATGATGAATTACTGTTTAATTTGAGAGGACACCTTAATGTATCCTTCCAACACAGATTGTGGACAGTGCCAAAACAATTGTTACAGGTGTTGCGCATGACCCTGATGTGTAGCCCCTGGGTTTAAGACTCTGTACATGTATGAGTTTAAATAAAAAATAAATCAGAAATCTCTGGTTGTAAAACAAATACTTTTCAATATGTATTCAATATATTTTAAATTATGGACCAAGGTGACCATATTAAGCATCCAAGTAAACAATTAAAAACGTTAGATAACGGGTCTCTATGGTTCCTTATCATGACTTATACCACAATGGGCACAGAGAAGAAAGCATTTCACACCTCCTGTATATTGTATACAGCTAGTGGAATAACGTAGTTATAGGACTTGTACCAATCTCTCGGGGTATTCAGCTTATTCAGCCTATAAGGCTCCTTCACTGTATTTCACGTACAGATTGGTACACGTCCTATAACTACTACATAACGTTATAACGTTTAAGAATGTTATTGTGACATAAAATAATGTATTTTTGTTAGCTGGGATCTGATTCGGAAATGAGAACAGACTGTTTTGCCTTTCTATTCATCTTTATTTTTATGTCTTTTTGGATACATATCTTAAGGGGGAGAAAGTGAGTGAAATATGCCTTTTTGCATCACCTATCTGAAGCTAAACTGAGGATAGTTGGAGTTATAAATGGGCTGGACTGAGGTAGAAGTCAGGACACTTCAGGCGCCAGTGTTTGAGATATATATGGGAAGTTTACCTGCGTCAATAAAGTATTCAGGGTATAGTGAAGCATCTAGGCTAAAGATAGGTCGACTGTAATGAGCAACTCTGAAGGGCAGGGCACGACACTATTTGACACATGACACTTGCCTGTCTCCATGCACAGGAGGAGGGGACCACCCTAGTAGCCTTATTCTCACCACACTGTCACTGGCAGGTGTGGACTAAATATGTTGCGGCTACAGCAGAATTTAGAAAACATACAAAGCCCACAGTGTTACAATTAGTTTTCCATCCTTTTCTCTGCCAATAGAAATTAAACATGCTTGTATGTGAACAATGTATTCCCAAGGATTCCATCATTTCTATATGTTTCGCTCTTTTCAGCCATGATTGCTTAACAGGTCTCAAATGGATCCCACATTGGCAGATACCTGGGACCCTTGTGAGGCCCCTATCCCTCAAAAGGCCCCTATCCCTCAAAATTGGTCCGTTTGAGGGATAGGGACCAGGTGAAGTCCCTATGTGCCAAACAGCCCCTATCCTTCAAAACGGTTTGAGACATAGGGCTCTTTAGATATGTGCTATTATGTCTCCAGAGCAGATCACGATAATAATATACATGGACTAATTGATATAATTCTAACTCCTCAAACCTCCAGCATTATAACACCCTTATCTAATGCTAGTAAAACCCATTTTATGGGTTAAAACTTTAATAGTTCTAAGTAAGAAACATTTTCTTCGCCCATCTTTTATGTTTTTATGAATCCTGCCAATGAATTCATATTCAAAAAGAATCATAAATAACTTTGTGAGACACACATACCTGTTTTAGGTTGCAAAATATACCTCCTCATGGTTCAGAGCGTACAAAATGATAACAGGTGTCAGTCTGCAAGCTATAGATAGGCCTATAGACCTCAGAAGGCCCCTATGACTTATTGTGAGACCTACCTCCTTGCTGCAGAAGCAAGAAATCGTCCTAGAAATTATTACAAAGGTTTTTGATGGATAGGGCTTTTGATACATAGGGATTGTTTGTAAGATAGGGGCCTGACATGTCCCTATCCCTCAAATGGCCCCCATCCTACAAATATTTGTGAGATAGGGGCTGTTTAAATGTGGTCCCTATGTCTCAAAATTTTGTGGGATAGGGACATTTTGCTATATAGGGACCTGAGGTGGGCCCTAAGTCTCAAACGGCCCCTATCTCACAAATGTTTGAGGGATAGGGGCCTTTTGAGGGATAGGGGCCTCAACCCTCCCTTCCCCTATTGTTTTGTCATAGTAGGACGTGTGAGGCCCCTATCCCTCAAAATGCCCCTATCCCTCAAATATTTGTGAGATAGGGGCCGTTTGAGACTTAGGGCCCACCTCAGGCCCCTATATAGCAAAAAGTCCCTATCCCACAAAATTTTGAGACATAGGGACCACATTTAAACAGGTCCTATCTCACAAATATTTGTAGGATAGTGGCCATTTGAGGGATAGGGACACGTCAGGCCCCTATCCTACAAACAGTCCCTAAGTATCAAAAGCCCTATCCATCAAAAACCTTTGTAATAATGGTCGGTCACTTGGGGCGGGGACGGAGGGTAGATAACAGCGAAATACGGTGGCCCAAGAGGTTCAAAAAGTAATTTGAAAAATAAAATCCTCTTTCAAAAAAATAAGTAGTCAAAATGTAAAATGAAAAGTAAAACAGGGTTTCACTTTGAAAAATGGGTGTTGTCAGTCTGTCAACTCATGCAAAGCAGCTTGTGACCGGTATCTTAAAGCATGGGGCATGTATTTATGGTCAGAGCTATAGGGATGTATTGGGTGCATTAGTGGGGTGTATCAGCATCCAACTGTATTACATTCTAAGATGTTGGTTGTAACTTACAATCCTATTATTTATGCTGATTTCCTACCATGCATAGTCAATGTTTTGAACTGCACAGCTATGTCTAGAAAGCAATACTAATCCTAGGGGACAAGATGGCTACCTTAGGAGGGTGACCCCTGCAAGGATAGATGGTGAAAGGGTTTCCGGTTGCTCCTTCATTGAGGACGCCGGGGAAGAGCATACCTGTCATAGTGTATGGCAAGCCAAGTTTGCACGTTATACATCTGATAAATGGCCATTATTCAAATGACCATGTCATGGCAATAAACCTTTTAGGGTTGATGATTCCCTGGCTTTAAACTTATCCAACAGACCACAAATTGTGTTGGAAAAAATACGTTTTATTTTAAAATACAGGCAATTTGCCCGAGAACAAAATATCCCTTATTAAAATATCCACAGAGATTACTTGAGTACACCCTCATTTTGAGAGTGACATACATGTACCTAGCTAACATTAAAAACGTTATTCTACATCAAAATAACGTTTTAAATTTATATAACGTTTTGCCATGATAAGGGGCCATAGAGAAACATTCTATAGCGTTGTCCTAGGTACTCTGTACCAAGTGTCTTTCCCTGTTCTCCGTGAACACTGTGACAAAAGAGTCACAATAGACCCTATAAAGTTATCTGGGATTCTACTAGGGGATTTTGTTAAATTGGGATATTCTTGCCCCCCCCCCTATCCTTCTTAAAGACCACTCATGAATAGTGACACGGGAACACACAGTATCATGGCAAATGTCCTTAAAAATGGCATGCCATAGCTCGTTTTTCCTTGCCCTGTGAACAGGGTGACGACCCGCACTGACCCACATCTGGCATTATGTAATGTTATGAAGGGAGGGCTCGCGTCCTGGCCGCTCCCTTCCTCACATTGCTGACACCTACTACAATAATTCGAGTTATGATAACTCAAAGTGGCTGTATCGGAGGTTGCCAACACTAAAAAGAGTACTAGTACATTGAAGGAGGTACCTTTAGCCTACTTAGAATCAATAACATATTTTGTCATTGCAAAGACATGGCGGTAGGAGAAAGATCGTGTAAAAGGTTTAGCATTTTAGATACCAAATGCTGTTTTTGTTTGGCAGACCTTTTATGGTAATGAAAGAAAACCTTTGGTAACGCAACATTTTACATTTTATGTCAACCTAACCTTAAAAATCAAAAGTGTTGTAACATTCTTTTGTTAACTGGTGTTAATTAACAAATACAGCTGCAGGATTACTGTAATACTATGGAGGGAATTATAGCAATACATTAATTTGCGAATTGCGGTGATATTAATCTAAATACAGAATTATTGTAGTGCCTCTGAGTAAATAACGGTAATAATTTATAATTATTGATATGGGAATTATGTACAAACGAGGACATGTACACTAGCTCCAAGTACAGGTAAATTACCTCGGATACTGATACAACGGTTTGTCCAAAATGCAGACCTTTATAGCTACATACATTCTACAATTCAATGAACAAGAAATGGACTAGGCTCCCCTGCTGCCATCTTGATTTATCATAAGTCGAATTACGGTAGTAGGTGTCGACAGGCCGTAATACCCAGGTCACCCCACCCCACCCTGTCCTGCCTCCTAACTGCATGCACTCTTTTTCTTCAGTAGACTGACCACATGGCCAATTTAGTTTCACTATTCTGAAATTCAGACACATCTGCGGTGTAGTAATATATATATACACAGATGGGCAGTTCTAAAGATTTAGCAGAAGTATGATGCCCCCGCCCACAAACACACACACTATCTTAAGATTTAGCAGAATTATGATGAAAGACCCCCCCCCCCTACTAATAGTCCTATCCAGACAGACTTCAAAATTCACGAAACCAATCGGACTGTTATAATTTTGAGTTTAACCTTCTAAGGGCTGCATACAGCTTTGATGTGTTATGCTCTTTGTCACAAATGCAGCCATGACAAGTAATTCATCCAGGTATCATGCCAAGCTATGTTGTTATGAATAATGTATAGCTGTTAAGTCTACTCTCAAGGGCATGCATAATTATGGCAAAGGGCAAAAGGCATTGAAGTATTGAGTCACCCTCAAAGGACAATTACGTGTTGCATCTCAGACTGTCTTAGGAAATAACCAATTAATCCCTCAATTGATTCATAACATGAAAATATAAATATCTACACTGACCATGGCTAGTCTAGGTCTGAGGGTCACCGTAGTACGATGATTGTAGCAGATCATGTTATTTTGATGCATATCATGTTATTTTGATGGAGATTACGGTTAGATGATCAGCACAACTACAGATCACGTTAGTTAAGTACTGCAGATCAGGCTTTGGTGGGAGGACCAAACTAAATACGATCCATTTAAATACTCCCGACCACGCGTGATTCCACATATGCACATGATTTTTTTTTTTGGGGGGGGGGCAAAATCACAGGAGTGATTATATATTTTGAGGGATAGGGACATGGAAAAAATATTTGTGGCTTTGGGACTTCACATGGGCCCTATGTCTCAAACCGTTTTGAGGGGTAGGGGCTGTTTGGCACATTGGGACTTCACCTGGTCCCTATCCCTCAAACGGACCAATTTTGAGGGATAGGGGCCTTTTGAGGGATAGGGGCCTCACAGGACGCAGTGGGCTTGCCCAAATTTGTAGAGCCCTGATCTGGGGGATAGGGGGGGGGAGGCGATAACCCACAGTGATGATGAAACCGTTCAGTTTGCTACTTTAGAGAATAATCACAGTTGGGAATGTTTTGAAGAATTCTTGAAATATTTTTCAAGGATTTTGTGGTCTGGGCCCACCTAGTCTCCTACTGTCAGCGATGTACTACAATAACCAAAATGTTGTTGTGGGCCCAGCAGGCTCTGGTAAAACACATTTGTCCATCGGGCAATATGCTCTCACATCGTCTTGGTCTATCTCTCTGATTCCTCTAGGCGAAAAAAATACTGGATAGAGGGGTGAGATAATACAACCCATACTCTTACACACTGCCCACAGTTAATCAAATCTGCATAAAGCCAACAGACCGCACACTTAGCGACAGTGGGAAGTAGGATATAAAAAGTTATGACCGACATAAATCCTCTTGCCATGAAGAGAAATGCTACCCAAGGGACTTACTATGGGCCCTCTGGGTGCATTCAATCCAGTGTATCACAGTACCCATGTCATTTATAAAACAGGTGGTCTGACTGACTTTGATAGATTCGCGAGTGTTATAATACCAACATTGCAGAGAAGCCTACTGAGAAGCCATGTTTATGCATGTCACTTATGATGTATAGGGTGTTGACAGGGAGATTGGGTCTTCTTGTCAAGTTAATGGCGACTCCGCTGGGACATGTACGGTTCATATTTTCTTGAGTCTCTTTAATTCTCCAATTCACAGTTAAAATGCCTAAAGTCTGTGCTGAGTGTAATCAGGAGTATGATGGGAGAAAGACGGGTTGCCCGTTCTGTAGAGACGATAAGGATTATGAGGAGAGGAAACAAAGGAGGAAAAGCCAACTTGAAGAGGAGGAGAAAAGTGGTGTGGCCGGTGGCGGACCAGTCAGGAAGGCTCCATACAGGAGGATTTGGTAACTGCACAATGGTCCTGTCAAATCTAGATGTGCACAAAATGTATTGTTAAAGTATTCTTACATTATTATTGACACTTCCTTCATTCATTGCCTATATGATTTCCTTCTGTCCAACCCTTTTTTGGCCTCCCATCAACACAAGACAATTGCATTGAAACATGTCCCGTCATTACCTTCAGGGAACCATCACCAGCTTTATTGTATTCAGTGAAAGGCCATTTCTCACCAGTGCACACACTGAGGTGGCTGGATATTAAACTGATGTCTTCAAGGAAATGATGTGTCAACACCGTGACACCTGTCTCATCTAAGCCAATACAGTTTTTGCCACGTTCTAAAATGTACCCTTTGTTTCTGTTTTTCATTCGAATATATATCACATTAGTTCAAAAATGCACTATCTGGTCCCCGCCCCTTTCTCAATTCTATAGAAGCACATTGCCCAATGGACATTTCCCCCTATATTAGTTTTTCCACATCTGATGCTGACAAAACTTCTGTTATCGTGGAATTGCACGTTTCTAGCAGAGAAAACATTTAGATTTGTTGTAAAATCGAAACCTAGCTGTGCTAGGCATAGAAAAAAGGACCACTGCCCATGTACTATGGTGGTGTGAATGCAAATGCCTGATCGCACACCATAGGCTGAAACGTTATTTTTATATTATACAAAAGTAGACAAACATTTCTTTGATAACTTCCAAGGCCCATACAATATGCTATTCAATGACTCAGCAAAATATTGGTCACCTTGCCTTAGTCAGTGTCATATATATGCAGAGTTAGCGGTAAGAGTAATATTTGAATGGCTAATTTTCATGAATGATTGCCTTACTTAAATATTTTTCCGAAAGCTGATGCTGTAGGTCCGTAACATGTCCAAGCCATTCTGTAAAGAGGTAAACAGACGTTCCACTGAACAGAAAGAATACCCCTGGTTTAAGGTATGACTGTCTTTAAATGATTGCTTGATCAGCTTAATTTTATCCTTAGGGCACCTGAAGCCTAAACATATATACAATCACACGTAATCCATTGCCTCGGATGCTCAAAGAAATAGAAATAAGAGGATGAAGACAGCTCTTGTGTGGCCATAAGGAAGCACCAGTGTCATTGGTTCTAAATCAGTTTTGAGGTTGTCTCATCCTAAGCAGGGGTCTGCCTCATGTTGTGAATTCAATTTTGATCATGCCTTAGGTGGCGTTCATGACTTATATTCGAAAGCCATTGGCCGGGTGAGAATGACATCACTGTAGAATGAATAAAAGAAAATAGTCTGTCGGAATACAGAAGGTTTTTGGCCCAGAATCTCTGATAGAGTTCTTCTCTCTCTTGATTATACATCTATAAGGTATGTATGAACATGTCTAGTGCAGTGTGGAGATGTCACTGTAGATAAATGAATACTCAAAAGAGAAAAAAACACCTTTATCAGAGGATTTTAGGTCATGCCACACTTCGTCCGGACTGAAATAGAACAAATGGTTTAGAAATATCATTCACTAAGGGAGTGGTCATTTTTTAACAACAGGGGGGGTCGGTGGATTTTCGCGCGGGCGGGTTGACATTTTTTTGTTCCCCCCCCCTCAGGACGGCCGAAATTGACCGCGGACGACCACTTTGATCTATAGTTACGCGCGGGCTTTTTCACTAAAAAGGGGTGCAATTTTTTTGGACTACCCCTCAAGAATGGTCCAAATTATTTGGTCCCCCCCCTTCAAGGGGTCCAAATTTTTTGGTCCCCCCGAATCCACCAACCCCCCCTGTTGTTAAAAAATGACCACTCCCTAAAGCGAAAGCCTTACATGGAGTATGCTATAGCTAGGGAGGCCACTGCAGGTGGTAAAATTCAAGATGCTCTTTGGTCAACACACGTTACCACAGCCCTATTTGCACAACATTCAGTCCAATGTTGAATCAACATTGACTCAATATTGAATCAATATTGACAACTCTGTGCTGAAACATAGTTTTATCTGATTTAAATCAAAGGTTAAGGTAAACTATGCTCACTCAAACTCAAGGAACTCAACAGTGTAACATGTCCGTATGTCAAAACAACATTTTAACATCTCATTAGCTTTACTTCCAGATGGTCATTATTGTTGGAGTAAATATTTCTCTCCAGCATTAATCAACTGATCTTCTTCAGTATTGTTTCACAAAATATACCATTAAATACCCCCTGCAGCGGAAATGATAATAACCTACGGAAGAAAGCAATCAAATCTAGATCAGGCACTATATAACATCTTCTACATTTAGCCCTTTAGTTATTTTAGCAACAACTAACTGGGTGGAAAGCATCATTCTGTATCCCCAGGCAGATTTCAATTATTGGCTTTGAATGACCTTCTTTTCTCATTGGACTGAGTTAACCAAACCTCCAGGCCAATAATTGTGCTATCGTTTGCTTTTGTTGTTTGATCATCAATTACAAATTCAATTCAGACTAACCAGGGGCAAACAGACACTCACTTGATAGGTTGCCGTCTGGCAATTTCTGAATTTAAATTGCCAAACAGTCATTATGCTTTTATGAGATAATGATGAGTGTGATTTGCTAAATTTACCATTGATGATTTTTGAATTGGCTGTTGGGTTCTGACTAATGCTGACACAGTTGAGGAAGCTCTGGCACTGGCAGCCTTCTCCAATAATGGACGACATGTTGGTGTGAGCCCAGCACGCCCAAGTAAAACAAATGCCCATTGTCATTATCCCACAAATGTGTTTATCCCTTAACGGATCAACATCACCACTCGAGCAGCTACCACATAGTAGACTTGAACAGTTCTAGAATGGGACACACTAGGTTATTATTCACTTTCTGAAGCCAAAAAGCGTAGTCTTTATCCCGCGAAGCGAATATTACAAAGTGTATCCCAAAAAGCCTATATACCGTGGCTAAGGCTTACATAGTGACCAGCCTGTCTTTATCCAACAAAGCCTATAAATAAATATATATATATTTATATATATATATTGGCTATGGGCCCATTCATTAATATGCTCACTGTATTTAGATATCTCTCATTGCTCTTTGATTTCTCCATGAGAAAATGATGAATACTAGAGGGAAACAGTCTAGAAAAAAAACATGCTTTTATACATAATTTTTTCCCCAACATTTAAGTCTACACTCATGGTCAAGGCGAAACTTTAAAATCATTTTTCTTAGGTCAAAAATTCGGAAACTGCTCTGTAGTTTGATATAAACAATATGGGAGAACTGCCAAATTAATACAAAAAGAGAACAACGGAGAACGAAACCCATGCTTTTATACACTGTCAGCCGTTAATAAAATGTGCATCAATGCCACAAAACGGACACAAAATGACAGTGGGAAGTAGAATATGAAAATTTACGACCGTCATCAATTCCCTTGCCATACAAAACAATGTTACACATGGGACATAAACATGGGCCCCTTGGGTACATTCACTCTTGGGTATCACAGTACTGGTGTCAGTTGTAACACAGGTTGGTAGCCCCACTGACTGTCATGGATCTGATTTAAGAATATGGAAATTGCAGACATGAATGCAAATTATTCAGAAAAGTAAGGACATACAATGATCACTATTAGTTGGGTAGGAAGCAGGGGGTCCCATGCACCCGAAGACTATATTTTTTTAACTTACATTTTTGGAATCCTGAATATCTCTACTTACGGAATATCTTCGTACCCAAGGTGAAATCGTGTCCCATCAGGGTCATTGGCGGCCATCTTGTCGGCCATCTTGGCTTTTTCATGAATTATTAATAAAACCTAACTTTCTCTATAGATTTCCAACCGTTTGAGCTACATGCATGAAATTTTTATATGAGGCACATAACTGATCCCACTATGTACACAAACAACCATTTTGACCTTGACCAAGGTCAAGGTCATGAGAATTGACCTTGAACTTGAAAGTTGACCAAATTACGTCATTTGACCATGTATCAACTGCTGTCAACACTTTATTAATGGCATTTTCTCCATCTCAGGATTCTTGTATGAAGAAGACATCAATATCAAGCTATTCAGTTCATTGGAATTGAGATTAGATGAGATTTTGCCATAGTAACAATGCATTTTCAATTATCTGTATATTTTAGGATTTAGCCGTAGAAAACATGTGATTGGCTCTGGTATGCCAGCTACTCATGTTCCATAGATTATTTTGGGCACACATATTCATCTCAATAGTAACTGTGAGAATTAGCTGCAACTATGACCTTGACCAAGGTCAAGGTCACTTAATTGACCTAGAATTTGGATAAATCTTCAAATGAGCACCTAAAGACCTCTCAAAGCAATGTTAGAGTGTTGAATATATCACAATATTTTCTTTTATTCATTTCTATTTATTAGGCACATTTCATGAACATATCTATATCATTAAAACATAGTTTATATACATTTTTGCCCTGACAACCATTTGTTGCCATCATAACTCTGCATGGTAACAACAGCTTTCCGTTATTGGACATATTGCAATTTTGCCCACAATATAACATGTTTTCTCAGAGATAGTGGATTCCCATTGCTTCTTATTGTTTATCTTTTTAGATAATGAATGCTCTGATATATATGACCTTTATCAAGGTCAAGGTCACTTGAAATGACAGTAAAGATTGGAACTCAATAATTGAGTGCTTATCGCCCTGTGAGAAGGAGCCAAAACATGAATCTACCATATTTGCTGTCCAAGTATACGTCCTAGTTTATTGAAGGGAGAGCCTTTGGTTATTCTGTGAGCATATCCTCAGCACTTCCAAGAAGCTGGTTGCCGCTGCCGGTGGAGCCTCGGTGTCCGGTAGGGCTCTGGTGGTTGGGACGCCACCCGGTGGACCTGTGGGCAGTCAGTGTCACCCGTGGTCACGGCCACCATTCCAGCACAACCACATGCTGTCTACTGTACGACCCACACTGCACCCCTCCAGCAGGTGCTCTACTGCACTCACAGCACATGGTTTAGTGATGCAGTGTGAAGCCTTCAGTCACTGTGTGACCTGAAAGGGGTCCATTTGTCCCTGGATGGGTGAGGGATGCTCCCCTGTATCTACACAGACTGTGGGTGGTGGTGCATTCTGTGTAGGAGTGACAGATACAAAGAGGAGTATGTATAGTTTTACAGCATTGACATTGCTGAATGGTATAAAATCCCCATGTTCAATGCCTTTCATGTGTAAAATGCAATTTCTAGGTGGAAGCTTCTTTGACTCTAGCCCTTTTGACCAACCGCCATTGTCACTCTTGAATCTCTTTGAATTCTGCATGACTAACCACCACAACACTATTGCTATGTTATAATTTGTCAATTATCTTGACTATCACCAAGGCACTGTTATAGATTGGTCTACAATAAGAACTTCACCTGAAACAGTATAGGACCTCACGACGGCCAGCTCTTACATCAGCCTGTTATGTAACTTACACTGGGCCCCTGTACCTCTCCTTGTCTCAGTCTCCTGGGTAACACAGGCCCCCTGGTGTAGGGTTTCACTGTCCACATTTTGGATAGTTGATTCACTGTGATGGTATGGACTGTGAAATATTAGAGAATGCATTTATTACTAAATATGTACAGACAGAGGAATATTGATATCGTCAAGCTTTTTGTTTTATTAAGGGACACAAAGTGATTTAATGTGCTATGCCCTTAGTTGTCATAATGCATGAATGAAGCCCTGGCAATGTTGCTAGGGCTGCATTCATGGACAACCCTTTAGGAGTTGATGACGCTGTAGGGATGGCATGATGCTTGAATGCAGCACTGGTGAGTTACTCCCCAAAGCTGGAATCATGCATCATGATGACAAAGGGAATAATGCATCAAAACACCCAAGGATTTTGCATAGGAAAACCATACCTATAGGATATAATATCTTTCATGTTCCCAGCCAATGATTAAGGATGATGTAAAACTATAAATTCTGTCCTTCTGGGAGTGGGAAGGTTGGTCAACCATTGCCCTAGGATTTGCGGCTTGCGTCCCCCGAGGGGAGGTGGCCGGAGATGGCCTGAGTGTTGTCTTCCCTTCTGCAACCAGGACCCCCTGTGTAAGGGTAGCTGGCCTAACACCTTTTCTGGTCCCGGAGATGATGGTTGGTGGCTCGGGCTCGTCACACCCTGATCCACCCCCATGGATTGGGGTACCCGTCCGGCCATGGGGCCCTGTGTGGCCGTCAGATCCTCCGTCAGGCCCCCCTGAGAGTGAGGTGGCTGTGTTACCACCTCTACTGGGTCGGGGCTTGCAACTGCCGCTCCAACTGCATATCCATTTGTTTGTGTTGTCCAACGTCCTGTGGATGCTGCAGCAGGGATCAAAGCGATTTGTGCGATCTGTGCCTCAACCAGTTTGGCAGGCACCTGCGACTCCTACGACACCTGGGGGGCACCCGTTGCCATAGGGGAACCTGGGACCTGGCCGCCGCTAGTCTCCTGTCCCTCAACCAGGATGGCCGGGGTAATGAAGGAGGATGTCCCCTGCCCACTTCCTCTCATCAGCACTGTGTGACACCTCGTACACCTGGACCACTGGCTGAGTGTCACCGGGCACTTTGGAGAGGCTGTCCTGATGTACCACAACCTGTCCCAGCAGTGCGGTAGTGGGGTCCCCAAAGGAAGAGACCTGTTCCTCATCCAAGAACACTTGGACCTCAGGCTCCTTGTCCCCCTGTGAGTCACCTGCTCCCTGTGCAAAGAGCACGGAGGTCACCCTTGTCTTTTCCCATCCGAATCACTGAGGTGGCGATGCAGGTGGGACTCCCCCTTCCAGGGACTTGGCCACCAGTACAACACGGGGGCTAAGGGGTGCTGTCCTGTCCTCCTTCGCCAGAGAGGTGTGAGCAACCACTTACAGCTTCGCGGGGGAAAGGAAGATGTTGGGTCTCGCTGGGGGCCAGCTGGCAGTTTCCCCCACTCCACACACCACTTTGCAGGGATAGCGGGAGACAACTGCCACTGCAGGCCATCCCTACTCCTGTCAGGGAGTGACTTCCTGGACCCAATGCCTAAGGGTCGTACGGCAGCAGACTGTGCCGCGGTGGACTCTCCCTCCCCTTCTTCTATTTGTGGCGTGGAGAGCAGAGTCCCGGTCTCCCTGTCGGAGGGATCCGTATCCCCCTCTGAGAGGGGGAGGTCGACTTTGTTAGCGCCTGTCTTACACTCGGCGGAGCCGGGTGACGCGACCACCGACGTCACTTCCTCCGGCGGTTCAGGTAGCGGACATGTGTGTGGCTCAGGACTCCAGTCACCAGAGGGTGGGCAACAAAGTCCTGAGCGCCCTCCTGTGGCAACTGCTGGGTAGGCGGGTGCAGGGGCGTGGAACTCGTGCCCCACCAGTTACAGGAGGCTGTGCTGGTCAAGAGGAGGGACCTGCAAGGTGGGGTTTCACCCCCGTCTGCCAGACAGTTTTACCACTGTGCTTCATCCCTCCGGCCCCTGACTTCCTATTCGACCCCGTTGGTGTCTGGGGGTTGCCCCCACATCCCTACGCTCATCCTCATCCGATGAGGACTTCTTCTTCTTAGATTGCCTCCCCTGCAACCTGGAGGCCATGCCTGACCCGGTCAGTTCTGGTTGTGCTGGAACGGTGGCCGTGACCACGGGTGACACTGCCCAGTAAACAAAAAACTTTATACAACATTTTATAACGTTATATAATGTTAAATAACTTTTCTCTAAGGCTCCTTACCATGGTATAACGTTACATGAAATTTCATAACGTTATTTTGACGTAAAATAAGTTTTTTTTTGTTAGCTGGGTGACTGCCCACCGGTCCACCGGGCGGCGTCCCACCCACCAGAGCCCTACCGGACACCGAGGCTCCACGGGTAGCGGCAACCAGCTTCTTGGAAGTGCTGAGGATAATGCTCACAGGATAACCAAAGGCTCTCCCTCCAATATACTAGGACGTATACTTGCAGCAAAGATAAATACAGGTGGATTCAGCTCATTTAAGGTGAAAAGTTCAATGTTCTTAACTACGTTTTAGCTCCTTCTCACAGGGTGATAAGCACTCAATTATTGATTTCCCAATGTTTATTGTAATTTTATGTGACCTTGACCTTGATAAAGGTCATATATATCAGAGCATTCATTATCTGAAAAGATAAACAATAATAAGCAATGGGAATCCACTATCTTTGAGAAATTGCTGAAAATATGTTATATAGTGGGAAAATTGCAATATGTCCAATAATGGAAAGCGGTTGTTACCATGCAGAATTATGATGGCAACAAATGGTTGTCAGGGCAAAAATGTATATAAACTATGTTTTAATGATATAGATATGTTCATGAAATGTGTCTAATAAATAGAAATGAATAAAAGAAAATATTGTGATATATTCAACACTCTAACATTGCTTTGAGAGGTCTTTAGGTGCTCATTTGAAGATTTATCCAAATTCTAGGTCAATTAAGTGACCTTGACATTGGGCAAGGTCATAGTTGCAGCTAATTCTCACAGTTACTATTGAGATGGATATCTGTGCCCAAAATAATCTATGGAACATGAGTAGCTGGCATACCAGAGCCAATCACAAGTTTTCTACAGCTAAATCCTGAAATATACCGATAATTGAAAATGCATTGTAACTATGGCAAAATCTCATCTGATCTCAATTCCAATGAACTGAATAGCTTGATATTGATGTCTCCTTCATACAAGAATCCTAAGATGGAGAAAATGCCATTAATAAAGTGTTGACAGCAGTTGATACATGGTCAAATGACGTAATTTGGTCAATTTTCAAGTTCAAGGTCAATTCTCATGACCTTGACCTTGGTCAAGGTCAAAATGGTTGTTTGTGTACATAGTGGGACTAGTTATGTGCCTCATATAAAAATTTCATGCATGTAGCTCAAACGGTTGGAAATCTATAGAGAAAGTTAGGTTTTACTAATAATTCATGAAAAAGCCAAGATGGCCGACAAGATGGCCGCCAATGACCCTGATGGGACACGATTTCACCTTGGGTACGAAGATATTCCGTAAGTAGAGATATTCAGGATTCCAAAAATGCAAGTTAAAAAAATATAGTCTTCGGGTGCATGGGACCCCCTGCTTCCTACTATACTATATGCTTAGGTACTAGAAATCCCGTATCCCATGCCCCCGATGGGATACAATGTTCCTGTATCACATGGCCTATGACATCATCATTTGTTCATTTGGCCATTCGTATGGCCACTTATATTAGGTATCCCAGAAGGTTTGAAGATATTATTGAAGCAAATCTGGAAACCTATTAGATTGATGGACCTGCAAAGTCCCATCACCAGCTGTATTGCAATCTGTGAAAGACCATTTCCTGCTAGTACATACTCTGGGGTAGTTGGATATTAAATTCATGTCTCCTGGGGAATAATGTGCCAAGGCTGTGACACCTGTCTAATCTAGACCAGTACAGTTTTTTGTCACCCTCTTTGATATGTCTCATTTTTGTTTCAGATTTTATCTTGATACATATATCAAATGTGCACATTCTGTTTACCTCTATCCCTTTTATAAATTGCAATCCCTCTTTATTTTTGTTTTGATAAACCAACAGTTTCTCTGAATCATGTGGGACCATATTTTTTATATCCTTTTAAGAATCATTAACTCTTTAATATGGCCTTCTATGGGGGAAGATTTATAAACTTTCTGAAGGAATTGGCAAACAATATCCTTACCAAATAAGATCAGTGACATAACCAAAAATATGAACAGGCTGTAATTGGTAAGTTGGAATGGGTAGGGTAAACAAGTCAGACACGGAAATGTCGCTCGTATATGTTCTGCCATGCCGCTTTACGGTATTATTATACCTAGCATATGATACAGGCATACTTTAAGCCTAGAAGCTGTATGCTCGGGGTGTGGCGTAAAAAAGTCATACGCCCACGTGTGGGCATACAGACGTAGCGTGGGCGTACAGTGGTAGCGTGGGCGTACGGGGCCGGCAGTGACGCCCCCTGGTGAGTAGCGGTAGAACTACGCGGTAGTGCATGTGTACCGAGCGCAGCGGTGGCGCCCTGCGGCAACGGGGGGAACTACGGCGCCCGGCAACAAGCAGCGCCTGCAGACGATTCGTTGCCGCAAAAAAGCGCCAATTTGTGGCGCCACCTTGCGGACAGTGAGGGAAGCAGCAATTTAGCAGACGAAAATTTGTTATTCAACGAAAATGGCTGAAGAAAACGAGACGTACCTGGCCCATCGAGGCGTAGAAGTGCTGATAAATGAAGCTGTCGTTGGACAAGTTGTTGAAATCTTTCACGATTTAAATCTGCAAAGCGGTGCTGACCCTCAGGAGTGTGAACAAGGTATGTCTGTGCTTGCTGAGGCGATAAATGAAGAGTTGTCGCATGACATCGATCTGGAAGAGATCCAACGAAGTATTGAAATAGAAGAAAAAATGGATCAAGAAGTCGATGATCACATCGTGATGGGTGATATTGATGCTCTAGTTTCTAGCATCCAGGCAAGAAATGCATTCCAAGACCACATTGATTTTGTGAATAGTGCTGAAGAGCAATCGGTGGAGAATTTGGAAGGTCTTGAACTTGTGCCAAACCAAGACTGCCGGAGAAAAACAACTACAAGTGCTGTCAACAATTCTGCTGCAAGTTCTGCTGCAAGTTCACTCCCCCCGGCTGCAGATGGGATGTTAAATGATCAACAACTGCAACAGTATGTTCAAGATCTGAAACCAGTGAACACCGTCCGCAGAACCAGACAGGTGAGCATAAAATGCAATGAGCAAATAATTATTAAATTATTGATTATTAATTTCTACTATTAAAGAATTAAATACCCAAGACGTAAATATATGCTTTTTAAAATAGTATACTGATTAAGCTGACGTCCTACAACGTCAATAGTGGCATGTTATTCTGCACAGGAATTAAATTAAATTAAATTTTTTATTTAACAGGTGATATCCAAGTTTGAGGAATGGCTTAGAATTACCTACAATGAGGGGAGACAGACCCACCTCATAGATGCCCTGACGTTGAACAACTACTTGAGCAACTACTTGCTGACTGTACGCAGGATTGATGGCACCAACTTCGAACCTGACACCCTGACCTCAATCCAGAGATCTATTGACCGGTAAATAGCCATAGAATTGTATTCTGAAATTAAAAACAATAAATATATTAGATTGAAGTTCACCTTATAATAATACCGGTACCATAAATGCATATTATGGTTAAATAATATAAAGCTGACTTAAGAAATAAATGTAAATCCTATAAATAATTATTGATATCATTGACGATGATAATTAATTTTCCTACATTTAAAAAATAATTAAAAATATTCTTGACAATAAAAAATAATTTTGTACTTTAATTTTGCATTAAATTATATAATTTTGGTTTCAGGTATTTAAAGGAGCAACACTATCCTTTCAAGATTCTTGTGGATCCTGAATTTGAGTCAAGCAGGTCTATACTACACTCCAGACGGAAGGAACTGAAAAGCCTGGGTAAAGGTGGGCGGCCCAACAAGAGCTCAGCCATAACTGACGAGCAACTCGAGCAACTATGGGTGCAGGAGGTCTTTGGAAGTAAGACCCCTAAAAGCCTACAGGACACCCTCTACTATTATTGTACGTGTGCTTTTGGCTTCCGTGGATGCCATGAAGGGAGGCAGCTTTGTTGGGGGGATGTGGTGTTGGGACAAGAAGAAGATGGAACCACTTACCTTGAGTTAAGGTGTGAGCGACTTACCAAAACTCGTCAGGGTGCTGAGGGTGGACACAATAGGGCCTACAATCCACGCCTGTTCTCCAACGCTGATGACACAAGGTGTCCTATTCAGATTTATCTTCGTTATTCTGAGAGGCGTCCAGCTTCCATGATGTCTCCCACTTCGCCTTTCTTTCTCACTCCAAAGCAGGATGTTCGTCCAGAGGATGTGACCTGGTACAAAACAGGTCCAATGGGAATAAACAAGCTTGCCAATATAATGCCTTCAGTTGCTGCTGCAGCTGGGCTTGACGGGCACATCACTAATCATAGCATTAGAAGAACCGCCTGCCAGAACCTTGTAGCTTCTAATGTACCTTCCACCTCAGCTATCCAACTAACCGGGCACAAGCGTGTTGATAGTTTGTCTAACTATGCCCAGGCTACTAAGAGGCAGCAGCGAGATGTGAGCAGAATTGTCACCGGGCAAGCTACCAGCACAGCAAACCCCTCAAATGCAGTGAGCCTCCTCAACCCCCCCCCCCTCCCCCCCCCGGCCCCAGTGGAGCTGTTGGTGCCCCTCCTACCTCCTTCAACGCTCCCCCAGCTGTTCCAGTCCCCGCCATACAGCAGCCCCCAGTAGCTGTTGTTGCTCCCCTAGCCCTGTACACCCCCCTCCCCCCCCCTGCCGAGATTCCTGCCTTTCCTGCAGCCACAGGGGGACATGGTGCCATGTTGCCGGCCGTGCCTCATCCTATGGCCGGGCTGCTGTCCTCCACCGCCGGCCTCTTTGCCGGCGCAAATATCAGCGGTGGAAATGTCAACATAAATTTCAATTATTGCCCCGCAGTCTGGAAATGTGTAATCTTCCACTTCAAACACCACCAATGACACAGATGTCGTGAACAATACCCAGGCCTAACTCCCAAATGACATTAAAAGACATAAAGTTCAAGTTTAAAGTGTTAATTTACCTTTTAAGATGAACATTTTGCCAAGTAAAATCCACGTGGTTCCTTGCTCCTCCATCGTTGAAGATCGACTGATAACTGCGTAGTAATACGTGAAACTTAGAAATAAAAGTTGCCTCTGTGGCTTTATTTGTTGAAAAATCGTATTATTATTCCATGAATTCTACGGCATTGATCATTACTAGTACAATTGACGCATATAATAGCCAAAAAACAAAAAACAATAATTAAAATCTGAAGAAAATAATCCCGGGCGTATAACCACAATATAATTCTTTTAGTAAAACGCCCGCTGGTGCACAGGAATCCAGTGTAGTTGGTCGCCTTTGTTCAACGAATAGTATATAATAGCAGCGGCAGCGGAGACCAGTGTAGATTGTCGCTTATGCTTTCTGCGTTCGTAGTAAAAAGGTAAATTATAGTGAGGCACAGGGATCCAGTGTAGTATTTGTAGCGCGCGCCATCTCTCGGGGAGGCGTAGAACTACTAAGTAAACACGGCAGGTGGCGTATGAGAACTAACTTCCGGCGATGAAAGCGCTGAAACGCTAAGGAATTTGTGATTTTGAAGGAATAACAAGGTAAGGCTGCTTATTTATCATACTGCACATGACTAGAAAGGTTTATTTTGCCGCTTGGCTAGGTATAATAAAGCCAAAACAACACTTTAATGCGTCTGGACTCTTGTACGACCATTCGCATATGCCTACGTGTACGGGCTCTCGTGCTACGCTGCGCTCCGCACTCGAGCCCGTACACGTAGGCATATGCTCATGGTCGTACAGAGTCCAGACGCATTATCGTGCGGTTTTTACTTATTATTCCACTGACGTCAGTCAGCCGTGATAAAAGTCTATAATGTTAAACTTATGGAACAATCTCTGCCTATAAACAATATTGTGGCTGATTCTGTCAGTTGAATAAACCCTTGGGGTAGTGTCAAACTAAGGAACATTATAGGGGGTATATCAATATGATCCTTTCCTATGAAGTTAGGGTCAAAAGATAAAGTAGAGGATGTCATTAGGGGTGGTGTTATAAGCTAACTGAGACATGTTGGAGGGCCTATATATATGTATGGCGGACCTTGCACACTGAAACTTTAGATCTTAGGTACTTGAATGTGGCAAAGATATAACGGAATTTCTTTGGTATTAAATCAATGATGAAATAGTTAAAACAGTAGACATGTAAGTTATCTTCTAACTTTGATAAAGGTTTAATAGGAATGCTGGGTGTTTTTAAACTGTGGTCATGGTATGCTGGCAAAGGCTGACATTCTGATGGATTGCCATGTGATATTAGTCACGTGACTAAACACACACATGCTGATGTATGAGCTGTCTGGGAGTAGCTCATGTAAACAGTGGGAAAAGGACATTTACAAACATTCAATGCATGAGGATATGTTGACATGATCAATATGTCTTTACCTAAAAGACACAACATCTGGGGAAAAAGGCATTTAAGAACATTTAAGCATGGTTGGATTTCCATTACCCTGGTAAATGGTCTCTATACATACATCAAGTTGAATCAGAGACTTGTTGTACACTTGTACTAAGAAAGATGTGTATTCTGAATACTAGAAAAAAAGAGGGGATTCAAAAGAACAAAAATGCCCAAACCATTGTTTAAGTTTGTCATGAACATTTAATTATTTAGTGATTTACAACTGATCACCATCAGTTTTCTCCATGAAACTCAGTTTACTGTGCCCTGTGTCCTCCCCTCATACGTAAAATTCTAGCTTGAAAGCATTCGGAAATTCTGGGTAGGAACTTGTTGACAATTAAAAAGACTGGCAGCCACAGCAACAATTAGACAATACACATATTGGATTACTGAATAGAGGCTCATACAGTGAATATATACTAGAATTCATTTTGATTAATTCAGGATAGTTTCATTTTGCCCGTGACCCCCTATTTTTTTTCTCTGCAGGAGGGAGTTTCAAGATGATATTTCTAAATTAGCATACCTTTTTTCACCTGGTAATAATGCTCTCTGACTGGAGCCAAACAACACTTGGTTTCATCCTCCACAATTTAAATGAGAGAAATATTAATCTTATAGACACAGTACACCATATACGTAGTATTAGATTAAGTCCAGCTCAAACTTACCAGACTTCTTTGCATACAAGGAGAGCAACAGGATCCATATACAACAGTCAGCAAGTTGATGCTGATCAGCTATATCAGATTCCTTGGACTGAATAGTCTGGGAAAGAGGTTCCTGTGGACTTGAGTTATGAATATGGTGCACTTTAGCAACATACAGAATCCCTGATGGAAAATGGCTACCGTCAGACCTTATTTCCCTAAAATATTTAATATATAAGGTAACTCAGGACTAAAGTGTATAAAAACTTATCTACTTTAATTGCTTGCAAACTGGAGTCATGTTTACCGGAACTACCTGAGGTCCAAATTAGTGCAAAACATTTCCGGCGCCCCGATAACCATGTCTTATTTTATTGAGTCCATCTTTCATATACCTTCAAACAATTGACAAAAGAATGCAAACTATGTATTGACATCAGTTAAGGGAACGGTGATTCATCATACATGCTTGCAAGAGTTCCTACACATTCCATGTTAACACGTTTGTTATCAACATTCTCCCTACACTAGGGTGACACAGTGAAAACTTAATGTGTTTGGTATAGACACTGTTGTATCATGTTTCTGACATGGTTCATGCCAATATTCTGTAAATGGCAGATTCTTTACATTAAGCCTTTAAGGGATCACAGTGTGATTGAAGGTGCGGTACTCTTTGTTGTCATACTGCATGAATGCATTCCTGTCAAAAAGCTCAGCTGAACTTTCACGAATGTCACTAAAAGCCCTGGAGAATAACTCGCCGGAGCTACTTTGGTGAATCATGCTGACCATGGGCATGATGCTTTGAGCCAGGATGCCATCCCTAAAGTGTTAAAAAGGTTAACATGCAGTGTTGAGCTGCGTACCTTTCTCAGCTTCATACCACGAGCAGCTCCAGGACAGCTCATTTATCAGCTCAGCTGATATCTGTGTGTCTGAACGTCAGTGAATGTCTCATTACACAACAGTAGCCTCCCAGTGTCTACACATCTACATTGATCACCTGACACATGTCTGGGGGCAAACAGAGGCGAGCCAGCAGCTCCAGGTGGAGCACCAGGAATGAGCAATGTATAAATGATGGGAAGTAGGCTTTAAATCTGATGTCAAGACTGGCAAAAAAACATTTCTCTTTCAATGTTTTGAACAGGAAAAAGCATGTAATCAAAATGAATTTATTTGTCGTGAAGCATCAGTCACTCCTGGGCTTTGGACATGGATCTTCAGGGTGCACTCACTCATGCGTATCAGTTTCAGCCATGACAGACAAATGAATATTCAAAAGTTATTATTGAATTGAGCAAAGTGATTAATTGTGGATTTGTAAAACCAACTTGTAGAAAACTTCTGAAGATTAAAAAATAAAGCTTTCTCAATCTCTTTCCGAGCGTTAGATTCTGGAGCAAAGGTATGACCAGGGCTTGGTGGCACACTAGCTTTGAAAAAGAATTCTAAATAAGTCTATTAAAGGGTCTTTGTGTAGATCCATTTTCCAGTGACATTATGGGCAACATATATGCCTGTGCTGTCCCAAATCCAGGACATCCTTTGTAGATAGACACATATAGCTGATAAGCTCTCATCAGTGTTTCGTATTCTTCAAACTATGATCATCACACAGAATCGTGTCATTACCTGCAGAGAACCATCACGAGCTTTATTATATTCAGTGAACGGTCATTTCCCAGGGGCACACCCACTCAGGCTGCCAGATATTAAACCCCTGTCCCCTGGGAAATGATGTGTCCACACTCTGACACCTGTCTTGTCGAGACCAATGCAGATTTTGTCAGCTTTTCCAATTGATGTCTGACCCCTTTGTTTCAGTTTTCCTTCTGGATTATCAATATGCACAGTGACCAGCCAATTTTTATCTGAAACGAAGGTGGCCGGTTTATAGAGAAATGACCATTATTTTTACTTTTGCTTTTTGTAGATTCTCTTCACTTTGTGATGTTTTCTCTATCCATATTAATGTTTTTCTTATCTGTCCTGTTTCTTTATCTGCCTTCTCTTGGTATACATTATATCTGACTAATTGAATGCAGAAAAATTGGATGTCAAGGATATTGACAAACAACGAACCCATGTCCAATCACAACCTGCCTTAACAAGCAATATATGGCCAAGGAGATATCTAATGGATGAGAATAGAAACACTGCTGAACTGGGCATGTGCTTAGAAGAGAGGAGGAACTCAGTATATATACATGTATGGGACAAGTGGTGGGACGGGTGTTGACACTATGAAGCAACGCAGTGCTTAAAATCAGATATTTGAATATGTGATAACATAAAATGGGAACTATATTCAATTGACTGTCATAACAAGTCTTAAATAAGTCACAAACAAATATCAAAATTGTGTACCATCAAATCATATATGCAAATGGAAGTAAAATATGCATAAACAATGTAGACATGACATTTACCATCACAGACAATTTTTAATAATCTTATAAGGTTATAGTCACATATTTTTGCCAAATGTAGTTCTTGTGCTCTAATCAATTTTGTATACCAGATACTCATTAACAATATATAGAACTATTTCAGCGTTGCAAATAATGAAGGAGGTTATATCATATGATAAAGAGACCCTATAAAACTTAGATAAAAAGGTAGCAATGCAGCAATTATTATTTAGAAGGACTACGCAGATAGTATTGGCTTTAAATAACTCTCCATTATGTATCATGAGAACTACTCTAAGCCAATATTTCGATCAACGTTCATTTTTGTTGTCCGGTCATTAACTACCAATTAAATTCAGACTGACTCAGGGCAATCACCAATATGATGGATTGCTGTCTGTCTGTTTTTGAATTTAAATCGCAACCCAGTAATTAACCTTCAATGAGATAATGATAGGGTGTAAGGTGCTGTAATGATTATTAACCATTTGTTAATTGTGCACCATGGCTATTTTAATCTGACTATACTCTGGAACAGTTTAGTCGATTAAAGAGATGGGTCGTCAATTAACATGAAATATATAGCAGCCAGGTTCTATTGTTGTTAATTGATATGAAAAAGTATTATTACTAAATCGCAGGCAACTCATAGATATGCAATACCCCTAGGCTTCCCCGGGATACCTTTATGTCATTTGTAATATTATTCCAGATATCACATCAAGAGACAACTTGTGCTCTATGAGCAGAACTGTGTTTTTTCTGCCACAAAATGTACCCCCATCACTGACAAATGTCCCCTCAACACCCATGCTCTTAGTTGGTTTGAGGTGTAAACACCTCAATTTGAATAAGTTCAATCAAAGCCTGATCTAATCAAGTTCATAGAGAACTGTTATATTATTAAGTTAAATGATTGAAAGCAGCCAAAACAAGTCAACTGTAACCTGTTTCATTACGCTTTATCAAACTGGATTGATCTGTGTTCCCATTCCACTGATTAACTTCCATGCATGTATATATTATGTGGCCTTATATATATGCTTCTAGTTGGTTTGTATTATTTGTTGTACCTAGAATTCTGTGCTATTATAAATGCATGTCTGATATTATTTAATGATAAGTAAATGATTATAGCACAGAAGCAGGTAATAGGGGTACTTTTGATTGCCAACTAGGAATTGATAAACAGCTTCAACCAGATGCTGTACTGTCAAGAGGCAATTGCCTGAAAAAAACTAGTCAGACACTCCAGGAATGTCAACATTTTCTCTGTACCAATCATATTTCTTCATGGTATGGGAGTAAGCTAATTATATGTGTTATGGTATCTACCCATATTAGTATCTTGTATAGTTATCGTCTCTCCAAGGATATAGCATGAATACAGTATAATAGAACTCATTGGACAGTATAGTGGTTACTAACTTTCTTCATTTTGCAAATGTAAGTAATAACCATAGGGCAAACTTCTATAATCATAACCTAAAAATGATTAAACATTGCAGTGGCCAATGGGAACAGCTCGAAATGGAAAAGAAAGTTGTCAGATGTCAAGCCTCAACATCAGAGAGGGTCAAAATTGCCTTAACTGGTCAAAACTAGATGTGAAGCGCAAAATCCACCTTGTCCTACCAAACCTAAAAATGAGCAATAGATTCATGAAAATAAATGAACAATTTTAGAGACTTATAATGTACAGAAAAGGATAACCAATGCGAAACTTCTCAAAATGACGAGAGTTATATCAGTAAGATCAGTTGTTTCCAAGATCTCCACGTAGCTGGAATTCTAAATGGCAGTTCAATTATCTTGAGGAAAGAGGAGGGAATTGGAGCCAATTACAGAGAGAGGTTTTTCTACAAGGACCTTCAGAATAACAGGATGTAAAGATGTCTCTAGCTTAATAGACTGAAAGGCATAGAAAATGTACAGGAGAATTTGATACCTGTTTTCTTCATATGCTTACTCATGATAAACCTAATTTCAGGTCACACAATCCAGGCGACTTAAGTATGGTGATGTTGTTTTTGTTGTTGGTAAAACATCTTTTTGCAAAAAGCTCTCTTGATAGAGGAAGATTTTCAGCTGAAAGTCAAAAGTTAATTAGACAGATAGTTAATCCAGGGAAAGAGTTTAGTATGATTCAGTGATATTTATGAACTATAGGTATAGAGTCAATAATAAAACAGCCTGATATATGATTATCTCAGTGCCTTTTAAGGTGCTGTGTCAAAGCATTTAGCCTATTCCACAGCAGAGTACCAAGGTACAGTGGACTCTTGGCGTATATGTCCTTTTTTGCTCACACATTATTTTCAAGCGGATTTTGTCATCCCCTCTCACTACACGTGGGTGTCTTAGGACATTCTCAGGGCCTATTCATCTCCTGTTCAGTTGGCACGGTAGTTGTCTTGTCTGGGTTACATCCGTTTTTGTGACTTTCAGGCGTAGGTAAAGCTGGTTGATGTCCACCCCCGGGGGTCTCTGATGTATTCACAAGTGTGTAGGCCATTGTTATGAAGAGATTGTTTCTTGCGCACAGCCGGAATTGGTCCTCCACCATTTATATATTGTATACTTCTTATCGTTATGAGTCATATGACAGGTATGTCTACATCACAGACACCGGAGCTTTAGACATTTTCTCTATACCTGTGCGTAAATAACCAGATGACCTGCTTTTCTTCAGATATGTCTGCCCATGTATGGGAAGGACCAATGTCTGACAATGAGCCTTTTATCTATAACAGGTAGTAAGCCATATATGCTGGTAGCGCGACCTACCCACGCGAGGTGGAGAACTATTAATTATATATCCCCAGACACTACATGCAAGCAAAGAAAGTCTTTCTATAAGGCTTCTAAGAAATGTCCTTTTACACCGTTTTCTATCCTAGCCTTAGGCTGAACCATTTAATCAACAGTTCCTGAAATGGGCACAACACCCACTCAAATTCAACTAAGTGACAGTGGGAAGTAGGTCTTACACAATTTGCCTTGCAATACAAATTAGTGTTTCCTGCAGAAATTGGATATCAGTCCCTTGGGTATATTTATTGTCCTTTAGATGGTATTATGCAATAATGTTTGATGAGCGGTAATGCCCATTTAGTTGGTGTTTGTCTGAGAGTAAAAATGAAGGATGAGGGGTTCAACTATATCATGTTTCGTTATTATTGATCTGACTGCCATATTAAATTGCAGATTAGACTGAGGATTATGTCAATAGGGGCGCTGAATGAGACACGTTACAGAGCTTATACCCTGTGAGTGGGTGGACCTTACATCCGGGTATGTGAAACTGATACAATTACAGAGAGATATTTTCATTTGACTCATTGGTAGCAAATCTGTTGGAAATAGGTGGTAAAGGTAAACCAACTGAGACAACATTGGTATGCTGGAGCGCCTGGAGGCAGTGAGAGGACCTCCTAGAAGAAGGGATCTTTCATTCAAGCGATGCTGCCCAAATACAACACTTATAATCACCAGATATGGACCAAAGTTAAATAATAAACTGTGCTGCTGCAACCCCAAGTAGGAGAAATAAATGTATTGACTCAGAATTTTACTTGTGTAGAGTTTGTCTATATGTAATTCGATTAAATAAGGACTCGAACTGCTGTTTTCATGTAGAGATGCAAGAAAACAGGGTTTATTTCGTTCTCCTGTACAACAATGCTAATCCTTGATGTATATGGGATTCGATCGGTATGTATATGCGGCTTTCGATATCTTTCTATGTGATACAGTCAGAGACCTGAGAAGGTCTGCCAGAGCAAGGGGGTGAGGACAGCTTATATACTGTTCGCCTCCGATAGGGGTGCCCCCTGGCTCTGGCCGCCCGAACTACCTTGTAGGCGTTCGACTATCGTAATAAAATTAGTGTCCCTACACCACCCCCCCCAGACAATACATACGCTTATTCTTTTAAATATATATACAATTTAATATAAACTCATACAACTGAGTTTATTTTAGTGAAGCGTTATGTTACGTCGTGAACACAGTAGGGTCTATAAAAATATACAAAACTAATATTATGTACACAGGTGGTAATACATCCGAACGGCTAGACACATTTCGAATTATTAGGGACACATGTATAATATACATACAAACATATACAGAATAGCGACTAGAACAACTTGACATCTCTCATGATTAAAAAAAACAGGCAACAAAAAAAAATTTGAAGATCCGGGCAGCCATCCTAACCTTTTTTGGACATTGGTTAGGCACGAAGTTCCATCCTTTCGGAGGAACTCGGGTGTTTGGTGCTCTCCTCTTCAACAGCCGTCCTGTCCCGAACTGGACAGGCACGTTCATTCGAACGGGTTAGTGGTGCTCTCCTCTTCATTTTTCGTACTGCTGTCTCTGTTCTGACTGAACAGACACGTTCTTCCGAACGGGTGATTGGCGCTCTCCTCTTCATATGTCCGGTCACCCGATTTCATCCTGTGTACTCCTGTTACCGCTGTTCGATTGTTCAGTAGACATTCATACCCCACCAACTCATTCTCTTTCGAATATCAATTCACTCATATGCTATCACTCCCGAGTTGAGGGCTCACCCTTCATCACCCTGGTTCTTTAGTAGTTCCAGAGCAGATTCGCGGGTGCCGTCCCACTCGTCCAAAAATACACCAAACACCTGCTGGAACTTGACGTTCATAGCCTCGTTCCGGTCATTGGACTCCTGCAGTCGTTTCTGAGCCAATGCAGTCTTTGATGCGGCTAGCTTGGCCTCGTTCCGGATTTTAGCAGTTTCGGTCGCCAATAGCGCCTCGTTCTCCTTCTCTAGAGTCATTCGGCAAGTGGCTTCCTGTTCAACCAGAGAGCGGGCGAATAGATTCGCCACCCCCTGATTATATCGGACAGCTAATTCCCTCTGAGACTCCTGGAAATTGTCCACCGCCTCCTGGGCTTGGGCACAAACCACTTTGTCACTCGGATCGAAGTAAAGATCCACCGGTCGTGTGCTCAGTCGGGGCCTATTGTCCGGAACCTGAGTCAGTTCAGGTTCGACACGTTGAGGAACCTTCTGTCCGCCTACTTCCGGGTAATCACTCGATGCCGGCGTAGGGGCCGGTTCTTTCCGATCGAACCAGGCAGGTGGCTTATCACTCTGCGAAGCTGATGATGCTGCCGAGGAAGGACGTGAGCCCGACCCCCCACTCATGGGTGACTGATACTCAGTCGAATCTTTCCTTTTCTGATTAGTCGACCTGGAGTCCCGAGCCACGGCCAGTGGCTTCTTGAACTCCGAGTTCTCAGGCGAATCGGATCGATGTTTCTTTCCCCTACCACTCGCCGGGCTACGGCTAGCCCGCCTTTTCTCATCTATTTTGGCTTTAGGTGGGTCACCCCGCCATTCGCACACTCTAGAATATAGCTCGTTCGACATCTTAAACTTGCCTCGAGCTCGCACTAATGCAACCCTCGCACACAGTTTGCCTTTCGTAGACTCGTGTACATTACAAAATGAGTCGGTCTTCACTGTGATCTGCTTGAAGTCCGACGGAATCATTCTATTGTACTCCATCATCACCTTATCGTGCAGGGTCATTACCTTCTCACGTGCTGCACTCAATCCGGGGCTGTGGCAGTACTTGAGATGGCGAACCATCACGCCCCTTCTCGGGGTAACACAACCATTGCAGGTTGCGCTATCCCTCTGTCCTTTGCAATTAGCACATTCGTAGACCACGGTGTGGTGAAAGTGCCTCTCGCAAAGATGGAGCAGGAACCGCATTCGAGTCGGATACGTCCTGTCCTTTCCTTTCTCTTCAATGCATATGGTGAACGGGCAATACCGCTCACCATCTTTCATATACCAACACAGGTATGCCCAGCGTAGCTTTGACTTCTGGTCTCTTATGTAGTAGCTTTCCGGATATTTAAGAATTTGGTTGAACCACTCATCATAGAATTCTGATGGCAAAGCATCGTCTTCGGTTTCCCGAAGCCAATCTTTGTCATCACTCTCATCGTTCATGTTGCGAGGCTCAGGGCAACCGTAAGCTTTCTTGCCCTTCGCGCACTCTTCAAACGAACCTGGAATGAAGTGTGCAAACTTTGCCTCACTATTCTTCCAGATTCGCTGTAGTCGTTCAGTGTCCTCCTCATCTTTCCCTTCCTTCTTCTCCTCTTCCTCCTCCTGTACCTCCTCATTCAGTGCTTCCTCATTCGGTACCTCCATTTCTTCCTCCGGATCCTTTTTGCTTGGATCCGGATCAGTCTCTGGAGGTTCGCCACCTGAATCCGGTCCAGACTCATCGTCCGGACTGTCCTCGGGTTCGGTCACTTTGACAGCCTTCTTTCCCCTCCCTCTGCCAATTATATTGCCTACTTTAGCAGTGGCAGCAGCCTGAACGGCAGCCATTTGTTCTTTCAGTGGATCTCCACTCGAAGGATCTTTCTTGCCGACTGCCTCGGTGACTTTAGTAACCACCTGCTTCGGCACAGTCATTTTAGTGTCTTTCTTACTCTCCCTCAACTTCTTCTTATCCTTCACCGACAGGACCGTGTGAAAAACACCCTGGTCACTGTCAGATTCGGTGTCAGTTAGGGTCTTTTTCCTTCCCCTACCCTTCACACTCTTTCCTTTCGTTTTCTTAGCACTGCCTTCCCCGTCAGTTTCGCTCTCCGTCGAAAGGCTACCTTTGGTCTTGGCCGCCTTGAGGATAGCTTTCCCCTTTCGGATAGATGCTAATCGTTCTTTATGTTTGGCCGCAGTCAGTTCTTCCTCTCGCCCGGGTACGTACGCCCGATTGGCGTAGGTCCCCTCTCGAATCATCGTGGAGATGACCTCATTCAGTTTCTCTTCCGGATCAGCACACTCCTTCAGGCGACAAAGTAATTCGTCCCCATCCAGAGTGTATAAACTCGGAACCTTCGGATTCTTGGCCAGTTCGACCCAATCGTCCTCATTCCTCGGTTCTTTCTTGATATCCGGTTCCCGGTATATGACATCTCCGGCAATGTCCATTCCAGTAACCCCCATCCCCGTATGATCGGTCAGTACATACGGGACATTCGGAAGGCGATGCTGTCGATGTGCGATTTCGCAATCGAAGATGGCCCTCCGGAACGACTGGCTCACTTGCAGTCTCTGGTGGCTGCATTCCAACACTTTCGTTCTCCTTTCAAGATTCGGACGTGGATGTTTACCTCCCGGCCGTCATACCGAGACTTGAACCCATCCAGATTCGGTTCGAGCAGCGGCTCGTCCGATCGTTCTAATATCTCCTCAATCTCCATTCCCATAGTGGTGTCTTCTTCTTCGGACGTATCCTCATTCAGTGCACTTTCTTCGATCTTTGTAACTGGCGACATCGCCTCAGTCTCCATGAATGTTTCGGACACCTCGTCGAGGGCCGATCTTTCCGAATGAGAGCCAGACGCCGAAGCCATCGTGACACTCACGTTCTCTCAATCGATATAAACTTGAATGACAGGTACCAGGACCCTCTCTACGGGCTCCTGGCTACTTCACCCACCTGCTATACACCGATATCACTTGAAACAGTCTTTATACCCTCGCTTTTTGTGCTCTGATACGCTTCCCCGTGCTCTGTCCGGCGAACCGTAAACAAATATGGCGGATCGTTGACCCGCGTCGACCTTTGCGCACGCGCGTCGGTCTCACGAGACACCGCGCATTCGGCGAGACTTCATTGTTTTCCCGCGCTTGCAAAACATAAACAATCAATCACTTCTCCCGCGCGTCAAGCATTACGATCAGGTAATTATAGCACTGATATCCTCACCGCCCCGTCGAATTCATCTCGAGTCATTATGGATTTAAATACGGATAGCAACTACTAATCCGCCGGATTACCCGTCCACCACCCACTGGCACATTCAAAGGTGAGTTTGTTGGATTTCTGGCTTCTGTCGTGATCATTCCTACATATAAGACAAATTACCAGGTTACCCCGATAATTATGACAACACTTAACTGATTACATCGTTGTGTTTCAGGTTAGGTGACAGCACCCCTCACTCTCAACCTAGGGCTGCGACGAACCCCCACTGGATTCTCTTTACAGCTGACATTCGGAGCGGTCTGCTTCCGTTCCCTCTTAGCCATGGAGGGAACAGTCCTTCTCTTCCTGTCTACACCTGCCGAGACATTCTTTGCTTTCTCCGATCTTTTTGGAGTTTGTTTAACTTGCACCGTTTCCTTCTTCACCTTCCTAGGTCTCCCCGGACCCCTCTTCTCGACTACTTTATCTAACTCCCTTTTCATTTCCTCCTGCCAATAACCAGACTGCAAATCAATCGTGCAAAACCATTCATTTCCACCAAGGGAATCAATGGTCTCGTCTATCCGGGGGAGCGGATACGAATTCTTCTTAGTCAGGCCATTCAGCTTCCGGTAGTCTATACAGAATCGGATACTCCCATCCTTCTTGGTTACCATACATACAGGACTACTCCAAGGACTGGTGCTAGGGGTTATTACCCCCTCCGCCAACATTTTCGTAATCTCTTCTTCCGCTACTACTTTCTTTGCCAGAGGAAGACGTCGATACGGTATCTTTACTGGGTTCGCCCCTTCCGTATTGATTGAGTGTAGGACCCGATCCGTTCGTCCTAGCGGCTCCCCGGGCCGCGCGAAGGCTGAACTACACTCAGTCAACATCTCCCTCAGGGCACTTTTCTGTCCCTCTGTCTGTACTCCGGACCTTTCTATTAATGCTGCCAATCCCTCCTCAATTCCTTCACAGTTCGGGACTAGTCCGTTTCCCTTCTCATCTCTTTCCTCCCATCATCGAGGGATTACTTGCGAACCGTTTGACGTCGTCTGTCATGTCAAAATTGAATCCGAATCCTTTCAAATACTCCAGACACGGATGACCTTGGGGAAGGTGGATCCCCCCGATCCTGGATAGTTCTTCTACCCAACCTTCCTCTCTATTGGTGATCGGTTTCCCTTCTTTGCTCTCCCTGGCAACTGTCTCACCAATACCCCCAGCCCCACATGTTTTCGGCTCATTAGCATTTCCCATGCTGCTGGGCGGATACATTACAGACTCCTCAATCGCGTTCGTATGGATTGTACCCTGGCATACTTTATTCGGGGCCGTCAGTTTGCCTTCACGGACAACCCCCTCTAATTTCCCGTCTCCTCTCTCTTTCTTTCTCTCCAAACAGGTTTTTCCGCGGTACATTCGGCTGCGAAATGTCCGGTCTCCTGACATCTGAAACACTTCACCGTTGCTCTATCCAGCTTCGGTCGTTTCTGATAGTCCAACAACCCTTTTATTTCTTCCATCATGGCCATCAACCGCTTTTCGTTCTCGGATAACTCCACCACCAGGGGGGTAGGGACTGATTTAGAACTTACCTCTACTGGCTTCTCCTTCTCAGGTGGTTTACTAACGTTTTTCTTCCACCGATTCTTCCTATCCCTCTTGTCGCCCCCGATGGCCGCAATTCTTTCTTCATCCGAACCATCATTCGAATCACTCTCTTCGGGGGTGGCCGCATGTGCGGACGCCACCCTTTGGTTGGGTACGAACCCAGCAAGTAATCGTTTCTTCTTTTCATGCTGATCTATAGCCAAGAAGAAATCTACCATTGAGGAACCTCGTCCCCATTCCTTCTGGACGAGTTCAGCATGGGACGGATCCCTCAGTCCTTTTATGAAGTGGGTGAATAGTTCATCTAAGAAATATTCATCATCACGCCTCCAATAAGGTCGGGCCTTTTGCAACAACCGTTGAAGCTCCAGACCGAACACTTTCGGAGACTCCTTTGGTTTTTGCGTTCGTACCTGGAACTCCGACCAAGGATCATTTGCTGACAATACACCAAAGATATGTGTGGCTGCTGCCACCAATTGGTCGTAATCTCCGGATTCCCCGTACGTCTCTCGCCAATCATCTACCGCTATTCTTCCCGGACCTTCACTCAACCATTTAATGAGGGGACCCAAGGAAGCCTCCTTGTCCCACCCATGGTAACGGTTGTCGTCACAAAAGTCTTGGTAGCTTTCCTTCCAATTCTCTCCATTGAAACGCCGGGGAGTCCGAACAGGCTTCCGAGCACTGTTGTGACTCCATACCAACCGGTCCGACTGCCTCCGGCTCCATTCCATAATTTCAGACTCATCCTCCCTGGTTCGACTACAACAGTCTATCCCCATCCCTTGTATACAAGGATCGGATTCCACTATTGCAGCGACCCTCGGGCCCATTAATGATCGTTTTGTCAGTCTACGTGGGGCAGGGACTGGTTTTGGTATCCCTCCTCTTGGATTGGGCTGTGTTCGATCAGGACTAGAGGGGTAGCCTCCATATGAACCGGGGTCCGGCACAGTCCCCATTCCTCCTCCAAGGTTAGACCCTGGGTTAGGAACACCGCCGGCTCCCTCGCTTGGATTTGATCCACCTCCCTCATTATAGGACTGATGTCCTTCGTTCGAGCCGGCTCCGGGAAAGGGTGCCCGGTAGTGGTAGGTTATATTATATATCGGTGGGGGTGGTACCGTATAGTTATGTCCTGCCAGTGTATCATCCGCAAAGGGATGCAGTGAGCCGTAGCTATGATTCATTCTTTTGGGTGGGATCTCACTCGTAAC
Source organism: Harmothoe impar (assembly GCA_947462335.1). Classification (NCBI taxonomy): domain Eukaryota; kingdom Metazoa; phylum Annelida; class Polychaeta; order Phyllodocida; family Polynoidae; genus Harmothoe; species Harmothoe impar. The sequence continues at coordinate 71,109,433 of OX381710.1, read as the reverse complement.
ATCATGGGTACCAGAGATCTCCTTCTCCTCCGTTCCCCCATACGTTACTTTACGGTCGGCGTCATTCGGGACAGTCCTCCCGTGGGTTCATTCGTACTTACCGTCCGCAACTACCCCCCGTGTTTTGATTGGCTCCACGGTGGTCAAGATCAGACTAGGGGTGGACGCGACATGCTTTGGTAGCCGGCCTCCCTCATTCGTGGGTTCTTTGTTACGAACCTCTTCTGCTTTGCGGATCTCCTCCATCTGACTCTGGTAGGCCAGATAGGTGTCATTCATTTCTTCTTTCTTTTTCTGAATAACCTCGAGGTCCGCTTTCATTTCACTTCGGGCCTGCTTCAAGGCCTCTCGTTCTTGCTCAAACTGTTCCCTCAAGGCCTGGCCGGATTTTTCTTCTTTCGAATAGTCCGCCTTGATTTTCTTTACCCTCTGGGACTGTCGCTCGATCTCGCTTTCGTAGGTGTCCCGAAGATCACGACTTCTACGAGCCTCCTCTCTGTCTTTCTGGAGTTGCGTCTGTTCTTCTGTCAGGGTATGCTGGACACATTTCACCTTCTGTTGAACCTTGGCCAACTGAGAAGTTTCGAGTGCCAATTGTTCACTGATATATTTTCTGTCGGCCTGTATTCTGGCTTTTACCTCCTTCATTTCTTCGGCTTCTTTCTGGTTCTGGGCGATTACCCTGGCTTTTTCATCTGCCAGACGGTTCAGATCCTCATTCATGGCCGTGTACCGATTCCTCATTTCCTCTTCCTCTGCTTTCAATTTCTCGCAGTAGGCATCATAATCAGGGATCTGTCGGCCTCGCCTGGACAGATCTCTTTCCATATGTCCGAGGTTTGGTTCGGAGGGAAGTGCGTCCGCCCATGGGTTCCCTCTGAACGGATTGGTATTCGGAATCGTTCTTAATGGAGTGAATTCTCCTGGAGTTCGAAAAACCAAACTCCTCTTTCGAGACCCTTTCTTGTCCGGGGTGTGCATCCGTGATGCCACATTCCAGACTTCGTTTATTTGGGCCACTGTGAGATCCAGTTCCCCATCCTCCAGTTCGGTCCCGGATCCTTCATCCCCCCTTTTTCTTGACTGAGCCTCCGCCAGGGTCAGTCCGCTATCTCTTTCATGAAAATCCTGGTCAGGGCACCAGTGTAGAGTTTGTCTATATGTAATTCGATTAAATAAGGACTCGAACTGCAGTTTTCATGTAGAGATGCAAGAAAACAGGGTTTATTTCGTTCTCCTGTACAACAATGCTAATCCTTGATGTATATGGGATTCGATCGGTATGTATATGCGGCTTTCGATATCTTTCTATGTGATACAGTCAGAGACCTGAGAAGGTCTGCCAGAGCAAGGGGGTGAGGACAGCTTATATACTGTTCGCCTCCGATAGGGGTGCCCCCTGGCTCTGGCCGCCCGAACTACCTTGTAGGCGTTCGACTATCGTAATAATATTAGTGTCCCTACACTTGTTTGGGAGGAAAAGCCTCCATAGCTTCTATAAATTATAAAACATTGTGGTGGTCATCATTCCTACAGACCTAGATAGGTATTTATGGATGGCATGCTAAAACTTGCTCTGACAGGTCACTTAGACAGCTCTGACATGCTATTCTGATTTGTGTTTCAAAATAACAAAGGTGATAACACATGAATACACTCTGTAGTTGTTATATTGTCTTAGTGTTGCTTTGTGAGCATATTTATTGAAGCCAGCCTGAAAAGGGCCACCGATCCAAAGAGAAAGGTAAGCGTTTTATGACCATATTGAGTCCTCACATATATAGGCATTATGTAGCAAAAGCCTTAAACATCGTTTAAACCCTTATGAGTTGCATCAGTAGATAGAGTCATAAGTAACCCTAAGAAGATAATTACCAAGGATAAGTAGGTGTAAACATCTGATCACATTATTCACCTATTATTATAGATGATTGAAGTGAAGCTATATTGAGGGCTCAGCACATTCATAGAAATATGAAGTACCGTATAAGCCTAACTCGCATATAAGCCGCACGCCTACTATGGGACTATCCTATAAGCCATACCAACAATCAGATTTTGGTGATTTTGTAATATACTATATGAGCAAAAACTCATATATAAGCCGCACCCTGACTCTGTGTGCATCCTATAAGGCATACTGGCGATCTGATTCACATACAAGCTGGGGCCTATACACAAGTTTTTACGGTAGACAGTTTGGTTTCCAGTTTCCTAAATAGTTTGAAGGAGATGGGGGAGCATATGTCACAAAAGATACTCTTGGTACAAATATATATTAGCTGTGTATGGATATTTCAGCGTTCCTAAAAGATCGGAGTTGTTCATCCATTACCCGTCAGAAATAACAAAGCACATGTCCTACATGGTCAGCACCGTGCAGAAAAACGACCCATCGTACCAAAGTTTAAGTTCAAAAACATAGCTTGGATCTGTTACATTTCTGCAGGCAGAGAATTGTCTGTATTATAAGCTGACACATCTGGTGTCAATCAGATCTGCAGTAGTTTCCTGGATGGTCAGATAAATATGACAAATGGAAAACAATGCCATGGGTCCCCAAGAGATTTGATCTGGTTGTAGCTCTATATGAATGTGTTTTAAAGTGTACGAGGATTCCCTGCGTCACTAAATTATGCTGGATAGGATTGAAAGCTTGGGATATTAATGCCTGGAGCGATGAAAGTAGAAAACATAATAGTGCTGTATGCAAAACAGTAGGTGTTTTGAAAATGAAAAAGTATATCCCCACTTCATTGATCTATCATGTTCACACATAGCAGATTCAAACACTATCCTTTTTGTTATTGCTGTATGATATTTATATCATCACCATGGCGGGAATACAGTCATGAATCACCAAACAGAAGGGGTGCAGAGACGACAAAGCTTGCCCGCGCACTGGTCAATAGTAAGGATAATAAGCTAGATACAATATATACCCATCCCAAGCTTTTCAACTGCACTCAAAAGAAAACATAAGTTTAAAATGTAATATGCTAAAAGAAAGAAAAGGCAGATCTGTTTTATATTCAAAGGGAAACATACAAAAAGGTTTGTGCACACTCTTTTTGCTATTTAATGCATCAGAGACTGCTTTTGCCTTTAGATATTCATAAGGGAGGAGGGGCTTGTTATGCCACCATTCTCAATGGAACACAATGAATTGAACCAGATTAATCCCACATGTCTTTTGAGCATTAGAGGCATTAATCAATCAAAGTAAATAATATAGTCTTCAAAGCTAGCGGACTGTACGTGGTAGGGATGTCCCCCAAGGAAGGGCAGATAGTCAACATTAGTGTAGGGGTGGCCCCCTGTGTATTTAGGGTCTGTCACTGCTCGACCAGGATCCACAAACGTCCTTCTAAGGCTGTGTCTCATGAGTTTGTAACACTTGAAACGTCTTTGACCTGTGTCGTCTTTGACCGGTGTAGTCTTTGACCAGCAAGTTTTAAAATGGCTGAAATGGGAGCTATGTACACAGAAATGCCGGGAAATTTGTAGTATATAGTGTTAAATATCCATTACTGTATTCGATGTAATAAGCGCACACCCCCTAATAAGCGCACACCCCCCGTTTTTGGCAGATTTTTATACTACAAATAACTAAAAAATATCTCAATTTTTGACTCCAATTAAAGTCTTAACTACTAAAAGGTGTCCATAATATTTTTTTAAGAGCACTGTGCGCTTATTACGTCGAATACGGTAACCCTTCCCCCATGAAGTTGACTTGAGGCAGCAAGTTTGGAAAGTAGTATATATTCCTCATCAGGCTGAGTGGATATAAATGTCCCTCTGCCTCATAGCCCCTTAAGGTCAGTGTTCTGGTGAAGGTCATTTGACGAAGTATGCGTCACCTATAGATACTGCAGTGAGTTTTTAGAGATCAGCGACAGATTGCTGAGGCATTAGCAGCCTGCCCCCACTGGCTATACTTTTCTTTGTAGGAAGATGACCATGAACAAAATTTAAGGCAAAATACTTAAGGCAACCTCAGTATGGGATTAGTGTCCCTTGATAGTCTCATGTGTAGAGATCAAATCTCCCCTGACTACCTCTCCAAATTCAGTAAGATGTCCGATGGGTAATGGTCATGGCAGTCCTTGAGTCACTGCATGGGCCCCAAGTGCAGCTTCAGCAGAGGGATGCCTCCTTTGAAGCTTTCTGTAGACACCAAAAAGGCATGCAGGAATCTTTCACTCACTGTTTGCTGCACAATAATATTTACCTGACATAGTCAAAGGGATGGGCATAAAGTAATGTGAATGAACAGTCCTTTTCACGGCCAGCATTGGACGGGGAGGCAAAGTAGTAGAGAGGGCTGCTCTTTGGAGTACATGTGGAGGAGCTCTCTGATATCTGTTATGATTACATCAGTAAAGCTTCTAGCTGTTTGCAATAGTCTGTGGGGAGGGGCTGTATGGTGACACAGGATCCAAGTCCAATCTGAACCTGGGTCAACAAGCTCTGGCAGCAGAGAGACATGCAGGAGGAGCAGCGAAACATGGCTGAGCTAGGTACATTTAAGGGACAGGTGGTACTCTGCATGTGTGAAGCATGTGGGGGCGGGGGGGGGGGGGCTTAAAACTACAAAGCAACTCTGTGCTGAAATCTCATCTGATGAGTGTGTGATAGGATGAGAAGAGAACTTTATCAGATGGATGTTTGGCACAAAGTCTATTAGGTTCTAGAAAGACAATTAGATATAATACTGCCATCAAATCTACTACTGTGAAATAACCTTGAAGAGGCACTATGAACTGTCACAAAAATGCTACCTTCGTAGCAAACAGCATTCAGTAGGCCGAGGCAAATAAACGACTATTGGCTTTAAATATCCCTCTATTCTCATTAAGTGGCAAGAGGACTACTCTGAATCTCTACGCCAATATTTCTGTCAGAGCTTATTTTTGTTGTTCCGTCATTAACTACCAATTAAATTCAGGCTGACTCAGGGCAATCACCAATATGATGGATTGCTGTCTGTCATTTAAAGATAATTGAAATTGCAGCTCAGTAATTAATCTTCAATGAGATAACGATGGGGTGTAATTTGCTGTAATTATCATTAACCATCTGTTAATTGTCCACCTTGGATGTTCAGATCTGACTATACTCTAGGACAGTTTAGTTGCTTAACCCTTTATGGACGCCATGACACCTTAATGCATCCTGGTCATCACAATGCATGCATGCAGCCCTGGTGAGTAACTCGCCAGGGCTGCATGCATGCATCATGCCAACCATACAGGGTTGAGACACCCCCGAAGGGTCGGTGTAATGCACCAATGTAGCGCCGGTGAGTTACTCACGGGGGTTGCATTGGTGCATCATGACGACAAATGTCATCTTAAGGATTAAGGAGCTGAGACATCAGTTCACATAAATGATTTTGAAGCCAAGTCCTGAAGTTGTTAGACAATCTCAATGCTTTCTACTTAATCATAGGCAACACATGGATCATGAATATGAAACAAGAACTTTTTCTACCCTACTAATTTATTCCTTTGCAGCTGTCTCAAATAGTGACCTTTTAAGTCTCTATATTCTACAAAGCAGATGTTAAAGACTGCCCCAATTCCTGCTTACTACAGACTATCAATTAATTTACATACTGATGTATGGCGCACTAGGTAAGTTGTATAAAGCACAATAGTGACCTTAAATGAATAAAGTTCACATCATTACTGATGTAAACCAACTCTCTCAAACTATTACATTATGAATATAATATATTGAAATTATTTTGATTAACAATTCAATTTGAATAATCAAATAAACAATAAAAGTAGGTCTATATTTAAAGTTTCGCAATTATGTGCACATCTTTTGAGTTGACTCATTATAAATTTACTGTATTTAGCATCAAGGAACAACTTATGTTTGAGAGTAAATATAATTTGTGAAATCAAATTCTTCTATCCCAATGGATTAAGAAGCTGCTCATGAAAGTAATGTATAGATCAATAGCTTGGAAGGCAGAGGTAATTACAAGTTGAAATGACAAAATACAAGAACCAGGTATGGAACGTCGGTGAGATAATTAAGTTTAGTTCTAGTTGAATTGTAAAATCTTTCCAATCAGCTTGATTGAAATAACTCTTGATCAAATCACCTAATAATAGAGGCATCTTATAAATATTTTTAAGTTAAACGATTTAAAGCAGTCAGAACAAGTTGATTGCAACTTGTTTTGTTATATTTCATCACATTGGATTGATCTGCGTTCCTGTTGTACCAATTTACCTGCATCAATGTATGTATTATGTGCACTTATAAATTTCAGTATACCCTGTTTCACTAAATTCTCTTTTCCAGGAAGTAATTGCCTGAGATGGAAATATCAACCTTATCACTAAACCATTGATATTAATGGTATTAAAAAGCAGTACATTGGAGGTGTGTTGCTTACCAATACTGATATGTGACATATATTGTTTCCACCATCGGCATGGGACGATGCATGAACACAGCCCTACCTAGTTATTCATTATGTTACGGCCACCAAATTAATGCCGTATTTCCTGGGTTATCTTGAAAATACATTGAGTGACGCTAGGCCAAAAGAAACGGTTTGTTTCAGGTCACCCTAGGGACCCTATCAAAACAGGGCCGAACCCACATTTTTTATGCAATTTTGAAGAATTTTCCTTATTTTTACCTTTTTTGGGTAAATTTTTGGGTCTTCAGATAGTACTTTCATGTTATAATTTTTTTTAATCCAACCTACCGACCCTACATTTTCTCTGCCATATTACCTGAAACAAACCTTTTTTTTGTCTTATCAGGCCCTACTGTGTTAGGTTAAGGGGACTTTCTTCTCTGGCTGCTACTCTTCACCTACTCAATAGAAATTAACTGTTCCATGAATTAACACTTAATTTCTGTTTAAATCATGATTGTCGACTGAAAGTAAAAAGTGAGATACATTGAAATTTCTTGGAAAGGCTATGATTTGATGCAGAGCCTGCAATCAACTTCAATTCTTCTTTCTGCCTGGTGTGGTCACTAACAGCAGGTTGTTACCCACATCCAGGGTACCCCACAGCCACACACGACTAACCTAGCTCACGTGATTGCACCGACAAGCTTTTACAGTGAGTCTTAAGCAAGTCTTACAAATGTCTTACTGTCTAAATAATACTAAATACGCCACTGTATATGCTATCTTACTCTAAGTCTGCCCCCCCCCCTTACCCCCATTTTTTCTTTTCTTTTTTTCCCATTCTTTAGTAACAGTGGAACCCCAATTACATATATTATTACTATTTGTAAGACTACACAAGAACTATATAATATATAATAGTCGCGCCATGTATAATATTATTAAGACGCTAAGTAAGACTGGGTTAAGACTCACTGTAAACGCTTGTCTGTGCACTTGCATGAGCTAGGTGCCATCTGCCACAGCCACACACAGCAGTCCAGCAGACAGCCATTTACCCCCTGCTGCTGCTGTCCTAAGTCTAGGACATCTCCTCCTAGTATACTCATAATAAAGACGGTTGGTAATACGGCCAGCCGTGAGTTCACCATTGGTAGGATATCCATAGGTAAAACAGGTTCTTTACTTTTATTGATCTGTAACAATAAAATCTGTTTAAGATGTCTGGTTTATTTCCAAAATAAAATTTGCAATATTTAAATGTTTCCAGTTGCCCAGCCATACCAACCATTTCTGCAGCTTTCCATGTGCACAACAGGGAGGCCAACAAAACGTGCTGTAGAATAGACTGTGTGAGTAAAAGTATTCTTGACATTAATGGTCTTTGGTTTTGCAAATGTTGTGTGATAGCCAAACTTGAGATTTTCATAGGCATTATCTAAACTGGAATAAGAAATTCATGAACATGAACAAATTGACAAACTTGTAATGTATACAGCAAGTAGGGTAATTACAAAGTTCCCAAAACACCGAGAGATAATATGAGTAAGATGAATGATAGAAACAAGATCGTACAGAAGCTAGAATTCTAGATGGTAGGTTAATGTTGTGGAGACCAGGTGAAGTAGGCTTGGGCAATTAGATCCAATAACTGAGAGAGTTTTTCCACTAGGACTGTCAGACAAACAGGATGTACTGATGTCTCTACCTTTTAAAAAATAAAAGGCATAGGAAATGCACAGGAGAACATGATAGGCCTACTCTACATAAAGCTGCTCATAATACACCCATATAAGGAGGAGAAAAATATCCCACACGCACAGGTCCTAATATGGGGACTGGCATGTGCCCCTATTTATCTATTCCAATCCCCAAATGTTCAGGTAATACAATTCCTAAAGATTAATGTACCTCATGATAAGTTGCTGGTGGAGCATCCTAATAAATAGCGACTAAAGGCTAACTAAAATAGTGTTTTTTTTGCCTGAAACGCTGAATATTGTGTGTGAAAAAGACAAGCACAGACCACAGCACATACACCATCAGTTATGCTGCCGGTCGGTGTGCAATAATATCATACACGGGGCTGCAGCTTGACTGGAGGAGGTCCCCCATGTTCACATTAGTCCTGGGTCACCTGCCCTGCTGCCTCCGGGGGCTCTTGTCACTCACCAGTAGGAAGGGTCATGATTATTATGACCTTTCTACTTCCTGATGGGCTTCCACTACCAGTAACAAGGAGCTCCTGGTTTATCTAATGTGTGTGGCCAGGGCTCACCTCCCCTGTTACCACCTGATATGACACTCTGCTCTTGTCACGGATCATGTGACATCCAACCTCCTTCCTGATTGGCTATCACTGACAAGGTTGCCTGCTGATCATGATTCTGTTTCACCTAGTTTGTTTGGTCTGCTATAAACCAGCCCCCCAATCCACTGTCCTCTTCCTTGGCCTTTATATATTATGTCCTTTATTTCACACAACCAAGCTCTAGGCAGGTGAGGTGGTGAGTGACCTGCCATATTGACTTCATTGTTCCGGCATTCCAGTGGGGTTGGGGGTGAGGTGATTTGTATTTTTAATAATTAGGTATATCAACTATTATTATAAACCCCCTTCCTCTATACAGGTACTTATCATAACAAACACATGACAAACTCAAGTCCTAGGTTTGGGCGTACTTTGACATAGGTTCACCTTTCGCAGATCGCAGTGACCAAGTCCAACTCCTAGGTGGCAGGTCCATTCCAGTAGTGTTTATAGCAGAATAAGCACGTTTATGCTCACGGTTATATCTATGGGTGAGCTGTATAGAAAAAATGCAATTACTAACTCCTCATTATCATGATGTTATTTCTCTATGAAATACATGATATGATACTAGAACTACCTATTTTACAGAAGTGTTATTTCTTAAGGTTTAGATGAATTGAAGCTATATACCTTAATAGTTGTTCAGGATTTGGCACAAGCAGTCAGAGAGTATTAGATCTAGATTAGATAGGTAAAACTCTAATTGGTTCAGAGGGTAGACTTTTTAAAAGTAGTTGTTTTGGTGAGTTTACATGCGAGGACACGGCTAGCAGCTGCCTACAGAGATACCTACTTATATACAATTAAACATATTTTGAAGAATAAAAAAACATAAAATAAAGGCAAAGGACCATGGTCAGAGGACTTTTGGTATTGTTCCCCCCTCTGTTGGGCTGGGGCGCATCCCACTCAGCTTGCAGCTTCGTGTGATACTGCCCCAACCCCACATTGGGGGGAACGGTACCAAAATATCCTCTGGCCATTGGCCTTTGTCTATTGATCTGGTTATCTGTGGATATTTCATCACAGAGAAATGTCAACTGAGAGTTTTGTTACGGTTGTAACTCTCAGATGGAGCTTGGGCTGTCTGAGAGTTACGGACAAAAGAGCCAGTTTTCTATTGGTTATCCTTATGTCAACCAATCATGTAGATTTCTACATCCGATCAATACATGCCTTAAGTGACTGTTTATGCTACTTAAAGACTTAATTGGATGAGCTGAAATATACAACCAGGTAATTAAGGCCATGTCTAGGCCAATCAATATTGGGTTTCAAGGGAATGAAGATCTTCTGCCTTCTTTCACACTACCACCATCAAAAATTCAATTCATGAATCAATTATACTACATATATATGATGCTACTCATTGATTTATGAGTCTGTATATTGAATATTAAACCCAGGGGAATGCGAGGCAAAATCACCTCGCATTTGAACCAAAGTTTCCTAAGCCTACTGGACACCTCCGGTCTATACCCACAACGCTAGTGCCCGTGGGTATTGCAGGCTATACTACTGAGAGTTGTGCTGTCCGACATCCGGAGACTACGTGCATTGTGAGCATACACTGATATTCCTAGGCTCCCTATACAACCGATCCCTTAGTCACTAGTGCCTTACCTAGTAAGTCATTTTTTGGCTCCCTATACGACCAACCTAGGTAAGTTATTATTGTCAGGTTCGTCAGTACTGACCAACCCACCTCAGTCTTTTACTTTCCAGGGGGAGCCACTGACTGGTCATCACAGGTGGCACAAACTTGTGGTATACAAATACAACACACTTATGATGAACCTAGGTGAGCCACTACTAACTGACCCCTCGGTCATTTTTGAATATAACTTTGCCATTGTGACTAACACTCATATGACCAACCTAGTATAGTCTGTACTGACTAATCCTTTCAACCTATTTATTCTGTCTGTTAGTCTGTCTGTGAGGCTTCCAGGTAATCCTTCATGCCCTTTTACCAAGTACTATCTCTCGGTCTCAGGCTCAGCCATTCAAAGATGAGAGATAGGATAGGAACATATCAGCGACTAATGTTTCTACCTCCTGTTTAAATCACATCCAACTAACCATCTCAATACCAGGTACTGTATCGTCACATATATATAGGTGCCCGCGTAGCTAGTTATTTGGGTACCCCTGCACCACCGGCTCCTGATCAAATCAGGCAGCTATTCAAGGCCCGGCAGTTATTGTTTTAGGGTCATGCAGCCCCCCACCCACCCACCCAAGGAAAAAGAGCTCATAAGGCATTTAATATTCATAGCAAAACCAACTTGTATTTGTAGTTATTATTTGAAACACATGCTAACATCCAGTGTATAGGACACACACTAATTGATCGGAGGTGGTAGATTCTTAAGCAAATAAAACCCCTACTACAGGGTATACAATGCAATAAGTAACACATAAAAACAGCCCCTTTGTAGTCATTGATGGAAACCCCGACACCTATTCAAGGGCCAGCACCTATTGATTTCAAACCCCTATTACCCCCAGCTCCTATTAAAAGCAGGCACCTATTTAAAACTCGGCACCTATATGCGACGATACAGTAGTCCTAGAGTAAACTCCATAAGTTTAATCCACAAATGATTTTAAAAGTTATAATAATCCATTATAAACATTGGCGGTCTAAAAGGAAAAGGAACTGAATCTTTCTATGCAAATACTGAATGAACAAGAAAGTGCAAGGTCTGATGGGGAGGAGAGAGTGAGTGTGTCAGGCTTTTTAATCTGTATGCAAATGTATACCAATCATTAAAAACATTTTACTTCCAAATATTAACTCCTAATTTACATTTCCAATGGTAATTCACCCTGTCTGGCGGTCTATGTATAATTGGATTTGTCCTAATTTCTCATACTTTAAAAGCCAGGCTGTATTCAAAAATCAGAAGTGTTTTATACATTTGCCATACCTCATTCTTAATGTAGTGCATTACTTAATATGGAAATATCTAAGCACAATATACCTCCATTAGCTACGGTGGCCGACAAGGTCCAGCCCCAAAAAGTACGACGTGAAAATAAAAATAAAAATTTATCATGTAAAAATTTTTTTTTTTGCGTCAAATTTCTCTAAAGTGATTTTTTTTTTTAAATTTTAGTCATCAAAAATAGTCGCTGTCAACTGTAAACTGCAAAAGGTGTTGCTTTCAACTGTCAACTTTTTCAACATTTCTCTAAAGTGTAAAAATGTAAACGATTTTTAGACATTTAGAGAAATGTTGAAAAAGTTGACAGCTGACAGCACTGATTTCCGCAGTTCACACTTGACAGCAACTATTTTCGATGTCTGAAAAAAATCTAAAATTTCACTTCTGAAATTTTATTTTTTTACCTGTTCTAAATCTTTTTTTAACACAGTATTTTTTTTGAGTGAGCCTTGTCAGCCACCATAGTACGTCCCGTTTGTCTTGTTTCTTCTTATTGTTAAACACTTAAAGCTGTGGTAGACTGGATGTATTTTTTTGTGTATTTCCCCTATATATAAAACGGCATTATTTGGGTGGGTACCAGCGAACCATTGAATTAGCCTGGAGGTACTTGACAGTACCAGATGAACCGAAAGAGGCTACCTAGAAATATGTACTAAATGCTAAGCTAACTCGATGATTTCTTCAATTTTGAATCAGATTAATATTTAGAGGATCTCACATGAAACAAGTTGTCTACCTTTAAAAGAAATTCTCAGAATCCAATTGCATTAAGATAAATATTATATTTAATGCATGTAGGCCTACTCTCGCAAAGTGTCTATGCCTGGCAACTAGAAAACGAAAAAAGCACAACAATCCGCCATTATCTTGGCCTACATAACAGCACTAGAATAAGATGATTAGCGAGTAATGATGATGAGGTACAATGAAATTCGAGAGTAAATACCCAGTTAATGTCCCCTGCATAGTATGAAATTGAAATACGATTAAATGATTGAGAATTCCGAGTCTAAACTTCTCAATCGGCGCTCCCCTCTTGATAGGGGCGGGGTCAAAGGTCAGGTCAGGGCACGTCACTAAGCGCCACTGCCATTGTTTCCCACTCACATTAGATGGACTGAAAGTGATGGAAATGGGGGGGGGGCGGGAGGATAGGCCCCAGGTGTCCGGGAGGATAGGGCCCAGTTTTCCGGAAGGATAGGCCTGTGACTTTGTATGAATTTATGTCCTGCAGTAGGCCTACTTTATTTTCTTCATAATCCAGTCGCCGAAGGCGCTGGTATGTACATTAAAATGTAACTTCCCGGGGTAATTTTATATTTATTTCACCTGTAAATATTTTTATCTTTATCACATAAACTCTGTGCTAATAATGTGATTTTGATCGTGAAAATTGACATAAATTCTTTATTTTATTTGGCATGACATTTAACATTTTAACCTGTGATTTGGCAAATAAATAAAATTCAAACCTTAGAAATCGATAATCCTACAGAAATGAGTACAAGATTGACAGACAGAAATGAAGTAGACAGACTACATTACCCGCACTAATGGGATTCCCAGATATGTTATCTACTCCAGTACAAGGATATTGTAATATCCGGTCTTGTCAGAAACCTTCATGAAATGACCTTTCCTGTTGTCCAACATGGATGTCAATAGGTCTCCACAGGTAATGACAGAGTTGTCTGTGTTAGGTGGGCAGAGAGATACACTTCTGAGGGCTCTGTGTCTGGATGCAGGGAGTTCACGACGGTTGGTATCTATATCTAGATGAGTTCATACAGCCAAAGCATTATCATGCTACATTAATGAAATTCTATTTGTACTAATAGAGTTCAAATTGTTGGGGACAGACTGCTGCTTTATAGCAGATTGATTAAGGCTATTATAATGCAAGAAGGACAAAAAGATCAATCATTTGGGTAAATTTTTTTCGTCAAATTTCTCTAAAGTGATTTTTAAATTTTGTTTGAGACATTGAAAATTGTCGCTGTCAACTGTCAACTACAAAAGGTGTTGCTGTCAACTGTTAACTTTTTCAACATTTCTCTGAAGTGTAGTTTTTTAAAAGATTTTTAGACATCGAAAAAAGTTGCTGTCAACTGTCAACTTCAAAATCGTTGCTGTCAACTGTCGATGTTGAAAAAATTGACAGATTTCCGCAGTTGACACTTGACGGCAACAACTTTTGTTTTCCAAATTTTTTTAATTTATTTTTTCACTTTAGAGAAATGTTGAAAAAGTTGACAGGTGACAGCACTAACTTCGGACTGTGCTGCCATCCAATGACTAGTGCTGGAATGGCAGTGTATTTGCAGGAAACAGCCCAGATATGCTGGAGTAATATGCAATGCACTCAGTACAGAGGTATTGAGTTCTGTTTGATATAAGAAAGCCTCACTGGAAATGGTTTCTCTTCTATGAAATTATGACTGCTATGAGTGAAAGCAGCCTCTCATTAAATCTATATCGGGAAAGTAATTGAATGCAGGGCTGCTTTAATACCTGTTGATGCTACTGACACTGTAGAGTAATAAGAGACACCCACAGCCGGTCTGCATGTAGGCGGATATATTTGTCAGGTTGTCTTTCAATTTAAGGGCCTTTACTTCTTGGAATATGTAATTACTATAGGGTGGTCTACTTATGCTGAAGTAGTGCTTTCTGCCATATCATCTTTCCCCTGTGGGAAAATAGAACCCGTTGATAAACTATGAGCGGTTCACAGACTGGGCATAACGCCCACACAAAATGACAGTGGGAAGTGGGATATGAAAATTTATGACATCCATAATTTGCCTTGCAATAAAATACAGTGCTTCCCATGGGACTTCCACCTCAGCCCTTTGAATACATTCACTCTTGGTTATTCTTGCATCAATAAGCCAGAAGCTTACACAGGTAACCCAGGAGTACAAACCGTACAGACCTTTTAACACGTGATAATGGCACCATAATGCCTTACCTGACACATATTGTGTATTATAAACCACTAAACCGATCCAGCAAAAGGACATATCTGAATCAAAATTAGATATGAATTGTTTCTGAATTGCTCTGAAAGAATAGTTTATGATACATCCGTTTTGAAGATTGTGAATGTAATATTTCTTAATTCTGTCATGTAACAATATATTTCTGGGCATTTTAACAAGCATATAATTATACGATAAAGCAAAATATAGAATTCAATATAGTAATTGCTTTCATAGAGGAGATACGCTAACAACTGTCATAGTAGAACTATATATTTTATATTCTTGGAGCTTTTATTCAAAACCAAAGGCAATAGAGAATGAGGCTAGCAGTAGATCACATGACCCTGCCTGCTGGTGTCAGGTGGCTCCCCCTGGGAGGCAGCAGGGGAGGTGACCCTCGTCTAATGTCAGCATATATTGTTTTACAAAACAAAATTTACTGATTTTTTATGTCATAGACGTTTTTTAACGTTATGGACCCCATTTTTTTACATCCCCAAAAATATGTAAATTAGACTAAATTTGAAGACAATAGCGTAGATTTGCTATTTATGCTGTTATTAACATAGGTTTTTAAACACTAATGTAAAAAAAAAATTAAACTTACTCATAACGTAATTACTTTCTGTAACAAACATTTTGCAACAGCCCCCCGGTATTTATAACTGTCCCATGAAGATTCTCTATGCTCACTAGCAAATAAAACAAGTAGTTAATGGGTTAGCGAAAATAATAGTCAAGCAACCAAATAGTAGCAGCAAAATATACATTGTCAATGTAAAGAGTCCTTATAGAATAGTAACACCATTTTGTGTTTGAGCAGATATTCCCAAATGCTTCCTGAGGGACCTTAAATATTTCATTTTCATGATTTCATTTTTATCAAAAATTTTATCAATCATAATTGAATTCTGGCAAAAAAAGCTACTGACCGAGAAATCATGCAAGCTTTATGTTCCGCCTATGTAGGACTGTGGGTTTCCCTTAATCTCTCCTCTCATTGATCACCTATATCATATGTTAGGGAACAACATTTGTGACCACACTCAAAAAGTAAAATTGTCTCCAGACTCTTCAAAGTGACGGTCATAAAATAAACGAGTCAAAAACTTGTCTAAGTGACAAGAAGTGTTATTTTTAGCTGGAGATAGAAGACCCACTTGGCATGTGAAAGCCCAAAACCCGACATATGCCTGCTCCAGATTCTTTTTCATATTTGTGGGATGGTAACCTGATAGGATAGACAACTTTTGACTCGTTTATTTTATGATAGTCACTTAGACGAGTCTGTTGGCTTTTTTAGTGCAGCATGTATAGAGCCATGCTTAATTTCAAATCTAAAACTGAGTTACATGTCACATGAATGGACTTATATGGAAAAGTACACCAATAAAACATGCATCCTGCCGCCCAACCAACCAGAACGGATACAATGCTTGTAGCACTGGTGATTTATACAAGATAATTTACTGAAAACTAGGAGATGTGAGTGAATTTTTTTAAAACTGAGTTGTGGATATAGCAAGGGATTCGTTATCTGTTAATTGTATAGAAACTTAAAGGTCTATAGATTTTTTGACTGCTAACTATTTGACATAGTTCCTGTCTTCTAATATCACGCATTGAAATATCCAAGTCAGTTATAGCACAATGCTGCTGTGCAGTGTTAAGCCCCTCCCTACCACTCCCCTCATAGTAAGGGCCTCATCTCTCCTTAACTCATGTCTAGCTCTGCTATGTTTATCTGCCCCTCCACAAGGTCTCTCTACCGCCTCAGCGTGTTGACCGAGGCTAAGATGGGGTGATATGCCGTGTCAGCATAAAGCCCTTCAGACCAGGCCCTGACATGTTATTTCCAACACCTCTAGAAGCCATGCTTATTGATGAAATCATAACAACCATCAAAGAGGCACTACACAGCTGCTTAGCTCTGACTCGTGGTGCTCCTATTTGCAGAAGTGGTTACATTCTATATTTGTGTCCATGTATGGTCTATATATAGAAATAAGGCAATGATGAATATAGATAAATAAATATATATATATATATATATATACATATATATATATATATATGTATGTATATATATATGTATATATTATATATATATATATATATATATATATATATATATATATAAGGCTCAAACCTCTGACCAATGTTGTTTTGGCTATTTCTGGCCCTTTTCAGGCTTATAGCCCTACAAAATAACCAGTTTTGCACCAATTTTTTCAAAAATTTTGTATATGTGAGAAAACATCCCAACGATTCAGGATTTTTCTTTTTTTTGTGTATTGGCCCAATATTTTTTGTTTTTAGGCCCTCCAAAGGCCCAAAAAACCTTAAAAACGTCAAAAACCTTTGAATGACATGTTTTACATGTCTCCCATGTCTACTAAGACAGTAACAGCCTATCCCTAATATCATTTTCTATTAGGCCTATGGTATAGTCAATTGATTCACAAGAATTTCACTAGATATGTACCGTATTTTTTTCTCCACAGCCATTTAAGTGTATATTGTCAGCAAAATGTTCAAATGTCCTTTCATTTTGATACCACTATACAGTAAATAAACAAGATCCAAACAGTATCCCTTGTACCCCATATTGTGAGGTAACTATTGTGTCTTTTGCCAGAAAAAAGAAATTTTGAAAAAAATCTAATATTCCAGCCTCCAGGATCAAATGTGTATTGTGATACTTATTTTGGTCCCGGAGTCACCCTCTTATTTCAGTCTCGGAGTCACTTGCCTTGCTGATAATAGTAAAACCCACACAGAATTGTTAATATCCTATATATTTTAGTTATCTTTAGTGCCACTGCTTCCTATCCACCCCCTTTAATGCTCTAAACCAGAAATCTGATGATTCCACTAATTTAACCTACATTTATACAATATTTTATTTTGGTCCCGGAGTCACCCGGGTGACTCCGAGACCGAAATAAGGTGAAATAGCTGCTTTTTAGGCCGGTACTGTGCCAAGTAGGTTCAACGAAGGATCCTAATGGTCCATATTTCCTAAAGTATATACCATCAGGATATTGTAGAGTGATTTTGACAATTAATTGAACCATTTTGAGTAAACTAGGGTAAAATGAGAGTATGTTGTTAACATTTTAATATTTTTGATAAATCTTCAATATTCATCGAGCTGTATCTCAAGAACTATTTTTCTGAGGGTATCCATTCTTGGTATGCCTTAAGATATATGTTGTCCCAATTTGTAAACAAAGTTATTAGTTGCTGTTATGTACTTTAAGACATTATGTATATAATCACCTTATTTTGGTCTCAGAGTCACCCAAAAACGGACAATCAAGTTCTTGAGGCAATAAAAAATGAACCGCTAGGGTTAGAGATGTATCAAAAAGTGTTCCAAGGAGCCGAGATATATACCTTTCAGTAATATGAACTTGTTTAAATATATTAAGAACTTTCTGATTTGTCCTTCCTCTATCCTAAAACAACATAAGTCAGGAGTTTGAGCCATATATATATATATATATATATATATACATATATATATATAAATATATATATATATCCTTAGCACTGCCATAGTGGGCCAATGCGCTTAGTAAAATGGGCCCTCTGAAAGCCAAGATTTTTGCGTTTGCATTGGAAACAATACGCTATAGCAGTTCGCCTCAAGAAAGTTCTGACAGTCCTAAGGAGATATATATATATATATATATATATATATATATATATATATATATATATATATATAAGGCAAGTAAGGCAGACTCCATCAGTTGACAATAGTGCACTTTCTTTTATTCCATAGCGTTTTGATATAAAAGGTGGTAGGCCATCACATCAAAAAGGTTACCAAGACTACAGCAAAAATTCACATAGCTATAGAATTTAATCTCCATAATATGAGGTCTTTCCGAAAATTGTGAAATGTATCTTTTACAGATGGGAGATTGACACTTTTACCAGACCGCTGACATTTAAGATGTTTTAATATTAAACGTTTTTTATTGTCAAAACACAACATAAGCAATACAAGTGGAGATGACAATATGATGATCCTTAGTAGGCTAACAATTACTGTACATTTGTCCTTTGTCACCACATATCAGAATTTTCAATGAGAGTGTACAGATGACATAACGATGAATTATGCGATTACTATTTATATAAAAATATACAATAAAATATAAGACAATACAAGGTGGATAAGAATACTAATACAATAAAATTAAAGTAACAATAACGCCGCTGACAACATTACAGGTTATTTAGGACCAATCGCTTGTATAGGCTACACATTACTATGAGGCCATTCTTTATAATATTGAAGTTTGATGCTGTAGATCAATTACGGGACCTCTGGCAATAGCTACAAAATTACTGCTTTGAGAGGGGGCTAAGTATAACCTGCTACTGTAAACGCATATTTTTTTGCTGGTACGAACTTCCGCATACAAGTAAAATTTCACGCATATTTAAATTCACCAATTTCAGAATCTGGTAGTTCCATAGCTACAGTGGATAGATATGCACCGTTTTCATATTTTTCATAAGTGTATGTACAAGGCATTGTTAGAATGAATCCAAAAGAGGGCCTTTTGAAGAAAGGATGTGAAAACTAGGTTGAGGTTGTATTCTCAATGCCATTGACTGTTACGTGGATGGTCCTTAATTCCTGCATGACCCCGGCCGGTGGTGTTGTGGTTGATGCGTCAATAATGCCCATGGTTGCTAGGATGAGGTGGGTATCTATCCAGTTTGACCCAGTCTCCATTGCTGATGGTACCTGTAGAGCGGCTACTTGTCGCAAGGCACTTCTGTTGGTGGGCCCTGAACTTTGCATCAACGGTCGGCAACAGAGGCAACAAGCTGACAAGGTGTCGCTAAATGCCTTCTTGAAACCTTTGTCACGCCAGGCGTAAATAAAGGGGTTGATCCAGAAGTTGATGTCATAGATGAGAATGCTGATGTTGAAGAGTAGTGACCGATGCCACCACGGGGACGTAGGTGTGACTGTGAGTGTCGTCACTACAAAGGGTGAATACAGCAGGAAGAAGGTTCCAACAACCAGCGCCATCATCTTTGTTATTGACATGTCCTTTCTCCGCCTGGCCTGCTGCCTTACCGTCTGAGCTAGGTTCACTTGGTTTCTGCTGTTGTAGACTATTATCCCAATGTGCCCATAGCCAGCCAGTGTTAGGCCTGTCGTAGTAAGGAAGATGGCCGTATTAATGTACTTGTAGTGAGTAGGGTAGCTGTTGACTATATTACACAGGGCCCCAGGTATGGTTTTCGTTGAGAATATTGTTACAATGATGTTGTACAGGACAACGGTTGTCCACATCAGGATCAATAGAGTACTCAGGATCTTTGTACTCCACTTCCTACTGCTACCCAGCTGGAAAAGTAGAGAGTTCCTCCTTTCAAAGGCCAGCATGTCAAAGTGAAGAATTGGCATAGGGCACATGTTGCCTCGATACAAATACTTGTGAGACAAGCTGCTTGTCTGAGCCAATCGTCTAATGTAACAAAGTACCGGATTGGCATGATAACTGCTATCAATACTCCGTGGATAAAGTCAATCAGAGCTAGACTGGTTATAAGCAAGCTGGCCGTAGACCTCACAGACCGTTTGGTGATCACACAGACCAGTGTGAAGAGATTGAGTATCAGGGCGGCAATTCCCATAATGATCCTTAAAATGAGGTACAGCAGTGCAAGGACTGACATCGTCCTGTCTCTGGGTATGGAAAACTCCTTTCACTTCCAAAGTATAGTCATGAAGCTGCCTTTACAAATAAATCCCAAATTGTGTTTTTCAAGATGGATTCAGGTGAACCTTCATGTGTTAAGATGGGTTTGTGGCTGTTTCCAGGTACTCTGTCCTTGCCTACCTCCCTACCACTGACTGTCCCACACAATGACTCCGTATTACACATACAGGTCTACACACATGTCTACACACATGTGTTCAGAGCTAATGATAACCGTAACATTTCTCAAATCTGACAGGTATGTTAAAAGGCCTACTCACCTGTGTACCTGCGTACTAAATCACAAGGGCATCAATTAGTTAGCACACACACGTCACAGGCAGCAGAGCAAACCATTGTTCAAATCCAATAAGGCAGCTTGAATAGCATAATGTCATTACATTCACAGGTATTATATATCATGCATGCATTACAATATTAGTTCTGGCACCTGGATACCGTGTTTAACCTAATAAACACACATCCTTTGATTAGTTGACGTTCCTGGGCTGATTAAAGTGTCTAAAACCCAGAAAATGTGTCAAATTTTGAGACCAAATAAACTCTAAGTTAAATACGGTAGTATTGTTACACCATGACGCTTCTTAACCTAAAATAAAGTTCAAAGTTAAATGCCACAGTCTGGCAATTCTGGACTCTGGGGAGAGTCTCTTTCAGCCTGCAAGAGTCCAGCATTGTCAGACTGTGGCATGAGGACCCAGCATGGCCAGACTTTCAAGCAAGTTTGCCAAAGTCCAGCCTGTTATTGAATGTCCAGCCTAGCCTGACCCTCACTAGAATGGCCCTTGACCCATCTATTATAGTCCAGCAGTGCCTGACCCTTGTATAAGAGTAGTATTGGCGACATTAGGTGACTCTGGTATTTGCCTCTGTGTGAGCCTTCCCTTCTTTGTTTGCTATAAGGTGGGGACACAATACAGTATTGAGCTTTATGGTAGGATATATGACACCATCTTTGTGGATTTGGAAAATATACATTAAGGTTCTAGGATCACCTCTGACATATGTTGGTACATGCATGTATCTCTATGTTCTTACATACCTATATGACTGGTGGTCTGTGATAGTAGACCCTTACCTGTTCAGGACAGTACTTTTATTTTGGATGGGATTTGTTGGGGAGGCCACATATTTATTGGAAAACATTACCCCCCAATGCAAATAAGCAACTAGCCTACTGTGCAGAAGAGATTCCATCTTTGCCTGACTTTCATTGAGGCCAAAGTTCAGCATTGCTAGACTCACATCTTGATAACCAGAGTCTGGCATAGCTGCACTCTCACTCTAGGTACAGGTCAGCATTGCCAAACTACCCTTGAGTGTGAAACCTGTCAGAAAGTTATGTCTGCCTCCCACTGCATTCTGCAGACCATTGGCCACATTTTAAATGCCAATATCACAAAAATAATGCTTGGCTAAGTAGGCGAAATTAGAAACTGACCATCTGTTAGTCACCACTATTAATTTATTATTGTTTTAATGTATATATATCAAAGAATATTATTATAGAAATGTAAGAATACAAAAAAACGAGGTAATGGTCAACAACATTGTCATCAATAGGAAGACCACTGGCGTGATTTCTGACAATAAAAGAATACTCAAACTCAAACTCAAACTCAACTCATAATGTAATAACATCCAAACACATCATGCATTAGGCTTTGTATCAAAATTGGTAACTTTCTGAGGTTCCACTCTGTAGAGTCTTCCTGAGGCAGTGGTCAACAGTAAGACCTAGATAAATTCGGCACCCTTGATTACATATAATCAATATATATATCCGGCTGCTTTGTCAGAGACAGTTCTATGCTTAAAAAGTAAACTTGTCTCCAGACTCTTCCAAGTGATGATCATGAAATAAACGAATCAAAAACGTGTCTAAGTGACAAAGAAGCGGGCATGTGCCAGCCTATACCCAACATTTGCCAGCTCCAGATTCTATGTATGAGACGGTAACCTAATAGGTTAGACAACTTTTGACTTTTTTTTTATGATAGTCACTTCGACGAGTCTTGAGACAAGTTTACTTTTTGAGTGTATACATAAGCAAATAAATAAGGTACAGCAATCTGGCATATTCAACATCATGCTTTTCCTGAAACAAGGGTGGTCAAATTATCTCACTGTGTATGATGACCCTGTTCCTTACACCCTGTTCTACAGCTGCCCTATATAACTATAAGGCTTCTGCTGCTGTCATATCAGAGCAGGATGACAGAACAACAAAACGCAGACATCACACAGGTACCAGGATGTAGCAGCTAGGCTTATCAAAGGTCATCTGTGATTTTTACAAAGGTTTCTTTCATCTAAGGCAGCAGGTAGGAAGGTATCTATGTACGCTTTCCCATTCATTCAACCTTCATCGTCAATGTATTGGAGTGAACACATTGGTCCTATATATATTGATGTATACTGATTAAGAAACATCTCTTGACTCTGACATTTGTGTGCATGATGCAACAATGCAGCCCCATTCAGCCAGGTTTCTTCATTCAGCCACCATATCTTCTTTATAATGCCAACATTACCTATCCCTTTGGCAGAAGGAAAGGTGAGAAAACCAACATTGTGGAACCGTCTGTGGGACAACGAGCTTTTATAGAAAGAGAGTGAGAGGAGAGAGGGGAGAGAGGAAGGTTCATATTTAATACAATGTAAGATAAAATCAGATCGAAAACAGGAACAAATTTCTAGAGATACATTGGAAAGGGTGTCAAAAACTGTATCATTCTAGATGAGACAGGTGGCATAGCTTCAGCAGCTAATTTCCCAGGAGACATGAATTAGATATCCGGCCTCCTTAGTGTGTGTACTAGCAGGAAATGGCCTTTCACAGATTACAATAGAGCTGATGATGGGTGTCTGCAGGTAGTGATGGCTGTTGTTTGAAGGTAATAGTCTGAGGGATACAGTCCTAAAAGTGACGGGATCTGTTTGAGGGTAATAGGCCGGGTGCTACTGGTCAAAAAGCACAGTAATGACTATAGCTTATACAGCCACAAAGGATGTCAAGTTTATAAGACTTACAGGGCAACTGAATACACCAGCCCTCAAACATGCTTTGGTCCGAGTGAGAGGAACCTATTCAGCCTTATGCAAGTAGTATGTCACAACATATTTATCACCAGTTTAAAGCACATTTAGGGCAAGTAAGGATTCAAATTGATTGTAATCGAGAGGATAATCTGTTTGGTCTCAATTGTTTAGGTTCTCTCTAGGTTATGGCAGTTATATAGGGGTATTGTTTTTTTCGGGTTGATTCTTGGCAACATGGTTAAATCTAACCTAAAGAGGTGCTGATCCAGAATTATGATGTTGCCAAATTTTTAATTTACCCCTAGGGGATGTAGGGGGCCAAAATCCTAGACTGCCACCAACAAATCAGAACAACGTCCTGTGTTGTGTTAATATTGGTCCTAGCAGACTTTTAACATAACCTACCCGCCTATATAAATACCAGGGATTCCATTGGTGATATAGGTGTGTTGCAATGTTAGGTGGTTACCTAGCAACGGACACTCTAATTTTAAGAACACCCATTTCAACATCAATACATAATATTTCATATTCCTTATGTATTGCAGAAGCCTCAATGTGTACAGTCGCTGTGTAGTGATCCCTCAAAGGGACTCCAAATCAAGTTTGCATCGTAAATCAGCGAGTTTGCTTCTAAAATCGGCAAGCGGTTCGTTTACATCGGCGCCATTGTTCTAGATGTCACGTGATAAAATGCTGCCTTCTGATTGGTCTAGAGCCCCAAAAAGCATACCATACGCTCGGGTGGTATGCAAAAGCATACCACATCCCCAGTTGGTACATTTTTCTTCATTATTTTAACACAGGATCGTACCAATAAGGTTAGGTCGTGTAATAACATGATATTCACCATAGTAAAATATGGTTTATTTACCTGGTTATTTGGCCAAACCATCGTATTTAGACCATGGTATATCATGGTAATTACTATGGTATTTTACAATGTTCATGATTGTTAACTTTCATTAAAATAGAGTATAGTTTATCAGAGTATCTATCAAAGTAAACCATGGTTAATTTACCCTGGTTATTTCGCCAAACTATATTATACATGATATAAACCATGATTTATGATGAATTACAGTGACATATCATAGTAAGACACCTCATTTTCTCATAGTTCATATCATTATATACCATAATAAATATCATAGTTCATCATAGTTATTATACCATGGTTTGGTCAAATAACCAAGGTAAAATTACCATGGTTTACTATTATAAATACCATGGTATTCTTTTTACCTAGGTTACTGAGTGAAAAGCCAGGTAGTACACGATTCACTGAACCCTATAGTCCTGAATTTATCACTATGAACCAATTCCAAATTGATTTCATGGTGATTTCTTAAAATTTCAAAATGGCCACCATACAGATTGTTCTTTATTCACTTGTTGACCCTCAGGCCGCATTTCACTTGGCCTGCGGCCTCGTGAAATACGGCCCGAGGGTCAACTCGTGAAATAACCCAGTCAACAGACCAAAACTCGTGAACCTTTGTCTATATATACCACGGTGCACATACTACATCTTGGAGTAAATACCATGACAAACTAACCATGGTATGGTTCCACATCTATAGACAAAGCATCATAATATCAAGATATATCTATCACCCCTTCACAAATGACTAGAGGTCACTCTGGGATTGTTAAAAATGAACAACAGCAACAGTTTGGCTGTATGTAAATATTACTAACCACAAACAGGTGTTTATATCTTTTCACACACTTCCCTGAGTATATCATGCATTTATTATGCATATTTAATGGAAAGTATCTTTAGATTAGATTGTTTATTCTTGATTGTGTGAGTTAATCTAACTTTATGATTAATTAAACTTATAAACATCATCAAAGATTGGAACTCCCTGGAAGAGTTTTCTCATGGATCTCTGTATCTCTGTATCTCTTATGACCTTAGGAGAAACATACCCGCCTTTTTGTATGCAGCATTCAAATTACCAATTAATACTACGTAGGCTCGCCCTGGGGACCTGGGGCCGGCTGCTGGAGACCTGGGACCGGCTGCCAGTGACCTGGGGACCTGATTAATTAGATGTGTTTCAGTCCTCTCCCACCCTAGACTAAACTTCCCTCCCCGCTGGATTTTCCTTCTGGCTCCTGGACGCTCCTCCCGGCCCATGGGCATGCCTTCCAGTCCCCTGGACTAATGATTAGTCAGAATAAAGTTGACCATACCGTACCACAGCTACCTGGGTTGTGTCTGTGTTTGGATAAATACACAAAATCTAATTCAGAAAGGTTACTTCTGTGGCTAGAGACTTAATAAAGAATAAGCTGTATGGTGGGCATTTTGAATTCTTAAGAAATCACCATGACAACCAATTCAAAATTGGTTCACAAAATCGTAAATTCAGGATTATAGGATTTAGTGAATTTGCAGGGCATCATTCCGATTTTTTGGTGGCCATCTTGGATCTTGGCCCATTACATCCCCTAGAGGTAAATTAAAAATTGCAAAAGGGAGGTGCGTGTGCCTGGACAACTGAAAACTATTACTTCATTGCGAAGGTAGCTTATATTGAAGAAAAGCCAGATACCTTAATTTACTGTTACCAATTCATAAAAGCAATGAGACAGTTCTACTGATGGCTATCCTACAGATGGTGAAATCATACACCGGCCTTCAGTCTTTTCTATGAGTATTCGAGAAGATGTCCTACATTTGGGCAAGCAGCAGCAGGGGGTGAATGGCTGTCTGCTGGACTGCTGTGTGTGGCTGTGAGGGACCCTGGATGTGGGTAACAACCTGCTGTTAGTGACCACACCAGGCAGAAGCTAGAATGGACGTTGATTGCAGGCTCTCCATCAAATTACAGCCATGTAGCAATTCTGGTAGGTAGCCACTATCTCCAATAGATGGTTGTTAGTGAACCCTCTCTACATAGCAGTTGCATGTACTGTACCTGGCCAAAAGGCAGCTGGTACTTTTATCAGGCGGAGTGAAGTAGTAGTGTACATAATACATAGAAGAAATCCCAATGTATCTCACTTTTTGCTTTCAGTCCAAAATCATGATTTAAACAGAAATGAAGATTTGATTCATGAAATAGTTCATTTTTACAGAGTAGGCTAAGAGTGGCAGCTGGAGAAGAAGGTCATCCAAGGTCTGCTCCCCTTAACGTAAACATACTAGGGGCTGATAAGGCCAAAAAAGAAAAAGGTTTGTTTCAGGTAACATGGCAAGAACATATAGAATCGGTAGGTCGGATTTTTTTTTTCAACTTTTCTTTTTAAACATGAATGTTCTACCCAGCATTTCTGAAGACCCAAAAATTCACCCAAAAAGGGTAAAAATAAGGAAGATTGTTCAAAATTGCATAAAAAACGTAGGGTCGGTCCTGTTTTGATAGAGTCGGTCGGGTGACCTGAAACAAACCTTTTTTTTGCCAATGTTGGAAACAAGATATGTCACATATCAGTATTGTTAGACAACACACCTCCAATTTACTGCTTTCTTATTAATATTCATGGTTCAGTGATAAGGTTGATATTTCTGGAGTGTCAAACAAGGTTTCCATCTCAGCCAATTACTTCCTGGTAAAGAGAATTAAGTAAAACAGCGTAGGCTGAAATTTATAAATGCACATAATACATACATTAATGCAAGTAAATTTGTACAACAGTACCGCACATCAATCCAATGCGATGAAATATAGCAAAACAACTTGCAATTAACTTGTTCTGATTGGTTTAAATTGTTAACTTGAAAATATAACATGCCTCAATCATTAGGTGATTTGATCAAGAGTTAATTCAATTAAGCTTATTGGAAAGAATTTACAATTCAACTAGAACTGAACTTGATTAGCTCACAGACGTTCCATACCTCATTCTTGTGTTCTTTCATTTCAACTTGTAATTACCTCTACCTTCCCAGCTATTGATTTGTACATTACTTGCATGAGCACCTTCTTAATCTTTTGGAATAGAGAAATTTGATTCCACAAATTATATCTTTTCTCTAACATAAGTTGTTCCTTGATGCTAAATACAGAAAAAAATAAAGATGAGTCAACTCAAAGATGAGCATATAATTGTGAACTGCAAATATAGACCTACTTTTGTTGTTTATTTGATTACTCAAATTGAATTGTTGATAAAAATAATTTCAGTAACGTAATATTTTGAGAGAGTTGCTTTCCATCAGTAATGATGTAAACATTAAATCATTTAAGGTCGCTATTGTGCTTTATACAACTTATCTAGTGCACCATTCATCAGTATGTAAATGAATTGATAGTCTGTAGTAAGCAGGAATTGGGGCAGTCTTTAACATCTGCTTTGTAGAATATAGAGACTTAAAGGGCCACTATTTGAGACAGCTAGAAAGGGATAAATTAGTAGGGTAGAAAAAGTTCTTGCTTCATAAACATGATTCATGTGTTGCCTATGACTAAGTAGAAAACATTTAGATTGTATAACAACTTCAGGACCTGGCTTCTGAATTATTCATGTGAACTGAAGCCTCAGCTCCTTAAGCATCTAAACTGTCCTGGAGTATAGTCAGATCTGAACAGCCAAGGTGGACAATTCACAGATTTAATGGTAATTACAGCAAATTACACCCCATCATTATCTCATTCAAGGTTAATTACTGAGTTGCAATTTAAATTCAAAAACAGATAGACAGCAATCCATCATATTGGTGATTGCCCTGCACCAGCCAGGATTTAATTGGTAGTTATGACTGATCAACAAAAATAACACTGACAGAAATATTGGCTTAGAGAGTAGTCCTTATGCCAACAGTTGTTTATCTGCCTAGGCTTGCTGGATACTGTTTGCTACGAAGGTAGATTTTTTTCAAAGTTAAAAGTGTCTCCTCCAGGTTATATTACCTCTATTTCCATGAATGTTGCATTTTCTTTTCTCTTTCGGTACAGCAGTACCCGCTGTCTCCTAATGATCCCCTTGAACAAAAAATTCAATACAGTACTTATAAATTGGGATTTATAAGAATGAACTGCAATGCCTCCCTCTAGAAGCACACATCTGATAAATATTAGTATGATATCCTGGTATATAATGTTGGCCTTGTTCTAAATTTCCCAACTTGCTGCCTAGAGTTTGCTTCAGAGTTTATCAGGATTTCGGCACTTGTCTGTTACCTCAGTTCAACACACTACCATCCCTACTGGCATTTCTGCTGTTGTGGGGAATAGTTGGAAGTGAGTGGACCCTGGTCCCTGCATACACTTGAGGCCACCCCTACACCAGTGTTGACTCTCGGCCCTCCCTTGGGAGTCATCCCTACCACATACTGTCTGCTAGATTTGAGGACTATAGTATTTACCTTGATTGATTGATGTCTCTAATGCTCAGAGATATGTTGTGGGATTGATCTTCTTCAATTCAGTGAGTTCCGTGGAGATGATGGCAAGGAAAGCACCTTCTCCCCTGTGAATATTTGACAGCACAACCAGTCTCTGATTGGTCCATTGCATAGCAATAGGAGTATACACAGAATTATTTATATCTGTACTTTTTCCTGTCAATGCAAAACAAATCTGCTTTTTTTTTTCTCTTTTTTTAAAGTTTTTTTTTTTGTGCAATCAGATAGATAGTATACTGTTATATGGTATCTAGCTTATTACACAGCCTATTAACCAGTGTGTTCAAGCAGGTCTAGTACTCTCTGCCCCCTTTTCCTTTTTTGTTATTAATGACAGTATTCCCACCATGCTGATGATGTAAATATTATACAGCAATAACATAAAGGATAGTCCTTTAATTAGCTATTTGTCAAATTGATGGATCATTGGAGCAGGGATGTATTATTTTCATTTTCAAAACACCTACTGTTTTGCTGACAGCACTACTTTGTTTCCTACTATCATGGCTCCAGGCATTAATATTCCAAGCTTTCAATCCTAACCGGCATAATTTAGTGATGCAGGGAATCCTGCATTTTAAAACACATTTATGAATATAGAATTACAACCAGAGAAAATCTCTTGGGGACCCATGGCATTGGTTTCCATTTGTCGTATTTATCTGACCATCTAAGAAACCTACTTGATAAAGATCTGATTCTCACCAGATGTGTCAGCTTATATTACAGACAATTCTCTGCCTGCAGATTTGTAACAGATCCAAGCCATGTTTTTGAACTGACACTTTTGATACCATGGGTCGTCTTTCTGCACGGTGCTGACAATTTAGGACACATGCTTTGTTATTTCTGATGGGTAATGGATGAACAACTTGGAACTTTCCTAAAAGCAGAAATATCTATATATGTATATTTATATCAAGAGTATTGTTTGAAACATATGCTACAAAATTTGTAAACTATTAGGACACTGGAAACAAGTCTGTCTTCTTAATAGTTCTATGAATGTGCTGAGCCCTCAATATAGCTTTACTTCAATCATCTGTTATAATGGGTAAATAATGTGATTGGATGATTACTTCTACTTAACCTTGGTAATTATCTTCCTAGTTGTGAGGGACACTGTTTCTCCGAAAATGACGTTTTAGGAGACACCGGGACTCGAACCCGGGGCCTTCCACTTGCCAAGCGACTGCTCTACCACTGAGCTACATCCCCATGTCCTATCAGATAGACCATGTTTCATGTTACTGGATGGGTATGGGAGGGGCGCAGTGACTACCTGAGCGGGCAACCCCTGCGGGCCTACCACTCAGGTGCGGGGACTACTAAGCCCCTACACTACACCCTCTCAGCTTCAGCGTAATCCTTCACCATACCGATTCAGCCAATCATTGTTGGAACCAAGTCTCTAACTGCGTAACCAACTACCCGTACTGGAGACCAACTCTTCACTACCTGCTCCTCCAACTACCAATACCCAGCAAGTTAGAACGCTTCCTGCCGACTTCTCAACATTTTCACCGAGTGCGCTCGGTCTCTCCGCCAGTGTGAGGGACACAGTTTCTCTGAAAATGACGTTTTCGGAGACACCGGGACTCAAAACCGGGGCCTTCCACTTGCCGAGCGACTGCTCTACCACTGAGCTACATCCCCATGTCCTATCAGATAGACCATGTTTCATGTTACTGGATGGGTATGGGAGGGGTGCAGTGACTACCTGAGCGGGCCACCCCTGCGGGCCTATACCACTCAGATGCGGGGACTACTAAACCCCTACACTAGGGTTGCTTATGACCACTGATGCAACTCTACTATTCATCAGGAGTTAAAACAACGCTTAAGGCTTTTGTTACATAATGCCGATATATGTGAGGACTCATTAAAGATGGTCATAAAACCTTTCTTTTTTCTGTAAATGAGAATATACAAAGTACTTAAGCAGAGATTGCTTTTACTCAATGTTGGATCACTGCTCCTTTGCAGTCTGGCTTCAATAAATGTGCTCACTTAGCAACACTAAGACAATATAACAACTACATAATATGTGCTTTCACCTTGAAACACAAATCAGAGTAAAAGCATGTCAGAGCTGTCAAAATGACCTGTCACAGCAAGTTTCCACATGAAGTTACATATATGCCATCCATGGAAATCATCTAGGTCTGTAGGAAAGATAATTACCACAATGTGTTCGTATTTATAAAAGCTATTGAGGCTATTCCCCCCAAACAATCATGAGTCAATACATTTTTCTCTCCTACTTGGAATTGCAGCAGCACAGTTTACTCTCTAACCATGGTCCATATCTGGTGAGTATCAGTTTTGTTCCTGGGTAGCAACTTCTTAATGGAGCAGCCCTTCTTCTAGGTTGCCCTCATGCTGCCTCCAGCTACTTTTAGAGCTGCACTTGGATCATTGAGGCATGAGGTCAACAGTAAGATCCCTATGGGATCCTCTATGCATACCAGGAAAGGTAGCTGACTGGATCATAGTCCAATTCTGATGGGTCCTATGTAAGTGAGTCAATCACCTACCCACCTTACTTCCCCTTGGAACCGCACCCCTAAACCGGCACTACATGAACATATACTACTTTTACCTTCCAGAGTAACTATAAGGTTATCTAAAATTGTTATAAACAACAAAATATATGTTTTAAGTGGAGCAATCATGAATCAGTATCCCTTTTCATCTGTTATTTATGTATACCCCTGGCTGCCAAAGGAGACATAAAAGGTTTTTAGCGAGCAAAGCCCCAACTGAATTCAAATGAATAAAGCATGAGCTCAGGCAGTCTGCTGCTCTATTATTGTATCGAAGGCAAAAGAAAATCAGAGATGTACTTTGCAGGTAGTGAGTCTTATGGTTCTCCTGCTGAGGCTGTAGTCACTGGGAATCGTTTGTCTCTATAATTGTGAGAAATGCTAATCACATTTTTCGGTTTGTGTTTTGGAATGCTTTAGGTGTCCTACATCCTAGTAAACAATTATTTGTCATGTATCACATCATACATATATGTGTCAGATAGGTAACATGTTTGTTAATATGAATTACCCAACAACACCACTCAATGATAGAGCTGTTAAGTTCACATAAGCGGCTCCTAGACTCGTCATACAACCACCAGCTTAACTGCTCCTGGCCCAGTAAACACCCTACGTAATTCCAATATAGCTCTGAGGTTTCTCTAGGTAGTTTTCCAAACAAAGGTTTGAGATTGGTAAATTTGGAAGGTTTGTAGACGTCAAAACATGAAGGTTTATATATGTTCAACAGACATAGAAGTCTGATTTACGTTTATCTACCTCATTCGGACATATATCTACGTAACAAATCTATGAAATTAATCAAATGTTATGCAAATGAACCATATACAATTTGACAATTATATATTATGGACAACAGGTTAAAGAATTAAGCATTAATATGCACTTTAAAGCACTTTACTGGGCAGACACCATATTGGTGGTAATTATAATGGAAGACATACAAAGCTTCTCTGCAGCCAAAACTATGCAATAGATCTATACTGTCAGGCTTTTCAGTTAAACTATAAAGATGAATATATGTAGAAAGAAATGTGATTAAGAATGATAGTAGCTAGTTTGTATGAATATTGTCTGTTAATGTAAACATGTCTGTGATATCTTTGTCTGAATCCCACTATGTAATATTATATTAATGTGTTTACAAAGTTGGACGTAGATTCATGTCTGAGCTACGTAAGTCAGACCTGCAGGTTTGAGATTGGTAAATAAACCTTAACGTTCTAACGTTGATAAACCTTCCAAAATTACGTAGTTCAGACCAAAAAGCAACATTGATTTACGTCTGACCAACGTAATTGTGTTTACTGGGGGGGTGCCCTGTGTATTTAGCCAGCACATGACTAAAATAGTCTAGGCATCCATCAGAACATCCATCACAGACATCATCACAGGTTTCATGGTGTATAGCAGACACAAATAACTTCCAGCAAAATCTAATCTCTAGGTTTTCAATGTATTCTCAGTTGTTGTACCTATCACCACCTATTTTACACAGATTTACAACCAATGAGTCAAATAAAAATGTATCTCTGTAATTGTATCAGTTTCACATACCCGGATGTACAGTCCATCCACTCACAGGGTATAAGCCCTGTAACGTGTCTCATTCAGCGCGCTTAATGACATAATCCTCAGTCTAATCTGCAATATAATATTGCAGTCAAATCAATAATAAGGAAACATGATATAAATAAACCCCTCGTCCTTCATCTTTATTGTCAGACCAACACCAACCCAATCAGCAATACAGCTCATCATGCCTTATTGCATAATACCAGCTGGGGGTTTCCTACAACAAACAAGTTGCATCTGAATGACAATGAATGTACCCAAGCTATTAATATCCAAGGCCCGTGGGAAGCACTTTTATTGCAAGGCAAATTGTGGAATTTCTTAATTTTTATATCCTACTTCCCACTGTCACTAAGTTCTTTTGTGTGTGGGCATGAGTATATCAATGTGCAGGTTCAATTTTCCCCACACCCCTCATTATTCAGTATTTGTAAAGAAAGTTTCAGTTCCATTTCCTTTTACACTGCCCGTTTTTTTAATGGATTATACTGATTCATATCATTTTGAAAGTAGACTTTTTGGTTAGATTCTAGGAGTACCTTCTACAGAGCTCCATGGTTTGTTGGCTGGGATGTACGCAGAAGGTAGGAACATTAGTCTCTGATATATTACTTTCCTACCTCTTATGATTAAATGGTTCAGCCTAAGGCTAGGATAGAAAACGATGTAAAAGTCATTTCATAGAAGGCTTACAGAAAGACTTTCTGTGCGTGCATGTAGTGTCTGGGGATGCAGATAATTAAACGTTCTCCACCTCAGGTGGGTAGGTGTAGCTATCAGCATATATGGCTCGATACCTTTTATAGATAATAGGCTTATTGTCAGACATTGGTCCGTCCCATACATGTGCAGACATATCTGAAGAAAAGCAGGTCTTCTGGTTATGTATGTATGGGTATAGAGAAAATGTCTTGAGGTCAGATGCCTGTGATATAGACATACATGTCATATGACTCATAACAATAAGAAGTATACAATATGTAAATGGTGGAGGACCAAAACGATGGCCTACACACTTGTGACCACACCAGAGACCCCGGGGGTGGACATCGACCAGCTTTACCTATGCCTGAAAGTCACAAAAACGGAAGTAACCTAGACTAGACAACTACTGACCCTGAGAATGTCCTTAGACGCCCACGTGTAGTGAGAGGGGATAACAAAATCCGCTTGAAAGTAACGCCAGCAAAAAATTATTATATACGCCAAGAGTCCACTGTATTGTGGTACTCCGCTATAGGATAGGCTAGATGCCCAGACACAGCACCTTGAAACTCATGAACAGTTCCTGAATGCCATTAAAAGGCACTGAGATAATCAGATATCAGGCTGTTTGATCATTGACTCCATACCCATAGTTTATAAATATCACTGAAACATACTAAACGCTTTCTCTGGGTTAACTATCTGTTTAGTTAACTCTTGGCTTTCAGCTGAAATGCTTCCTTCGTCATTAAGCTTTTTGCCAAATAAAATTTACCACCAACAACAACAACAACACCATTTTTAACTTGCCTGGATTGTGTGACCTGAAATTAAGTTTATCATGAGTAGGTATATGAAGAGAACAGGTACCAAATTCTGCTGTACATTTTCTATGCCTCTCAGTCCCTTAAATTAGAGACGTCTATACATCCTGTCACTCTGACTGTCCTAATGGAAAAACCTCTCTCCGTAATTGGCTCCAATTCCCTCCTCCTTCCTCAAAATCATTAAACCACCATCTAGAATTCAAGCTACTTGGAGATCTTCAAGACAACTGATCTTACTCATATTACTCTCGTTGTTCTGAGAAGTTTCTCATTTGTAATCCTATTCTGTACATTATAAGTCTCTAAAACTGCTCACTTTTTTACCAAAACAAATATAATTTGCCTATTTCCATACCATAAAAAAATATCAATGGTATAGAGATAAGGTTGATATTTCTGGAGTGTCTGACAAGGTTTTTATCTCAGGCAATTGACTCTTGGCAGTATGGCATCTGGTTGAAGGTGACAAACAAACACAAACACAATACAAGCCAAATAGATCACAGATCAATCCACTTTGCTAAAACTTAACAAAACAAGTTACAATTGACCTGTTTTGACTGCTTTCAATCATTTAACTTAACAATATATCATTTCTCTGTGAACCTGATTAGATCAGAATTGATTCAATTGAACTTATTTAAATTGAGGTGTTTACACCTCAAACTAAACATAATTAATTCACAGTATTTCCATACCCCATTCTTGTCTTTTTTTTAAAGTTTAACTTGTAATGGCTTTTGTGTTCCAAGTTATTGATCCCAACATTACTTTGATAAGCTGATACATAATTCTGATTTGGATGTAGAGATTTATTCCACAAAATACATTTACTCTCATACAATAATTATCATTACAATTAAAACACTTTGGCCAACTAAGAGCGAGGGTGGTGAGGGGACATTTGCCAGTGATGGGAGTACATTTTGTGGCAGAACAAACATAGTTTTGCTCATAGTGCACAACAAAGTTGTCTCTTGATGTTATATCCTGAATGATATTACAAATGACATAAAGGTATACTGAGGGAGCTTGATAGGTATTGCATATCTATGTGTTGCCTGCAATTTAGTATTAATTTCCTTTAGATCATGAATTTAACAACACTAACACCTGGCTGCTATATAGTTCATGTTAATTGACGCCCCATCTCTTCTATTGACTAAACTGTACCAGAGTATAGTCAGATCTGAACAGCCAAGGT
This sequence comes from Harmothoe impar, assembly GCA_947462335.1. NCBI lineage: Eukaryota > Metazoa > Annelida > Polychaeta > Phyllodocida > Polynoidae > Harmothoe > Harmothoe impar. The sequence goes on along the minus strand of OX381710.1, from coordinate 71,073,773 downwards.
GGACAATTAACAGATGGTTAATGATAATTACAGCAAATTACACCCCATCATTATCTCATTGAAGGTTAATTACTGAGTTGCAATTTAAATTCAAAAACAGACAGACAGTAATCAATCATACTGCTGATTGCCCTGAGTCAGCCTGAATTTAATTGGTAGTTAATGACCGAAAGACAAAAATAAACATTGGCTTTGAGTAGTCCTCATGCTACAAAATATGAATAGAAGGTTATTTAGAGCCAGTAGCTGTTTATCAGTGTAGGCCTTCTAAATAATGATTGGTGCATAGCTATCTTTTTTCTAAGTGTTATCGGGTCTCTTTCATATCATATTACCTACTAAAATATTTGGAACACTGAAATAATTCTACATAATTATAGTTAATGGGTATACAAAATCGATTTCAGCATGAGAGCTACATTTGGCAAAAGTATGTAACTATAACCTGTTAACATTAATTATAACTTTAATATGATGTTAAATGCTATGTGTATAAGCCTTTTATGTGTACTGTCCCTATGAAGCGAAACTCACTTCAAGCTCACTAGGTTATAATAATGATTATGGAGTGGTATGCCCTGCCTATCTGATGCCCTTTTATGCGCCAAGGTGTAAAATCCCCCTATTATGTGGTTGGTAAAGCCTTCCACAGCTCCGATTCTCATTAGGATGTTTAGCTTGCAAGGTTGAGAAAGTACAGCAAAATATGCAGCTGCCTTCAATGGCAGACACAAAAGCATCTGCAGTTTCACTGTTAGATTTGCAATTTGATTAAAATGAAATGAATACAACCCCTTTTTAAACATTCATGAATTTAAATTTGAAATTAGAAGAGTGAACTGCAAGACTTCATAATATGCATCATCCTTATGCCAATGTGTTGCTCTCATCTATGCTATTGTCCAATTTCAGATAAGACATCCCTTTGTGGAGGAAAATCTCTTCTGGTTTTGTGTCATATTCGGTCAAGCAAGGGTTCACCCCACTCCTCCGTCAGCTGGTTCTCCCAAGCCAGCCCAACCTATCCCTTCGATAGTAGTGCACCTCTGGTTAATATGAGTTTAATATTCTAAGTAAATAATGCTGGCCTTATTCCCTGTTCCCAACTTGATATCTCGGGTCAGCTTAAGAGCGCCACTAAGATTGAGGCATTCGCTTGTAGCTACTGTTCAACAGCAATCCCCCCACTGGGATTTCTGCCTTTGTGGGCAAAAGATGGAAGTAAGTACACTGATATTCCTAGGCTCCCTATACGCCCCACCTCTCAGTCACTAGTGCCCAACCTTGTTAGTAATTTTTTGGCTCCCTATACCACCAACCTAGATTAGTTATTATTGCCAGGTTGGTCACTACTGACCAACCCACCTTAGTCTTTTTAGTTCCAGGGGGAGCCACTGAGTGGTCATGACAGGTGGCCCCAACTAGTGGTATACAAATACAACACACCAATGATGGACCTAGGTTAGCCACTACTGACTGACCCCTTGGTCATTTTTGAATATAACTTTGCCATTGTGACTAACACTCATATGACAAACATGGGTCAGTCTGTACTGACTAACCCTTTCAACCTATGGATTTTCAGTGTAGTAGGGGACGGGGTCCTGGCCCAGCAGTGCCAGACCCTGTATACACAGGAGGCCACCCCTACATTGAACTGTTTGGGGGCTCATGATGTTTTATAGAATGTGTTTGTTTGTGTTCTGCTTGGCTGTGCTATAGTGTTTAGTAGTTCTATCTCAGCATAGTGCTAGTTTCTTATATTGGTAGAGCACTAATATGCTAAGGCTGGCCAGTTCTCCTCCAACCTTAGCCAAAGACAAGTGAGAGGTACATAAACTGTATATAAATGGTGTTTATTACTAATTGCCAACAAACCAGTCAACTCCATACATCCTCTGGAGGGTATCTTTGATGTGCTAATTACCTTCAGCATCTGATACAACAGTAAGTATCAATATAATTATGTGTGCAGGTCAGTGCAGTATGTGTTCCATGAGTATAGTGATGTTAAAAATATAGAGATTCCTATAGTGAGCTGTTGAGTCCTGATACTGGGGATGCTGTGATCATCCCCGCATGCTTCCAACCTAACTCCAGAGGTGCGGGCCTACCCTCGCCCATGACCCAGGTGAGTAGCCGCAGCTCATCTCCAGATGAACTGTTACTCGCTACTAGCTACTGAGGGGCACCTGCGGCGGCTATATGGTAGCCACCTACAGCCCCCTGCTACACCTGTGCCAGGCCTCAGCCTATCACAGGTGGCCACGGTTTTCTTCTGCATGTGAGTGACAAGTCTATGTTCCTGCCCACTTCAGCAGTCTCCAACCACATTATGGGTCTACTCTCCATCTGATGTTTTAGCCCCAGCCTCAACTAGGACTATATCCACACATCAACCACAAACTCTACAACATCATACAATGATACCAAGCAACACAGATACATTATTCTATATGTTGATATATGCTTATAAATATGAGCATCATGCAATCAAACTCTCTAAATCAATATTATAATTCATTGTACTATTGATATTTAACATATTCCGTTGATATTACCCTGATAAACACACCACAATAGTACACTCCTTCGTCCTTATAGTAGTTTGGACTATAAGTCCAAACTGAGCATGTTATCATGTATCCTGTTATTACAAAACTTATTAGAACTTTTGAATCAACTTTAGATATCTTGCTGGTACAATATTGCATGGTTAGTGTATTTCTTGATACACCCCATTTTACTCCATCATCAGATCATTGATCGTGTTTTCTGATTATATTGCTTGAAATGTTTATGCGTATACAAATTGGGTATTATCATGCATATATTGCTACCATGCTGATGTACTTCTTTTCTTTACTAAACCACTAAAATTAATGGTGTATTATATCATGTTATACAACTGCAAACCACACATGTACATATGTCAAACCATTGCAACTTTAATATGTTCTATACTACGTCACTGCACAATTGAAACCCCTTCATGCATATATATATTCTCTATTCTACTCTACCCCTTTGCAAAAATTTTCCCCAGATTTCTTTTAATATCATTTCCATTTCCCCCCGTGTTTGAGTTATATCTCGGTTCTCCATGCCCAATCATCTTAACTGTCAGTAATTACTGCTTGATGTTTATTCTTGTCAAAGCCTACCTATACACCAACTAAACTCTCTGCTCCACTTTTCTCTGGTCAGTTTACACCTTGGTACTCTGCTGCTCCTCTCATAAACACCTGACCATGAGCTGCTCCAGATGTTCCCACTACTCTGGGCCCTTTAACCAACACCTATTTATTTGCTACCTATTCAGTAGCCCCCTCCTTACATTGGCCCTCTGTTTACCTTTAAGTCAGTGCTGCAGCAGGCTGGCCTTGAATTCTGTTCCTCCTGACCTTGAATGTCCACCATCCATCTGGCTTCCATCTTTACTAGCAGACTGCTCCTGTCCAGAGGCCAGCTCCTATGCTCTGTTCCTCACATCTCTGCACCCCTGGGAGTGTCTCTGTGTCTTCTCTCAGTCCAAGCTAGGTGTCTTCTCTGCTGTCCTGTTATGAATTCTGGGTTGCTACCATTGTAGAAATATCCAATAAGATGAATCACCCATAACCGACCAAACAACTTGCCTTGTGAATAAGTGCCTATGGGAGGTGGGGCCTTCCCCCTGGGGTGCCGCTCCCTCAATACGGCCTAACGGTCGATAACCCAGAGGCTCAACTCCATCCCCATGATGAGAGACACACTATCACATTGGCTGCCGCGGTTACAGTGGCTACTAGGTTCTCCAGTTATACGTACTGGTTTGCTTATACAAGGTGTCTCATGTCCTGGCCTCTTAACGTGCTGCCCGGGATCAGTTCCACAACCGCTGATGATGATGATAAATGTCAATGTCTTTGGTCACCTTCCGTGATTGTGACTGCTGTTTGACGCATGTGTCTTGGCTCAAACACAAGGATTAACCAGAAGTATGATGATTGTCATGTCACAATAAAAATAACCATCCGAAAATTACATCTAAACAATTGTTTTGTTTTTTCACGAAATCTCAATTTAAAGATGTTTCGGGACAGAATATACCAAACAATATGAAGATTGAATAAAGGGCAACACTTTCCTTTATTAGTTGACAAAGGCCACGTATATTTCTGACTTGTAATCATGAAATAATTGTATTGCTTATAAAAGACAATTACTTTTAATGGTACAACCACAAGGTGTGTAGCTGCCTGTGATGCAACAATTCTGTAGTATAAAACACTTGCTTACACACTTTGTCACCCAAATCACCATCCCATCTTCAGGTTCTGATTTAGAGGGCATGGCTATGTATTACTTAATTTGAATATCATATAACACACACCAAAGTTGGTTTTCCCAAATTATTTAAAGCAAACTATCTTCAGCTTCATGCAGCTTTGTATGTCAAAAAGAATGATACAACACTGATATAACAGCATTTTAATAACCATTATATCTGACTAGGTGGAACTTGAAGTGTTTTAAAACATTTTCTTTTTTCTCTTGCCAATTTCATAATTTTCAATGGCACATGCATCAATGTAAATATCTGCCAATTATCAAAGCTAAAAAACACTTCACTTAGCATCATGCATTTCTGATAGCTCCTTAATTTTCCTTTTTAAGAGTCTGTTTTGGTTGTAATTTTACATAGAGAAAACAACCAAAATGTCAATAGTTCTATTGGAATGCTTTTGATTCCCTACAGTTACAAAGTAGGAGCAAAGACTTCCAAATACTGAGCCCTAGAGGATAGACTGTAGTCCTCTCATAGACATTGGTGCAGCTTCAACTGTTTACACCAGATGTCTGCTCCTCATGACCACTGACCAGGTGGCAATGTTGTCTTAATGGTAGTGAGCTGGTGGGTGTGGGCTACCAATGTATGACCACTATCTCTACTCCCCAAACCAGCACTCAGCTACGGCTAAGGCCCAGTTTCCACAAGAAATTTAAAAAAAAACATTTAATCCCATTTCCTAAATTATCAGAGTCCTTTCTCTACAGTGGTCTAATCCTGAAATGTTTAATAAACTCCCTGTCCTGAATCAATCAATTATCCACCCATTGTTAACTTAGACTTAATGATTCACTCTGTTTCCCTTCTACCTTCCTAGTGTCCATAACTATATCTGTTTCCTGTATGTTCCTCCTGCATATGTCTCTCTCAGTGAGGGAAGGAGGGTGATACCCACAGTATCCAAACTCTGTGTAATGTGAGGTGTTCTCTCTACTGTGTGTAGTTGAGTCTTTTCCACAGTCTACTCCTGTGAGTATCTCTTGTTGCTCCTATCTGCAGGTCTCCAGTCCTGCAACTGCTCACTACCTGTGCACCCCAGATCACTACTGTAGATCTGGGTGGTTACCAGGTGCCTAGTAAGCTGTTTTTAGGTTTATTCACCAGTGCCAGGCACGGCTCTCTCTCTGCACTTGCTCACACTGGGGGCTGACCAAGGTGGGTAGCCTGTCAGGTCCTCCCATTAATCACTGCTGATCTCTGAGCTGTTCCGATTTATTGTTCTCATTTCACATTCCAGGTTAGCTACCCACAGGGCCCCCACCTTGTGGGGGTGGGTGTGCTACCCTGGATGCCCTTTGGTAAATGTCACCAGCTGGTGGGGAATGTTCTTGCCCCACCCATCACTTATGGCTGGCACTTTTGCTTATCTCTAATGTGTTTTGCCTCCAGGTACGTGGCCTCTGGATGAACCTTCCCCAAGGTCCTCACTTGTCTCACACCACCACCTGGCAGGATAGAGAGTCTCTGTCACTCCTGTACAATTGTACCATATCCATATCAATATCCCCTTCAGGATATTACTATGCATCCTGCCACCTGCCACTTCCATTGGGATTGAGCAATTCAAAGTGGCCTATCATAGTTACTACCATATGATTGGTATTTCATCTTGAAATATATCAACCATAATTTTATATTACTACCTTCTACTACATCCATCTGGATCCACATCATTATCATTGAATGAGGAAATACATCTCATTAGGCTCATTTGCCTGTTTTATTTTGAATCTGGTCCCTAGATTCGAATGCGCTAGCCTCCGCACCCAGGTGCCCCCCGTCGTCAAGGGTTTAACTGACATTTTGTCAAAGTTTTAAATAACACCTCATGGCAAGGAAACACATCTTGTCCACTCAATTACTCTCCGAAAGGAAGGACTTCTACCCTGGCCACCGGGCAGGCATTTATCCCATTATGGGGAGGGTCCCTGTCAAATAAACTCCTTCCCCTCTGCTCCTGAGACCTCAAACCTTAGAGCACACTCCGGTGCTATCATTTTGAATACCAAAGGGGTATGCTTTGATACCTCACTTTTCCCTAGTTTTCTCCCCTTAATGGAGGTCTACACATACAGCGTTGCCTTAATGGCACAAATTCTATATTCTACAATATCAATAATCTTACCCCAGTAAACCTGAAAATGTTATACAACCTTACATAACGCCTCACCATGGCTACGCTTTCATGGCAAAACTTTATGTAATGCTAAAAACGTCATTTTGACGCAAAATAACATATTTTTCCAGCTGAGACATCTCCATCTCTTCATTTCCTGTAGTCTTCTACATCATTCCAATTCTACCTGGAGTCCTCTCCTTAGTTACTTCTTAAACGGCCATTTTCACCAACCATACCCAACCATACAGTAGACTAGAACAGTCTACAATATGGGATATGATGTGCGACTATGCCACCCCAAATCTTTTTGAATAGCGTAATAACATCGTTGTGCCTACACCACTCTGGTTTGGGTTTCAAATGAGACAACTATTCTATCAGATCGTCTTCCTAATCATATATATATATATATAATATTACCTGGTGGAGAGTGGGACTTCAGGGGGTGTCTACCCCTGGATGGGGCTGGATCACTACCAATATCCCCTTTTAATCAGACGACTTTTATATACCTGCGGCACTGTCCCTAACCATTTTACATTATCATAATTACTATCATTCCTAACTTCCCAACTCTCCGCAGTATTGACCCCCAAGAGTGCCACTTGGTACTGCTCATGGCCCTCAACTGTCTGGATTGCTACTCTCCCCAGTCAGCATTCTGGGTTACTTGATCTACATAAAGTCCCGGCTAGATTATTAGGATCCTCCTGCAGCTCAAGCTTGGCTGATTCCAGACAATCCTTAATTTGGACCCATAGAACTGTCTGACTTCCTGCCCCCAGTGAGTAGACTTACAGATTTTCTGCTTGTCAGATTGTCTGCTTGTCTGATGGTGACTCGAACCCTGTGTTCTAGCGGCTGCCCTCGGCCAGGAGGCGCTAATTGGGGTGGTCCTTCTCATCCCCAGTATCCCTGCAGCCAATCTCAGGGTGCCTCCAGGGTGATCAGCCCTATTTGCTCCCCTCCTGCTGCTGTATCTCTAGAGCTGTTTTCCTCTTGAATCTCCACGAAAATTCATCATCTTATCACTATACTCTCTATCTCTCTGTCGAAATTTGTGCAATCTGCACTCCGAAAATCTTGTGTTTCACTATTTTCACATACCACTGTCCTTTCTGTCGAAAGCTGCTGTCACTCCAATACTTTGTATCTTTTGTCATCCCCTTCCAGTAATTGTTTCTATTCCTGCTGGTTTTTTCATAATAGATGGTTAAATGTATCCCATCTGGGTATTATCTTGCTCATCTAGTGTTCAATCTTCCTTTGTTTTCCAATGATACACAGTTGACTGTAATCAGTGTGTAGCTTTCTTCCTTTGAAATCCTGATTCCTACCTTTTCCTTTTACATTTTATCCATGTTTCTCCAGTTTGTCTCCATTTCTTTTCCCAATTCATCAATGTGTATATTTATCATTCGTTCAATTCCCAATCTTCATCATATATCCTGCATTGAACATGTTTGTTCTTGGTTGGCTTCCTCTCTCCTCTGTTTCCTGTCTCTCAATCTCTCCTTGTCCAAATTGATATAGTTCTTTCTGATAACTGAGTGATGTTTTCCATGTATTGATATTTCATACTTTTATTAGTTTTGATTTGGTTATGTCCTGCAAATGCCTCTTGCATCTAGCACTGCTCAATTAATGTGCCTTTGACATCAACAATTTAGGCTCCCACTTGCTCCAAACAATCATTGATTATTAGATAGTGGGGTGCATTCCTTCATTCCATCATTCTGCTGACTCTTCCTAATTCAGAGTGTTCTTGATGGATTTCCTCTTTCTTTTATCCATGTTCTCATTTCTCTCCATATTCACTGAATTTCGAGTTCTTCTTTCTTCTCTCATTCTCTCTCAGCAGCTAATCTCTCCTTTGTGCTGTCTGTGGTAATACACAGATCACGAAATAATGGCACTAAGCAGTATAAAGTTATAAATTAGTTTAGTTGATGTCATAGGCTCCCACAACCATATCAATCAAATGGTTATAATGCCCACATGCGGAACAATGCCCCCTGATCGTTCTCCTATCAGAATAAGGCCTGTATTTAGGGTGTACAGTACTCTTTCCCACCAATGGGTTTAAAACACTTGATAGGTTCCTTGTGTCCCAGAGTTGATAACCGAATGAATTCCCTTCTCAGTGTTTGATTGCCAACCATCCTATTTCCTTTTTTTCTGTGCCTCCCCTTTCAACATTTCAAATGTTCATTTTGTTTATCAGATCAACCTTGAATCTTCATATTTACTCTTGAAGTTCTAATACATAGCCACACATACACTGCGGTGCCTAATGGTGTGTATAGGTGTATATAGCCAGCACAGGCCATCCTCTACTCCCTACCAGATGTTTCCAGATGATCCTTTTCATTTGGCAGTCTCTGCACAGGAGATCCTTTCTGTTTGGCTATCTCCTCACTGAGGATCCATTCTGCATGGCTATTTCTCCCTCTGCTGATTAATCACTTACCCCTAGCTGACCTCCAGGAGGATGCTCTCCAAAACTCCATAGCCTCCAGATGTGGCCTATACTCCATTTTATGGGTTTCCCTTCTGTATTTTCCATATTGTCTCCCTGTGTCCATATTGATAGAAATGCTGCCTGAGTGAATTTCCTCTTTGCCCAAAATAAATGACGCCTTCATGAGTGTTCCTTTTTTCTTGTTGAATAACATTTCTGTAGGTTAGTTATAAATGAGGGAATCTGTTTTCTGGTGGATCCTTACAACCCAGTCCTGTGTAGTGTACAGCAGAGATCCCACCTGCCCACTCTTAGTGTGGGCAGAGGGTGGAGTCTGTGTCCCTGGAGGAGGATACCTGCAGCAACATCTGGCTCTCCTTTCTTGACGTTGGATTTAACCAAAGCAACCTTCAATTCCATGCCTGATTTGCTTCATCCATTTCTTTTGTATTTCTATCATACAATTTTTTCTCTTTGAATTCTCCTTTTTTTGTTCCTTCTATTTTGCTGTGTGGCATCACATGTTGCTTTATTCTGATCAATTCCCTGCCTTTCCTTTCTTTCTTCTCAGACTGTGCATGTAGTATTTAGAATAGCATGTTTATCCAGAGTAAACCTACTGCCCTGTGTAGAGAGGGTTGTTATATTGGTAAGTTGTAGGGTTATCCTACAGCGTTGGCCATTTGGTAGGCAGTGCCTCGTGCACAGACTCACTCACTGGACACATATATCTATTACCTGGCTGGCTTTCCTTGGTCATTCTTTGTTGATTTTCGTGCATGTGCATCATGGATTTCTCCTTTCCATCTGCCTTCTCCAGGTCCTCTTCCATTCTTGTTTTATTTTATTTTATTTTTTATTACAAATTATACATATCATAATGTAAATATAATGCAAATATCACTCCTTTTCATTCCTTATTTCGGGGATGTTGAGGGCTTTGTTCCAACAGCCATAAGCTTTATGTTCAAACATTAAAAGTACCGTTCTTCTGTTTTCATTCTTCCCTGTAGTTCCCATATTAAAATTTGTGAATCGTTCCTGGGCTTTTATGAATCGTTCCTGGGCATTGTAAATCATTCATGGGCCCTGTGAATCGTTCCTGGGCCTTGTGAATCGTTCCTAAACATTGTAAACCGTTCCTGGTCTTTGTAAATCGTTCATGTATGTAGTAAATTGTTCCTGGGGGTTTTAATCGTTCCTAGCCATTGTGAACCTTTCCCAGGCATTGTGAATTGTTCCTGGGCATTGGAAATCGTTATTATGTATTGTGAATTGTTCATGGGCTTTGTGCATCGTTCCTGGGCTTTGTAAATCGTGTCTGTGTTTTGTAAATCGTTCCTGGGCTTTGGAAATCGTGTTTGTGCTTTGTAAATCGTTTCTAGGCTTTGTAAATTGTCTATAGACATTGTGAATCGTTCCTTGGCTTTGTAAATCGTTCATAGACATTATGAATCGTTCCTGGACTTTGTGAATCGTTTATGGACTTTTAAAATCGTTCCTGTACATCGTAGATCGTTTATGTGCTTTGTAAAGCGTTTCTGTGCCTTGTAAATTGTTTCTGTGCTTTGTAATTCGGCCCTGTGCTTTGTAAATTGTTTCTATGCTTTGTAAATCGTTTCTGTGATTTGATCTGCATGTCCCAACCATGATGACCCAATCTGCTATATATCTATTTCTTCTCAATGGAATCAAATAATAAAGTCTCACCCTCACATTCACCTTCCTTAGCTGCCAAACGCATTTCCTTCAGAATGTCTTCTCATATCATTATTTTCAGGTGTTGGCATTTTGTTGATCCATCCTCTTATTGCGTGGGTCTCCTCTATCATTCTCTCCTTTTTTTTTCTTACGGTTTGTTCTTGTGATCCTTGTATAAAGCATCTCCAATTGGTTAGACCTGCTATGGTCACTGGGTCGTTTGGTTGGGATCCATCATCCTACCTGTGTGTTTTTCTTTTATTTAGGCACTAGTTTCTTCACAAAACGTTTCTTGTAATTATGATACTTCAATTCTATCGGTGCAGAAGGATTCCTGATCGTTCTGTGGGCTTCTCATCTCATCTTGTATTTTATTTTCATGTCATTATCAGTTTCTGTACATTGTGGATCGTTTTTCTCTGAATTGTAAGTTGTATGGTCATGCCTTTGGGCATCTCCCACTTGTAGTTTTCAGTGAGTTTTAACTAGACTTACATTATAATCTTGGTAAAACCTGCTGCATAATGTCGTAAAAACAAGCCTTCTCCCCTCATTCTTCTGATTTGGATTCTCTTCTGTCTTCTTATTTTCCTCTTTATGCTATATGCACAATGTCTGTTTCAAATATTTTATCACAATGTGCTACTCACATTGACCCTTTTTTTTTTTTCTCCTTGAATAAATATTGTGTCTTCTGTCTGTGTATAATTCTGATTATATGGGTCCTAGCCTGGGTATTCCTTCTTATTCCTTGTTTAATTTCTTCAAGTAGAGTTGAAGTCTTACCATGTGTGAGCTGCTCATCCCTCCAGGCCTGAGCTGGTCAGATCCGCACCTCTGAGGAGAGATGCGCGAAGCTATTTTTAGCCTTTCTCTGTGAGCTGCTCCATGAGCTGCTCCTGCCTCCCTGGGTTGGGTGCTGGGCTCTCTGAGCTGCTCCCAAGTTCCAGATGTTGGCCATCATGGTCTTGCTGCTGACCATTACTCCTCTCCTGGTATAAACATTGACCTGTTTTCCATCCAGCATATATACTCCAATGTATATTCCTTATGTATTCTTTTCCACTTACCGTTTCCCTTTTCCTCTGTAGGTAAGTTAATTCTTCTGTCTGGAAGGGGACTGCAGTATAGATTTCTATTTCATGATTGAGAGAGGTTTTTCTCTGCTATATCATGACTATCCAAGTTCCATTTACTGTATATTTAGTGTGCTGAGGCTTCATCAGCCCTCCTGGGTCGCCCTGAGGATGACTCCTGGCTGTTGGCAATGGGGATCGAAAAGCCCTCCAATTCTCTCACCAATGAACTGTTTGGGGGCTCATGATGTTTTATAGAATGTGTTTGTTTGTGTTCTGCTTGGCTGTGCTATAGTGTTTAGTAGTTCTATCTCAGCATAGTGCTAGTTTCTTATATTGGTAGAGCACTAATATGCTAAGGCTGGCCAGTTCTCCTCCAACCTTAGCCAAAGACAAGTGAGAGGTACATAAACTGTATATAAATGGTGTTTATTACTAATTGCCAACAAACCAGTCAACTCCATACATCCTCTGGAGGGTATCTTTGATGTGCTAATTACCTTCAGCATCTGATACAACAGTAAGTATCAATATAATTATGTGTGCAGGTCAGTGCAGTATGTGTTCCATGAGTATAGTGATGTTAAAAATATAGAGATTCCTATAGTGAGCTGTTGAGTCCTGATACTGGGGATGCTGTGATCATCCCCGCATGCTTCCAACCTAACTCCAGAGGTGCGGGCCTACCCTCGCCCATGACCCAGGTGAGTAGCCGCAGCTCATCTCCAGATGAACTGTTACTCGCTACTAGCTACTGAGGGGCACCTGCGGCGGCTATATGGTAGCCACCTACAGCCCCCTGCTACACCTGTGCCAGGCCTCAGCCTATCACAGGTGGCCACGGTTTTCTTCTGCATGTGAGTGACAAGTCTATGTTCCTGCCCACTTCAGCAGTCTCCAACCACATTATGGGTCTACTCTCCATCTGATGTTTTAGCCCCAGCCTCAACTAGGACTATATCCACACATCAACCACAAACTCTACAACATCATACAATGATACCAAGCAACACAGATACATTATTCTATATGTTGATATATGCTTATAAATATGAGCATCATGCAATCAAACTCTCTAAATCAATATTATAATTCATTGTACTATTGATATTTAACATATTCCGTTGATATTACCCTGATAAACACACCACAATAGTACAACATGTCGACCATCATCACATCCTTTGGGTACATCAGATCACTTACAGCCTGCTAGACCCCATTGCTATATAATCAACTTTAATTGATCAAAGTATGTAATGCTTAACAAACATTCTCTTGGTACATATGTTTAGTTCATTGGGTCACAAGTAGACTGATGGCAGAGAAACCCCTGCTCCAATACCCAAGGCACATCTGAAAGCACCATCAGTCTCAGATCCATGATTTGCATTGAATAACTATGCAAGTATACCCAAACCTCTCTCTTTCTGTTCATATTCCTCCTCTGCATAAAAATCAAATAACTTATGCTTCCTCTTTCTCTTCATAAACCCTTCAGGACGGCATGTCACTAAAAGATCACATTTGTCGGCGTGATGCATGAATGCAGCACTAGCAAGTTACCAACCAGGGCTGCATTCAGGCATTATGAGTATAAAGGGCATTAAAACTGTATGTGATTCATGAAGGGTTACGGATAGCATGATGCACTGTGCATTGTATCGGCCTGTATCGATGCACCATGAACACCAAGGGCATGATGCACTAATGCACTATGCCATCTTTAAAGGGGTAACTGTTTCGGAAACTTATGTCACTTTCAACTCCCGGACGTTTTTCCATTTTCCATATTTTCTATCCCTTCAGGGAACCTTCTTTATTCATGATAGACTCTCGACATGTCAACTCATAAAACGGACAAATCCCTGCCTGGAGAATTTTGACAGATCACAGCTATATTTTAGAGCTAAGACTTTGATACAAAGTGAAGGCTTCCTGCAGAGAGCTGACAAATAAAGGACAACATAGGATATACTAGAGGAGGGCAGCTTCAATAAAGGCTATGTTACTTCTGATGGGTGATGGATGGACAAACCTTCCTGAAATTTGAAATACTTGTAAAGTGTATGTATCAATAGCTTCTTTTGTAATATCTGTTCCCACATTCATTGCAAACTATGAAGGACATCTGAAACAACTATGTCTACTTCATATGTCCATGGATATTTTACGCCCTCCATGAAGCTTTACTTCACTCATTTGTACTAGAGGGTGTATGAAATGCTTCAGTGTTTAGTTTTACTTATTAGATCCTTATTGTGGTCGCTTATGACTTCTGAGCATTGCTTACTAATGCCATTCCAGTTCATAAGGAGCATTTATAGGGCTGAAGGATTTCATATATAGTGCCTATGTCTAGAATCATTAGATGGTCATACTACTTTCAACTTTCTCCTAGCTCCCTGGCAGAAGGTACCGTTTTCCATTCGTCAACTAATTTCACAGCATTAGCATCATGATACAGCTATTCTAATACATCAGAATGATGCAGATATATTAGAGACTTTAGGGAATACTTCCCAAGGCGATATACCAAATGGTTTGGGGAAAAAAATCAATTCTAAAAGTAGTTGTTTTGGCCAGTTTTCACACGAGGACACGGCCAGCGGCCGCCGACTGGGACACCTACTTTTAAGCGGGACACCTTTGACTGTTATAGGAATACTTCTATAATAAGACCAAAAAAACGGTGTGTTTCAGGTTACATGGTCTGAAAATCTAGGGTAGGTAGGTCGGATTTTTATTATCTCTTTAGATATTTCTTTTTACTCTGGCCTTAAAAGTACACAGAAATCGAATCAGGAACGTCAATGCCGACTCACCGACGACCGCCTGAACTCATGAACTATCAGATTGACCCTTAAATAGCTCCAAAATGACCTAAAATATTAATATTTTTCAAAATTGCATAATTTTTTTTAGGGTCGGCCCTGTAAATGCTAGGTAGGGTTGGGTAACCTGAAACACATCTTTTATTTTATTTGGCCTAATCTTAGGAAAAACTGGTATTCCACCATACGTAACTGCGGTTATATAACCACTGAAAGTGGTGGGCGATTCAGGTAAAATACAAATGTAAGGCCTCTGTATATATGTGTGTTTTACAGACATGGGAGATATGCAACTGACACCTTCATTAGCCTACCAAATTAGACATTTTAATATCCCAACCAATTAGAGCTGATGTTTATATGCAATCCTGATTGAGTATTTGAATCATCACAGTAATGGCACTTGGCAGTTGTTGAATCTGATATTAGATGTTTGCTAAGTACTTATGCACACATTTGAAAAGCATCCACAACGCAATATTGAAATTTGACACGTATCTTGCAAACGTGATACATGCAAGAAGTTGTGTAACAGTAGATCTCCCCTTTAGGATGAGAAAAAACAAATGGGTCTAGATACAATTCCCATAGTGCTTCACTCTCTCCACATGAGAGCTATCCAGCAAAGGGGGTTTCTTCTTCATTTTCTTATCCCCCTGCCTGGTTAGACCCTGGTGGATATCCAGGGCATATATATGTCTGTGTCTAAATCGCCAGCTTACTGGGGAATAGGATTCAGCTCAGTGATCAATCATTAAGTGAGTCTGATCTGTCTTACATTGGAGGAGATCCAATATTCTCTATTGAATATAAAGTGGATTGCTTTTCCACACTTTGTGGAATGGTGAAGGAATTGACCATTGAAGGTCCAAAGGGATATTGCACTATCGGTTACAAAATTGAATTGGCAAATTAACAAACAAGTTTGCAAAGATGAACTAGCCATTTTAAAAAGTCAGTGCCTGTACTCCATTTACACAGACTACTTGCTTTATTCATGAAGTCTTTGTAACAAAACCCATATACCACACACATCCCACATTGGATTCAAACTATTCAGGAAATATGAACCATCTTCCTCCACTTCGTATCTATCTGAATTTGCCAAGTCCTCTATGTATCTTTACTTTCCTGACAGTGGTTGCACACAACTTTAAAGATTGCTTATCTCTGCCCCTGGTATTTATAAAGATAATGTATACAGATATGTAAAGACATTTATGGTTATTGTTTCATAAGTCATTATTGGATAATATTGATATCTAACTTTTCACCTGGCTGCTCAACATATGAAAGATAATACACCTAAATACAACTAAAGACAGCTCTAACACAATGGTAGGTTACTGTGCCATCTTGCCTTTGTCAGAATGTACCTATTTATGCTATCTCAGGAAACAGGAAACTGCCCCTGGTATTATTCTGGAGGCACCACACTGATGGTCAACAGATGGTTAATGATTATTGCTGTAAGTGGCATCCAGCCATTATTTCATGCAAGGTTAATTACAGATTTGTAATTCATTTTTAAAGTAAACTGCCTGGCAGCAGCCCATCACACTGTGGATTGCCCTGCCCCTGGTCAATGTGTATTTAATTGATAATAAATAACCATCCAACAAATTAGATGATCACATCAATAGTGGCATAAAACGTTTGTGAAATGCTGAGTACAAAAATGAGACAAAAACACTCATGACTGATGTTCAAAATGATGTTCCTGCCTTCTGAATAATTCTCTAATTATATGATATTGGCATGGATAGATGGACAAAGGAAGGGGACATATGTGCTTTGTCATGTATGGCTATGGAGTTGGTAAACTTGGCATGATGCATCAATATGATTTGGATAATTGAGCAATTAAAACAACATAAATTGTAACATCAGTAAAGTATCTAGTGATCTCCGAGAACAAAATTGGTTCAAAAATATTTACTTTTCCAAATATTTTACTTTTTTGTTATTAGATAGAGTTGAGTTACTCGGAAACAAGTTCGTTTTAATTAAAAAAACATATGTATCTGTGAAACACTATAGCATGCAGATAATTGCAAATGTGAGCCACAGTGGTCAATGTATGTCTGCACAGTACGATGAGACTGAGCTGCTAACTGGTGTCTACATGAGCAGCTCACAGACAGCTCATACATCAGCTCAACTGCTCTTTGTGTGCGTGTCTAGGCAAAAAAAGGTTTGGTTCAGGTAACATGGGCAAAAATTGGAGGGTCGGTAGGTCAGATTTTTTTCAACATGAAAGTACTAGCTGGCGGGTCTGAAGACCCTAAAATTGGCCAAAAAAGGGTAAAAATACAGAAATTTTGTCAAAATTGCATAAAAATGTAGGGTCGGGCCTGTTTTGATAGGGATGGTGGGGTGACCTGAAACAAACCATTTTGGCCCTATCAGTGCATGCCCCCAGTACACTGTAGCAGCTGCCCCCCGGGAATGTCCTCACATCACAAGCACAATCTCCCAACACATGAGTGACAGTAAATGGAGGCTAGGCCAGATCTCCAGTGTGTGGACAAAAAGCAAAGAAATAGCGGGGGGAGCCAGGTCAAAATTGTGTGATGTTTTTTTTTCTTTTTAGCAAAATGAGCCAGGTGAGGTCTGTTGATTATCTACCTTGCTTCATTCCAATACTCTGCCACCTGGTTTTATGTCATCTGATGTTTTCATCCCTAGGTAGTTTGATTCTCCAACAAATACATTGACAAAAGAATCATATGTGGCTATAAAACAACTTAAGAATTTTACAATTAACGAAATAGTTTCTAGTTCCCTTCAGTGCATAACAGTGCAAAAGCCTAAAATAAAGGTCAATTCATAGAATATATAACAACAATATAATTGCGAAATATGTATTCTTAGGTTGCTTTACAAGTAGCCATATGGAGAGTAGAGCTATGTTAAATTATCCTGCATAGCTACTCCTCCCTCAATATATTTTGAAATCTTATTGTTCTGATGAAGGCACATGTGCCGAAACTTGTAGGTTCACTATAATAAATATATGCTACGTCAAAACCGAATTTGGAACTCTGGTTGTGTTGTTTATTAATTCAAAAACACAATCTTATTGTTCTGTACATTCTGCTATTCTGGTTCTATTCTGGTCCTGGCTGGAAAACTTCCCTTGTGATTTTCTCTAATTGCTTGCTCCTTTTCACATGGTTTCCTGAATATTACACTGCCATGTAGGATTTCATCTCACTTCTGTTGGAGCTTGTTTCTACCGGGGCGATCTTACTGATAGTATCCTGAGATTTCCTCGAAAGGTGGGATTAAAACTCTAATTGTATGGCATGCATTACGATTTCTTAGAAATGCTCATGAGGCTAGATTCTTTTTTTTTTTTACAATTCTCTGGCCATAACTAACACGTTCGACTGACCTCAGTGACCTGAATAGCATTCTGACTTCAAGAAATTACTTTTTAATGATAATTAGGGAGTGATCATTTATTATCAACAGGGGGGGTGGTGGGTTTGGGGGGGGCAAAAAAATGTGGATCCCTTGACCGGGGGGGGGCAAAAAAATTTGGACCTCTCTTGGGGGGGGGGCAAAAAAATTTAACCTGTTTTGAGCCAAAAAAAGCCGGCGCGTTACTATGCTTCAAAGGGCCTGCGGTTTTCGACCCTAAGGGCGGGGGGTAAAAAATGTTGACCCCTTGACCGGGGGGGTGTAAAAAAATTTGTACGCTCCGCGCAGAAACCCACCAACCCCCCCCCCTGTTGTTAAAAAATGATCACTCCCTTAACCACAGCATCTCGATAGCTACTGGAGAGCCAAGTGAATCAAGGTGATGAATCCTGCATAGATATCAAGATTCAAGTCTCATTTCTTGTCCTCCAAGATGAAAAAATAAATAAAGATAGATATCTCACCTACCTTCACTCACATTTCAAAGAGACATAGCCGACAGACATAGCTTTTTCTTCTTTGGCCTGATTTTTATGCCTCAATGCTTCACAATATTTTGAATGGATCATTTGTGCTGACATAGCCACTTTATAGAGGAGGTTATGGATAGCACCTGGAGAGGAAAGTACACATGGGTCAAGATGAACTCTGCTCCCCTTCAGCTGAGGTACTGATAATGTCTATGATTGTGTGAACCATTGTCAACAAATTGTGAATATAACCCTTTATGCACAGCATAGTGATTTATCCTTGTGGTCGGGGTGCATGTTAGGAGTGCTGGTGAGTTACTTGGCAGGTTTGAATTCATGCATCTGACAAAACTATTTGGTTGATAATCATTATACATACTTGCAATTTGGGTGATTTACTAATATAAATTACCCTTGAGACATCATGCTATGAGTAAAGCATGTAGTGCCTGTCAATCCAAATCCAAACTGGTTAGTGCCTATTGACCTATATGAAGCCTACCCCTTTAAATACTATGGGTAGTTAAGATTATGTCTCGTTAAATTGCTCCAAGCACTTGTTACATACATATACATACAGCAGCACAAGTAACAGCAGGAACAGCAGCAGCATTAACAGCAGCAGCAGTAACAGCAGTAACAGTAACAGCAGCAGCAGTAACAGGTATTTACTTATCACAGGTGTCACGTGTGAAGACCTTTTTAAATACTTATTAGTTTTAGAGCTACAGAAACTAGATTATCTGTCCCGCCATCAAGCTTATACTAATGACTAATTAAGACCATCAGTGCCTGATGTCTGTATGTTCACTTGTTGAAAAAAATACAATTGGTTTACAACTCAATCTGAAGTCAACCTCATTAGTTCACCTCATGTCCAGATCTCACATGTCATGGCTTTTTGAATTGTTACATTTTCTCATATTTTTTATCCAAACAGCTATTATTCTCCGCCAATTACTGCTGATGGAATATCCAAGACTGAATGCAAAAAAATCCCTTTTTAAATGTTAGGGAATGGTTAACACAAGATCGTGCCTTATTGACTTCTACACTTAGACCTTATTCACCATGCAATTCAATGTAAATGCTTGGGATGAATAAGCATACATGCTTGAATATTTTAGATAAATTCTACAAATTACATTTCCTTCCCAATATAAAATATTCATTGACATAAAATTAAAACCGGTAGCAAGCAGAGGCTAGGCGGAATCTCCAGGGTGAGGATGAGAGCCAGAACACCAAAAAAGTGACAGGGTATAAATGATATAACATCATTTGAGGAAAATCACCTGGGGGAGGTTTCTAGAAACTCTCAATTGTTAGGATAACTTGCATTTGCTATATCCAATTCCCCTTCCCCAGGGTTATATGTTGCCTCTCGGCTTTATTTTCCTCCTGCTGATTGGAAGATTGACAAAAAAACTCATTCCCACATGATCATAAGCAGACTTAAAGTGGAAACGTTGCGAGCAGAAGCAAACTTCCAATGGTTGAGAGACAGCCATGTGGTAGCGGGGATGGTGGGGGCGGGTTAACCGTGATAGGTGTACATTGTGTGGCAGAACAAATACACTTTTTCACACAGAACAAATGCAAGAGCAGAGCACTTCTGTCTCTTGACGTCACATCCGGCATGATATCATAAATGACTTAAATAAAGCAGGATCTGTTTATCTATTTTTTGCCAATGACCGTGTAATATTGAGTTAAATCTGATAATTCCAAATGCCTACATTCACATTAAGTCCAACCATCCAGCATGAATCGACAATTTGGAACAGGAAAATAACTGTAATTATTAAACAGAATATAGTCAAGACTACCTTACCAAGAGGATAAAGTTTCCTCGTTTTCATCATATCAATCATAACAGAAATAAATGATCATTGCTTCTCAGGAGATGTATGTCTGTACTTTTCTGCAATAATTGCCTGAACCCCTACAATCTTTCCTATTTTCCAATTAGCAATTCCATCTCAATATTCAGTAGCTACTGATGCAATACATGTGAGGCACAGGAGTGAATGTATCCAAGGAGCCCATGTCCAAGCCCAAGTAACAGTGTATTTTATGCAAGAGAATAAATTTCAATGTTTGACTCCCCACAGTTATTTAGTGTTTGTTGTGTGGGTGTTATTGCAATTAAATGAACTACCCATAATGTATAAAAGTATGGGTTATATTCCCTTCCATTCTTCCCTATGTCTTTAGTGTTTTTATTCTTTGCACTTGCTTTTCATGTTTCTTCAGGGAAGCCCAAACACATTTAATGCATTCAATTAACAAAGTGATTGTTGTTGATTTTATTCGCAACGGTTTTGTACATGTGACATGGGCCAACTTTGAGTCAATGATAAAACAATGTTGAGTGACATTGACCCATATGTGTGATTTATTGAGCAATCTAAACTGAAAGATAGGCATCATGGTGAAAGAGGTTTGATAAATTTGGAGAATGAGAACACAGATTCATGGTCCATTGGCAAATATTCTACAATGGTCTATAAGACAGTGTACATTGAAAGTGTGGTCTATATATCCCTTATAACCAAAACCATGGTTGTAGCCTTCAGGACATCGACCATTCCTTAGGGTAAAATCGACATAAGTTTTCCAATGTTCACTATCAGGAGAATATCCAGCATTACCAGTAAGTCCTAATTTTCAGAGAATGATTCTCATCTCAAGAGCAGCGATGAGCATATCCATCAACTTCCTATCAATAGACCACAGAGTAGGTGAAGAATGCATCCCCTCATGCTATATTTCTGTCATCTACCTTTTCCTAATAAAAAGGTCAACCCACACGCAGACTATAGACAGGTCGCAGACAGGAATAGCTTCTTGATATATACTATTACCGTGGTATTCTGGGTGTACCTTTTGGTTTGTACAATTGTTGTGATCATTAGTTCTAGCACCCATGGCAATGACACTCCGATAGGCTCAGTGGAATAACTTGGTCAGGAGACCAAGTTGTTAAGGCTGCATTTATGATGTCCTTCTTAGAGATGTCACAGCATTACCAATCAGAAAGCATTTTGGTTTTTGTGTGAGGAAATGGAATTGATTGATTGGTGTTGCTTGCAAGTGATTTCTATCTACTTTGTACATTTCGGTCCACTTTCTTTTTTTCTTGTTTTTCATTGTCAGAACCAACTCAAGACCAAGTCCCTCTATGCAAGGAGCCTCTCATATGGCACCTTTGGTGCAACTTGGCAGGCTTTATTGGTGGGGTAGAAAAGCCCACTTTCTTCTCATGATGTACTCTATTCATGATGCAACATAGTATTTGGAGATAAACAAAAACATGGACTCATCACTATAGCCAAACATTAAACTCACAATTCAAGTTTTGATGGTCTTAAGTCTTGAGATGACTAGCATTGGTATATCTTGTTTAAACACATTGTTTAAGCAGTATTGTCAAACATCAGACTGAACACAATTAACAGCCCAGTTTTTCAAACCTGGTAAAACATCTTCAGATTGAGTTGTAAACCAATTGTATTTTTTTCAACAAGTGAACATACAGACATCAGGCAACCGCCATAACGTTTTTCCAAATCCTTATATATATATATATGAGTATAATTCTTTTTAAAACACCTTTTTCTGACACCTGGTCAGAGACGGCAGCCGGTCAGAGACGGCACAAGGTCGTGAGACACAGCCTTATGTTCTTCGTCTTTTGTCATCATTATTCATTGTAGAGGCCTTTTTACCCTTCAACACTGCATGAATGCATTATGTGGTTCCCACAGGGTTGATCAATTCCCAAGGGTAGCCATGATACATAAATATGCAGTCCTCGAGAGCTGAAATCAGTCAGATATAATATAACAAGAGAAAGCAGATAAAGAAACAGGACAGATAAGAAAAATATTAATATGGAAGATTACAAAGTGCGGAGAATCTAGAGAGAGGGGGGGGTGAAAGCTGAAACAAAGGGGTCAGACATCAATTGAAACAGGTGACAAAAACCGCATCCATTTAGACAAGGCAGGTGTCACAGTGTTGACACATCATTTCCCAGGAGACATGAGTTTAACATCCAGCGGCCTCAGTGGGAAATGGCCTTTCACTGAATATAATATAGCTGGTGATGGTTCTCTGCAGGTAATGACAAGATTCTGTTTGATGATCATAGTTCGAGGGATTCATTTCTAACAAAACACAAATGGAAGCTTATCAGGTATGTGTGTCCTGATGATAAGGGGACTATATTGTATCAATTGACCATCGACGGATCATTTTCAGAGGTGGTTTAGTGGAATACAATCAGGGATAAACTTCAATAAAATGGAAAGGAAGTCTCCGTAACTTTCAGACAGGCCTAACCCCATCTGAGAGTTCCAGCCAAATTACGTCCACCAGACATTACTTCCCTTAGCCGCACACACTTGGTGGATCCTCACCATCCCAGTTAACTTTAACTTTTCATTCATTCACATTCTACATTCTACAGCTGATAAAAAGTCAATTGGAAAGAGTCTCCAGCTTTCAACACGCCCCCTCACCGGTATCCAAATAGGTGTGGCACTAGATTGATAATAATGCATAGGCTAACCCCCACCCACTTTGTATGTGTGACATGTTTCTCGTCCTTAGGTACGTTATACGTTGGTATATGTTGAGTACAGCTATCAGATTATCCTGCACACTTTCTTAGCCTCTATAATCTCGGAAGCTGCAAATGCACATACATCCTGGCCGAAAACCTTTCCGAGTGATTAGTTCAAATTGCCTACTCCTATTTCATCTGGTCCTGAAAACATGATACTGCCATTCTTTCTAGCTTCTTGTGGATCTTGTTTCTTTAACTCATTACATTCATAGTATTACTTACTTTCACAGAGAGTGCGTAATCACTGCTCTCATTGTGTGCATTACATTTTTCTTTTTTGTACATCATATTAATAATTTGTTCATTTTTATATACTAATTTTGGAAATTGCTATTGTTTAGGTCAGTATCTAAGGCTGCATACATACTCAATTGAATACCCCTTCGTGTTATCTGACTTATCTAGAAATCTGCAAAGGTCTGTGTGTAAATTACATCACCTATCTTTGGACCTTTTTCAAAGACCCAGCGATCCCCTTCCCCTGCTTTTATGTTAGGCCAATACTGGTATTAAGCCACTATCATGACACTGTTTGACCCTTGATAAGTTTAAATGCTTTCGAATGAAAATCCTTCACACTGAGATATAACTGACAGCTAACAGAATGACAATTAATGATAATGAAAACAAGTGACACTCCAACACTGCCTCATTTGTATTAATCGCTTAGGTGTAAATTAGATTTTTTTAAACTAAATTGCTGCAATTTTTCATATGGTTATTGGCCTAGCCTGAGTGACACTGCATTTAATCTGTAATCTTCAACTTAACAACATCGCTGCCACTGCCACCACTTGATGGTTGAATAGTGTTTTGCAAAGCTTCATGTGCAAGAGTCATTTTAACAGCATTGGAAAGCTAGTCAAACAGCCGGAATCAGGCAGGGCATTTTCAGGTGGACACCTTTGACTGCATGGGAATGCTATTATAATAATCTTAAGACAAAACTGGAAGTCAAACAAACATAGCTGTTGTTAACCTAGCACTCAATGAGGTGGGTGATTAAGGTGAGATCCACTATGTAAGGCCCTTATATGTCTGTGCTGTAAGACATTTATGCAACCCACGCCTTGATTTTCTAACTTAGCCATGTTAATATACCAAACTGATAAGAACTGATGATTGTATGCAATTATGATTGAATAATGGAATCAAGTATCTTGAAAACATGATACATACAAAAAGGTGTGTAAAAGTAGATCTATCTCAATGTTTAAGATGAGACAAAACACAGAAGGGTCTAGATCCAATTCCAAATGTGCTTCACTCTCTCCACATGGGAGCTGTCCAGCAAAGGGGGTTTCTTCTTTATTGCCTTATCCCCCTGCCTGGTTAGACCCTGGATATGCAGGGTGCACTAAAGTTCCTATTCCCAGTACAAGTCACATATATAAGCCCTGGATATCCCTTTTCGCAGATCGTGTCACATATGTCTGTGGCTAAATGGTTTGCTTAAACAAAATCCATATACCACACAATTGTCACATGCCACATTAGTTTCAAACTATTCAGGAAATATTAACCAACTTCCTCCACTTCGTATCTATCTGAATTTGCCAAGTCCTCTATGTATCTTTACTTTCCTGACAGTGGTTGCACACGACTTTAAAGATTGCTTATCCCTGCCCCTGGTATTTATAAAGATTATGTTTACAGATATATAAAGACATTTTTTGAAGTAAAAATAATTATTGTCTCATAAGTCATTATGAGATAATATTGATATCTAACTATTTACCTGGATGCTGATGACATGAAAGATATTACACCTAAATACAACTAAAGACAGGTCTTACACAATGGTAAGTTACTGTGCCATTTTGCCTTTATCAGAATGTACCAACTTTTGCTATCTCAGGAAACAGGAAACTGCCCCTGGTATTATTCTGGAGGCACCACACTGATGGTTAACAGATGGTAAATGATTACTGCTGTAAGTGGCATCCAGCCATTATTTCATTCAAGGTTAATTACAGATTTATAATTTGTTTTTAAAGTAAACTGCATGGCAGCAGCTGATCACACTCTGGGTCGCCCTGCCGTGGGTTAATATGGATTTAATTGATAAAAAATAACCATACAACAAATCAGATGCTCACATCAATAGTGGCATTAAATGTTTGTGAAATGTTAAGTAACAAAAAAGAGACAAAAACACTTATGACTGATTTTTCAAAATGATAGCCTTGTTGTGGGCTTTACTGTATTCTGAATAGTTGTCCAATTATATTGTATTGGCATCGATGGATGGACAAAGGAGGCAACACATGTGCTGTGTCATGTATAGCTATGGAGTTGGTAAACTTGGCATGATGCATCAATATGATTTGGATAATTTAGCAATTAAAACAACATGAATTGTAGCATCAGTAAAGTATTTAGTGCTCTCTGAGTACGATATTGGTTCAAAAATATTTACTTTTCCAAATGTTTTATTTTTTGTTATTGAATAGAGTTGAGTTACTCAGAAACAATTTCATTTTAATTGTAAAACATATGTAGATTTGTGAAACTCTACTGCATGCAGATGATTGCAAATGTGAGCCACCATGCTCAATGTACGTCTGCACGGTACAATGAGACTGAGCTGATCACCCATGTCTACATAAGTAGCTCCCAGACAGCTCATACATCAGCTCAACTGCTCTTTGTGTGTCTGGCTAGGCAGAAAATGGAGGGTCGGTAGGTCAGATTTTTCTTTTACTTTTTTTTCAACATGAAAGTACTATCTTGCCGGTCTGAAGACTCTAAAATTGACCAAAAAAAGGTAAAAATACAGAAATTTTGTCAAAATTGCATCAAAAACATAGGGTCGGGCCTGTTTTGATAGGGTTGGTCGGGTAAACTGAAACAAACCATTTTTTTGGCCCTATCAGTGCATACCCCATGTACACTGTAGCAGCTGCCCCCCCCCCCCCCCCCCCCGGAATGTCCTCACATCACAAGCACAATCTCCCAACACATGAGTGGCAGTAAATGAAGGCTAGGGCAGATCTCCAGTGTGTGGACAAAAAGCAAAGAAATAGGGAGGGGGGGGTCAAAACTGTGTGATGCTTTTTTTTTTAGCAAAATAAGGTCTGTGGATTCTCTACCTTGCTTTATTTCAATATTCTGCCACCTGGTTATAATGTCATCTGATGTTTTCATCCATAGATAGTTTGATTCTCCAAACAATACATTAACAAAAGAATCATAATTTGTGGCTATGAAACAACTTAGCAATTGATGAAGTACTTTCTCATTCCCTTCAGTGCATAACAATGCAAATGCCTAAAATAAAGGTCCAATTTATAGCAGATATAACAACAATATAATTGTAAAATATGTATTCTAAGGTTTCATTACAAGTAGCAATATGTGGAGTAGAGCTCTATCAAAATATCCTGCATCGTTTCTCCTCCCTCAACATATTTTGAAATAATATTTTCTGTACATTCTGCTATTCTGGTTCTATTCTGGTACTGGCTGGAAAACTTCCCTTGTGATTTTCTCTAATTGCTTGCTCCTTTTTCACAAGGTCTCCTGAATATTATACTGCCATGTAGGATTTCATCTCAGTACTCTGGGATCTTTTTCTACTGGGGTGATCTTACTGATAGTATCCTGAGATTTCACGGAAAGGTGGGATTAAAACCCTAATTGTATGGCATGCATTACAATTTCTTAGAAATGCTCCTGAGCCTAGATTCTTCGTTTTTTGTGATTCTTTGGTCATAACTAAAATGTTCGACTGACCTCAGTGACCTGAATAGTATTCTGACTTCAAGAAATGACTTTTTAATGATAATGAAGAAAAGCATTTGATAGCTACTGGAGAACTAAATAGGCCTATGTCATGAATCCTGCATAGATATCACAATTCGGGTCTCATTTATTGTGCTCTGCAATGAAAAAATAAATAAAGATAGAAATCTCAACTACCTTTACTAACATATCCTAAAGACAAAGCCTCTCTTCTTTGGCCTGATTTTAATGCCTCAACACCTCACTGTGGTATTCAATCAATGCACCTTTTAAGACTGATGAAACACCGTTTAATGATTGAAGGAGCCCTGTCTTCACTCCATCTGCTAAACTTGAACCTGTCCTTTAAATAGTTGCCTTCCCAGAGAGTCTCTCTCCTGACTAACTTTGTCAATCTTACAGAACTGTTACTTGGGCATCTATGTGAACTCTGATGTGCAAAAGAAAGATTTGATTCTGACAGGGTCTTCCTGATATTATCGCCTGAACTGGAGGCTTGCTCGCAGATATTTCTTTTGTACAATACATTGAATGGCTCATTTGTGCTGACATAGCCATTTTATAGCGTAGGTTAGGGGTAGCACCTGGAGAGGAAAATACACAAAGGTCAAGATGCACTCTGCTCCCCTTCAGCGGAGGTACTGATAATGTCTATCAATGTGTGAACCATTGTCAAAAGATTGTGAATATAACCCTTTATGCACAGCGTAGTGATTTACCTTTGTGGTCAGGGTGCATTCACAGAGTTCTGTTGAGTTTTTGAATTGTTACATTTTCTACTATTGCCAGGTTTCTTACAACCTGCCTCTTATCCAAACAGCTGTTATTCTCTGCCAATTACTGCAGATGGGAAAGCCAAGATTGATTGGAAAAGAATTCTTTTCCAAATGTTAGGTAATGGTTAACATAAGATCATGCTTTATTTCCTTCCACCCTTCAACGTCACTGACCATACAATCAGATTTAAATGATTGGTATGATTAAGCACAGGTCTTTCACCGATGCAAAGATGAATTCCACAAATTATATTACCTTCCCAATATAAAATGTTCAGTTAGACTAAATGCAAAACTGGCAGCACGCAGAGGCTAGGTGGAATATCCAGGATGGGAACATAACACTAAAATGAGACATGGTCTAAATTGTATAACATCATTTTTGAGTTTATAACGTTTCTTTATTCCACAAAGTGATATTCTAAAGTAAACGATACAATCAAATGGGCTCTCAGGGCCCAATAATTATGTCTAATATACATGCTTCAGCAGCAGTAAATGGATATGGTATACATTCAACCAGTTACATAAGGTAATCAGGAGACATCACATCATATTACAGGATCAAGCACTATATTCTATATGATTTATCAAAATAATTAGTATATTCAATTTGTCTCTCAAAAGTCATTATAATTGACACCACTATCTGCAATATATAGCAATACTCAATTTTTGGAAGGATTTCTATGAGCCAAGTGTATATACAAGTGAACACACTTTTGGGTTTATAAACGTGCAGTTTTTTAACCAGTAATAAAGAAAGAATGTGTTTCACAATTGTAAAGGGGCTGAGTAATAGTGCACACAGATATGTAAGGCATGGAATGTTACATCTGTCTTTGGAGTGCACCCTTACTATATAATTGTTGTGGTGACAGCATTTCTATCTGTACCAAACCAAGCCTTGCAGCTTCAATTCCTTAAGTGTATAGCTACCAAGAGACATACAGTAGTGCATATAAAGGTTGTTTACAATCCATATAGATACCTTCCAGTTCTGGGTTATTACAACAGACAAACATTTTATTGTAATTTGAGGAAAATAACCTGGGGGAGGTTTCTAGATACTCTTAACTGTTAGGACAACCTGCACTTGATATATCCCATTCCCCATCCACATGGTTATATGTTCCTTCTCAGCTTTATTTTCCTTTTGCTGATTGGAAGAAATACCAAAAAACACATGTCCACATGATCATCAGCACCCTTCTAGTGGAAGCATTTCGAGCAGAAGCAATATTCCCATGTGTGGGGTAGCGGGGATGGTGGGGGAGGGTTAACAGTGATGAGTGTACATTGTACACACTTTTTCTTACAGAACGAACGTGAAAGCAGAGCACTTCTATTACATCCAGGATAATATCATAAATGATGTAAATAAAGCTGGATCTGTTGATCAATATTTTGCCAATGAGTGTCTAGTATTGAGTTTTAAAATACAATTATTCCAAATAGCTAAATTCACATTAAGTCCAACCATCCAGCAATAAACGACAAATGGGAACAAGCATATAAATGTAATTATCAGACAAAATATAACCAAGACTCTACCTTACCATGAGGACATCTCAATATTCAGTAGCTACTGATGCAATACATCACTGACAGTGCTGCCACTGTTGTTACAACTGGCATTCAGACTGTGAGGCAGAGGAGTGAATGTACCAAAGGGGCCCATGTCCAAGTCCTGTGGGTAACAGTGTAGTTTATGCAAGGGAATACATTTCAATATTTGACTCCCCACAGATATTTAGTGTTTGTCATGTGGGTGTTATGGCAATTTCATGAACTATGGATAGTGTATAAAAGTATGCGTTATTTTCCCCCTTTCTTACCTAGGGTAGATTCACCACTTTCAGACGCTCCTTGGCATTGTAAATGTGACCCTTTTTCTCCTAGTTACAACTATGTTACTATTCGACACAAAACTACCATTGGGCTTTATATTAAAAGAGGGGCATTGGAATATTATAACCAGCCAATGATCAAAGTTAGGGAATTTTTTGTCTCAATTTCACTTGATGTCAGACACATGGGAATTATCATTTTCTGATAATATTGACTGATCTGTCTTACTAGTATAGCAGGCATGACATAAATTAGATGGATTATCAATATTATCAAAGGTATTATACATATATACAGCAACAATATAGTTTTAATCGTATTGAACCTGCCCCATATAGAAAATCTATATAATTTCCCTTATACACACATTATAATCATAATAAGTTGCACTTTCTGGCCAATTGCAGTTGAAATGTATTTTTTGGTAATATGGATTTCATAATATCTACTTTAAGAGTAAATGCATTGCTGCCTCCATATCTAGGATAAAGAGAAAGAAACAATGCACAGTGCTGTCCGGCTCATGGTGTATTTATATCAATTATTTGAAAGGTCCTCAAATAGTTTTTCCTGGTAATTATTATGTACTTTTTTTTCAACAATCTACTTTGAACTATATATACATTACTGTCTTGGTCCAGATACAGTGGCTGGGTGTAGATAGAACTGCAGGATTTAGCATGATACCTCCCTGTCTGACATAAGGTACAAGATTATGATACATATTCTGCATGAGCTCCTTTCCCTAAAACAGGCTGATTTCAGGACCTTGTCAAACACATATAATACTGGGTTGGATGTTTCTTCTTTCCTTTGTTGGTAAGATTAACAGCTTATGTCTTTGGGTGAATCTACCCTATGTCTTTATTGTTTTTATTGTTTCTATGTCTTTACTCTTTGCACTTGCTTTCTACGTTTCTTCAGGGAAGCTCAAACACATTTAATGTATTCAATCAACTAAATAATTGATGTTAATTTTGATGGCAACGATTTTGTACATGTGACCCACTTCGAGTCAAAGATGAAATGATGACTCATATATTGAGCAATCTAAACTGAAAGCTAGGCATCATGAAGAAAGATTTTCAACGAATTCGGAGAATGAGAATGAATATTCATGGCCCCTCGGCAAATATTTTACAATGATCTATAAGACCAGGGCTGGCTGGTGGATGTGATCTAGGAGTCTTACAATACCCATCCTCCCAGCAAAAATACAGTACATGAATTAAAGCCGTGATGCCATTACTATCTCATCCTACTGTGATTACCATACCCCATGGTGTCAGACCTCAAGTGATGCTTCTTGTTGAATATGGTTCAGGAATTATTCTTGTCCTGTACATCTGTAGTTATAGAACCACTACAGACTATAATATTATAGTCTCCAGTGGTTTATTCTAATATATTATGTTAGGATAAGATACTTTCACCTTAATATTGTAGTTGGTCTCTTACTACGTATGTAACACTTGAGTACAAAAACCAGACAAGGTAAATTAGACTTTAATATACGGCGACTTTATTGTAAAGGTAACTCTTGTGTATTATAGTACAAGTATAACCAGCGGATATACAAGATCAGAACAGATATATAATACAGTGGGGCAACCCTACAGCATAGAGTTAAGCCCGTGAGCACAGGGTGGTCATGTCACGACAGTCCCAAACCTGACTGACTTCCAATGGAGAAGTAGCCGTCTTATATACAGCGCTGCATAGCCACGTGACCGTACTAGCAGCGCCACCTGTTAGGTTTAGTTATGTAAAAATGCTTATGTAACAACTACCGACGGTAACCGAAGGTGGTACCGGTACACTACCGTATAGATAACCGAACTAGAGGAGTCGGTGTATGTAACGAACCGACGACACTAGTTAGATGAATAAAACAGTTATTAAACACAATAGAACCGTGTTGTCTTACATCATACAACATACAATAGATATACAACAATAACAGTTAGACTTTATAGTCAACCCGTTACACTACCCCCCTTTAGAATGTAGGAAGGGTTGGTTTTATAATAATAATACCTCTTGGATACATTATATACCACGTATATCTATTTATCAACAAGTAACATTTCTACTCATAGTAACAACAGGCATACATACATGAACAACCAGGTTAACATGTGTATAACAGTTTATATCAACAATATAGTCTTT
Organism: Harmothoe impar; assembly: GCA_947462335.1. Taxonomy (NCBI): domain Eukaryota; kingdom Metazoa; phylum Annelida; class Polychaeta; order Phyllodocida; family Polynoidae; genus Harmothoe; species Harmothoe impar. The sequence goes on along the minus strand of OX381710.1, from coordinate 71,042,180 downwards.
GGTATCCAACCATAGTCCCGTAGGCACATGATATAAAAACTGTCCAACTGATAGTCCTAGACTAGTATCAGTTTAAAAGTAAAGGCACCAAATAACCACCTTGGAACTCAACACATCACCTACTACATTCAGCAATGGTGCGAATCCGTGTGGAGTTAGTGTCCTTATATATAAATAATAGAACTATAATAGCTCTCACTTCCTTTGGCGAAGAAAAGTTTTATAATTGGAACTATAGCAGTTCCCACTTCCTTTGGCGTAGAAAAGTTTATATATAAAAATCCATAGTAGCGTATCCTAAATAAGGTGGGATAGATCGTCATCCTTATTAGGGGCGGTACTCCAGTACCTAGCAGTTTATGGTGGTAGAGATGGATAGAGTCCAGTACCGGTATAGTACTTCCATCTCTTGTGAAATATAAATATAAAAAGGTAGGTCCGTGCCTCCCTATAAATAATTATCACAGGAGGATGATCCATATAATAGTTCATAGGTCACAATAGTAGAATGTGACCACAGGATCAGGAGCCCTGGACAGTAGTAGAGAACCGACGGTTGTGGCTTAGTAGTAAACCACGGTTGAAGACATCAGGCTGCTTCCAGTGTGGTGGCAGTAGAGACTAGGCTAAGTCACGACAGCACCGTCGGTCTGCTTTGGTTGTCCAGGGGCGTGTAGCTGCGTCGATGGTTTAGTTTTACCTCCGAGGGGCGGAACAGTGCACCCCAGAGGGCCTGACAGGGGACCATCCTTAGGTGTCCATAGGGACACCGCCGGATGGCTTTCCTTCCCCATCAGGACTTCCTCCGGGAGGGGCCTCCGTGGTGTAAACCACAGCAGCCTCCACCTGGAGAGGAAGGGCTCCACCTGGGGCTACCGAGAGGGTACTCGGCGCCGCAGTAGGCTCCCCGCCACTGACCACCCGGGTAGATTGTGCCATGAAAGAGAATGGCATCTCATACCTAGGTGGGTGTACTGACAGTACCGGGGTCACAGGAGGAGCAGGCCTTGCGGCAAGCCCCAACCTGGACTGGAGATCTGGAAAACCAGTTCTCTCCCACTCTGTCAGCTTTAGCCCGAATTGTCGGAAGAACTTGGCGTCACAAGTTGTCAACCTTGATTCAAGCTGATCGATCGTAGCCCTCCAGAGGGCATGATCTTGATCCAGATTCGCCTCACGCTCGGCAAGGACTCTGGTGCGTTCAGCAACCCAAGCTTTCCCTTCCCGGATAGCCTGTTCTCTGAGCAACTTGTACTGCTCAAAGTAGGACTTCTCCAAGAAAGAAACCTGAAACTGGAGTAGCTTACTTGCGTTTTCAGCCATCTTAGCCCTGTAGCACTCAAATCCGGGGACTAGAGTGTCAGAGAATCCAGTGTCATAAGCAGGACCGTCTCCAGGCAACACAGGTAACCCTGCTAGCCCTTCGTCAACAGCCCTGTGCTCAGGTACTGGAGTCACCTCGTCATCCCTTGCGGGGTCAGAGGTTGCTCCGTGCTGGGGTGGAGCAGTCGGCTGGGCTGACGCCCCATCCGGCTGTTGTACCTCTACCTGTTCAGCGTCACTGACAGGTGAGACACTCTCCTGTGGGGCTGAAGCTTTCTTTCGCTTCTGGCTCCACTTGTACTGCTTGACATAGTCAGCAGCGACCTGACCCGCCTGCTCGTCACCCAAAGAGTTCTGAACAATAGCCAGTGCATTACCCAGTCTCTGTCTCTCCTGCCTGGGCAGTTGATCAGCAACCGGGGGCAATGCAACCGAAGATACCGTGACGGTACCGACGGTTTGGCTACGGTCGACCTCAGATGTTACCGTGGCGGTGGCGACACGTTTCTTCGCAGGTTCACTGCGGGAACGGTCACGCCCACCTTTGGTATCATCTTTGGATGACTGGCGGCCCCTTTTCAGATCTTTCTTCTTAGGAGGGGTATCCTTTTTGACAGTGGGCATCGGAGTTTCTGTATCTGGCCCGAGATCGGTTTGTTCGCACTTGGCGCCCTTACACAATCTCTCCCAGTCAGCCTCCGAGAGGTAATTCCACTGTTTAAGTTTGTTGGTTCGCCACTTAAACTGTAGATTCCCTACACGTTTGTGGCACCCCCAAACCTTCAGTGCAGCCTCAACTCCACGACTAATAGTGCGCTTGTGCACGCCCTTATTGTCGCAAAGATGCCTTACCAAACCAGCCCTCCGTTGGCAACGGAATAGTTCCCCGTCACTGTACTGAAATAGTTTTGGGCTAGGAACTATTTATGTACTATACTATGATAACTCAGACGTCAGATGGCCAGAAGTTTGCCCTTAGAGGGACTTAGCACAGCCAGGAGGCTGGAGAGGATGAGATCTCAAATGTTAGAGTAAGGATATGTGTAGACAAAACCAGACACAGTAATTCATGATTAATAACTATATATTGTTCAGAAACGGTACACAACTATGAATACAGTAATTATGGTCACAAGTCAGCAATATAATATATCTAAAGATCCCTGATATCACCCATCAAAACTGGAGCTGGAAGCTTACCCTTGTTGTCTTGGTGGATGGTCGTTCAGGAATGGGGACTGGAGGAGTTGCCTCCAGTCTCCAGCACTGACCGTCACCCACGTGACCAGCGGCCGGAGGTGGCTGCATTCGGAAACGCCCCTTCCCGTTACACCCTCCCCCCCTTAATCTCTGCTCGCCCTCGAGCAACTACACCCAAAATCCCTAATCTGTTCTGCCGACAAGTAACCATGTCCAAAATACATCGAGATACTCTTAGGTACAATGATAGCTGTCCACATATCGGCAATCCTCGATCATCGCTGCATCAGCGTTCCGTTCTCTGTCCTCCATACGGTAAATGCTGCGGTCCAGGAAACAGGTCCCACTGATCCTCTCATCTCGCGTTGATGTCTTCTTTGCTGAAATCAACTCCATCATTATACATATCAAACATGCAACAAATGAAATAAACTAATAAGATATGAAACTATAAACAAGTGACTACCATGACACTAAACTAACATTGGCAATATGCTCTGAACATTACAATCAACTAGATTGATATAACAACAATAGTGGAAAACTCACAATTAACACTGAACTTATAACTAGGACGGTTACAATATGACTAGCCTACGGAATACTGGCGCTACAATCAGATTGGCTTAATGCAGCTTATTTTCACAGATCTAAACCCATGATGAAAATGAACAGTTAGAATCTTATAAATGAAGTTTATCAGTGACCAGGATCATACTGGCTAGCTGGTACAAGGCACTTTTCGTTCACATAGAAGACTGAAAATTTCATACCCTTGGAAGTTATTGATCTGCACAATGAACAACACTACCAGCTTGCAACAAGTTTGGAAGGCAAAACACTGTCAAGATGGCAGAATGCAATACAAATCATATTTTGATATTCAATATTTGCATTGTGATCTCAAACAGAACCGAGAATACCCTCTTCAGGCCATTACACGGTTACTCTGATAGAGAAATGTGACAGGCAGCCTATCCAAAAATGCATTATTAATACCGGTGATAGTGGGCCTATCCCTAACACTATCATAACAATATCATAAGCGCTGGCAAACCTTTATGCAGGGTGCTGTAATGAGGTTGACAAGACACAAGCAACCATACCAACAAGACTGTTTAGCACTATATATGTTATCTGACTCTTTTCCGAGAAACATTTCAGTAATCAGAGGTTTGGTTGAGTCAAAACAAAAGCAGTAGGGTGTGCAGACAGTTATCCAGAGGGCTTGGGAGATCAAACAATAAACCCTGCTATAGGGCTACCTTGGGAACTTAGCTCAATTTATCTTGAGTACAATGAGTCTAGACAAGCTTATTCAAACTGTAGTAACTGAGTCGCACCGAATCATCTCTGTTATGGCTGTATGATGTGAACCATACTCAGTTCTATCTTTGCACAGGCAAGGTGACTATAATGTCCATGAACTAGCTGAATAGTACAATGAGGTGTTCACGTGGAGTCCAAATGCCTTTGATAATTGTAATCATACTATTGAAGGAGGCTAACTCGTACCAAGACAATATGGTTACACTGTTCACTTTAAAGCTTATCACTTGATTGATTCAATACTAACAAGGGAAATGATGTATGACATCAATATACCCAGTACACAAACATATACATATGCATACAACACTCTAAAAGAAAACTGAAACTTGGATAATTTTTCATCTAGATATGATCAATATATCTTTCTGAAATGATTACGCAGTGTCAGATGTAATGTTTAAATGGTAAAATGGTCATTTTCATTCAATCAATCTCAGAACATACTCCAATTTCCAATAAATTCCAATAATTCCCAACCATAATTAGCAGGTGAGGCAAGGAACAATCAATCAGAATTTTGTCAAAACACTAATAATGATACACTCTAATGACTAATGACAACTCTAATTATTCCCAGTATATAGTTTAAGAACTTAACAATAGCTATCAGTAAAACCTCAATTTACTATATTACCCATCCCAACCTTCCCCCCTTCCATCCCTGTTCTAGAATCCCAACAGTGGTAAGCGTGGTGGTCACAACGATTCGCGCAATTCACCGTAACGGTGTTTTGGTCGAAGTTCGTTCGCACTGTATTCGGGCCCGTGTGTGTCGGCCCCGTTGTGGTCACTAGACTATTGCACGTTGGGGGCTGGCCTTCAGCACGGCCTCCCTCCAGCTAGCGTCTATTTCTCCACGTACAGGTTGACATTTGTCAACATGAACGATTCGGAGACGCGACCGGGGACCCTCGCGGATCTCGACGTTGAGGGTACCGATAGTCTCCGTGATCACGAACGGTCCTGTCCACCCCAGCTGTAGTTTGGGGGAAAGGCCAATCCTTCGGACCGGATAATACACCCAGACTGCGTCACCTCGGCTGAACCTCCGCTCTCTGGAGCCACGGTCGTGGTACTTCTTTTGCCGCTTGTAGGAAGCGCCAAGGTTATCCCGGGTCAAGGCATGGCAGCGACGCATCTTTTCTGCCAGGAATTCCACGAATCGGGGGTAACCTGTACCCTCTACTGCCCATTCTGGGGCTGCTTCCTGCAGGTTGAAGGGTGCTGCACACTCTCTCCCCAGCATCAGCTGGTTTGGGGTGTACCCTGTGGAAGCGTGTACGCTTGAGCGGTATGCCATGCCCATTAGGGGGAGGTGCTCGTCCCAGTCAGTTTGTTGGTCGTTAACCAACTGTCGCAGCATCCTCCCGATGTCCCGGTTCAACCGCTCCACCTGTCCGTCACTTTGGGGTCTGTACGGAGAGGTCCGAATCTTGTCGGTTTTCAGGAGCTTGGACAACTCACGTACCACATCTGAGGTGAAGTCTGGGCCCTGGTCTGTTAGCAGTTCACCAGGCACTCCTAGCCGACATACTATGGTCTCTAAGAATGCTTCTGCTACTGTCACAGCTCGCTGGTCAGGTAGTGGTATGAACTCTGACCACTTTGTGAAGTAGTCCGCCACAACCAAAATGACTGTGTTGTTGTACGAGGTGACTGGGAGAGGACCCAGTATGTCCATCGCTATCCTCTCCATGGGCGCACCTGTCGGCATACTCTTGAGTGGCGACTTCTGGGTGCGGTTTGGGGCCTTTGCCCTGAAGCAGGAGTCACAGCGTCTGCACCATTCTGAGGTATCATGACTCATAGATCTCCAGTAGTACCTAGACTGACGCACACGTTGTAGTGTCTTTTCACGACCCATGTGTCCAGCAGTGGGGTGGTCGTGAAGCAAGGTGAGAAGGGCCGGCACTCTTGACCTTGGCAACAAGATTTTCTGAGTGTCAGACCCACCTTGTGAAAATAGGTAGGTAAGCAGCCCCTGCTCATCTATACGTAGTCTGTCAAACTGGGCACCCAGGTACTTTACCTCTGGATCTTGTGCTGCCAGCTGGTCAGGGGTTGGCTTTGTTTTACCCCAAGCTCGAACAATACTAAGGACTGGGTCATTCTCTTGTCCATCTCTTAGCTCTTTGGCTGTCCAGCCTTCTGCCGTACCCACGATGACTGTCTCTCTGACCGGGACATTCCGACGTTTGCGACTTCTGCCTCGACGGCCAACAGTTCGACGGGTAGAGACTGCCCGCAGTTGCACTGGAGACTGTGCTTCGATCGGCCCTACCTGTGCTTTTTCGGTAGACACTTGCTCTTGATGGCTCTTCGTCTGCTTAGAGGGTGCACCCTTGTATGACTTACGGTACGTTGGCGGGCTGGATTTGCTACGGGGCCTCCTTTTCATGGGCTCTGGGTCTTCGTGCTCCCTGCCACACTGTGCACAGGGGAATGGGCACGGTATTCGTGACAATGCATCAGCATTTCCATGTAGGGTTCCCTTCCTGTGTTCGATATTGAAGTGGAAGGGTGCCATACGCTCTATCCATCGTGCGATTTGACCTTCTGGTTCCCTTTTCTGTAGGAGCCAGCGCAGTGCTGCATGGTCAGTTCTCACAAGGAATTTCTTCCCGTACAGGTAGTGGCGATACTTCTCCATGAATTCCACAACGGCCAGCAACTCCCTGCGGGTTACACAGTAGTTGCGCTCTGTTGGGGACAACACGCGACTGCCATAGGAAATGACACGTTCTTCTCCCTTTTGATGTTGGGATAAGATGCCTCCGATACCGCAGTTACTGGCATCTGTGTCGAGTATGTACAGTCCCTCGGTTTGGGGGTAGCCTAGTATGGGTACAAGAAGTGTCTTCAGAAGAGCAAAGGATTTCTCCTGTTCTGTTCCCCATTCGAACGTGGCCTCAGGCCCTGTCAGACTATGCAGTGGGGCGGCTACTGTACCATAATCCTTCACGAATTTGCGGTAGTAGCCGGTCAGCCCCACGAAGGCCCGTATATCCTTTTTGCTTTTGGGGGTCGGCCACTCACTGACCTTCTCGATTTTTTCTTGGTCAGTCTTAATACCATCGCCCGAGACCACATGTCCCAAGAAGCTGACCTCCCGTTTGAACATGTGACACTTCTTTGGTTTCAGTTTGAGCCCTGCCTCGCGGAGTCGGCCAAAGACTACTTTAAGTCTCTCCAACAGTCCTTCGAAGGAGGCCCCAAAGACGATTATATCATCTAGGTAGAGCAGTACCCCGTCACCTCTCTCCTCCCGTAAAACATGCTCCATCAACCTTTCAAAAGTTGATGGAGCATTACATAGGCCAAACGGCATGGCCGTCCATTCGTACAAGCCCATGGGCGTTGTAAAGGCAGTTTTGGGCTGGTCTTCTGCCCTCATGCGTACCTGCCAATATCCACTCGCCAGGTCGAGCGTTGCAAACCAGGTGCTGCCCCCGAGACGGGCCAAGCAGTCGTCAATGTTAGGCAATGGGTACGCATCTTTCTCAGTCACTCCGTTTAGCTGTCGATAGTCGACACAAAACCTGTGACTGCCGTCCTTCTTTCGGACCATTACAATTGGGGCCGACCAAGCGCTATCTGAGGGTTGGATAACGCCTTGGTTGACCATTTTACTCATCTCATCACGCACGGTCTGTTCCATGTGGATCGGGAGTCTGCGGGGAGGGACTCTTATCGGTCTCGCCTCGCCCGTTCGTATTTCGTGTTCCACCAGCCCTGTGTGGCCCGGTGGGTCTCCCGTGCACATAAAGGTGTCACGGTTTCCCTGGAGCAGGTGTTTTACTTGTTCACCCTGTTCTGCTGTAAGGTTGGCATTGGTATGCTCGAGCAGTGTCAGCATTTCCACATCTAGTGCTCGGGCTACTGACACTTTGCGGAATTGACATGCCTGTGCCTGTGATATTTGGGTGCCACTTAATTCTGTAAGCCAACCAACTTTATCACCCAGTCTTACTGTCATTTCGAGAGTTGACCTGTTGTTCAGATGCACAGGTACTTGTCCACCAGAGACAGAGACTACCGCTTCTTCGACTAGTGGAGTCACGTCCAGATCTATATCGGCCAGAGATCCGATAAGTCCTTTTTGGAATTCTGGTCGTTCTAGTAGGATACCACTTATAGTGAGCGCATGATACGGTGGAAGGACACATTCGCATCCTGCATATACCGGTATCATGGTGTGGTTGGTCGCAGCTTGTAAGGGGATGCCTGCTCCCGCGGTATCATCGCCAGGGAGTCTTATGTCTTCATCCCTCCAGCTCCATTCCCACTTGTACTTCCGCAAGAAGTCACAGCCCAGTACAAGTTCGTACCCCATGTTTGAAACATAGAACTCATGCGTGGTTGCTCCTAGCTTAGTGAGGAGTCCCAGTTGCACCGAGCTGTCGATAGGGACCGAAGTGCCGTTTATTGCAAGCACTTCCAGCTGAACTCGCTTCATTTTCAGATCGATACCCCTTTGCCGGAGGCGAGCTACTAAGTCGTGCCCCACAAACGACCTCTCTGCTCCCGTGTCAAGAAGGGCAGCCACCTGCTCCTTCCCATTATCTGTCTCAATCACAACTATGACACGCATTTCTTTCGGAGCCGGCTGAGGTTTGATCTGACTAGTTACTCGAGCTGAAACCTGGTTTGGGACAGTGTTGAGTGGCAGCGCAGTGGGTGACGGCTGATGTGGTGTACGTTGATTGGGGTGGGGGCTGTCTTTACGCCCAGGTGGTGCCCAGTTTCGGGCACCTGCTGGTGAATGTGATCGACCACGCGCAGGAGGCATTGTGCCCGGGTTGTTGCACTTAGCATGTGGGCATTCACTCTGGTAGTGACTAGAGTCACCGCAGTTGAAACATGCTGGCGTTTGCGGACTGCGTCCGGGCGACCTCGGCCGATGCCTCGCTGGGCTTGGCGGTCGTGGGCACTCCCGCTGGTAGTGCCCGCTCGCACCACAGTTATAACAACTGCGGCCCGGTGATTGGTTGCGGTGTCTGTTAGGACCGGGACTTGGTGGCCTAGGGCACTCTCTTTTGTAGTGTCCCTCTACCCCACAGTTATAGCAATTGGGGGGTCGACGAGGGCTTTGGCTGCGTCCTCTCGGGCATCGTTGCTGCCAGTGATTTGGGTCTCCACAGGTGTAGCATCCACCTCGGCTACTCTGGGGGTTACTAGGCTGGTAAGCTACAGTGGGTCGATCCCGCTGGACCTCTTCGACTTGCGCCTTGAGGGCTGCCACTTGTGCCTCAAGAGCTTTATGGGCAGGATCATTTGCAGGGCTTGTGCCACGGAATCTCACTTTCCCTGTGGACGTATTCTTTGTATCAGCACTGTGCCATGCTTCCTCTCGAGCAGCTGCCTTTACTGCTCCATCTAGAGTGAGTGGCTCAGCATCATACACTGCCTTTCCGAGTGAAGCAGAGCCCAGTGAATGAATGAACCTCTCTATGGCCATTACCTCAGCCGCCTCAGGTGGAAATTCCGGGTAAGCTAGCTTAACTAGATACCGTATATCCTGTCCCAGGGCAGCCAGTGCTTCGTTTTCTTTCCTTGTTCTGCTCTTCAAAGCGGCTTGATGAACAGCAGCCTGCTGTTGTGCACCAAACCGTCCCTGCAAGACTTTGCTTAGTGCTCGGAAGGACATAGTGGCAGTCTGATCTCCTCCATCTATGAATCGTTGAGCTTCACCAGTAAGCTGCACAAGAAGCATGTCTAATTGCTCTTGAGCGTCCCATTCATTCAACCTGGTCAGCCTTTGGAAGTAGTTTTTATACTCTTCCCAGGGTGATGAGCCATCATATAACCTCGGCTTCACATTGGCTCGACGCTGTCTTCGGTACCGGTCTTCCTCATGTGGAATGGGCTCACGATCATTCCTGGTTGGGGGTGCCCGTCTGTCTTCATCCGAATCACTACGTCGACGATCGGCGGGGCGATCATATGAGCCCCGTTGCGGTACTGCTGATTGGCTGTCGCTTTGACCATTCCGGGTCCTCCTTGGTGCAGCTCGATGGTCCACCTCGTCGTACCCTTGCCCATTACCTGTACCTCTACGACGCCTATCATCATCTGATGAGCTAGAGGATGAGGAACGTCTACAACGGTCGTCTTCTCGTACGCGGAGTGCGGTTCCACTCGTCCTGCGGGGCTCAGAGTATAGGGGCGCACCATGTTGCCTATTGTATGGACTCACCGATCTAGACCGAGGTCGTTCTCTCCGACGGCGGTGGCTATTCCACTGGATGTCACCAGCTTGACGGGGGGGTTCGGACACACCACTAGGGCGGTATATTCCTGATGACACCTGGCCTCGGGTAGCACTCGACCCGCTGTCGGTTGTATTCGAGTGTGAAGTCTGTTGGCTCGTGCTGGAGTCTGCTCTCTTGCCTGCCATTTTTAGTTCCATCAGCTCTTGGGTGAGCTGGTCTACTCTACCTCCAAGTGAGTCTGTCAGCAGTCGCACCACCTCAATCATTTTGTTTTCTGGGTGCTCACTGTTGTCCCCCTGATTAATTGGTGGGTACCATGGGGACCTGCTGTGGGAGGGTGGGGCATAGGGTGACTGGTCTCGATGTGATCGGTAGTGGGGTTGGCCATGAGAGGATCGGCCCAGATGTACTCGACCATGGGGTGAGTGGCCGCTAGAGAATTGACCACGAGGAGACCATACACGAGGGGATCGACCATGAGGGGAGTGACCACGAGGGGAACGACCACGAGGTGATCCGGCTCGGGGCAGTTGGTCACGAGGGGATCGGCCACAAGGGGATCGGCCACGAGGGGATCGGCCACGAGGGGATCGGCCACGAGGGGATCGGCCACGAGGGGATCGGCCACGAGGGGATCGGCCACGAGGGGATCGGCCACGAGGGGATCGGCCACGAGGGGATCGGCCACGAGGGGATCGGCCACGAGGGGATCGGCCACGAGGGGATCGGCCACGAGGGGATCGGCCACGAGCGGATCGGCCACGAGGGGATCGGCCACGGGGGGATCGGCCATGAGGGGATCGGCCACGAGGGGATCGGCCATGAGGGGATATGCCATTGGGTGAGAAACCATGGGGAAAGAAACCATGGGGAAAGAAACCATGGTGAGGCCCGTCGTCAGGTGATCTGCTGCGAGGGGACCGGCCAGTGGAGGTTCGACCAAGAGGAGAGCTCCCACGAGGGGACTGGCCGCGAGGTAATGCGCTTTTACGCGTCGGTCTGCTTGGTGAACGATACTGCCGGGGTGAACCCCACCGCTCGTTCCCAGTTACTTCTGTTTCGGAGTCAGATTCGACTTTCCGGCGTGTGGGGAGCTGCTGGCGGTCAAGGGAGCCACTCGATTGAGACGTGTGACTCGGTGTCCGCTGGACATCATGCCGAGTTTGAGTGTCCCCTTTGGGGGTAGGCGCCGGTCCGGGTCGAACACGGAAGTTCACGACCGAGTCGCCTCGGTCAGATGCCTGTACGCCCGGCACGGTAGAACGGGAGGACGAACGCCGATCGTCCTGGCTCGGATCAGTCACGCCTTGATGGCGAGACCGTAGAAGGTAGTCTGGGTAGAAATCGGCTTCACGTTCTGGCGATGACGTTCGGGACGAATCCCTACTGACATCTCGGTTCGCCATGGCGAGAGTGATTATGCTTTATGAAATTCCCACAATTTTTACCTCATTTTTTTTTTTTTTTTTTTTTGAAATACCAATTTGGAAATTTCAGCTCTTGTTGGAATTTTACTTCAACCAGTTACCTATTACCTTAAACCTGTGCCAGAGTGCACAGTCAATTGGAAAATGTAATAGGTGCTAATTTTAGTTACTATCAGCACAGCAGAGCAATAATGATAATTAAATCTATAATTGTCTCCGTGCTGATTTTATACACTATATGTAGGCCTATACAAGCTGCCTGGAGGCAACACAACACAGTAGTATCCTAGTGACCAATAATTGTCATTTGACAACAATTGTCACATAGGACAAGATTCCTGACCTGACCAATATCAGACCAACAGCTTCAAACAACAGTTTCAAGGGTGAATATGCTTTCTAGTGCCGACTGTGACCCTAAATAAGAAATATATTTTTGTAAAGAATAAATGGTTTCAATAGTTTCTGCCCCCTGCAAATATAACTTTTAGCAGGAGGCAATACCCACAGCAACAGGCTAGGGTATAGAAGCCAGTAACTTATATCTAGGGGACTAGGTGAATATGGAATGCTTTGATTCTACAATAAGACCAAATCTGTCTCAAAGTAGGGACAGGATCTATATTAAGCAGACCCAAAACAGATTTGTGACTGCAGACTCTGTGTAATGGGCATAGATTATGTGGCAAAACGCACACAGGACCACAGGGGATTAATCTGTGTGTGTATGGAGGGGGGGGGGGGGGTCTACCCACGTCTGGTGATGTGGGGAACACTTTTAATAGCCCAGGCTGAATTATGATTACATTGGAGTTTTACCAATACACAGGACCTGCCCAGTCCAAATTCTGTTTTATTCACAACCTATCACAGTGTCCCAATAGGTCTATCCTTGTACAAGGTAGATTGGGTAAGCTGAACACTAACTAGTACACAACTAATTCAATTTCGTTTTAGCAATGTCATAATACAGTACTTTCTACACTGGTGTATATGCCTACATCAGAATCATCCTCGCGTGGAGAGGTGTGAGGGTAGGGGTGCGTGTAATAACGGCGACGCCTGGCACTGGGAGGACAGGGGAGAGGGTTGCTGATAACAATGAGAAAGTGTGAGAGGAGGGCACTGGGAAGAGATGCAACTGTAATAACGTGATGCACTAGATTTGGTGAGGCAAGAGATTCTAAACCCCATGCACTTTAAGATGTACGTTTATTTAATTGTAAAGGGACCGAAGATAGGCCCCTATAATACAGGGACGGGTGAGACCGGGTGAGGGGGGCGTGGTCGCTCGGCGCGCCCACTAGCGCGGACCTGGCAGTAAGCAACCTCACGTGACGCTGCGTGCAATGACGTGTGGGTGGGTGGGTGTGGAGTAGGGGAGTAGGGGGGGGGGCTGGCTGCGTTCGGTGATGCTCTACAGCTCTGACACTACTGCGGGGGAGAAATCCGCCACTCCTGGTCTTAGAACAACAACCTCGTAATTGTCCAATGGGTTTTGAGCCAGGGGGTGGAGGGGGCGTGACACTCCGACACTACCGTGTCCAAAGGCCTGGGAGAAGCCCGCCACTCCTGGTCTCAGAAAAACATTATGTAATCGTCCTTTAATGTGTAACAGGCGTGTCTCAGGCGTTCTGTAATTGTCTCTTAGGAAGGGATGTGGTAACAGGGCAGGACAGGGTGGACAGTGCCTAGGGAAAAAAACAGCGTGATCCTCATGAATATTAAGTAGGTCGGGGAGCAGTTAGTGAGCTGTCAGGGAGATGGGGGGGGGGGGCAGGAGGGATCCTGCCACACTCTAGGACAACACGACGTAACTGTCTGCTAATTGTCCAATGGGATGTTACACGACCACAGGGTGGGGGGGGGGGGGGGGTGTAGCTCGTTCTCTAAACAAGGGTGAGGAGGGGTCGGGTGGGGGGGGGGGGGGGTAGCTTAGCAAATCGGTGCTAAGTGTCCGCCCTTCTTACACAAGATGGGGGGGTGACGCTACCGCGTCCAGGACTAGAATAACAACTTGTAGCTGTCTGCTAATTGTCCTAGCTGTGTTATGCGCCCAAGGCCAGTGCTGTGGTCAGTGTCCTACAGGCAGGGCGATGCTCATGAATATTGAGTAGCTAGGGGAGCAGTTATAGAGCTGTCAGGGAGGTGGGGGGGGGGGGGGCAGCTAAGCAATCCGGTGCTAATTATCCACCCTTCTTACCTAGAAACAGGTGCTGGGGATGAGGGGGAGGGGTCTACCCAGCTGCGGTACGCGGCTCCTCCAGGGGGAGGGGGTATTAAGTCCTGTATCAACACAGAGTGCTTGGAGGGGGGTTGATGTCCGTGGGGTGGGAGGGGGTGATGCTACTCCAGGGGACGGGTGGGGGGTGTCACTTGGACAGATTGGTGGGAAAGAACCTCGCCTCTCCCTGTCTTAGAACAACAACCTTGTACATAACTGTCTGCTAATGTGTAACATGTGTGTCTTAAATGTCGGGGGGGGGGGGGTTCCACCTATCCTACTTACCGGGCAGGGCTAATTCCCAAGCTGAAGGGCGGCAAAAGACGCGTCTCCTCCAGGAGGAGGAGGGGGTATTACGTCCTGTCTCAACAGGAGGGTGATTGCCGGGGGGGGGGGGGTGAGGATGCTGGCAATTGACGCTAATTGTCCGTCCCTCTCTTATACAAGGTGGGAGGGTAGGGGCTTATGAATATTAATTAGGTATGTGAGCAGATGGTGAGCTGTTGGGGGGGGGGGGGGCAGGAGGGATCCTGCCACTCCTTAGGAGAACAAGGACGTCACCGTCTGCTAATTGTCCACGTCCCCTCTAGGAGGGGGGGGGGGTTATTCCAGGAGATGGCGGTAACTTCCCACGTCTCTTCCAGGAGGATTACGTGTTGCCAAAACACAGGATGTTTGGGGGAGGGTGATGGCCGCGGCCAGCTTGTCTAATTATAACAACCTGGGACCCAAATATTTTCCAATGTTTTCTGGGTGGTTTTGATTGAATATATCCTGTATGAATATTACTAGTTGGTTTGTGGGCGTCAATGCTGCGGTTTATAAAACTTTTACGTCGCAGATATGGATGTTACATGACTTTGGATATAACAACCAATGGTCTCTAATTTATATGGGAATACAGGTTGTGTCTCTCAGGAGCAGGAGGGGGTGTGGGGGGCAGGGCGGCCGGAGCACGGGAGGGCGGCAGCTGGGAGCCGGCCTACAGGTGGAGGAGGGTCCCGTGAGGGGAGGGCGGCGGCCGTGGGATGCCGCCCGTGGTCAGGAGGCGGCCGTCACCGCCGTGATCTACTAAGTATACAGGGGTTGTTAATATAGTCAATAACGATTGCTAATAGTATAATAAAATACTCTCAGGACAGTATGCATCATTTCTGTGCTGAATTATCAGGACAATTTAGATCACCAGTCAGTCTATACTTCGGGGATGGGAGGGAGGGTGGTGTCCATTGCCAGCACCCGTCCTAATTGATATAATTGCAAATGTAATACAATGTAACTAAGTTTTCCTCAACGTATACACGGCATTTGTAGGTGGTTTCCAATGAATGTGAACACGATAATACAAGGTAAACCCCGGTGCGGACTTGGGTTGTGGGGGGAGGCAGACCCGGAAGGCAGGGGATGGAGAGGCAGGTGGTTATTTGCTAAAACCACGGGCACACAAGATGCGGGCTGGGGTCGAGGGAGGAGTGGCTCCCGGGAGGGGAGGGCGGCAGCCGCGGCTGCTGGGCGGCAATCTAACTCACAATTCAATCAATAATACCCGGCCTAGACAATAGTGTTAAACATTTGGGTACACACATAAAAACACTTATGAGGTTTAGGGGAATTCTAAATGGGGTCCTAAGCCAGGGAATCTCCAATCGTCTGGCTTCCTAACAAGGGGGCTGGGTGGTGGTTATCCATTAATGGTCTGATTTTGTCTCTATCTGTTTTTGATTCTCCTTAATTAATCCAACTCCATCCACCGCTAAAGGGAGGATCTGGCTCACAATTTTAGGTGCACCTATGTAACAAGGGTTGATGATTAATTTGAAATGAATTTTGATGTGGTTTGGGAAAAGGAAGGATGCCGAAATGACTTTAGAAAAATAGGTTTTATTGTGTGGGTTCAAAGGACAGAGAGGAAATCCTCCTGTCCTTGAAGTTACAGTTTCCTGCAACTTTTATCCCACTATCTGACACCAGTTGAAATAGTTTTGGGCTAGGAACTATTTATGTACTATACTATGATAACTCAGACGTCAGATGGCCAGAAGTTTGCCCTTAGAGGGACTTAGCACAGCCAGGAGGCTGGAGAGGATGAGATCTCAAATGTTAGAGTAAGGATATGTGTAGACAAAACCAGACACAGTAATTCATGATTAATAACTATATATTGTTCAGAAACGGTACACAACTATGAATACAGTAATTATGGTCACAAGTCAGCAATATAATATATCTAAAGATCCCTGATATCACCCATCAAAACTGGAGCTGGAAGCTTACCCTTGTTGTCTTGGTGGATGGTCGTTCAGGAATGGGGACTGGAGGAGTTGCCTCCAGTCTCCAGCACTGACCGTCACCCACGTGACCAGCGGCCGGAGGTGGCTGCATTCGGAAACGCCCCTTCCCGTTACAGTACTCAGGGCAGGAAGTAGAAGTACTCCCACTCACACAGTACATGTAGGGACGCACATTCATGTGCTTCTCTACCAAATGACGGGCAAACTTGAACAGGTTCGGCCACCGTTTTGCGGCTGTCGAAGCCCCTTTCAGGCGCTGACAGCGAACATACGGGCAGGGATCCCCTGGCACGTAGTTCTTCCAAGCATATTTCAGCTTGGGGCGGCATGACCTGTGGATGTTAGGTTTATTCCCTTCCAACACTGCCCTGAGGTACACGAGGTACCAGTCAATGGGGTGGGAATCACCTGTCAACCAGTCTTCGTCATCCGAACCATCGGTCGTGTGAGGTGCAGGAAGAGCCATTTTGCCATTTTCCTGAACTAAGTCAGAAAGGCTCAGGTTCTTCCGGTCATCATCACGGAGACACAGGTTCAGACGAACATGCGCTGCCTTGGCGCGGAGGCGGCGATTGGCTCTGCTCTCTGCGACAGACCATCCCTCGGCTTCCGCCTTGGACAGTCTATCAGCAACAGCTTTGAGCCTATCTGCCTCAGTCGGTGCGACCTCTTCGGTAGCAGGAGTTTCAGGGGAAGATGCAATCCTCCTCTTTCGCTTCCGCTTCCGTTTGGTCTTGACACGAACCGTGGACCCGTCTGATGAATCACCATCAGGGACCGTCGGTTCTTGTGTCACTACACCGGCGGGTTTCGGAGAAGATCCCCCAGCAGGGTTCTCCTCCTGGTTGGTATTACTACGACCCAGACCAGGTTCTGTTTTCGGAACAACATCACCCGACCCCTCAGGGTTAGGTTCCGCTGGTACCGAAGCCGAGCCTTGACCGACGGTTGGAGCACCGGTAGTGTCCATTTCCGTGTCAGACTCGAGAACTCGGTCTTCCCCGTCGGAGGCCTCAGCCTTCTCCGGGGCCGTGCATTTGCCATCTACACGGGCTGCCATACTGTTAGCTCAGGCGTAGGTGAACCTCACGGTTCACTCACCCGAGCATTTAGTAGCACAGCAAGTAAACAATAGTGTAGGTACTGCCGGGCAGACTTAGGCACCACTGATCAACACGTTACCCTACGGGCAAACGTGTTGATCTGAAGAAGCCTGGCTGCCTGTGGGGCTTTTATACCCCACCCGTCCCCCGTGACCCCGCCCCTTGACAGGCTTCTCAGCCAATCAGGGGTCGCGTCTCGAAGACGCGCCGAGGTGACCCAATTTCTCACGGCTCATTTGGCGGGAGAAATCGATCAGGTGACGCGGGCAGCGCCCTTCCCACGCCTGGCATATCCGACGGTGGGAACTCTCACTGTTGTTTACAATTTTCGTGGCGGAGCCACCGGAAAACCCGGGAATGATATACCGGCATTAGAGGATATACACAGCAGCGTGTTACTAAGCAATATGTGGTCAAAACTAATCCCATACTTAGAACTAATCGGCAAAGCCAGCCACCCGCCCTGAACACGTGCTTTTCTACCTCCAACGGATAACCACACCGGATAGCCCGTCTCTTCTTGTTGTGTTTTGGTGATCGAGTACCGGGCCAATGACCACCGGCCCAGTACGGAACTGTCCATGGAAATTTAATCAAGCCAGCAGCTAAATGTCGTCAACAAGGTAAGAAAAAAATGTTTACACAATTTTATCTCGCTCTCTGACACGTGTGCTCCTCCGTAGACCTTGTACCGGTATGTCCAGCAATGATGACACCGGAGGTATCACCTTGCTTTGTTTACCGGTGTCTACGGTAAGTCCTTTACGCACAGCTGACCCTTTTTTACGAGGCCTACTGCGCTTGGGCTTGGTAACACACGACTGTGGTTCAATCGGTAATTTCCTAGGACGACCCCTTCGGCGCGCTACCGTCGGTACCGACGGTATGACCGTTGGTCCTGCCTTCGGTATCTTCGGTAGCGTAGGGTCGGTTGGTGCTGGTACTCGACCAGCACCGAGGGAATCTTCACCGTCATCTATATATGGAACTCCATACCAAGGTCGGAGTCTAGCCACATGTGATTTAGTGAGAGTCCCTTTTTGCAACCGTATTACTACAGTAGTTTCACTCACCACCATAGTAACCGTATGCGGACCATCCCAGGAGTACAGGGTCTTGACTTTGGAATTTGGTGTGCTAAATCTCGCGACCTTATCCCCCACCTTGAATTGGCGGAGTTTAAGGCCCGTGTCATAGCCCACCTTCTGCAAACTAGCAGATTTTTCCAAGTTGTCCCTTACTACTCCATAGGACTCGCGTAATGATTGTCGAAGTGATTCAACAAACATCACTGTGCAGGGTTGCTCGAGCTGGTGTCCCTGCACTCCATAGACCATGTCACTAGGCATGACTATGTCTTCACCCATTACGAGCATATTAGGCGTACAGCCCGTCGACGCATGTTCGGTAGCATTGTAAGCATGGGAGATATAGCGAGCGTGCTCATCCCAATCATCCCGGTGCTCATTAACCATTGTCGTGAGACACTGGATCAACGTCCGATTGAAACGTTCCACCATACCATCCGATTGAGGTCGGTAGGGGTTCGTATGCGTCTTGCAGATGTGTATTTTACTACACAGT
Organism: Harmothoe impar; assembly: GCA_947462335.1. NCBI lineage: Eukaryota > Metazoa > Annelida > Polychaeta > Phyllodocida > Polynoidae > Harmothoe > Harmothoe impar. The sequence continues at coordinate 71,023,484 of OX381710.1, read as the reverse complement.
TCTGCCCACAGTCGAGATTCAAACTCACGACCCTGGTCGGAGTGAAGCATTAAAGGACCTCCCCACGTGAGGATCCAATTCTCGAAAAGTGCTTCTGCGCAGGTAACAGCTGTATGGTTTACCAACGGATATACTTGGACATACTTGGTATAGTAGTCCTGTACCACCATCATACAGGTATTCCCACGGGGGGTCGTGTTGAAACCACTAATGATATCAACAGCGATCCGGGCAAATCGAACACCGAATAGCTCTTGACTTAGAGGTAGTTTACCAATACCAGGCCCAGGCTTTGATAAACAGCATTGGGGACATTGTTTCACCCAACGCCGTATGTCCAAAGTCATACCAGGCCAGTAGTATCTACTCTTAATCTTTGCCTCAGTCCGTTGTCTGCCAAAGTGTGCTGAAGTTCGGTGGCCATGACAGTAATTGAGCAACTGTAGTCTGAGTGACAAAGGCACTACAGACTGAGCTGCTCTCTTCCTGCCAGGTTGCACCCTCCAGCGGCACAATACACTGTTCCGTATAAAAAGATTATCCCACTGAGCTAACAGTTGTCTAACTTCTTTACATTCCAGCGAAAGTGCGGGGCGAACAGGCTTGGACAGGCCCAACAACTTCAAGGAGTACACCCTCGAAATAGCCGGATCCGCAAGCTGCTCATCCTTCAAGTGATTTAACGTCCAGTTAGGAACTTTCGCACCCACAGACGCAATCACTGCATTGTGAGACCCACAGTCTCGGCAGTCTACACGGTGACAGTTCCGGATAGGATAGCGGGACAGGCTGTCGGCATTCACATGATCTACTCCACTCCTGTGTATGATATGCTCATTTGTCATGCCAAACTCAGAGAGGTGGTTCAACCATCTACCCATCATCCCCTCAGCGTCCTTGAAGTTAAGGAGCCACTGCAGAGATGAATGATCCGTCCGTACGAGATAATCCCCACCATATAGGAAATGTCTGTACTTTTTTGTGTAAACCACCACTGCCAAGAGTTCACGCTTGGTTGTGCAGTAGTTACGTTGTGTTTTGCTTAAACTGTTGGACGAAAATGCCAGCGGCACTTCTCGACCATCCTGGATCTGCGACAAGGCAGCACCAATACTTGTATTAGAAGCATCAGTGTCCAAGATGAACTTACCAACAGGTGCAGGGTAGTGCAAAACAGGTGTTTCTAAGAAGAGTCTCTTTAACTCACTGAAAGACTGTTCTGCGGCTGGAGACCAGACTATCTTAGCCTTAGCCTTCTTCTCTCCAATCATCAGCTCTTGTAAGGGAGCTGCGACTCTCGAGAATCCAGGTATAAAATCTCTGTAGTATGAACAAAACCCGATGAAAGAGCGTATCTCCTTCGTGTCCATCGGACGAGGCCAGTTCTGTACCACTTCGATCTTATGAGGATCAGCCATGATGCCATGTTCAGAAACAATTCTACCTAGGTATTCAACTGACTTCCTAAAAAGCTTGCACTTTGAAGGTTTCAATTTCAGACCATATGATAAGATGCGTTTCAGCACAGCTTGGAGGTTCTGTAGAGTTTCCTCTACAGAACCACCGAAGACGATGATGTCGTCCAAGTATACTAGGCACTTCTTCCAAAGTAAACCCCGTAACATGGTTTCCATCATTGCCTCGAAGGTTGCCGGGGCATTGCATAGCCCAAATGGCATGACGTTGAACTCAAATAGTCCCATATGGGTAGAAAATGCGTTTTTTTCCCGGTCCCGGGGGTCCATGCCGATCTGCCAATAACCAGATTGTAAATCTAGTGTACAGAACCATTTCGCCCCACCCAGAGATTCCACACATTCATCTATCCGAGGTAGAGGATATGCATTCTTCCTAGTGAGTCCGTTCAACTTCCTATAGTCGATGCAAAATCGACAGGAACCATCCTTCTTGGTGACCATCACCACAGGACTTGACCATGGACTCTCACTAGGTTGAATCACATCTTCATCCAACATCTTTTCTACCTCAGCCTCCATAGCACTTTTTTTAGCCATGGGTAACCGACGGTAGGGGATTCTACTGGGAAGCGCGTCCCCAGTGTCAACCCGGTGTTGTACCGTATTGGTACGCCCTAGAGGATCTCCTGGTTGCGCAAAGGCGTCAGATAACTCCGACAGCTCATGTGCCACCATTTCGCTCTCTAGGGTTGTGAGGTGTGATTCACACAACAGAGACCTTACATGTTTCGGTAGGTTGGATTTAGCTAGAGCCTCTTTGTGGGAAGAGTCTCCCGCCACCACACCTACTTCCACAAAGTCCGTAGTTAGTGAGTCTACCCCATATGCTCGCGTAGTATTACCAATAGGCGTCCCTTTTCGTAGAGTGATTTCTCTACTACTCGAGTTACAAATTGGTATCACCCCCCAACGAGTGTTGGCCAGGTAAGTATGATAGCCAGCAAGTCCTAACTCAGAGAGCTTTTGATCTTCTGGTTCAAACATTCCCGGCCTTTTGGCCTGCACTCCCACGCAGCTGACTAGGACATCGGATACATGTCCTGCTGCCAACTTTGTGTCTTGTGCCACTGACGCCACAGAAGAACCATTCCTTAAAACGCACTGTACAGATTGTTTATAAGGATGTTTAATCTGAAGTCGGCCTGTTGCGGTGTTCATTGTTACCCCGTAAAGAGCAGCAAAGTCCATCCCCAGTATGCCATCATCAGTGATGTCGGTGATGGTTGGACATATCCAGTATGTCTTGCCATCGACCAACATAGGTTTTACAGTTCTGCCATAAGTCTGCATACTATCTCCCGTAGCAGTCCGAGCCTTTACTCCCAGTAGCGGAGCTTCGGGCTGGTTGCAAAGACGGGCCATGAATTTACGATCGACCAAGGTGTGAGATGCACCCGTGTCGACCAAAAATTCACCACGCGTCCCGGAAATAACCAGACTCAGGTACCAACGCTGTCCCCGTAAAGGGACACACTCAGAGGTCAGCATCGGGCTTCCCCCTCCATCCATAGCAACCCCTTTTGTCAGGAGATAATCCCAACACGGGTCGCTCGGGGAGTCTTGAATCACACTGCTCTGGGCAATTGATTCCAACCAAGACTCCTCTAAGCCAGCGACTACAGAATCCTCCGGATTCCGTTCGTCCTTGCCAGCCCCGCCTTGCCAGACGCTTACAGGTTGTACAGACCCTTCTGCCTCTGCGCGGCCTTGGTTCATGGAAGAGTTAACACCGTCTACTAATCCCTTACAGGCATGGCTAACTGTGGGGGCGCCATCCTTGCCAAGAGGATGGGCCCCATTCAGTTTTCCGTCTCCTTTTCGGTTTTAGCAGCGACGGGTGCAGGGGCTTTGCATTCGCTAGCCCAATGACCCATCTTTTGACAGCGTCTACATGGCTGAGGTTTCGTGTCCTTTTTCTTCTTTTTCCTTCTCTTTCCAGATCCAGAATTAGAAGTGGACGCAGAGCTCTTTTCTAAGTGCTTCCGCAACAAACCCTCAATCATCTTTTCCATGTCCCTGTCAGGCATTACTGCCGCCACCTCCTCGGAGGCGGGCTGTTTTTTCTTAGGTGGTTTTGTGGCGCCCTCTACCACCTGAGCTCCTTTCGGGGCTACAGATGGAGCTGCCGACACTCCTCCACTAGGAAAAACAGCCTGTTTGGTGTCATACACATCTGCATGGTCAAAAAGGTCAGCTAGAGATAAGTCCGGCTGCCATTTCTCCCGCAGATATGCCTGGAGATTGGTGTCTCTGACTCCATTGACAAACCTGGAGGTTAACTCCTGGATGACAGTGGGGGTGTCAGGTCTACATCCCTGATAACACTCGGATATCAGTTCTTGTAGAGCAAATCCGTAGGATCTCAGATGCTCGTCCTTGCGTTGGACACGTTTGAGCAGCTGAGTCCTTGGGTCATGCTCACCAATCTTCCCAATCGCCCATTCGGCTGTTTCCTCAAGTGAGCTCAATGTCTTGATCTTCACTCTCTCGAACGCCAAAAGGGCTGGTTCACCTGGCCCGTTGCAGAGTGCCTGCTTCAGAGCAACCAGCGCTTGCTGATTGTTCCAGCGATTGCTCTCCACAATAGCCTTGAACCGAACTTTGTACTTTCTCCAGGGTGGCGACCCTGTGAAAGGCGGAATATCGATGGCCTTTTGACGGGCTGCATCAGGATGTTTGATCTCCCCAAAGTTGAAAGGAGCATACCGTTCATCCAGTTCATCGATGTCCCGCGGGACGATGTCTGTCCCCAGCTTCTCAATAGCCGGGTTCCGGTCGTACTTAGCCCGCTGGACAGGAGTTAAGCCCTGTCTAGCTCTGGGTTTAGGTACTGGAACTGAGACCATGGTCTGCTGCTGGTTCAACATCGTTGAACCAGTAGATGGGTGGGTGTACCCTGGAGGTGTTGCCGTGCCTCCAAAGGCGCCACCACAGACCGGAGTCTGTAGATAGCTAGCCCCCATCTGAGGTGTCATACCTGCTACCGTGGTGTGTACTGGCGGCGGGACACTTGAAGGTGTCACTGTCGTGTACACATTGGGTACGGGTATGACTGGAGGTACCACCGTGGTAGGTGGTGGTACTTGCTCCGACTTCGTCTTCAGGTCATGATTGACTTGCCTTAAGCTTGCGAGGTCTTGTCTGGCTAGGTGGAGCTGCGTGCTCAAATCCTTTCCCAAGGCATTTAAGCTCGCCACCTCACATTCGCCAGACACCCTCTGGTGCAAAAGTTTGTCAACCTCCACCTTGTGGGAAGCCATCTCGTTCTGGAGTTCCAGCAGGAACTTTTTCTTCTCATCAACCTCCTTTAGGAATAATTTCCTAGTTTGATTGATGGAAGCAAGTTCCTTCCGGGCTTCCGCGAGCTCATGCAACTCAGTTTTCCTGGTGGGGATACCCATGGCAGCTAGTAGGTCCCCATCCAGTGGTAAACTGGATGGCTCATCTACTGCTGGCGGATACCCCTTACCAGGAGCTTCTGTTGCCACATTAGTCTTCTTTGATAGCCCGCCACCCCCCATACCGTTCGGTGTAGGAGTGGCACCATCAGTGAAAACCGACGTGTCTGGATCCAATGAAGGATCTGCTACCGTCGGTGTAGAACCGAAGGCAGCTGGGCCGAGAGTTTTAGGCTCTCTACCCGGTATTTTCTGACCCTCAGGACAGAAAAGATTCGTGGAAAGGGAGTCCAACGATCTCCTGGAGCTTATATCAAAGGGTCCCGGGATTGGAGATTGCTCCCCATCCTCTCCTCTGGTAAAGGCCTCCACAATAGGATCACCTATTGCTTCTTGGGAGAGGTCGTCACCGGGCACCTCCAAGGCTGCCCGGCTCTCCCCCCTATTGGATTTGCCTGTGAAGAAGCGTACATTCTGTACGGCTTCTTCACGTTCCTCAGCAGGGGTTTTAGTCCTGCCGCTGAACGAGCTGACAAAATCGTATAGGTAATCCATATACTGTAAGTCTATTTAATACCCTATCAATGGTCGGTTCGATCAAGTGGTCACGGCACCAATGTAGTTGGTCTCTTACTACGTATGTAACACTTGAGTACAAAAACCAGACAAGGTAAATTAGACTTTAATATACGGCGACTTTATTGTAAAGGTAACTCTTGTGTATTATAGTACAAGTATAACCAGCGGATATACAAGATCAGAACAGATATATAATACAGTGGGGCAACCCTACAGCATAGAGTTAAGCCCGTGAGCACAGGGTGGTCATGTCACGACAGTCCCAAACCTGACTGACTTCCAATGGAGAAGTAGCCGTCTTATATACAGCGCTGCATAGCCACGTGACCGTACTAGCAGCGCCACCTGTTAGGTTTAGTTATGTAAAAATGCTTATGTAACAACTACCGACGGTAACCGAAGGTGGTACCGGTACACTACCGTATAGATAACCGAACTAGAGGAGTCGGTGTATGTAACGAACCGACGACACTAGTTAGATGAATAAAACAGTTATTAAACACAATAGAACCGTGTTGTCTTACATCATACAACATACAATAGATATACAACAATAACAGTTAGACTTTATAGTCAACCCGTTACAATATCATATAGAATAGGAAGGACTAAAGGGGCCATGAACAATATTCATGACAATCACTGATACTGATGAGTCAAATTACAGTAAAAAATAATTATCTCGGATGTTAATGATATGCTCAACAGTTCAATTTGTCGTGTCTACATTACAGTGCTCTTTTTGGACCTTTTATGCTCGTTGCTTTTTTTTGTTAGTTTGTTTTTTGTCACTTCGTGTTTACATTACAGTTTAATTAATGCTTGTTGCAATTTTGGGAGATTTTGTCTTCTATCACTATCTCTTCTATCAGGTTTCTGATTCCATGCATTTAAATAGAACCTTAGTTTCAGAATGGGAATACATTAAGGTGCCATTTATTGTTTAAAGTAAACACTACTTGTCACAGGTATTCATACATTTGCCATTACCAGACTTCGAAATGTTTGTGTAGGTCACTCTTCCTCCATAGCAGCTCACACTGTGCGCTACTGCGTTTACACAAGCAGATCCCAGACCGGTAATACGTCAGCTCAGCTGCTCCTGGGTTGCCTTGTGAGTTTAGTAAGCAGATAACCGATACCATAGTCACGGCCATCAGGACATCAGACTTTGCTAAAGGTACTATCACCACAAGTTTTATAATATCCAGAACTTCTAGTGAGTCCTAATCTTTCATGTGCAGCTACGAGCAGATATCGCCAACTTCCTAATAACCAAAACCACAGATTAGGATGAACAATGCATACCCTCATGCAATATTACTGGCATGTTTATAAAGGTCCATCCACACACAGGCTATAGACAGGTAGCTGACAGGAATACCATTTCTATATGAAGAGTTTGGTTTTTTGAAAAAATGACACCAAGTTTGGACAAAGGTATAGGGCAGGAATAGGTAAATTAAATTTTTAATAATTCTTTTTCATGTCTTTTTGTCCTCTCTGATATACACTTTATGTCCGAGGTACTATAATTGCCAATATGATGGCATTTGAGAAATCACTACATGCTTGAATTCTGGAATGGATTTGTTGCATTTTGCAATGAAACTCCACATATATACTATCACCCTGGGGTTCTGGGCGTGCCTTTTGATTGATACAATTGTTGTGATCATTAATTGTAACACATTTTGAGCTTGATGTGTTTGTTGTCAGAGCCAACCAAAGACCAAGTCTCTCTGTCTCAGAGGCCTGTCCAATCCATCTGTGCAGCTGGGCAGGCACCCTCAACGTCTGGACTGTGGTTAAACGTGGAGCATTTCTAGGGTTGAAAAGCAATTTCTTTGCCCATTGATGATTTCTTGATCACTGAAATATGAATCTAGTTTGCAGAGGCTCCACATTTACTGAGCCGTTTGGTACTCAGCAAAAAAAAAGGAAAACAACAAAAAGCCTCTCATATTTTCGTGGCGATGAGAAACAAGGATATCATTTGGAGTGGCCTTAGATTCATTACTAGATTCTATAGTCAAGACTAGAGAGGTTGGTGAGACTCCCTCCTGTGAGGTACTATTCCTCAACTAAAGGTGCTCTCGCATTTACATCAGATACCATCACCTTACCATATTTATACAATCCATTTAAAATGTCATTAAAGAGCAACTCGCCTTCATTTGACCTTAGCACTTGTACACACCAGAGGGTTTGAGGCTGCTTTTGGCAGCTTTAAAAGTCAATTGTGGGGTCATATATAGTTATACATATCACCCTGGAGAATTTAAAAACGACCACAGGACATTAAGGATTGCTACCCTCTTTGGTGGCTTCTCCAAATTCTGTGGTCTTGACTATATGACTGCAGCTGCCAGTAGGATGAGAGAACAGCATGGCAGACATCACACTAAGATAGGGATGCATGAGCTGGGCTTAACAAAGGTTTCATGTCATATTCACAAAGACTCCTTTCATATAATGTACAATGAAGACGGAGGGTCTTAATGACAGCTTTGCTATTTATCTCCAGTTCATCTTCATTATATTGGAGTGGATATATATATATATATATATATATATATATATATATATATATATATATATATATATTTATAAAGTAAGAAAGATCTCTCAATCTTTAGTTTATAACCCAACCAACCACTATTCCAAGTTTAAAATAAAATCAAAGGAAGGTATGATTTATTTAGCCTCTTCTAATATCATAATTACAGAGGCTCTTTTATGTTCTTTGTCTTTTGTCCTCATTACTCATTGTAGAGTCCTTGTCACTCTTCACTACTGCAAGAATGCATTATGTGGTTCCCACAGGGTTGATCAATTCCCAAGGGTAGCCATGATACATGAATATGCAGTCCTCCAGAGCTGCAATTAGTCAGATATAATAGTGAAGAGAATCTAGAGAGAGGGGAGGTGAGAATAGTACATATTTGATGTATAAAACCAGATGGAAAGCTGAAACAACAGGGTCAGATATCAATTGGAACAGGTGACAAAAACTGCATCGGTTTAGACAAGACAGGTGTCAGAGTGTGGACACATCATTTCCCAGGGCACATGGGCTTAATGTCCATCAGCCTCAGTGTGTGCACTGGTGGGAAATGACCTTTCACCGAATATAATATCACTGATGGTGGGTGTCTTCAGGTAATGACACAGTGCTGTTTGATGATCATAGTCATTTGGGGCATTTTCTGGGCTAACAGGATGGTCATGTGTATTACCCATATTGTAACTAGAAAATGGATTTACACAAGGACCCTTAGCCTCAGTTAGAATTCTTTTCCATATGTATGCTGTGCAATCTAGCGCTTGATTAGAGATTGAGAGACTTATCTCTTATTCTTTTGAAGCATTCTACAAGTTTGTTTTACACATATGCAATAAATAACTTTGCTCATTTTAATAATTACATTTGAATGTTCATTTGTCTGTTATATGGCTGAAACTAATATGCATAAGTGAGTGCACCCTTGAGATCCATGTCCAAAGTCCAGGAGTGACTGATGCTTCACACCAAATAAATTCATTGCCATAATTCTTCATTTTGATTACATGCCTTTTCCTATTCGAAACATTGAAAGAAAAAATTATTTTTTGACTGTCTTAACATCAGATTCAGTGCCTGCTTCCCATAATTTATCCATTACTCTTTACTGGTCCCCAACCTGGAGCCCTGGGCTTCCCTTTGTTTGCCCCCAGCCATGTGTCAGGTGATCAATGTAGATGTCTGGACACTGGGAGGCTACTGTTATGTATTGAGACACTCACTGACAGTCAGACACACAGACGGTAGCTGAGCTGATGTATGAGCTGTCCGGGAGCTGCTCAGGGTCCCGGTCAGCATTGGTCCCTGGGGCCCATATGTGTTTTACTTGGGCCAGCTGGGCTTGCCCATATCTGGGTCATGTTCCTTTTTGTTCGTGTTAAATCTGGGCTAGGGCTGGACAATTTGAATCTAGGTGGGCCAATCTGGAGTCCCAATGGTAGCCCTAGACAAAAAGGACCAACACCCAGGGTGGCAAATCAACTTGCCCAGGTTAAAACACTTATGGGCCCCATTAAGCAATGTCGACTAGGGTATGACGCTGTGTGAGGTGAGTAGCCTAACATTGCTTGTTAACCCTTTTAGGGCTGCACAGTGCTGCCCTGAGCTGAATTCATCATGTCATGAGGCATAAATGCAGCCCTGGGAAGCATGTATTAACTCATTACTTCAATCCTGCCGGAGAGTATTGAGCCTGAAAGTTAAGCTGAGCTTCTCGACAGAAAAACAGCATGACAACAAAGAGCACAGCACCTTTGATCACACTGTGATCCCTTAAAGGCTTAATGTAAAGAATCTGCCATTTACAGAATATTTGCATGAGCATGCCAGAAGAGATATAAACACACATGATACAACAGTGTCTATACCAAACACATTAAGTTTTCACTGTGTCACCCTAGTGGTGGGAGACTGTTGATGACAAACATGTTAACATGGAATGCTTCGGAATTATTGTAAGCATGTGTGATCAATCACCGTTCCTTAAACTGATGTGAAAATCTTTTACTTCAATACATAGTTTGCATTCTGTTGTAAATTATTTGAAGGTATATGAAAAATGGACACAATAGGATAAGAAATGTTTTGCACTAATTTGGGCCTCAGTTAGTTCCAATAAACATGACTCCAGTTTTCATATACATGTATGCCTACCTGTGCAAGCAATTGAAGTAGATACGTTTTTATACACTTTAGTTCTGAGTTACCTTACAAATATTTCTAGGAAAATAAGGTCGGACGTTAGCCATTTTCCATCAGGAATTCTGTATGTTGCTAAAATGCACCATATTCATAACTCAAGTCCACAGGGACCTCTTTCCCAGACTATTCAGTCCGAGGAATCTGATATAGCTGATTAGCGTCAACTTGCTGACTGTTGTATATGGATCCTGTGGCACTCCTTGTATGTAAACAAGTCTGGTTAGTTTGAGCTGGAGTTAATCTAATACTACATATATGGTGTACTGTGTCTATAAGATTGATATTTATCTCATTTCAATTGTGGAAGACAAAAACCAACTGATGTTTGGCTCCAGTCAGAGAGCATTATTGCCACATAAAAAAGGTATGTGAGTATAGTAAGATCATCTTGAAACTCCCTCCTGCAGAGAAATAAAATAGCGGGTCACGCGCAAAATGAAATTATCCTGAATTAAGGGAGTGTTCATTTATTAATTGCAGGGGGGTGGTGGTGAGATTTCGCGTTGAGGGGCGCCCCCCCCCTCGAGAGCGCGTGTAACGACCAACACTCCAAGCTCATTTGTATACATGTAGACTACTAACTATTTGAATGCTATGTACTGCAGGCCTTAATTAGTACTATATAGAATGTCATAGTAAACCCATACCCTGTTTGAGGGAACATCATGTGTACAGTAATCCAATATGCATGTTGTCTACTTGTTGCTATGGTTTCCAGTCTTTTAAATTGTCAAGAAGTTCTTACCCAGAATTTCCAAATACTTCACTGCTATAATTTTACTTGCCTTAAAGATCACGAGGAGAGGACACAGGGCATTTTGAACTGAGGTGAAAATGCCATTTAGATCACCAAAGGTGATCAGTTACTCAAATGTTTATGACAAACGTTGAATTTCAAATAGGAAAAAATAGAAAAATTTTAAACTAAAAGTGCTCATTCTACATTGACAAATAAGCCACTTTTTTTGAAGTTTCAAGATTCAAATAAATGTACGTATTGAGTCCATTTACCAGGGCAATGGAAATCCCACTAGTGGGCCGTGATGACACTAGATGAGGCCATATACACCTAATCAGTCATGGTTGCTGTAGCAATGTACACATTCTGTGTTTGAAGGATACATGAAGATGTTGTGTGTCTTTTAGGTAAAGACATGTTTGCATGCATTAAATGTTTGTAAATGCCCTTTTCCCACTGTTTACATGAGCTACTCCTAGACAGCTAATGCATCAGCTTAGCTGTTCCTAAGTGACATGTGTGTGTTTAGTCACTTCAGCCTCTGCCCAACATACTATAACTACAGTTTTATAGCGTATGCTGCCTCGAAGGCATACAATATTCCTAGTAAAACTTTATCCAAGTTAGTAGATGACTATTTCATCATTAATTTAAGAATCAAAAAGCATATTCTCTTTGGGCGTTATATTTTTGCCATGTTGATGTACCAAGATGTAAGGGTTCGGTGTGCAAAGTCTGCCATACATAATATATATATACATATACATATACCCATGATAACGAAACAGAACCAGGAAGAGACAAAGAAAGGTTTATTATTTATTCTTGTGAAGCTTTCTCCAAGATTGTTTTAGGTGTCTACAATTAATCACTTTTCTCAATGAAAATACTTGAATATTCAAGCGTTGGTGATTGTCTGTCGTACGGCTACCACTGGTACGCATGAGTGAGTACACCCCTGGGATCATCTTCCAAAACCCCAAGGGGACTCATGCTTCATGGCAAATGAATTCACGGACATCATTCCTCATTTTGATTAGATACTTTTGCCCATTTAAAACAGCAAAAAAAAAGCGTTTTGTCTTACTTGACATCAAATTTGGACAAGCATTTTTCTCATAATTATATTATGGTGTGGTTACAGATGTGCTGTATTACTGTCCTCATTGAATAAAATTTCAAGAAATGCATAATATTTTTCAAATCAACTAAGTTCCTGGTCCCCATCGTTCATAAATTGCTGTTTTCTGACACTTAACCTGGAGCCCTTGGCTTGCCTTTGTTTGCGCCAAGCCATGTGTCAGGTGATCAATGTAGATGTGTGGACACTGGGAGGCTACTGTTGTGTAATGAGACACTCACTGACGGTCAGACACACAGAGCAGCTCAGCTGATGTATGAGCTGTCCTGGAGCTGCTCGTGTTGTGACGCTGTGTGAGTTGAGCTGCTTAAGGCCAAAAAGAAAAAAAAAGAGTTGTTTTGGGTAACATGGGCAGAAAGTCTAGGGTCGGTAGGTCTGATTTTTTGTTTTAATGTTTTCTTTTCTTTTTACATGAAAGTACTATCCAGCCCCTCTACATACCCTAAAATTGACCCCAAAAGTGAAAAAAAATGTGAAGGTTTCTTCAAAACTGCATAAATTTGGATGTACCATGCCACCTTTCTAGTTCACATTATTTTCCGACTATGAAAATCGTAGTCAGTTCTGTGTGAATCCTAAAATCAACCCAAAGAAATTAATATAAGTGTTTCTTCAAAATTGAACAAAAACACCCAGGGGTCGGCCCTGTTCTGATAGGGTTAGTCAGGTGACCTGAAACAAACCTTTTTTTAAATTTGTCCTGACATGGCATGTTAACTCTTTAAGGGCAGCATAGTGCTTTCATGTTGTATGGTTCTCATAACTATGCATGGATACATTCTAGCAACTATGTATGACATGGCTGCTCTCATGCACCATTCTGTACGCTCAAAATGATTCTCATATTAAAGAAAATGCTAATCTATACTCTAGATAGCAGGTATGTAACCATGAAACATCTAGGAGGACTTGGCATATTTATGCCCTATGCGGCCATTACAGGGTTGCAGTAAGGTGCAAGACATGTTAACATGGACCATGTGAAAAAATGGTTACAAGTGTGTGAGTGTTTCAGAGTAAACACCGGAATGTTAGGTATTGATCACGTTACCCTTGTGCAGATTATGTCAGAACTTGTATGATGGATCAGTGCTTCTTAAACTGATGTGAAAGTGTATTGTAAGCAGGTGTTTGTGAAGAAATGCCTTGGATGCCTTACAGTTACAAATGCCTAACATTTTTATGTTGTTGAAAATAATGCACACTGTCTGATGGTAACAATTCTTCATGAGGCTTTCTGTTTACTTTCTGCACCATATTCATGACTTTAGTCCACAGGGACCTCTCTCATTTCCAGACTGTTCAGATGGAGGAACCTAATATGCCTGATTAGTGTCAGCTTTCTGACTATGGTGTATGGATCATGACTCTCTCACTGTATGTAAACATGTCTGGTTAGCTGGAGCCTCAATGAATGAATGCATCGGATAACAACAGTGATGTTTGTCTACTATCAGAGAGAGAGAGAAGAGCAACACTTCCATGCACGTTTAGAAACATCACCTTTAACCGCAATTCATAGACTTCCATTTGTATCCTTTAAATTTGCTTCAAGCAAAGGTCGTGTCATGAAGCATAGATGCAAGCCTACCAAGTAACTCACCATTCATAATATGATATAAAATATATGTTTACTACTACATCTCTATAATCCAAATTAGCCAATAAATATTATGGCACCTCAGCCAACACCTGGTATATTGTGAGTCAAATATAGCCCACAAAGGTCAAAGCACCCCCTCTCCTACTTCTTTACATGGATACCGCCAAGTCATGTGTCGGATACTACTAAGTGGGCTGCCTATTGCTCTGCTAGTCAGTGCTGCTGAGTCCAGTGGACATATTCTTAGCCTTCCTCCTTCACGCTGCTCAAATAACCTGGCTAAAACACTATGTACACTGATAATGCTTGCCAAATGACTAATATTGTCTCCTTCACTATGATCGAATTGCTATTTAGGAGGAGGGGTTGTGTTACCAATCATCTCAAGTAAAAAAGTGCCGCAGGAATAGGGGTGGAATAGCTCAGCTGAAATAATGTGTTGACTGATAATTATGATGTGCCTGAGGTGTATTATTTCTCTAGTTCCACTAATTGCAGTTTTCTTTTACTTTCCAAATTTCCATTTCAACAAGTAATGCAAACAAGTATGCAGCTCTTCCTTAGAAATATAATATATGTACATGCATATATAATAATGGTAAACAGTATGTCCACATTTTCAGTTCTTCCATATGACCAATATTTTACATATAGTCATAATAAACCTGCATACACTATTCTAATTATATTGTTTGTAAAACACAATAGCTATTAATTTATGTGGTACCGAGATCTAAAATTGAAGAGTGAGTTAGTTACTGTCCTGGTTTGAAACCTGGGTGATATCTGTTGAGTCGTCTTCTAGTTCGATAAATATAACGATTCTCTGAGAAACGACATTATTAAAAATCATTACAGAAGCCAGTCAAATGTAATGTTAGAACTTGATTAAAACTTTATCTTACCAAGAAGACACGTTTCCCAGTTGATACCCTACCACATCCAAGCAAGGGATAACCTACAATGTTGAGGACCATGATGATTGGATGAGCCGAATCTGGCAGTTACTAGGCTATTCTCAATAACAGTTGTCGATTCGTAGCAGGATTAAAAGTAGCCGCCAACATTACAGAGTTTGTCCACGCAGATATAGCTATTACAGAATCCAAACCATTCACAAATACTTTCCAATTGTATACCACCTAATCAACATTTTTAACTTTAAACCTCTAAGTAGATTCAATATGCAATGAAAGCTATTTTACATAATTCTACTGCATCCACCATATGATGATAGTTTTTATGAAATTTCCTGAAATCCTTTGGAGTGTGTTCCAGATTGGTTTTATTCTGCAGCAGAAAAGTGACCAGAAAGCCTCCGTGCACGTCACTTTCACAGCAGGATCTTGACCATGGCTCAATCGCAGTTACATGATGACTAAGATACAACTCAATTTAATTCAAATTCATTTAATTTATTTTGAGGATCGATGTGTAGTTAGGAATGCTACTGGTACAGAGAGGTTATGGACCATTATGAATGTCAACCTTCTCCCTGTCTCTCTGTCTCTCTGTATGTCTCTCTGTATGTCTCTCTGTCTGTCTCCCTGTCTATCTCTGTCTCTGTCTGTCTGCAGAATACATTGCTTCCCTAGACATCCACTTGGTTACCTTGCCCCCCTGGTGGGAACCCTGAGTACCAATCTGGCGTCATGCCTGGAGGAGACTCCCTAATGCATCCCCCACTCTGGGGGACCAGCTTCTGGACCCTAGGGTTTCTGTGGTGGCACATTGTACAACTATAGACAAGAGTCCTAACCATAAGTCGAACCTTCTGACAGTACTGCAATACGTTTTTCCATACAGTAAATGGACTCCCCTTTATTGCCATTTCAATGACGATTCCTTTTCCAAACATATTACCCTGCCCTATCCCATAAATTAAGAATAGACAACGAATAAAGTATTATTACACTTGACGGAAATTACTTCTGTATGTATTGCAGGGTTCACGGATATAAAAAATAAGCAAATATCTTGTATGTTACACTTTGCGATAAATACTTCCCAATTGTATACCAGTGAAGAAATGTATATTCATAGTACAGGGCTCCTGTGTTAAAGCATGGGCGCATCCATGTTCGGGCTTAGAATTCCATTCAGGTAAAACTAGATGTTCGCCTAGAGACTCAGTTCTGTATCAACCCCTGAATAGTAACCCCCTCTTCTGGGAACATTTAGGTTCTTCACTTTGCAGCCTGACTAGATTCGGGGGTGCGTCGGTAAAACATAGATGCCCTATAAGGTCTAGACCTTACCTGCCAGCAGATCCACCTAGTGGTGAGATGCTGAACCACTACCCTCCACCCTGGAGCCGGCTGAGGACCCTGGATGTGCCCAGCTACATGGTTGTTACCCAGCAGCTCTAGTGTGGTCTGGAGCACCGCTGCAATTGACCTTCACCCTCCAACAAGCTCTATTTAAATGGTGCTTTACCACTCTGTGGTGATGCTATGGTGAGTAGGGGGTCAAATCAGAAGGGCTCATTGCACCAGAGACACAGCTATGTTACCATAGTAACGACAGTCAGTCGTTCTTCAGACAAGTGGCATTGGAATTTCTTCTATTTCACAATTACATTTGACCATTCAATACCAGAAGGGAGCCTGAATAAAGTGTTTTCAACTTGTGTATAGTTAGAGACTCTCCTTGTTTCAGGGTACTGGTAGCATAACAACCTATTTTGTGAGTTTAACGCTGCCAAATCCAAGAGAACTGAAGGTCAAAAGAAGAATGCTTCCAACAAAGAATCCAGCTCTTTATTACTTTAGATCAGCAGTGCCATCGGAAGCTACACCAGACACAAGTTTTCTATACTGTTCGATCCTTTTCAGCTGGCCAAGGGCTGCACAGAGAAAAGAAGTAGAATCACTGTGACTCCCGACTTGATCACCCAGGACTCTAAAGTGACTCCCTAACATTTCACGTAGAAATGAAGTAGAATCACTGTGATTCCCAACATGAGGTAGGTTTCTCCCTAGGACTCAAGAGTGACTACTTAACATTAGCAGGACTCTATAATAACTCTGTAATGACTCCCATTCTAAGACTCAAGAATGATTCAGAGTCACTTCAGAGTTGCGGGGAGAGTTATCTAAGTGATCGAGTCCAGACTCCGATTATTTTGGGAGTCACTGTGATTCTACCTTTTTTTCCTTTTGTGTGTTCAGTGCTGCCACCAGAAAGTTCTATTGAGAAATTATAGGACTATGTGTGCCAAGTGGTATAGCAGCTTTAACCCCATGATGCATCACGCCCTTGGTCTCAACGTGCGAGGGCTGCATTTAAGCATCAGGTCAGCCCCGCGGGTATGGTCAACTCCTGAAGCGGCAGTAATGTGCACCGATGCAGGACCTACACTCTGAGAACAGTGTGTTGTGGGAACATGCATAGAGATTTACAGACACGTATTGCAACACACCTTTATGATCTTCACACTTTTAGTAAAGAGCATGTAGTGGGTATTGTGTTACAACAAAATGTGTGTTAAAAGTGGCTACAGAAAAGTGTGTTGATAAGTGTGTAAACGTTATACACACTGTTCTTAGAGTGTACCAGGGGGGCATCATGGTGACTAGTGTCATTTTTTAGCGACATCCATCCTCAAAGGGTTAACCCTGTAGCCAATAACCAGGACAGCCCGTATTTGGCTGGTTGTAGTGCACTTCTTTCCCCTTACCTTCTACGCTGAAAGTGATTCGGCTTCTACAACGGATTCAGTCTACAAATTCTTCCATGAAAGTCACCTTCTCTGATACGTATCGGGTCTTAAATACTTTTAAAGGTCAATGACAGTGCTATCGGTTGACCATATTAAGCTGGTAACCAAGAAGATCTTCTTGATAGATATGCAGATAGATTGTCCGCCAAGAAATTCGATGTGAGGAGAAACGGAAATTACCACCTGCTCCTACTTTGCACTTAGTAAAAGTGAGAAATTGGATGTGCAAGAGGCTTTAGTGATACACCCTACTCTAATGGGATGCTTGTTGAGAAGGCTGTATAGATTTAATTAGTTTGACATTCCCTGGAATATTGTGTCCCCTCTCTTTAATATATTAACATATACAGAATGATGTAACATACACAGAAGCCTTTACAGTGTGCTGTGAATGCAATGATCCATGAATCGTAAAAGGTGTTAAAGAGTTCTGAGTGATACAGTGCTATCAAATGACCATTGTAAGGTTCCTTACCTAGATAATAATCCTGCTTCAAGCTTTCTAGAGTAAGTCCTTTAGGCCACTCAAAATAATCAAATGGTTTAGAACTCATCACCACGCGCATCATAGATATCAGATTTTGAGGAAAACTTTTTTTTGCCAATTTTTGATGAAAATATGATAAGAGTGGACAAATATTGGCATATTTGGTATCAAATTCAAGCTAATAATGCCAGATATGCAGTGCTATAGAAACAACTTATATTTTCGATACATTTAAAGATCTTCAAAATTTCTTGACCAGTAAAATGAGAATTTTGGTCACAAAAAAATATCCATTATCCCTTACACTTTAGCCCACTTTAGCCCACAATAAAAATGAGAAAAAAAAGGTTCTCTTGTCATATTTCTCAGTCCTCGGTGATGACATTGTGTTTGACGGGACGGACATATTTCATTAAACCGACATTCCCTGGAAGATTAGTTTCACTGTCCTAAGTCTGCCAACTTCTGTTCATGAATATGGACATCGGCAATTGGACATCTCAGTCTCCCTCATTATTTAAGTCAATTGTCAACTCAACTAGATGTGGGGTAAGCAGAGGAAAAGGAACATACGATACCATGGTAATACCAAACCGGTTAAATAGCAATTGCCCTCCATCCTTCAGTTCATAGCAAAGTCAGAAGTCGGGTGTCACTGATTGACCCTTTATTTATTATGCCTAGAATGTTAAATTTAGAAATCCAAGTGTTAATCTTTTAGTTAGAATGGAGTTAAAACTCCCTGGGTCGCAATTTGTGAGTTCATGGGTGTGTTTACAAAAAAACATTATCGATATTTTTTATTTTTCATGATACATCTCAGTCTGCTTTACATTTTTTAAGTCTTTAAACAGACATGGGTTTTTGTATATTTGTATCTTGATGATATGAATATATATGACGTAATAAGCAGGCAAATCAGTTATAAGTTACTTTTATCATATATGATTGGTTAGCGCCATTCTATGAATCATTCCAAATGATATTTCAGTTCCAAGCAAGCTGAATGGTTCATAACGCAGTTGAAGTTCTGTGAAATCATATATTTGTGTCCCATACCTTATTGCTGAATTCGTCGAACTTCATCTCATTTGATTTCTACTTCTTTTATGGCTTACCATGTAATCTGCCCGTCCTGTTCTTACCCGCTTATATTACCACTCGTGTTTTGAGTTGCACATGCCTATTTCCGATGGGACACAGGGGGGCATTCTGAAGTCTTAACACCTCAAAGGCTGCATATAGATAAAACGGGAAGTTAATAATATGTTTAAACAAGTTTGGTATATTGAAAGGTATATATCTTGGCTCCTTGGAACACTTTATGATACATATCTAACCCTAGAGGTTCAGTGTTTATTGCATTGTGAGTAGGTGTTTATTGTCCATTTTTCAGGTGACTCCGTGACGAAAAGTCCATGATTATGTACATTATGTGTTAAGTACATTACAGCATATACCTTGAAGCATACCAAGAATTGATGTCCTCTGAGAAATAGTATTGAGATGCAGCACGATGAATTTTGAACATTTATCAGAAATATAAAGATTTTAACTACATACTCTCAACTTCACCCTAGTTTCATCAAAATCGTCCCATTATTGGTATAAGTCATATTGTGTATATTGCTTTAATTCACTATGTATTTTGTCATTATGATGCCAGCGCTGCATTCAAACATGATGCATGATACAAATGAATCCTAGAGGAATGAAGCCAGGGTTGCATCAAATGTGACAGTAATATGTTCCAAGCACCCGTTTGATTAGGATCATAATCAGCCTCAGCTTACTGGTAATATCCCAAAACCCAAACTACTAATATGGCAGTAGAGATAATTTAATCAAACCTTTCGGAGGTCTGAGCAAACTCCCGCACTTCACCAGTTTACCTTACTGTTTACTCATCGGAAATGTAACTGATATCTGCATAATGTATAGATAGTCCTGGCCCCAAGGCTAGCACCATCTGCTATAGAATGCTCTACCCACCTGCACAGTGGGATGGTAGGTATAGGGCCGATAACCGACCTCATGGACAATGGATGTTGTCCTGATTTGTAACCAAGGTGATTCTCCTTTCTGACATGATTCATATTAAGTTATTTTTCAGGGAACCACAAGTAACCCAGCAGCAGGAACCCAGATAGTAATTGAGACTGATTAGAAACTATCCATAATATCTGCCGCATAACAATTCTATGACAACCGCCAGCTTTTGCCAAATTAATGACAACCCTAACGATGTGTACCTATTTTGTCAGGCAAGGATAATCACACTGGAGAAATCCGCAGGGGAATTAGTGATAATATTTAGGTACCTCCGAAACGTGGAGTTCACTTTTTACCCACTGGATGTACCAACTTTCAATACATATATTTTGGAGAATTGGTTGTTTGACATTGGTTTATTAATATGAGAGGAAGTCTTGGAAAAAGGAAGGTAGTCTAAAAATAAACTCCATATCAATATTTTCTAACCATTAAATTAACAGATATTCTAAAGATTACAAATGAGTCTCAAGTTCGTTCAGTCAATGCTTAGACGACATTACAGAAAGAACAAAAGCATGTTTCACCTCAGGAGGTTTTACAAACCTGTAGTCGTAATTATAGCCTCTTATGGAAGAAAATTATCGATTTCTAGGCCTACCCGACACATTTAAATATTACATTCAAGACATAGAATTTTGACATTCTATCCAGATCATATCTAATAGCTAGAACGTAACATGATGAAGTGGGTTCTTGCAAATAAGTGAGGGAAATATGCACATATCGTCGTTTGGGGTAGTTTGATAGTTTGCCATCAGGTGGCATATGAATAGACCTTGAAACAGAGAACAAGGCAACTCAACCATGAAGTCAGGCGTACAGGCCCTTCCAAGAATCAGTCCTTTACCTAATCTTGGTGACGCTAATATAGGGTAGTTTTAGGATATTAAAAACCCATGAACCTGCTTCCTTCTTAATTGACTCTTTTGTGGGTTTTCCAAGGAAGATATATCTTCTTTGTAATACTTCACAGATATTCATTTGAACCACACCTATTGTAAGCATTGTATGCACATGTTCATGGACCGTTGGTACATGCTGCGATACTCAAACTAGCTGCTATAGTGCTTATGATATTACTTGAGTAAAAACACCAACATAGGGCTCACTCTCACCAGATCGATGCAACTATTATTTGGACGTACATGATCGGCGGACGTACATGATCGGCGGACGTACATGATCGGCAGACGTACATGATCGGTGACGTACATGATCGGTGACGTACATGATCGGTGACGTACATGATCGGGAGTTATTGACTGCCCTACCCTTTCTGACCATGTTAAAACATAAATATATCTTACCAAGGTGTGCATATGGTGTGTGTCTTGACATGTTCTATGTTAGACATGTGTATATTCGACTAGGAAGAGAATTTTACTTGACATTTCAATACCGATCATGTACGTCATGTGACGTACATGATCGGTGACGTACATGATCGGTGATTATTGACTGCCCTACCCTTTCTGAACAAGGAAAAACATAAATAAACCTTACCTAGGTGTACATATGATGTGTGTCTTGACATGTAAGATGTTAGACATGTGTAGATGCGACTAGTAAGAGTATTTTACATGACATTTGAAATACCGATCATGTACGTCATGTGACGTACATGATCGGCCATTATTTATTGACTGTCTTAATTACCCTTTCTGACCATATATAAAACATAAATCAATCATAGCAAGGTGTACATATGATGTAGGTCTAAATATGTATAATCATAGACATGTGAAGCAGTGGGTAATGAGGAAATATTACATGACATTCCAAGCCGATCATGTACGTCATGTGACGTACATGATCGGTTACACATTGAGCCCCCCCCCTCCGGCCCCTATAAATATTTTGGGAGTTTTTTTTTTCTAATAAACTCCCCAAAGATACATTACAGCCTGTAGGTATGGCTGGGAGAGTTAAACATCGTAGTGCAGGGGGTAAAAGATGGATTTTGTACTCTGCCGATCATGTACGTCTGCCGATCATGTACGTCCGCCGATCATGTACGTCACTTTTTTAGTTGCACTGATTTGGTGAGAGTGAGCCATATACGATCAGTAGTATGTCAAAGCTCCTAACCCATTTTTTAATGTTTGTTCCAGACCATGCAGGAAAATCCCCATGTGCTACCCCTGTTGATTTGTGTGGGTGTAGGGGCGTAGGTACCAATTATACACATGCTGTGTCACCCATGTCCACCCCCACAACTCGAGATTTATATACCTTTTATCAACATCCCATATTACGGTGGCCATCAAGGGTCAGCCAAAAAGATCACGTAGATGTTGACAGTTGACAACAACAATTTTCGTGATTGACAGCAAAAGAAAATAACTTTTTTTTTGAGAAATAGCTCAAACGGCCCAGAAAAGTGAGAAAATAACTTGACGGCCACCATAGATATTACATAAATGTATACAGTGAGACCTATATTTCTCATTCTTCAATAATCTGCCACCCTCGATGATCCTACTGCTTTCGTCCGGGACAGTTCACTCCTGATGTTCTGAGTAGGTTTGGTTGATCACCGACGTTAGCTGTATACTGGAGTGTGCATATGGTAAATCATTTCTACAGTAACTCAGAAAAGATTGTGAGTGTCAGCCTGAAGCTGATAATGACTCTTCAGGAACACCAACGACAGGCCCCCAAGGCTGGACTCTCCTTGTAGAGTCCAGCCTTCGAAGAGGGCAGTGACCTGTTGCACAACAAATAATGATATATCTTCAGAATATAACGATCATAAAACTGAGGATAAGCCTGCTATCTTTAGAACCAATCGTTATAAAAGCATTCAATAAGAAAGCTACAGTTATTTAGTGAGAAATACACTTGTAAAGATCACCAGATGGAGATCCTCATTATCTTAAGGCTAACAAAATCGTTATTCATAGCTGTGCGAAACCCCACAGGAGAGTCTCCGCTCGGAAAGGCATGGCAGTTGTTAATTAATGCACCCTGATAATTCTCGGCCAGGTAACTATTTCACTAGTCTTAAAGGTATTCCTACATTGATGTATGTGGTGGTAGCCTTCAACATCAAGGTGGTTCAGCAATGGACCTCAATCATACCTGTGACGTGATCTATGAAAATGGACCTAATTATAACAGGGACATTATGGTCCCCTTTCCTAATACATCAACTTTATGATATTTCACTTGGAAAATAATCCAATGGAAGTCACTGAAAGACAAATTAGATGATGACATCTTTAAAGGGAATTGACCTGGTTCGCCCCTCTTCTCTACCAATAAAAACACAATCTAGAAGTACATCTACTAGGCTGGGTGCATTAAGTCATGACTGCCTCCTCTGGCGCACTCACATTTCACAATCTATGGGTCTACTTAAAGCCCCACCGCCCCTATATATAGGGCTGAGTACCTGTCCCGGCTCCACCCCAACTGCCGCTGGAGGGGTACCGAGATCTGCGCCTTTAAAGGCCCATATCTTGGTACCCCTGCAGTAACAGTCGGGATGAGCCAGGAAAGGGACTCAGCCCGGTTTATAGAATGAATGCGGGTGTAAGCACCCCTAGTCTCTTCGAACGAGATCAATCAAATGTTTAGGATTAGGATTATTCTAGATGCTAGGACCTTTTTGAGTGGTTAGCTTTATTTCCTGCTCATCATATATTCTTTTGTGATATAAATTGGTGCTGTTGTCATATATAATTTTGATATTATTTATAGACAGATATATATTTACAAACTGTATATCGTCAGTTACATTACTGCAAACATTTATAAAGTCTAGGAAATACAAGGGCATAGTCCTACTAACATTTCATACTTCTTTTAGATGTATACACTAAGTCAGAAATTAAGATTCTTATAATCACATTTTGTTCTGAAATATGGAGAAGACAGGATGGCATTGTAGGTCAAGGCACTATGAGGTCCCTTTAGGGTCTAGAGCCCATCCTGTATCCGTGTCCTCCTTGCAATTGGTGATGAATGGACCCTGACTCATGGTCCTTTTCTACAGTAAGCAACCTTTACATGAGAAAATTCCCACAGTCACCCTTGTGGTTACTTGGGTGCGGACCTATTATTTCCTGGTCATTTTCACAGTTAACCAAACTTATATGACTGAACTGAATTATTGAATTTCGTTGAATTCCATTGGGCATTTCTGGTTGTCATTGCCCTTAGCAGGCTCTTATGTCCTAAGTTAGGCAATATTGTCGAACCATATTGATAAGATCGGAGCAAGATGTCTCATACCTACTGTACCTGCACGATTTTTTCAACAGTAACTGTCATACTTATATTAACACTTAAAGCTGGCAAGTCAAAGTATTACTTTAAGTACAATGTCAACATACTAGTAATAATGCATCCATGAATTTGGTCAATGTGTAGCCGGCCTGCCAATCAAGAATGGTGTCGGTGCCACATGGTGAATGATACTCACTGACACACCATAAGAGCTCAACCTATCCTTGTTTAATCGTTTAGGAGTGGCATAGTGGATTTATGCAGCATTATGCCCTTGGTCTTCATGATGCATGAATGCAGCCCTATCGAGTAGCTCTCCAGGGCTACGTTCAAGCACCATGCCAACCCTATGGGGTTGAGACATTCCCAAATGGTCGGCATGATGTACCGATGCAGCACGGGCAAGTTACTCATTGGGCTGCATTAGTTCATCATGACAACAAATGTCAACTTTTAGCGAGACGCCACCCTGAAAGGGTTAAAG
Source organism: Harmothoe impar (assembly GCA_947462335.1). NCBI lineage: Eukaryota > Metazoa > Annelida > Polychaeta > Phyllodocida > Polynoidae > Harmothoe > Harmothoe impar. Next base: position 70,998,804 of record OX381710.1, on the reverse strand, counting down.
CTGCCCCACTCTGTGTAGATACCCACAGCTGCTATTTTCGTTATAGTCCAGTGCACATCAGGAAAAAGTGAAGTGGTAAGAAAAGAGCTAGGCAAGCAATAGCTTCTCTGTACATTCTCTATAGCTGTATATAAAATGTATCAAGGTCAAGGTGTAAGCCCTATGTGACACGACCCCCTCCATGCTAAAGCCTCAAACCCACACCAACTAGTCACTGGCGAAATTGAACAGTTTTGTCGAATTCGCATTTATAAATAGTCACAGTTGGAAAGACGTTGATAAAACATTGCTCATCTCCATGATTAAATTAAGGGGTTGGCCCATACATTTGACCGAAGAAAATGTTGTATCAATATAATTTAACCAGCCAAGCACGAGGTCATCCTATGTAATCACCAGTGAAATGTATGTATGTATATACATGTGCGGCCCTTTAAACGCTAAGGGCAACATGATCTTTCTCAGTCCTTCTTCAATGCTTACACCCTGACATAGCCTAGGCTAGTACAATCAAGACGTAGTACCCCATCAATGGGCATAGAGCGTTGAACCCCCGACTCTTCTATAAAGGCCCATGGTGACTTACACAGCTCAGTTCCGACTGCTACTGCAGGGGCAGCAAGCGATTTGGCTCTAACTGGTTAGGCATATCATACCACACAGGTTAATCACTACACCAATAAAGTGTCATACAGTGTGACGTCAATCCTCCTGTAATCGTCCAAAATGCCTTAGGGAGTGTTCATTTATTAGTTACAGGGGGGGGGGGCATAAACATTTCCGACACCTCCTGGGGGAATATTCTAACCCCTCTTGAGGGGGGGGGCGTAAAATATCTAACCCCTTTTTAGCAAAAAAAACGCGCGTTACTATAGTTCAAAGGGGGGGTGGGCGAAAAATTGTCAGCGCCTTAGGCGAGGGGGGGGGGGCACGAAACGTTCCACGCGCTTTTGAGGGGGGGTCGTAAAAAAATGTCGTCCGTCCGCGCGAAATCTCACCACCCCCCCTGTAATTGATAAATGAAAACTGCCTTACAACGGTAAAAAGGTGGGGTCGGCATCCACACGCTGTGTGTCTATACCAGAAGGTGTGTTACCGATATGACACTGTTACACATGGTTGGCTCCTTCTCAAAACACCCCCTTCAGGCCAAGAGAGAGAGAGAGGTGTGTTTCAGGAAACATGGTCCAGAAGATAGGGGTAAGTGTAAGTCGTCTTAATATGTATTTCATTTTTCATGCATCTTTTTTATATTTTGAGAGTACCTGAATAAGTCGTGAATTGCCGCATATACTCAAGGGTCATCAGGAAATTAATTACTATAATTCATGTCTATGTTAATCTAACTAGGAATATCATGATTATTATTCTTAAAAAGCTATTTCCTGAAGTCTGACAATTAGATAGGGATGGGAGCTTGTTCCGCGCTGACCAAATATCTGTAATAGGTCACCAAAAATATGAAGATTGTATAACATAAAAAGTAAAAATCCCGAAAACGGGGAAAAGGCCCTATTTAGAATTTAGGGTCCAATTACCTGAAACATTATATTTTTCATTTGGCCCTATATATACCATCCCCTTCCCCCAGGTATCCCCAAGGCCTGTATACTGTAGTAGTACATACCATGGTTTACCAGACACCTGTATCTCCACCTTCAGTCAGTCATCCCAAGCCCCCACACATCTCAGGCGGCTGGAGGGAGGCAAAGTTAACCAGGATTAACAGAAAGGGACTGATAAACCTCTGTGACAGTGGAATAGGAGGATAGTACGCATTAACCATGGAGAATTCCCACCCAGTGCCGTACGACAGGACAGTCGATGATGCTGTTATTGTAAATGTAAGTTTATCTTTTAACTTAAGTTTAAGGAAACAGTTACTCCAGGTGACACCAAAACACACTCGAAGCTGAAGTTATTCTTAGAGCAGAGCCAATAATTCAGGAAAACACAAGGCACTCTTCTCCCTTTAAGGCAAATGCCGGTTGGTACACAAAAGTCACCTGCTTGCAAGAATCAATCTACTCTATTCTCAATTTTCCATTTCCCTACAATACCCAAAATACCTAATATATCTTTGCAAATTGCTAGGATTTTAATTTTACCCATCTTCATTAGATGTCTGAGTGCCCATATGTTCTTATAGTTAATAGCAGCTTCAATATTCAGTATATCATTGTACATGTTCATTGTGAATTCTTCAGCCCTGGTGAGCAACTTGCCAGGGCTACATTCATGCACCATGATGACAACGAGTAAGATATATTAAAGCACTATTTGGTCCTTAAAGATACATTATCAACTCAATCGACCCAGACCAAGTTATGAAATAAACCCAATATAGACCTCCGTTAGTCATTTTCTTATCAATTGACGTGCCCTCTTACCCTAAAAAAACCATTTGCTATGAAATCTAAATTAAATACTGAATTGAGGGCTCTTTGGTATTCATTCACTATAAGAGCTTATGTGTTTTGATTGTTCATAATGCATCCCATCTCGTTAGTGGTGGAGGAGAGCTATTCATTTGTGACATGCATTTTTTATTATGCTGAATTATGAATGAGAGTTTAAAACGTTATTTTGACGTAAAATAACGGTGTTTTTTTTGTTAGCTGGGTAAGGCTCTCACACATACGGACTCTACTACTCTACCCCCTCCCAGGAGGCCAGTGACCTCACCTCAACGCTTCCCCCCTATGTGCCCTCAACCCATCCCTCTTACTACCCTACATCCTTTCGCTTTTAGTTAACCCTTAATGTTGCTCTACGTGCAATGAAGTGTTAGAACATGTGCAGTAAGACAATCCTAATGCTGAGGAACAATGCATAGACAAAGGTGCATAAGTTTTAGTCTGTTGACTGGTTAATTTCACGTGTTGACCTCAGGTCGTATTTCACAAGGCCGTAGGCGGGGTGAAATGCTGCCGAGGGGCGACAAGTGAAATAACCCAGTCAACAGACTTAAATAAGTATACCCTTGTGTTTAATTTTTTGTCATTTTCGACACAAAATACCAACATTATGATAGAGGGGGCCTAAAATAGCCTAAAATAGCTTCTTTCTATGCCGTTCAAAATGTAAGCAGACTGCAATTTTTAATGATTTTACAGACCTTGAAATACGACCATGGGTTATTTCTCAGGGGAGTATAATACGGCGCATCTTATATCAATGGCGACATCGTATTCCATTAAAAAAAACTAATTTTTGAGACACAATATAGAGAAAACACTGTTTGATAGTACTGTGGTAGTCTTACCAACATCTACAGGGGAATGAAGATAAATTATACAAATTGGGAACACTTTTTAAATTGTCCCCTCTTCACGAACCAGTGGTGTTTACGTTCTCAGGCTTCACCACTTGTTTTTATACAAGAAAATATGGGGAATTGGGTTATTGCTCAGGAGAGCTGTCTATTTATATACGTACATGTATACTAATTGTATCTGCTGGCAGTCATGATATCAAGGGCTGTATCTAATTATTACTCATAGATAGATGCCAACGTATTTTATAATATTCTTGATGCATGCATGAGAGAAGGTGCCAACAACATGCAACAGGATGAATTATGACGTCATATCAGTAATTAACTTTCATGTATAACTTGTACAATGATAATTCAAATGATGAATGTAGCTATAGTTATGTCTGGATTTACCTACTCCAGACAAAGAAATAAATAATTCACTTTATTTGAATCCGTCCTTTACAGTTTTGGTTCTCACAGAGATCCAATATGTCATTGTATATAAATAGCTAGTACTGCATGATGAGGTCACGTATGGGCCGTACCAGCCCGAGGTGCACCTGCCTTTATAAGCCTTTATAAGGCAGATGCACCGAGGGCTGGTGCGCCCCATGGGTGACCTTATCATGCAATACAAGCTTTATTACATGACCAGAAGACAAATTCTCAGCCCCTCCTACCTTTTAGTTGTTAATTTGCATTGTCGTTAATTTGCATTGTTCACATCGTCTGCCTTGTTTACATCGCCGCCATTGTTATATCACATGACCAAAATGCTGCCTTCTGATTGGTCTAAAGCCCCAAAAACCGTACCACACGTAGGGTTGGTACAGAATACCGTACCACACTCCCCGGTGGTACGGGTTTCCTACTGTGTTCTTACACAGGATCGTACCAATACCGTTAGGTCGTGTAATAAATAATTGATCCAAAAGCTGAATCAGAATACAACTTGCTCTCCACTTGTAAGCTGATGAAAAAAAAGACTTGCTTGAGAATTTGGTTCTGTTCTCGGGACATGGTGTCGGCGTGTGTATGGTACCAGTTTAAATCTCAGAGGATATTATAAAGCCACGTCAATAGGTCGAGTTACATACACGGTTCTGCCACGTCACAGTGGGGGCAAATAAGGCCAAGACATGATTAGGTAACCTCTCCATGTTAGCCAGACACCACGGATTTTATCAAACATTAGTTATAATTGCTCCTGTCTTATAGTGATCTTAAGGTATCATCATGCAAGATATATCTTACATGTATGTACCTATATTTTCCCATTTTAGGATACACCTGGCTATTTATATAAGTTATAACAGACTCATGATGCATATACCTACAGTTTACAGTGGTTTGTTTGCCCACCGTAGCTCCCAAATAAATAGAAACAATCAATACAATTGACTTTAATATGCAGCGACTTCATTTATGAAGGAAACTCTGGTGTATTATAGTACAGGTATAACCATCGGATATACAGGATCAGAACAGATATATAATACAGTGGACAACCCTATAGCATAGAGTTAGACCCGGAGCACAGGGTGGTCATGTCACGACAGTCCCAAACCTGACTGCCTTCCAATGGGGAAGCAGCCACCTTATATACACCGCTGCGTAGGCCACGTGACCGTACTAGCAGCGCCACCTGTTAGGTTTAGTTATGTAAAACGATTATATAATTACTACCGAAGGTAACCGAGGGTAGTACCAGTACACTACCGTATATAACCGAACTAGAAGAGTCGGTATATGTAGTTCGACACTTCTACCCCTGTAACAGGGGTAGAAACCATGTGCCTTTGTGCTAACCAAGTTACTCTGCCAATCTGGCAGAGTAGCTATTTTGGTGTAAGTATTCACTCTTCAGTCTAATGCTTCCAGCCACATGTTCCTCAATGTATTCCCACCTGTTCACCATCCACAAGGTATTCCTAATACATAAATAGATCTGTAATCCTGGCTTTGTTTGATGTCAACTCCACTCCTCTGGGACACCCCTCCCACCACTTCTCCCTGCTGTTGATATCAAAATGTGTGACATACACTGACATTGACATGTTTGCAGCAGTATAAGAATGCTGGACATGTGGAGTACCTTTTGGGGAACAGGATTGACTATTTTGAGGGACTGGCAGTGAGTTCATCTATGAGAACAGCACCCTTTTTACTCCCACTATAGGATCTCTATGTAGCTGCAGTCTGGCGCAGTAGCGCCAGATGTGTCGGACTAGGTATATGTAACGAACCGACGATACTAGTTGGATGAATAAAACAGTTTAGTATACAATAGAAACCGCGTTGTTTTACATCATAACAACATATAATAGATATACAACAATAACAGTTAGACTAATAGTCAACCCGTTACACAATCATGTAACTCGACCTATAAGGATCCACATTGATCCTTGATCTAGTGAACCTACCAGAATGTAACTCCATGACTACAAGGGTAACTCGTCGGCTGCAGGGTTAGATTAATGGGCTGGTCTCGTGTTATGAGGACGTATTCAGAATGGTTTATTGGTCCATTAACCTAGATCAAAAGCTGTGTATGTTGGCATGAATATACATGTATGGGGATATGAGGATGGCTGGGTTCTATAAATGTGAATAGTGCGAAGGAGCAAAAAATGACAAAAATCATCTTAGCATGGCCCCCTACTGAGACTCACATTAGAATAGATTTGACAAATCAACTTCCAAACATGAAGGCACAATAGACCAATGAAAACACTTACATGTATATCTGAAGCATCTGATATAAGCGTGAAACATCATCTATAAACATAGCCTGATAATAGGTTCATCATTTGCTATCAGTGTCCGTAATGCATCTCAAATAGTGCCCGTAGCACTTGCATTTTGTTGGTTGGTTGCTATTCTTGTAGGTGTACAGCAGATTCTACTGTAGGAGTACAGTTTATTGTAGGTAAACAGTAGAATCTACTGTAAATCTACAGTAGATTCTACTGTAAATCCATTCTACAGTAGATTCAACTATAGACCTACAGTAGATTATACTGTGTACCTACGCTTACTTTTTACAGTGTAGGTACTAAACAGTTATTATCAAGTCCCTTCAGAAGAGGAGTATCTTTCAAATCTTTAACGCCTTGCAGGGCAATTAAACGCTGTAATTACAAAATGCCTCAGGGTATAATTATTTACAACTTCAAGATACTGTGATTCAGAGGTTATAGAGGTTATGCAACCATAGCTTGCATACCACAGACACCGAGATCTGGTTTATACAGTTTATTGGCATCACAAATGCAAAGGATGACTATCTAACGGAGAAAAACAAGGTTATTACTTCTACCTTCTTGTAGCATAAATGCATCCCATACAAGGGTCTTGCAAGTTTTTCATTCATGCATGATGCCCACGCTACAGTTTTGATAAACGTTTGCAGGGTCAGCATGATGCACCGATTCAGTGCCTGGCATTGACAAACTCAAGTCTCTAAAACTGCAATGTCTACAGTGCTACAATTCATTACAGGGAAAAGAAGAAGAATCCCTGTGACTCCCAACTTGATCAATGAGGTAACTCTCCCCAGGACTCTAAAGTGACACCCTAACATTAGCAGGAATCGATAATGACTCTATAATGACTCCTGTTCTAAGACTCCCTAATGATTGGGAGTCACTTTAGAGTCGAGGGGAGAGCTACCTCAGTGATCGAGTCCAGACTCCCATTTGGGAGTCACCGTGATTCTACTTCTTTTCTTTGTGTTATCAAGATAGGAAAGGAAATTTGGTCACATGCATCTTGCTATGCTTTGGCTCAAAGTTAACTCTACCCCCAACTTCTGGCTATTATCTTAAAAATATTCAAGCATCGATCGAATAGTATCTTAACAGACGTAGAAAAATCATCTGGAGAAAGCAGGACTCGAACCCACGACCCTCAGATTATGTAACCTGCTGCTCTACCGTCTGAGCTATTTCCCTGGCTGACAACCTGACCGCTCCATACATTACTTGACTGACCCAACCTCCATTGGGGAAGTCAGACTACCAACACGAAGAGTCAGTTCCCCTACCGTATGATGAGAAATCAAGTTGATATTAATATTTGTTATTGTCTTCCTCAGGATGCGAACCACACAGCGCCTGCGGGGGCAGAGCAGTTCACCAAGCGGGAACGTGACACCTGGAACACCCGCTTTGACTTCTTGTTGTCCCTCATCGGGTTCTCGGTCGGCCTCGGTAACGTCTGGAGGTTCCCATATCTGTGTTACAAACATGGAGGGGGTGAGTTTCATTTTGTTTTTGTTTTTGCTTTCGTTATTAATTGTTTATCTATCCTGTCCAAAGAGGCTTTTGCAAGTTTTACCTGTAAAAGGCCTTTATGAAGGTGTTTTCCATATTTTAGTTGAGGTAACAAATTTTCTTCAGACAAATTTTCAGTCAAGTAAATATTAGTAGGGCCTTCTTAAAATGGTTTTTTTCCTGCCTCACAACAATTGTTAGTGCCCCATGTCTCACATCTCTGCATATGTAGAAGATATATACATGATAACTCTACATCTTTATGCTCTGGAGCTTAATTGGTATAATGGCTATAGATATATTCGTAGCAATGATGAACTGACATTCAAAATGACCTAAAAACTAAATATAGCTAATGCCGTACTCAGTATTACCCTTATACTCATAGAAATGGAAAGTCTAAGTAGGTCTAAGTAGATCAGCCTGACACTGACATTATTTAGCTCCATATAAAAACCGATCTGCAAATCACTAGTGTTGAAGCAAGTTGGTCATTTTCTGGTTCCCTATGTATATACAACCAACCTAGGTTAGTTAGTATTATCTGGCTGGTCAGTACTGACCAACCCACCTTAATCTTCTCCATTTAAATGAGTTTTAGGCCTTTTGAGTAAGGCGTGAGTCATATGCTGTTTTGCCACACTCACTTTTTTAAAAGCACTGACCAATGTACCCATGACTAACCTGGGATAGCCACTAGCGACTAAGGGAATTTGAGTTTGGTTAATTATATTGACATATGTTATATCTTTCAAATAGAGCCGATGTACCAATTGATTCATGTTAAACAAATATCATAATGAATCACAACAGCATAAATCAAATACCAATCTATCCTGAATACGGTACACAGAAAAGACAGGCACAAAATGAATGGCAGACGCGCGTGGTTACGTCAACCCAGCTAACAAAAAAACGTTATTTTACGTCAAAATAACGTTATAAAAATTCATACAGCGTTATGCCATAGTAAGGAGCCTTAGAGAAACGTGATTTAACGTTATATAACGTTATAAAATGTTGTATAACGTTTTTTGTTTACTGGGAAAGTGTTACCTAACATACGTAGTTACTAGCCTTGCTAGTCGAACCACCATAACTTCATACATACATCATGATGACGGAAGACCAAAGATATTAAAAGCACCATGCAGCCCCCAAGAGGCTAAGACCCTGGGACGACTTGATGCAGTAAAAAACTAACTCCTAATGATATGTTATCAACGTGTAAAGTATCTTACTAAGTCAAGGTCCATTTACCCTCTAAACGCTTATTACAGGCATCGTGTGGAAGGTCTGAGGCTCAGATTCCTCTGCCACCACCTACTTCTTACTCCCCAGGTCCAACTCTCCTAACTCTGAAGCATTATATTTTATTACTTTGCTATAATAAACTCAAACTATATCTATAGACATTTCTTATATAATATAAGTATGTAGTATTTAGGTTTGGTTCACTCTAAGCATCGTAAGTGTGTGTAACCCTAATTTGCATACACTCTAGGAACAGTGTGTTACGTTTACACACTTATCAACACACCTTTCTGCAGCCACTTTTAACACACATTTTGGCGTAACCCACTGCCCACTACACTCTTTGCCAAAAATGTGTTGATCTCAAAAGTGTGCTGCAAATTTGTGTGTAGAATTCCCTATGCATGTTCCCGTATCACACTGTTATTAGAGTGTATAAGCCGCACCCCTAACTTTGGAGAGTTGTACAAACCACACAGCAGTTCTGAATATGAAGGTACTGTAATACTGTAATATATTTCTAAAAACCCTCATATAAACTGCACATGATATAGGCATGTTTGGTATCAAAATGAAGGTGAGCCGCTACTCCGGAAATCTATGGTGTTGGTTCTATATAAATAAAAACGTCGAAACAGATGTTGACGAGCAGTAACTGGTTCCTACTGCACTGTTGGGTCATGCTGCCCCTTCAAAACTGTGTGGGCCTTGTAGGGTTGTCGTCATTAACACAGAAAAGAATAGCAGTGCATCATTAAAGTGATAGTGGCGGGGGGTGGGGGGGGGGGGGAGCGCAGTTCTCTCAGGAAATGGGCCAGTTAAGGTGGGTCCCTACCCTATATCAAAGTTAACAGAATCTCTCTATTTGTTTTTACATGCACTCTAAAGCATAAAGAATTGGATAATGCAAAGAAAAATGGGGGGTCCCGAGCTACTTTTTAAAAATACAGAATTTTGAAAAATTTAAGTATTTTATTTTTTCACAAAAAAAAAGAAAAAATTGTGAAAACTTCCATGATTTTTTTTCGTATCAACATTTATGCACAGAAATGTAAAACCTCACATGTGAAACGCCTATATGTTCCACTTTACTGCAAAAATAATTTTACAGTTGTATGCAATGGCATTCTGGGCAAAAATGTGATGTTTCGGGAAATTAGTTCAGATTATTTGCTAACATATGAGAGTATTTTTAATGGGTGGTCCCGTGCATAATTTTAGGGTTTTGGGCCTTTAAAAATAAAAAATAAATAATACAAAACCGCACTAGATTTCATATTCAGAGCACTGTATGATGGGTAATATCATCAAAATCTGGCACTAAAATGTAATCATTAAATTACCTTGGCTGCTTTAAAAAACATGATAAGATCTATAGTATTTCTAAGAAGATTCTAAAAGTCCCATAAAATGCTCAATTTTACTTGGATTTGGCTAATTCTCGAATATGACATAGGAAACTCATATGTGTATCAGACTGTGCAATATTGGCTCATTTTGATACGTTTAAGCTGCATGCGCAGAGACCTGCGCAGTGGGTTCATTTTCAACAGGTAGCGATCCACCTTAACTATTTTTCCCCATAATTATCCCTTCACCGTGAAGTTCAGAAAGGTAAGCGCTGGTGATAGATGAGAATCCTGTATCTATAGGTGTACATGGCTGTACTGTCTTATAAATGGATTAAGTCTAAGTAACCATGTCAAGGATGGCATGTCGTGCCAAGTGACATGATTATTTTTGCCATGATACATAGCATCGACTAGCAGCTAGTGGTGCTGCATGACAGCATCAAGCCAAACCTAGGGATGGTATCATACATACATGTACGGTCTTAATAATGCATGGAAATATTGGTGGCAGGTTCCATAATGATTGTGAGGACACATGGGGATAGTACATACTGATTATGGCAGCATGCTGCCTTATAAAGGGTTACCATCATGGATGGGTGAGGGGGTGAGTTTTCCAGGTCAATGCAATGTCCTAGTTTAACACCAGTTTCTGGAGTGAGAAACACACTTTTATTTTATTTGTTATTTTGTCATTATAATGTAACTGAGATGGTATTTTTCCATCACGGGTACCGCGTCCATGCCCCTTCTTATACACAGATAATCTAACTGCTCAAACCCAAAATTTTTAGTGTATATTCCAGGTTAGTCATAGGGACATTGTTCAGGCATGATTGAAGCAGAACAAAATATGACTTATGCCTCACTTAAAAGGACTTAGCCTGCTACTCATTGAAATTGAGAAGACTAACATGAATTGGTCAGTACTGACCAGCCTGATAGTATTTGCTAGCCGAGGTTGGTCGTAGAGGGAGGCAAAAAATGACCAAGGAAGTTAATTAATACTCACAAAGATTTCATTATTAGTTCCTGAGCTGATAGGCTTACTGATGACCTAGGGGGCTAGTGGTGATACCATTTTAATGTTAGAGGGTGTATTGCACCAACGTCGGTTGGCCAACAATTTGTCATCCGATAAAAGTCTATATTGTTAAACCAGCGGGAAAATCTCATCCAACTGACAGAATCACATCAGTGGAATACTCCTTTAAGAAAGAAGGAGACAGACAGAGACAGAGACAGAATCAGAGAGGGAGACAGACAGAGGGATCGAGAGAGGGAGTGCGAGATGTTATATATACTTGACCTGATTTAGACTGGTGGCCTTGATGTTGCTGTATTTAGTTGGATTTTATGATATATATATATATATATATATATATATATATATATATATATATATATATATATATATATATAATTATATATATACATATTATATCCATAATCATACAGTCATGTACCATTCCATAAATCAGGACCCAGCTATAATAACAGCCACTGTCTTCTGGTTATGGTCTGGTTCCCTCATTGGGCCCTTCGCAGGTATTTTCTTTCAGCATAGTAAAAAGAGTCAACCTGTCATTATGATGCAAAGGCTGCTGGTGATTTATTACTGTACCCGGCGACCTGTCCATATCCTATACACAAAGCACAGCTACTAAGTATGGCATTGCATGTCTGCCCTTTGTCAGCTGTTTGTTTACTGTATATAAGGGTACGGCACTGAGGCATGTAGAATATAATATGCACACTTATGGAGGTACTGACGTCTATACCTGGATATACCACAATTAATACACACTAATCCTCCCTGCACAAACCGCCTATAGCGGGCATCCACTGGCCAATGGAATGGTGGTTGTCGGCCATTTTTCCTTTACAAAAGCATTTCTAAAACGTATGGGCGAAAGTAATTAAGAAAGAAAGAGAGACAGAAAGAAAGAGAGAAAGAAAGAAAGAAAGAAAGAAAGAAAGAAAGAAAGGAAGAAAGAAAAAAAAAGAAAGAAAGAAAGATTGTTAGAGAAAGAGAGTGAGTGAGAGGATGTGAGACAGAGAGAGAGAGAGAAACAGAGACAGAGACAGAGAGAAACAGAAAGAGAGGGTAGAAGGTGAGAGATATAAATTTAGCTGGAACATCACATGTTCTAGAGCCGTGTCCCGCTCTAAGTGCACATTTGACATAACTCCATATGTAGTTGTTTACGTCCTGAAGTCTGCTCAACACTCGTTTACCTCGGAGACAAGGCTGATGAGATAACCAGGCAAAGGTAGTTTTTGTTACCTTTGTGGCCAATAAATATACGCAAGATTTTAGATAAATGTGTCAAGAAGAAAGGGGTCCAAAAAATGCCCAAAAAATGAAGCCCGTTTTACAAAAGGAGTAATGTACGCTGAGCACATAAGGCACAAGTACGCACCCATATTAGATGAGTGAGTCCTTAATGAATCAATTCTAAAAAGTATACCTCTAAGTATTGCGTGTTATTTAGCACTCCAGACATCTGAGTCTCATCGTCCTTTACTTTCATGTTAAATATCTGAAGATTTTTCATGTATTGTCAGACCTTAAGAATAGGTGCTGTTGTGTTACTAATACATACCGTACAGACAAATGTTGTCAAATGATACTACAAACACACATCTAATGATGACAGTCCAGTATAACATATCATTGCGATAAAGTGCCTGGTCTTGAAAGAGTATCAGCCTGTCTTGTATAAGCGCCGGGGGTAAGAGCCCCTCCAGACTGAAGCACACTTGGTGCCATATCGCGACAATACGGTAGCTTTTCTAACACCATCCACAGGAAAACCAGCCTTAAGCAGGGGATGTATGAGGATGGTTTTCTCTGCTCAGAATCCCTTCCTTCTATAGGATACTGCTATGAGATTTTTCGTTTGTTTACGAGTGTCCCAAATGGATATATCTTTGTGACACCATGAAAGATGTGGTAGTAGTCAATGACCGGAACGGGAATATATACCTACTATCATTTCTACTGCTGCAGGCTGTTTTGATGATATACAAAAGAACCGTGTGTAGTATGTAAAGGTCACTACACTGAAAATCCATAGATTGAAAGGGTTAGTCAGTACAGACTATCCTAGGTTGGTCATGTGAGTGTTAGTCATAATGGTAAGTTATATTCAAAAATGACCTAGGGGTCAGTCAGTAGTGGCTAACCTAGGTTCATCATTGGTGTGTTTTATTTGTATACCACTAGTTGGGGCCAACTGTCATGACCACTCAGTGGGTCCCCCTGGAATAAAAAGACTAAGGTGGGTTGGTCAGTACTGACCAACCTGACAATAATAACTGACCTAGGTTGGTCGTATAGGGAGCCAAAAAATGACTAATTAGGATAGGCACTAGTGACTGAGAGGTTGGGTGTATAGGGAGCCTAGGAATATCAGTGTATGAACTTAATGACTTTGATATCATATGATACCAATCGAATCCCCGTAGGGAAATTGCATACTATTGCTTTCTAAGCAACTGCTTGTACCAATAAAACATTGCATATTGAACCCTTGCTTTGATGTGAACAGCTTGTCGAAACAATTATGAATTACTGTGGTTGTTGCTAGGCAACTACTTAAAATCACAATGGGTCTGCATGGTGCTCCGACGAATCAATGGCTATATAGATCTATACTTACAGACACTGTATTTTTTCAAGCTGAAAAGCTTTGAAAGTATAACATTATTATGGTATACATATCAGCAAAAATCTTTTAACACAAAAGTCAATGCCTGTACAAGCTGCAGTGAAGGCAGCTTTGGAATATGACCAGAGACATGGGTGACGAGGCAACTATGCCACTCCTTATGCTATACTTAGCCCTGGGGTAGATACAAATTAACATTTTCCAAGAGTAATACCGTAACCGACTTGTACCTAACAGGGGAAAAGAGGCCAAAAACAGGCGATCACGACTGTCTTCTTTCTACAACCGAGGCATGTAGTTCAGAAATTGTGTCAGCCCGAAAGGATAATTACTACCATGAAAGTACATGTTTTCTGTGTCCGCCTTGACTCGAATTGAAACTTAGGCTAAGCGAATACAAAACAATTATATTATCTAAAATAGCTGAGATCGGAGCAATCTGCATTCATGTAGGGGCTGGAGGGTTCAACATGTTGGCTCCCTTGCGTGTGGATGTACAAATGAAATAAACCAGTTGTGTTTAGGCAAAAAAACAGAGGTTTGTTTCAGGTAACATGGCAAGAAAATGTAGGGTCGGTAGGTCCGAATTCTTTTTCTTTTATCTTTACATGAAAGTACTATCAAGCCTCTCCGAAGACCCAACAATTGGGAAATACGAACATTTCTTTTTTCATTGCATTAAAAAAAAGTATGGTCGGCCCTGTTTTTTTGGCCTTAGCTAAATACGATGGAAATTTAATATATTCAGCTATTATTCATAATACCTGAATGAAACTATGAAGCAAGAATTAGTCACACCCGTGCAAATAAGGTCAATGTAATTGTTATGGAGAGGACGAGCAGATATCTCCCATAGCCAATAACCATAATTGGCCGCCTTGGGGTGTGCCTTTTGTCGTAGTGATGCATTTATGCAGTTTCGTTGAGTAACTCACCATTGCTGCAAATCAGTAAATCATATCGACCCCTCCGAAATGTAGACTGCTTATGGTCAGCAGTATGCCCCTATGCAGCCCGTGTGAGTCTCCTGACCAGGGCTACATGCCTGCACCAAGATGACAAATGGTAGCACACCAACACAGAGAAAAGAAGTCCAATCACTGTGACTCTCAAATTGGAGTCTGAACTCGATCACTGAGGTAACTCTCCCCACGACTCTAAAGTGACTCCCAATCATTAGAGAGTCTTAGAATAGGAGTCATTATAGAGTTATTATAGAGTCCCGCTAATGTTAGGTAGTCACTCTTGAGTCCTGGGGAGAGTTACCTCAGTGATAATGTCGGGAGTCACAGTGATTCTACTTCATTTCTGTGTGAAAGCGTTATGCGGCCGTTAAAGGATGGAAAGAGTATTACTACTAAGGCCAAATTTTAAAAAAAGCTTTGTTTCAGATAACATGGGAAAAAACTCTATGGTCTCTAGGTCGGATTTTTTCTTTTTACAGGCATTCAATTTTGACCCAAAAAAAGTGTAAAAATGGGAAGATTTTTTAAAAGCTTTGTAAGCCTAAAATTGTTCCGCAAAAAAAGTGTAAAACTATAAAAGTTTCTTGAAAATTGCATAAAAGAATGTAGGGTCGGCCCTATTTAGATAGGGTCGGTCAGGTGACCTGAAACAAACATTTTTTTTGGGCCCTAAGGTATCATTAATTCATTAACTCTTTAGTGGCATTTAACTAAAAGGTATATATCTTATTGTGATGTACCAATGCAGCCCAGGTAAGTAACTTACTGATGCGGTATGATGCTTTAATGCAGCCCAGTAAACAAAAAAAAAACACGTTAAACAACATTTTGTAGCATTATACAACGTGCCTCTAAGGCTCTTTACCAATGCATAACGTTAGATAAACTTTTAAAACGTTATTTTGACGTAAAATAATGTGTTTTTGTTAGGCAAGAGTGAGCTACTCGCTAGGGCTGCATTCATGTATCATGACTACCTAGGGCACGATGTTGTCCTTAAAGGGTCAAAGGGCCGAACCATGTACAACTCTTGATGTATTTGGCAGTCATTGGTTGCGTCTGAGAAGTGGGACATTATCTATATACGTGATTTCAATGGCGGCAGAACGAGAGCCAGTAACTTGTAACATGCCCAGGCACTGCTGTATGAGCAATCACATCTCTACTTGTATGGATCCCTTTTATATAACTTGGCACCTGGTCCAGTCACCCTGACTTTATTGTTGGTGTCTTTCTACCCCAGAGCATGCCCCCTGCAGGGGTGCATTCCGTGTTTGTCACCAATACACATAGCTGCCAAGTGCACCACAGGGTATTCAAGTAATCTTCTTGGTGTATGATGATGGCATCTGTAACTAGGACATGTTCATATGGGAAGACAACTGAATCTGAGGTATTCAGATCTAGTTTAAACCAACATAGTTTGCTAAACTCTACAAGTGACTCTCGCTGCTGTATTAGGACCGATCCTAACTCAACTATTTTACAAGATAGAAATTAGATATGAAGCATGTTTTGCACTATGGGATGATTAAAATGAGCCGTTTTTCTATAAAAAGAATGGTCTCCCAGCCCGTATACAGTACGCCTACACCGTTATGACATTAACCAGTTAAACATCAATAAATGTAACCACAATTTTCACATAATATAGCTGTTGTGAATATGTGCACTGATTTCAGGCTAATAGGACAAGGACGGATTCTTACTGTCACCAGCGCTAATTACTATAATCTGTATAATAATTATATTGGTACGCCTGCCAAATCTGTATAGCGTCATTACATTTATATATATGACATGTCATGCAGATAGCAGCCTCAGCTTACCGCTATGCTATCCACATAATAATCTCTGGATATCTTTAAGAGGTTAGTCACTAGCGGCTATTCCAGATTCGTCATAGGCATACTAGTCAAAATGGCTAACTTATATTCAAAAGTGATTAGGGCAAAAACAATGCCTCAGTCGAAATGTCAAACCCTAGAATGCCTTGAAGTAACTAATCTAAGGTGGAGTTGTCAAGTTGGCTAACCTGACAGCATTGATGACTATCATAGTTTGGGCGTATAGTGGGCCAAAATATGATCAAGGGTACACTGTAAATAGCTAGTGTAGGTACACAGTAGAATCTACTGTAGAATGGATTTACAGTAGAATCCACTGTAGACTTACAGCAGATGCCACTGTGTACCTACAATAAACTGTACACCTAGGAGGGGGTACATGTCCAGGGGGTACTTGTCCTGACACAGCACAGCTACGGTAGAATATACTGTGCATCTACAAAATGGCAACCGACCTTTACAGTGTAGGGCCCTGTACGACCAGTCTATGTTAGTTAACACTGTTAGGTTCGTCAAGTTGACAAACCCACCATGGTCTTTTATCTTCTATGTGTATTATGGTTAGTCAATTTGATTAAGGCATTACTTTTGCCTTAGTCATTTTTAATGTAAATTCGTCATTTTGACCAATGAAGGATGAATATCCCTATGACGAACTTGTGATAGCCACCACTGACTAACATCCTAATCTCATGGATTTTTAGTGTATGGGTCAACATTCATATATAGTATCTGTTTACTCCATATGGGTAACTTTGATTCTCGAATACAGTCCTAGTAGTATAGTATGTATCGGAACGGGACTATAGTTAACTACTGTTTATTACTCAATCGACATGCAGCCAATCAGAGGCCGCCAATTGGTCACATGACCCGTTGCCATGGTAACGTGACCTACTTAGGGCTCTCAGCCAATCAGAAGCCAGCATTCTGGGTGACCTACTGACCTACTTAGAAGCTCTCAGCCAATCAGAGGCCGGCATTCTGGTAACCATGGTAACGTGACCTACTTACGTCACGCGACCTACTTAGGCTCAGCCAATCAGAAGCTGGCATTCTGGTAACTAGGGTAACGTGACCTACTTGGGGTTTGTTTGTAAACAACACCACGTGGCTCTCTTGTTTGTAAACAACACCACGTGACACGTGACTGTTTGTAAAATTGGTAAGGAGACTATGAACTAGGCTAAGCTTGGATTTTAAAATAGCCTATAAAAGTATAATAAAACTATAGTACCCTCTTAGATTTGATGATTAGACATTGCCTACTAGGTATACACATTTGTACAATGGTATCATTGTGTATAAATGTTCTTTTGGTACATCATGCCGACTCTACACGAGCACCATTTGCAACGACAGATAGTGCTAAACCTAAGACCTACCCACCCCGTAGAAAAAAATAGGGGTGACGTTTGTGAACGGTCCCTTAGTCTTTCTATTCTTTGTTTATTGTGTGGCCCCTAAAGAGGGGCCGACTAACATCGGTGTTATTAATTACACCTCATGTTAGGCAGCATAGGATCAAACCTCAAAAGCATCAAAGCTCAAAGTCCTAATGGACAGAGAGCCCTGTGTGGCTTTTGAGGACGAGTGGGAGTGATCCGTTGCAGAATACCGATCCGTGAGAGGTTCTGACTATATATATCTTTTATATCGCTTTAGATATGGTGTAGTATTTTTCATCTCGCTAAAGTTTAGTTGATATTTTAAAGAAACTGCCTCATTCTATCAGAAATACACAACATTGACATGTTTTTTATATTCAATATATTAGAAGTGTGCTTTGTTGCTTATATAGTTCATTATGCGTTTAAAATGTTCGCGAGTATCGTAGAAATGTACAAAAATCCTATTGTGGCGCCATCTGACGAAAAGAGCGGAGAACTATACTAGGGTATGGCGAGCTAGACTAGAGCATGTAATCACCAGGCGGCAGAGTGGTCAAAAGACAATCTCGTAGTAGTAGGTCTACTTGGATCTTGAGTAGCCACCCTTGTGGTTGCAATTACCTAGACTAGTTGACCCTGCCAGCCTGGTCAAGTGAAATTAGTAAGGAGACCGCACATTAACGCGCTCCACAGTCTTTAGACAGTTAAGACTATAGTACCGTAGATTCTACTGTGTACTCACACTAACTATTTACAGTGCTACATATTCATACCCGTGTTCTAAGTGTTTTTTTTAGAAAAAAGCGATCTACTCACCCATTTTTTTTAGACAAACTCCTATTAGCAGGTAACCCCTGTATAAACCATACTGCAAAGATCTGCTACTTCGAGCGTCTGCCTCGTGACTGATAGTGTACAACAAGACGAAGTGGGCAGAGGTGAAGTACTGTTCCAAGAAAAATTGAGGCTCTTTATATAGCTGAGAGAGCGGCTAATCCGGATGTTCTAAGCTTGTTTTCACCTAGAGCCCCACCCTCTTCCAGAGAGGAATCAAATTGCTTTTCACCTGGACCCTTCCACCCCTAATCCATCAGCATGAAAAGAGGGATAACAAGTGTAACGTGCGCTACATGTATATGGGATTATAGCTGGTGAAGAGATAAAGCCAGGTCAACTGTGTATACAAAGACTACAGGAGGTGATTAACGACAGGTGTGACGCGCCAGCCCGTGGACGGATTATCTTCTAAGCTGACGCTTATTCAACTAGCCAGCTGCCGTCGGCTCCACTCACCACGGCAAGAAGAGGTGCTTTTGTTTTACACTTAAGTTGCTTACCACATGTACTCGTCTCTACCTCACAGACAGACACCCTCTCGCTTGCTTCACGACCCCTGTAGCTTTTTTTGTATACACACTCTAATCTCATAACCCCCTGATCCGTTATACAGGTAACGGGTATTCTCTTTTAAATAGCTGCCAGTCAGCCTGCGGCAGCTGAAAACGACGGTAAGTAGCTTAGCTCTAGAAGCAAGAAGGCGTATATAAGGAGGCTGACACGTGTATAGGCGCCTTATAAGTCGGCAGGGGGTAAATACTAGTGAAAAAGGAAGGCAGGTGTGCAGGTAGCTTTCTAACAGACACGTGTGTGCACTAAGCTGCTTAAGTCTAAACCCACCTGCAGTAGTCAGGTAGCATGTGAAAACTTACTTAACAGATCTCTTAATTGAGTAGAGACTCTGTACTGAGAGAGTCTTTTCAGCCGTTTAAGAGGATTATCTAGGACAGGGTACATAAGGAGTGAAACGACGCTCTCACCCATCACACTTTCTCGACCCGCCCTTCATCATCGTAGCATCGTCCACTCTACGCTCGCTCAGAATGTTATGATGGTTAGTTCTGCTATTTTCAGCTACTTTTCTTATCGAAGTGTTGACGCTACAGAGCATCGAAACTCTCTCCAAATGAGTCCAAGAAAGAAAAAGCAACTTCCACTTGAAGCAGGAAGAGAAACAGTGCCCTATGATGCATGTGAGGTAAAGAAACATTGGAAGGACGTCACCAAGGAGCAATGGATAGAAGCATGCTTCAACTTCATCGGAACGGAAGTAGTTTCATTTGGACAGAGGGAGAAGATTTTGTTGGAGCTATTTTTCTTAGCTCCGTATACTTGGCCTGTCTGTGGTGAAATTCCTTCAGGTATTTGTTCAGTCTTCGCCATAGAAGTTATCAGGTCTTTGAAGGAGCTTCGATATATGCAAGGCACTCACGAGGAGATTGTTCAGAAAATGACGGAATTCGAAACAGGAGAAGACACAATATGGTGCGAGGAGACGACATATACGGACGATGATCTGGAGTACATCATTTGTAGCCCGTTGGAACATTATGTTAAAGACTTTGAGGACATGCTAGACAGCACTGAGATGAACCCGAAAGAGAGATCCCTTACTGCACAGAAAGAGGCCAAAGCTGTGTTGGAAAAGCTCAAGTTTGGTCAAGGATTCACTCTTCAAAGCAGCTGTGTGAGTGTGATAAAAGGCCTTGTGTTGAAACATCCAGACATGAAGTTTTCGCGTGCTGTCGACACACTTCCTTTGCCTGAACTGATGATGAACATGATCGATCCCATCTGCCAATTGTCCCATGTATAAAATGGTTTCAAGTTTTGCCCGTGGCCGATGGCTAAACGATCCACTGAAGTCAGAAAACCTCCTTGATTTAATCAACTGACTGTATGTATTTTCTCATACTAGTATTAGTAGCATTAGTAATAGCAGCTACTCAGTCTCGTGCAGCACAAGCAGCAGCATCTGTCAGCAGCATCCGTGACATCGTCAGCAGCAGCAGCAGCTGCACGAGCAGCACAAGCAGCAGCATCTGTCAACAGCATCCGTGACATCGTCAGCAGCAGCAGCAGCTGCACGAGCAGCACAAGCAGCAGCATCTGTCAACAGCATCCGTGACATCGTCAGCAGCAGCAGCAGCTGCACGAGCAGCACAAGCAGCAGCATCTGTCAACAGCATCCGTGACATCGTCAGCAACTGCAGCAGCTGCACGAGCAGCACAAGCAGCAGCAGCTGTCAGCAGCTGCAGCAGCTGCATGAGCAGCACAAGCAGCAGCACCAACAGCAGCAGCGACATTGGCTGACTCTGATATTTACCTGTGTGTACGGGGGGAGGAGAGGGTTCACAGCCACAGCTCTCTTAAGGCAAAGCTTGCGCTTATAGAGCACTACTAGTGGGGGTTTGAATGAGGAGTCTATGGCGTTTGTCTTAAAAAAAAATAGCCATGGCACATGTCGATGTCGCTTAATTATGCTCATATCTCATGTCGATTTTAAGAATTGCTCATGTCACCTGTCACTATGTTTTTCAAGCTTCATGTCAAATGTCACTAGGCCTCATGTCGAATGTCGATTCTAAGAAACAGACATGTCGCCATCTCGAATTTAGTGGTCCACACCGCCGCTGCTGCTGCTGCTGCTGCTGCTGCTGCTGCTGCTGCTGCTGCTGCTGCTGCTGATTTGCTGTTGCTGCTGCTGTTGGTGCTGCTGCTTGTGCTGCTCGTGCAGCTGCTGCAGCTGCTGACAGCTGCTGCTGCTTGTGCTGCTCGTGCAGCTGCTGCAGTTGCTGACGATGTCACGGATGCTGTTGACAGATGCTGCTGCTTGTGCTGCTCGTGCAGCTGCTGCTGCTGCTGACGATGTCACGGATGCTGCTGACAGATGCTGCTGCTTGTGCTGCACGAGACTGAGTAGCTGCTATTACTAATGCTACTAATACTAGTATGAGAAAATACATTTAGTCAGTTGATTAAATCAAGGAGGTTTTCTGACTTCAGTGGATCGTTTAGCCATCGGCCACGGGCAAAACTTGAAACCATTTTATACATGGGACAATTGGCAGAGTCGAAACATGTTGGTACGATGGGATCGATCATGTTCATCATCAGTTCAGGCAAAGGAAGTGTGTCGACAGCACGCGAAAACTTCATGTCTGGATGTTTCAACACAAGGCCTTTTATCACACTCACACAGCTGCTTTGAAGAGTGAATCCTTGACCAAACTTGAGCTTTTCCAACACAGCTTTGGCCTCTTTCTGTGCAGTAAGGGATCTCTCTTTCGGGTTCATCTCAGTGCTGTCTAGCATGTCCTCAAAGTCTTTAACATAATGTTCCAACGGGCTACAAATGATGTACTCCAGATCATCGTCCGTATATGTCGTCTCCTCGCACCATATTGTGTCTTCTCCTGTTTCGAATTCCGTCATTTTCTGAACAATCTCCTCGTGAGTGCCTTGCATATATCGAAGCTCCTTCAAAGACCTGATAACTTCTATGGCGAAGACTGAACAAATACCTGAAGGAATTTCACCACAGACAGGCCAAGTATACGGAGCTAAGAAAAATAGCTCCAACAAAATCTTCTCCCTCTGTCCAAATGAAACTACTTCCGTTCCGATGAAGTTGAAGCATGCTTCTATCCATTGCTCCTTGGTGACGTCCTTCCAATGTTACTTTACCTCACATGCATCATAGGGCACTGTTTCTCTTCCTGCTTCAAGTGGAAGTTGCTTTTTTTTTCTTGGACTCATTTGGAGAGAGTTTCGATGCTCTGTAGCGTCAACACTTCGATAAGAAAAGTAGCTGAAAATAGCAGAACTAACCATCATAACATTCTGAGCGAGCGTAGAGTGGACGATGCTACGATGATGAAGGGCGGGTCGAGAAAGTGTGATGGGTGAGAGCGTCGTTTCACTCCTTATGTACCCTGTCCTAGATAATCCTCTTAAACGGCTGAAAAGACTCTCTCAGTACAGAGTCTCTACTCAATTAAGAGATCTGTTAAGTAAGTTTTCACATGCTACCTGACTACTGCAGGTGGGTTTAGACTTAAGCAGCTTAGTGCACACACGTGTCTGTTAGAAAGCTACCTGCACACCTGCCTTCCTTTTTCACTAGTATTTACCCCCTGCCGACTTATAAGGCGCCTATACACGTGTCAGCCTCCTTATATACGCCTTCTTGCTTCTAGAGCTAAGCTACTTACCGTCGTTTTCAGCTGCCGCAGGCTGACTGGCAGCTATTTAAAAGAGAATACCCGTTACCTGTATAACGGATCAGGGGGTTATGAGATTAGAGTGTGTATACAAAAAAAGCTACAGGGGTCGTGAAGCAAGCGAGAGGGTGTCTGTCTGTGAGGTAGAGACGAGTACATGTGGTAAGCGACTTAAGTGTAAAACAAAAGCACCTCCTCTTGCCGTGGTGAGTGGAGCGGACGGCAGCTGGCTAGTTGAATAAGCGTCAGCTTAGAAGATAATCCGTCCACGGGCTGGCGCGTCACACCTGTCGTTAATCACCTCCTGTAGTCTTTGTATACACAGTTGACCTGGCTTTATCTCTTCACCAGCTATAATCCCATATACATGTAGCGCACGTTACACTTGTTATCCCTCTTTTCATGCTGATGGATTAGGGGTGGAAGGGTCCAGGTGAAAAGCAATTTGATTCCTCTCTGGAAGAGGGTGGGGCTCTAGGTGAAAACAAGCTTAGAACATCCGGATTAGCCGCTCTCTCAGCTATATAAAGAGCCTCAATTTTTCTTGGAACAGTACTTCACCTCTGCCCACTTCGTCTTGTTGTACACTATCAGTCACGAGGCAGACGCTCGAAGTAGCAGATCTTTGCAGTATGGTTTATACAGGGGTTACCTGCTAATAGGAGTTTGTCTAAAAAAAATGGGTGAGTAGATCGCTTTTTTCTAAAAAAAACACTTAGAACACGGGTATGAATATGTAGCACTGTAAATAGTTAGTGTGAGTACACAGTAGAATCTACGGTACTATAGTCTTAACTGTCTAAAGACTGTGGAGCGCGTTAATGTGCGGTCTCCTTACTAATTTCACTTGACCAGGCTGGCAGGGTCAACTAGTCTAGGTAATTGCAACCACAAGGGTGGCTACTCAAGATCCAAGTAGACCTACTACTACGAGATTGTCTTTTGACCACTCTGCCGCCTGGTGATTACATGCTCTAGTCTAGCTCGCCATACCCTAGTATAGTTCTCCGCTCTTTTCGTCAGATGGCGCCACAATAGGATTTTTGTACATTTCTACGATACTCGCGAACATTTTAAACGCATAATGAACTATATAAGCAACAAAGCACACTTCTAATATATTGAATATAAAAAACATGTCAATGTTGTGTATTTCTGATAGAATGAGGCAGTTTCTTTAAAATATCAACTAAACTATAGCGAGATGAAAAATACTACACCATATCTAAAGCGATATAAAAGATATATATAGTCAGAACCTCTCACGGATCGGTATTCTGCAACGGATCACTCCCACTCGTCCTCAAAAGCCACACAGGGCTCTCTGTCCATTAGGACTTTGAGCTTTGATGCTTTTGAGGTTTGATCCTATGCTGCCTAACATGAGGTGTAATTAATAACACCGATGTTAGTCGGCCCCTCTTTAGGGGCCACACAATAAACAAAGAATAGAAAGACTAAGGGACCGTTCACAAACGTCACCCCTATTTTTTTCTACGGGGTGGGTAGGTCTTAGGTTTAGCACTATCTGTCGTTGCAAATGGTGCTCGTGTAGAGTCGGCATGATGTACCAAAAGAACATTTATACACAATGATACCATTGTACAAATGTGTATACCTAGTAGGCAATGTCTAATCATCAAATCTAAGAGGGTACTATAGTTTTATTGTACTTTTATAGGCTATTTTAAAATCCAAGCTTAGCCTAGTTCATAGTCTCCTTACCAATTTTACAAACAGTCACGTGTCACGTGGTGTTGTTTACAAACAAGAGAGCCACGTGGTGTTGTTTACAAACAAACCCTAAGTAGGTCACGTTACCCTAGTTACCAGAATGCCAGCTTCTGATTGGCTGAGCCTAAGTAGGTCACGTGACGTAAGTAGGTCACGTTACCATGGTTACCAGAATGCCGGCCTCTGATTGGCTGAGAGCTTCTAAGTAGGTCAGTAAGTCATCCAGAATGCTGGCTTCTGATTGGCTGAGAGCCCTAAGTAGGTCACGTTACCATGGCAACGGGTCATGTGACCAAATGGCGGCCTCTGATTGGCTGCATGTCGATTGAGTAATAAACAGTAGTTAACTATAGTCCCGTTCCGATACATACTATACTACTAGTCCTTGTGCTCCGATTGTTTCAGAGGACTGGAGGTGTTAGGGTAGCTTGACCTTCAGATGTCCACCTGATAATGTAGCTATTCATGTATTTAACTCAATTTGTCTTTTGTCCTTTGCTTGAAAGACTACCACTTAGACCTACTTAAATACACCAAAAGAGTCATTAAATTACCCCAAAATCTAGGTGGACATCTCACGGTACCGGTTGACTTTAGGTCAAGCTACCCTATAGCGATCTACCAGGTGTGGATGGATGTTTGGTACCCACACTGTAAATAGTCAATGTAGGTACACAGTAGAATCTATTGTAGAATGGATTTACAGTAGATTCTATTGTACATTACAGCAGATTCTACTGTTTACCTACATTGAAACTGTACAACTACAGTAATATCTACTGAACACCTACAAAAAGGGCAACCAACTTCTTAAAGTGCGGCGAAATCTTACGGGAAATTCCGTAGACAGAGCTAAGATGGCCGCATACATGGAGCTACCTGAAATATCGCTATACAGTACGAAACAGTAATAACTGTTAGAGCTAACACTGTACCTCATCGGTTCCAGCCTCGTTCCTGGTGCCCTACCTGATCTGCGTGATGATCGGCGGGGTGCCGCTGCTGTTCCTGGAGATCGCCTTAGGGCAGTACATGCAGCAGGGCGGCATCAAGTGCTGGAGCATCATGCCCATACTGGAAGGTGAGGCCCGTCCTAAAACACTGTCTTTAATCTAGATGATGTCTATCTTTCTGATGAGATCTTGTGAATTTGCATGAATTCATGTTCTATAATAACTTGTAAAAGATTTTATCCAAGTTGCAAACTGTAGTCAATGGCTAAAATAAACAACACCCAAAGGAGCAATATATAATATGTATATATATATATATATATATATATATATATATATATATATATATATATATATTTATATATAATCTAGACAAACTGTAGTCAATGGCTAAAATAAACAACACCCAAAGGAGCAATATATAATATATATATATATATATATATATATTTATTTATATATAATCTAGACAGCCTAAAACAGAGCTCCCTAAAGGGCCCTTGTAAATCGTCTTGGTCTGTTACAACATCACCCGTTAAATATCCACATGCATTATATATCTATACTTCCATCCCTGTCGCTTGTCTATTTCTAGCTACTTTATACCCAACGAGTGTATGTCAACATAATCATAACAGAGTGGATGGTGCCCTCATAATGCACCGGCCACTCTGCCATTGCTATTGATACATAACCTTCAGTTATGTGAGGGTATATAAAACTCAGTGAAGGTCTTTGTCTTAACCGTCGGTTTTATGTGATACTTTGCTTCTGCTTTGCTTGTACTAGGTATCGGCTACGCGACCACCATCATCGTCTTCCTCCTGAACTGTTACTACAACATCATCCTGGCGTGGACGTGGCACTACCTGTTCTCGTCCATGCAGCCCACCCTGCCCTGGTCCACGTGTGACAACGTGTGGAACACAGACAACTGTACCCTGCTCGCTAACAGCTCCAGCGGGGGCAACAACTCCCAGCTCACCGACCCCGTCACAGAGTACTGGGAGTAAGTATGTGGTAGATATGATACAAGGGACTTGCTGTGTGAGTGATATAAGCCAAGAACAGGGAAATTGCCCAAGGTGTCAGCCGCGGATATTTACCGTTGTCCAAGGCCTATAACACATATGTAGCTAGTCACGCGGATCATATTCAACTTACACCCACAGTAGGAGAGTGTGCTCAGTGGACCGCTTCAACATACAGCCATGTATATAAAATACAGTAAGGTCATTTTTTTGTTCTCTCAGCCCACTGTGGTGTAAATAGACAAAGGCCAACGTACATTGATCTATGGAGCTAGAGGCTAAGTAAGATATGTGCCGTACCCCACTTGTGAAATACGTCAGAGCTGATAGCAATGTAGTCGGCATCTACCACGTGTTCTTTTCTATTTCAAGCCATTTAATGAAGGAGAGAGAGCCGTCTCTTCCTACGCTCATTGAATACAGCAATATTGGATTCAATTTGGTGTAATAAATATGGTTCTTATTTTATTAGATGATTGCATTTATTACTTTAGATATTTTATCTCAAAAAGAAATTAATAAAAAGTCTTACCTTATCCCTTTGCTGAGTACCGGGAGGAAGCATAGCCTCTGGTTGTTTGGTTATAAAGGAGGTTAGGTTAACAACCTGAGGGGTTTGGCACTGAATACTATGAACCCTAATTAGTTCAACTACAAGACCAGTGTCATATAAAATGAGGCATAGTTTGCATCCATCTATTAAAAGTGTCACATTCCAATTAATTTCAATCTATATGAAATAACTTTAAGACATTTGTAAACAGCGCAGAGCAGTCTGCTCATATTACTGTATAGCACCCAATGCCAGCGTCATGGTGAATATGACGTTCGAGTCATGATGCTGTCCCTTAAACCCGCAGATCTCGGTAACCCTCCACCGACAGTCAGGGCACAGTCGGGACAGGTACTCAGCCCTATTTATAGGAGAGATGGGGCTTTAACTCTTTGGATCCTGACGCAAAAATTACTTGGCCTGCTATAGGGACGAACTGTGGGAACTATTAGTTCCCAGGAGGAAGGACCTTATTTCAAGTCCTAAATACTACTTCTATGGAAATGGTGTCGACTATAGTCATTGCTAGGCCTGCCATTGCATCGACACTAGGCCCTTAAAGATGGTATTGCAACTAATACACTTCACAAACTTTTGTTTCAAAAGGTTTTGCCATAAGTTCCATTATCATTTTATCTGGTACATATCACCCAGTATTTGCCAGACATTTGTGTATTAATAGATGATTTGAGATGGAAAAGAGTGTAGGATATTAACCCCACTGACTCAGGCACTCCCCCATGTGAGTCTAGGGGAAACTAAACTGATAGGGAATGCACTGAGCCATGCAGTATCAACACATAAGGAGATTTAGTGTCGACCTACAGCAAAAATGATTGCACTACATGTGTTAATCTTATGGATTTAGACTCTGCCATTTCTTTTAAAATTTAGGGAGTATGTATAGGATAGGATATGCAATAGTAATATGGCATGATTAAGAAGTCACCAAATTTTAGCTGATATACCATCTTTAAGAGTTAACTTCATTCATCAGTGGACATACTAACTAGATAATTTGTGAATTGTAGGAGGCGTGTGCTGGGCATCCACCTGTCTACGGGTGTAGACGACCCCGCCGGCATCAAGTGGGACCTCGCGCTGTGTCTGCTGTTTGCATGGATCGTCGTCTACTTCTGTATCTGGAAGGGCATCAAGACCTCGGGCAAGGTTAGTGTCTTAATACTTTGTATTAAGACCAATAAGGCCACCTAAAGAAGAAATTGTTTTTCATTGCCAAGGCATGGGAAATATGATGAGGGAGCTTTTGGCATAATGGGAAGGGATATAAGTTCACATTAATATCTATTTAATATCTAAGAGCGATGCAAATTGAAAATAGTTAAAATGCATATTTCTTCTGGCACATTGCATTAGCAACACTGTAAGCTTTAACTTGCTAGTAAATATGCCAGTATTTCTCTATTGTTATCCCTTTGTATTAAATTGTAAATTTTACGAATAGGTACAAGCACTGCTTTACTACCTACACAGAGAGAAGTAAAGGTGTCAACTGTGTCTCCCACGTGGCTCTGGTAACATAGAGAGTCAAACAGCTAATGACTATGTATATATGAAGTTAATGGCCGTTTGACACTCCATTTTTGCCAGAGCCACATGGGAGACACAGTTGACACTTTTACTTTTATGTGTGTACCTATTAATTTAGTTGTTATGGTCTATATTAGCTCTATTTACTGGTGAAGCTGTGCTAGATGATGTTACTAACTGCTGTGTTATGTGAAGTACTCTACAGCTGTAGTTGTGTTAGATGATTTATTTCATGGTGAATACGGCAGTCCCATTGACTTAACCAAGGTAGGCCGTATTTAACACCCCCCGTGCAATAACCCTTGTCCGTATTTCACAGCCTGTCACATCATCGAAATTGTTGCTTTAACCAATATAAACGTGGGGTTGGGTGCAAAGACATAAGTTACCATGGTTACCAATAATTTAGGTCATGCCAATAAATATGATGAGTTACCAAGGCTACTGTAGTCTACAATGAGTTACCGGTACTTAGATATTATAATTACACATCTGATAGTCTAGATTCTGGTTCCAACAATTTGATAGTACATGTAGTAAAATAGTTACCGGTACATGCTATATAATTAATTAATTAATTCTATAAATAGACATAGCATGAAGGAAGACACAAGGCATTAGTTTGGTGGAAATTAGCACTTAAACAGTCCAACCACCCGCCAAACACAAATGCAATCAAAAAGAAGAAGAAAGGTGGGTTAGAGCATGGGATTCAATAGAGAGCATCTCATTGGTAGACTGGTGGAGATACCTCTTTACTGCTGAGGAGGACCAATTTCCCTTCCTCATAATGGAAGCCACCGGTACCCCTAATGACTGGAGGAGGGTGGTACCACCGTGCCTGAAGGAATGCGTAGAAACCCTGGCCACTGGCAGGCCCAGTAGGCCCGCTAAAAATTTCAATTTCTGGTTGAAAAATTCATACTGGAGTGGGAAGGAAACAACCCCCACCCTATGAGATAACAATTTGCCCCCCGGGCCTGAGGCTGACAAAGCCTCCTCAATTAAGGCTGAGAAGCAGAAGGGGGACCCTGGGATGTCTGGGAAAAAGACTGAAAATGGGCTTTTCCCAAACTGGTCGGTTTTGGAAGTCAAAATCCTAATGGAAATAAACCCTGGAAAAACTTCCACACTGGACGCACCTATACTGTGAGGCCCCGAGGTAACATGGCAGGCTCTCAGTAGGCCCCTGAAGCAGATCAGGGCTGGAAGCCAAAAAATACGGTCATCATGTAAGGTCATGTCAAGTAAATTGTACATGTGCAACATGTCAAGAGAAGACAAGGGGTAACGGACAGTATGGGATGAGTTACCTGAGACCCTTTCAATACCGAAAAGGGTTTGTTTCAAAAGAAAATTATCGGAAAAGTCAGCATAACCCCTCATTTTCTGGGTGTACCAAACAGCTGATAGATAATTACGGATAGATACCGGGGATAGATCCGAAGATAGATAGGTAGCATAAATACATGCCCTATGTGAATTACAAGGAAAAGGTTGGAAATTAAATTTTTTACAAAAAGACATATACCTTTTCAACTGGCTCACCCTAGCCTTCTTTGTAGAGGGAGCCACCCCCTCACCAGCTAATTCCGCCTGCTCAGCCATAAGCTTAGCTAGGGCATTCACTGAAAGAACAACACATATTATGATTCAATAAGGTGGTTTTACATTTCTTTAAATACCCCTTATAGGGGAGCCTAGAGAGCTGGTCTGCCAAAACATTATC
This sequence comes from Harmothoe impar, assembly GCA_947462335.1. Classification (NCBI taxonomy): domain Eukaryota; kingdom Metazoa; phylum Annelida; class Polychaeta; order Phyllodocida; family Polynoidae; genus Harmothoe; species Harmothoe impar. The sequence continues at coordinate 70,968,173 of OX381710.1, read as the reverse complement.
CTCAGACCTTATGTAGGAAGCATGGAGATCGATATTATGAATAAATCAGACCCAATACAACTCCCTTAACCAGCTCATGCAGAGTTGATTCTTGCCATTGCCAGAACCTGCATATTGTCTGTTATGATATTAACCTTGGAATTAGAATAGAGACCAGCGTCTCAGACCAACCACCACTGGCCAGAGCTCATAGCCATTGATATTGCCCTTATGAACCCTTATGTTGTCCATCTCTGGGGGGGCCTCCTCGTGAGAGGGGCAGTCAATACCTGAGGAGAACCCCTCCCAGGAGCCATAAAAATAATCTGAGCCCATCCAGGCACCAAAACCCCTCTTTGAAGCATCCAATATCATAGGTATGTGATGCATATTTTTTCTAATTAGGGTTTTACAATTGAAGATAGCACAAAACTGCAACCACCATTTTAGATCCTCCCTGGTATCATCACTAAGAAAAATAGCTCTGCCCGGGCGAGCCTTGGCGCAGAGGTCGAAAAGGCGCCTGCTGTAGGTCCTACCACCCCTAACGATTTGGGAGCAGAAGGATATCAAGCCCCCCACCCTCTGCAGTCTCTTCTTGTGAACATACCTCATGCCGACGCACTCCTCCAGGGCCACTCTAAGTTTATCTAATTTACCCTGGGGGATGGACATCTCCACTCTGTCTGAGTCGATTGTGATACCCAAGAAGGTGGTGACTTTACTAGGGGGGGGTACCTTTTTATAAGAGATTGAGAAGCCTAAATATTCTCTCACCTCAATCAATAATTTTTGCTGACGTAAGCATTCTGACTCCGTAGGAGCCAGGACGATAAAATCGTCCAGATAGTTAGTAAGGTTAACCACACCATAACTCTTGGCAACAAGAACAATGAAATTAGATAGGTCATTAAAAATGGTTGGAGCACACCTGAGGCCAAAACTGAGCCTGTGGTTGACAAAATATTCCAGGCCATTACCCCTATCCCAGGCAAAACCCTGGTACTCAGCGTGGGGGGCATAGATATTAACAGACCTAAAAGCCGACTGGAGGTCAACCACAGACATAAACATGCCTGGCTCTAATTTATCTGCCACTGACGATGCTGAGTTATAGGAGAAGGGGCGGTAGGTGGTGGCCATGAAATTATTAATGGCCCTAGATTCGGGCATTGAACAATCAGTTATGGGCCTTAATTTACCATTGGATTTCTCCACACCCCCCATGGCATGTACACACCGAGGGGGGGGGGGGGGGTGGCACCACGGATACCAAACCCTCATCAACCTCCTGGGCAATAATTTCTCCCATTTCTTCAAAGAAATCACCCTCAAGGATTGATTTATAATTGGGGCAGCTATAAGAGGTGGGACACTGGTCATCAACAATCTTGAATCCCTGGACCACGCCTTCCCATATAAACTCAGCACTGCTAGGCCTACCCTGAAAAACATTATCTGACCCTGAGATAAAACTTGCAAATCTGCAGGGCATTAACTGGGTGGGATGACCACCAATGAGGTGCCTACAGGCACAAGTGCCTAGCAGGCACCGATCATAGACGTCAATAGACGGAAGTCCATTGACACCGTCAATAGTATACAAGAGAGAGCACTCCTCCCCAGCCGTGGTGGGTGGGGGGGCTGGCTCAATAAAGTCAACCTGACACAAAGGTTCAATTTCATGTACTGCTACCCTCCCTATACTACTCACACCGCCGCCGAGAGACTGTTTACATGCTACAGCGGGCGGGTGGGAGGGAACAAAAACCCTACTCATAGGGTTCAACATGGTGCCACTACCACATGCTGAATCAGCATTTTTACATTCAAACAAGGGGGCCTCTGCCCAACAGGCAGGAGGCTTAACACTGTAATCAATTGGTTTACTATGGGGAATACATTTAACCTTGGCACCTAGGGCCCCATAATTAACCCTAGAATCCTACTTAGCCTAAGAAGTGGTAGGGCACGAGGAGGATACGTGGTTAGCAGCTTTGCAGAACATGCACAAATGTGCATATTTGCAGCCTGTTAGTTTACATCCCTCGGGCTTATTAAATGCAAAGCAAGCCCTCTTCTCTTGGGTTGCCGAGGGTTTTTTTCTGCCCTCGGAGCCCTTCTTGGCATTAGCTACAACAGTGTTATCATTGCTAAAGAATCTCAGAACATCTACATTTTTTACAGAGGCAAAAGCCTTGGGCCCTAGTTCATTGGCCCTAGATCTGACCGAGCTGTCATAACTAATCAGGGCTGCAGGACGGTATACTTTCGTCATGGCCTTCTCACAAAGGTGCTCAAAATGATCAAGAACCCCTAAAACCTCCTCTAAATCCTGCCCTTGATCGAGCAAGATCCGGACAGTCCTAACATTGATCAGGTACAGTGCATCTAAGGTGTCAATACTAATTGATTTATCAAGATAATTTGGCTGGGAGAATGGGGTCTTGTCATGCTTACTCTTTGGCTTGGACCCTATTCTGGACGATGATGACCATCCTGACGATGAGCCCGACGATGAAGATGGGCTGCGGTCTCTAGGAGCCCACGGGGGAGATTGGTGCCTCTTCCTGGATCTGGGGAGATGTGCAGCCTCACGACCTGCCTCCTGACGATCCAGAGTAGCCTGAATTCCGCCCATCATAGCCGCCAGCTGCTGGAAACCCGCCTCAACCTTGGAAAGCCTACCCTCGGTTCGCGTAGCCCTAGAATCGGTAGCCCTAGATTCGGAAGTTGCTGAGTCACCAGATGCCAGACCTGAAACGGATGGTCCAGAGGAGTCGCTGACTCCTCCCTGGCTCTCAGCTTGAGTTGACTTGCCCTTCGCCGCCTTGGAAGGGGACTTCTTTCCCTTGGAACTCTTGGGAGCCATTGTTGCAGCCCTAGAATCCTGATAGAAAATTTTGAAAGTGGGTGAATCCTGGTCAAAAATGGCGCAGGGTATCAGTTCACCACAAGTGCTTTCAGCCAACTGACGATGGAAGGACCGGAGTGGCCTTATGAAGTCATGCGTCAACAACTGCCCTAGTTACATGACAACCGTGACGTCATGTGGTCGCGCCGTATTACGGCGGCGGAGGGAACTACGGCTATGCACAAGCGGCGGCTTATAACGGAACCACCTGCCACGCCCACTCTGGTTTATACGTGTAGTAGCTAGGCTAGACTGTGTATAAGCTAACTTTTTCAGAGTAATTAAGTGGAATTATGACAAATATTATCAATAAACACATGAAATAAACACAAAGGAGCACTCATAGAGTTCCTCACTTTGCCTCGTGAAATAACCCTCAGTGAGGATCTCTACTCGTGCACCTTTGTCTCTGCACTGTACACTGATATTCCTAGGCTCCCCATACGCTCAACATCTCAGTCACTAGTGCCTAACCTAGTCAGTCATTTTTTGGCTCCCTGTACGACCAACCTAGATTAGTTATTATTGTCAGGTTGGTCACTGCTGACCAACCCACCTTAGTCTTTTTAGTTCCAGGGGGAGCCACTGAGTGGTCATTACAGGTGGCCCCAACTAGTGGTATACAAATACAACACACCAATGATGGACCTAGGTTAGCCACTACTGACTGACCCCTTGGTCATTTTTGAATATAACTTTGCCATTGTGACTAAGACTCATATGACCAACCTGGGTTAGTCTGTACTGACTAACCCTTTCAACCTATGGATTTTCAGTGTACTGATGTTGTTGTGTTCTAGGTGATGTACTTCACGGCCACCACGCCCTATGTGCTGATGCTGGTGCTGCTGGTGCGGGGCTGCACCCTGCCTGGTGCTATAGACGGCATCTACTTCTACGTCATCCCCGTCTGGACAAAGATGCTCGACACTGAGGTAGGCCAAAACCAGTCATCCTCCCAAGGCTTTAAAGATACATTACCAGTTAAATTTGGGCGACTTTTTGTTTTCATCATGTTTCCATATATCAAGTGCCTGTAAGTCTATGTGAGAAATTTGGAATCTGTTATTTCTCTTTTAACCTGTAAATTTGGCCATAATAGGGTGCAAAATATATAACTGAACACACAGAAATGGGGGAAACCTGCAGGGGGCCGTTATGAACAATCAAAACACATAGGCTCTCACAGTGACAGTACATTCATTGGTCCACCAGATAGCCTTCCAATCAGTATTTCATCTAGATTTCATAACAAATGGCTTTCCTGTGATAAGGGGGCCTGGCAGTTGATAAGAAAATGATGAATGGAAGTCTATATGGGGTTTATTTCATAACTTGATTTTGGGTCGATTTAGGTCGTAATGTATCTTTAATGCATTATGCCAATTTGTCGGCATAAATGAATGCAGCCTTGGCAAGTAACACACCAGCCGCATTCGTGCACCATGCTGCCCAATCGGGCCAATACACTTCTGAAGTAGGGTGTATCGACTGTATATAAATAAAACAGTATGTGAAGGTACCAGGTGAAAAGTGTTTCACCAGATGTGGGATTGGAACCCACACTTCCTTCGTCCAGATTCCAACGTGCTACCACTACACCAATCTGACTACCTTGTACATATCGGTCATGGGGGTACCTAGGGCCCGATCCAGAACGGGTCCCTACACTGTATGATGAGAACTTGATGATCCAGTCATAGGTTGCATCTCTGGTATTGCAGTTACATGAATTGTTTCGAGGAATTTGTAATGAGATGATATGACATGGCGATCTGCATATTAGCTATGTTGTCAATTCGCACGTACCGTAGAACCTCTTGTAGTAGCCATGGCTAGTACGTGAGTCAAATCACCGGTGTGGCTTATAGGAGCAGCCCAGAGTCAGGGTGCAGCTTATAGGCGAGGTTTTGCTACTATAGTACAGGACTGAAGTCACCGTAATCAGATCACCAGTGCGGCTTTAGGATGGCCTAAGTGTGACTTATAAGTGAGTTAGGCTTATACGCAAGAATTTATGATAATACCAATTGCAAGGATATGATGGATAATATGGTACAACGAATACTTTATAACCAAGTGATAGATTGAATTTCTGGTTTATTGCATAGTTTTAGATACAAAGTTTTAGTTTTTAGGAGTTATAGTTTTAAAGAGATGAGATTATTAAAGAAATAAATTATTTTCAAATGTTTGCATATTTTGTTCAATAAAATGCAACGAGAGAATATTTTATAGTCTTTTTCCATTGCAATCTGTGTATTATACATAGGGGATATTAGCAATCTGCATACAAAACTCTATTCCATTCAATGTGACCCTTAGTTCAGTAGGACTCATGCTGACCTGTGCCTGTGTGTTCCTCCCTATGGCTGTGTCTCATGACCTAGGGCCAATGTTTTTGTCTCTGACTGGGTGCCAGCTCTGACCGGGTGCCAGCTCTGACCGGGTGCCAGCTCTGACCGGCCTGAATAAAAACGGGCCATTTAGGGCAGATGATGATAAAAATGGACAACTAATGACTAGAGAGTTATAACATCCATTAACCTTTTCAGCCAAATTCTATCTCCATCTGCCCTAAATAACCCGATTTTATTCAGGCCGGTCAGAGCTGGCACCCGGTCAGAGCTGGCACCCGGTCAGAGCTGGCACCCGGTCAGAGACAAAAACATTGGCCCAAGGTCGTGAGACACAGCCCTATCCAGGTGTGGGTGGCTGTAGGCACATACTAATGATGATATAAGGGAGTGTTCATTATTAGTTACAGGAGGGGTGGTGGGTTTGAGGGGGGGATCAACATTTCTGACCCCTCCTGAGGGGGGGGGGCATAAAAAATTCAGCCCCTTTTGAGCAAAAAAGCCCACGCGTTACTATAGTTCAAAGGGGAGGGGCGGAAATCTTTTGCCGCCTTCTATGCTCTCTCGAGGGGGGGCATTAAAAATTTCACGCCTCCTTGTGAAATCTCGACACCCCCCTGTAATTAATAAATGAACACTCCCTAAAGATGATATTGAAGGCAATATTGTGATGAGATTACAAAATACACTCTTTATTAAAGGCTAACTAGTTTCTGGTTGTTTCTCCCCCTCCAGGTGTGGGTGGCCGCAGGCACCCAGATCTTCTTCTCCTACTCCATTAGTCTGGGAACACTGACAGCCTTAGGCAGCTTCAACAAGTACAGGCACAACTCCTACAGGTACAGAACTGTTTTTCTTTTTGGTCTGCTTTAAATTGAAATGGACTGATTTTTTTGGACATTTCAAATCCTACTTAGATGTGCCCTAAAGGTTGGTGCAATATCATATTTGGAGGATAGGGAACAATACAATATCATCTGTGGCCAATAGGAGCCTATTTAGAGGGTCCAATGTGGCCCACGTACGGTTTTTTATCGTGGGGTTTCAATGGTGGAATTATAGTGCGTCCTCCAAAAGTCTTATATTGAGCATCAAACTGACGATTGACTGAATTCTAAACTGAATTATGGAGGACATTTTTTAATAAAATAGGAAGCAATGTAGTATTGCCATATTGACATTTTTTGTTAATTTTTAACACAATTGATTTTTGAGCCCTAATCATCGGACCATGTCACTTTGATTAGCATATCAACTAATTACTTTTATTGAACAGTATAATTATACATATGTAGTCTTCATTTTTATAAAACATGCCTGCAGATACATTCATAATTCAATCAGACAGATTTGAAATATATTTAGCCAAGTAGATTTTGTATTTGATGAAAAAAAGCATGAAACTAGTCACAGTGGTAAATGAGGTCTTAAGAAAACAACCTTTTATACTAAGGAATATCACGATTTTATCCCGAAGCCAAACTAGGCTGTCAAGTTGACGGGATGTATAATAAACAATCCCCTTCTTTTTTTCAACAATCTCCTGGGCTATAGGTATTTTTTTTGTCACTGATTGCATTCTATATTAAAGTTGGAATCCTTGTCAAACGGTGGCATGCAAGAAATGTCAAGTAGACATACCCTTTGATTTTTGCATGTTTATTCAACGCAACAAAATAATCAATAAAGGATTTACAAATATAATGCATAATTTGCATTAGTATGGAAGTGAAATGCTATTGCGTCTGTTTAATGTTTTTCTTTAAACATTTCCTTCCACAGGGATGCTTGCCTGTTTGCCTTAGCTAACTCAGGAACGTCGGTCCTTTCCGGGTTCGTCATATTTCCCGTGCTGGGCTACATGGCTTTCAAACTTGGCGTCAAAGTGGAGGATGTAGCCAAGGGAGGTGAGTAGAGGCCTTTGTTTATACTGAGATCCTTGAGCAATGACATCACTTCATGGTACGTACTTCAGTTTCAGCAAAACAATATTATATTTATCTCTACATTCATGTTGGCATTATAACAATAGAGAAGGCAAGCACATACAACACTTGGAAGATTCCCTGCCCTACAAAAGGGAATTACTGATGCTATCTTCAGTAGCTAATAATATTTTGCTTAAATTATAACTGAGAAATAATTGATTGCATGCCTCGGTGCTTGATCCCTATGAACGTCTAGACCGGAGAATTTGACGAGGCTACCGAAGAGAAGGCTATAATAGCCATCACTGTTGAGGGTCATTAGGATGATGGACATCTTTCAGAAGGGAGAAACCCTAAATGACCTACAAACGGTGGGATTCATCACCTTCAAGCTCCACTGTTCTTCACATATTTGCATTGTAAACCTGTGATCTCTGAGAGTGTTATTCTCAGGTGATGGTATCTGTTGTTAATGAGATAACATCTGTAATTAAGGATAACGACTACCCAGAAGGAGGTCGTACCAAAATCTCTAGTCTTGACTATAGTCATACACACTCAGAAAAGTCAGCGTCATTGTCGACTTTTCTGAGTGTGTATGTTATATGGTATAGATTATATTGCTGACACATCGACTTATCACAGGTCCCGGCTTGGCTTTCATCGCGTACCCCCAGGCCGTGGCCGAGATGCCGGTCGCACCACTCTGGTCTGTGCTCTTCTTCTTCATGATCATTCTCCTCGGTCTGGACAGTCAGGTAAGTCAACAATACCAACAATGGTTCCCCCTATGAGACATTTGCCTTCCTCAAAAGGTGAAGCAATACAAGCTTTAGTATAAATGTCAAGCTTTAGTATAATGGCATGATAGAATTTGAAACACTTTAAAATATACCAAAAATAAATTTCGTCCACCATGAAATGACGGTAATGGCGCCACAACATGATTTTAAATCTGTGAAAATTGAGGGGGTGGTGATGGGTTAAAAGGATATTTTTGAATTGAATTGAATTGAATTGAAACTTCATTTACCTATACTGAAAGGCAGGTAAATAAATGACCTGTAATTCACCTCTATCCATTCAATGATACAGTTCGTGCTCTATATCCAGGTTTCAGATAATAACGATAAAGGCAAATAATGCATAAACATGTGAAGAGAGCAACATAGGCTTAGAGCCATGACTTAGTATAATAGGAAACACATAAGTATATCAATTCTATGTTGTAGATGATGGTTGATGTTGATATTGACCAGTGTGTATGTTCAGTTTGTAGGTGTGGAAGGTCTGGTGACAGCCATCAGTGACATCTACTCAGAGAAGTTGAAGGAAGGACGGCGTAAGGAGATCTTCGTGCTCGTTATCTGTATTGTCGCTTTCTTCATTGGTCTCTCCATGGTCACACATGTGAGTAGAAGTAAAATTGTACTATTCACATTCAACAGCTCTCAAAACCTATCCTTAAATGCGCCTTTTGAAGGGTCAAGAACTTATTTGAAAGAGGTATTATAATACTAATTGTTAAATTCCTTTTCAAGATGGATGGTTTCAACATAATCTGTGAAGGATTTTGCATACACGTGTATTCATCTAACATCGCCTGCTCTTCTATGTTAAACTCTTAAAACTCATCCAGGATGTTGAACAAGGCGATATCTCCCATCCTACCCATCCCTTCAATTCTCATTTTTGATATTTCGCCTAAGTTCGATGTTATTTATTACCAAATATGAGGCTAATATGTGGAGCAGAATTGTGCAAGACTTCATTGTACCCATTGAAAAGTCCAGGTGACCCCTTTCTGAGCTCTTATCACCATCATATTACATTAAATTTTAGTTTGCCTCCAACCCCCAGATATTATACTATCACTTCGAAAACATTGAAGCAGGATTTCGAATTTGGAAGAAATCGGACATAGCCACTTTAGCTTATCCCTATTTTGAAAAAGTCTACACTATTCACATTGGTTGTATATTTGCAGGGAGGGATGTACGTATTCCAGATGTTCGACTACTACTCCGGTAGTCGGGTCATTCTGCTCATAGCCTTCTTCCAGCTCATTGCCATCTCCTGGATGTATGGTAAGGGGAAAGCTATATCTACTGTTATTAGTTTTAATTAGATTTTTTTTCATTGGCAAGATAGTTTGTTTAATGTAAAGCCTTTCAACAGGTGCCAAAACATATGGGACACCACTTCAACGAGACATACATCAGAGGAAAAAACAAATTAATACTAGTAGTAACTTTGGCAGAGTATACAGTAACATTAAAATTATTGTCAAATAGACGTTTGGAAATGGCATTCACTTTAAAACATCAATATAGTGCCGTCTTGTCCGCGTAGTGTTCCTGCATAATTTCGACCCGACACAACTGTAGTGTACCATATATTCATCATGGTAAAATGCTAAAGCTGACATGTATGACCATCTCTTTATTTGCAATTTGCCCGTGCATGCATGATGACTGAATACAGCCTCACCATGGCTACATTCATTGATTGTGACAAATCACATAAAAAATGTCGTTGCAAATCAAAGCACCATGTCGTAAGATTCTAAATCTTCTACAAAATACCTATATCAAAACTAATTATGTTTATTTCCCCTGCCCAATAAAACAGGTATCAAGAGGTTCTATGCGGATCTGGAGAACATGCTTGGGTTCAGGATCAATCCTTATATGGGCTTCTCATGGCTGATCTCCGCCCCCTCCTTCTGTCTGGTAAGTCTGCTCATGGCATCTTCTCTTTTTCTTTTGATACAACAATCCCTTTGTTAGATAGTAAAAATTGTGCACTCTCTCTCTCTCATTCCATTGAATATAATCACACCCGTGGGTAGTGCTACGTCCTATGTCGTGCCATTGTTTAGTTAACTTCGTTTCACATGCCAAAATATAGAAATAAAGGCTTATGTGATACTTACCCAGGCTCAAATCATATAGAAAAAAACCATGATCGTCAGCCTTTGCGAATGATAGAGGAACCTAAAGTCATTCTTCGGTTAAAGGTAGACCTTCATGGTCAAAGTGTATGGTTCAGTTTTGATTCACAAGACGGCTCTTCAGGGCTGGTAACTCAGCTATCAGAACTGGTCTCACAGGCATCCAGAGAATGTAGCTGTAGCTGGGCAATGCCTATGGCAACCTGTCAAAGTAGTCATTATTTACTGATTACTAAAAACCCTCACATAAAAAAATGGAAAACCAGCAGGATAAGTATCATGCAACTAATTTGACAAAGGCCGAGGACCACTAGTACTATATATATATATATATATATATATATATATATATATATATGTCATTACACACGAATGGGGGCAGATCTGAGTAGGATGCACTCCCCCTCCCACCTAAGTATCAATGGAATGGCTTTATGTCATGATATTTCAACTTTTTCTTAGCCCATTAAATACGGCCAAGTCATATTCAATGGATCCTGTTGAATACTGCTCTTCCAGTTCTTAATCATATTAAATTGTGTATTTCAAAAATATAAAGCTCATCATCTTGCACCAATATCCAAAGTGGGATCTTTTTTTTTTTTTTTAAATAGTTTTATTGACAACATTTCATATCAAACAATACGATCTTCCAATGAAGTCATGAGAGGATGGTAACGGGACAGTTAAAGAAAGTTGTAGATGCGTGTAAGGAGCAAATTATTAAAAAATAATATCAAACTGGAGTTGTCATTGGTTGGTATTAAGTAAGATAGGTCTATGTATATGGCTCAGTTCTGGTGACCTTTAGTTATGATGAAGATAATATTATAGTTTTTTACAGCAGCAGTCCTTTGGGTATTATAGATCATGTTACAAGGTCCATAGGATATAAATGATACTGATGATAATAGGAGCTAAAGGAGAGTGAGGTTTTGTCTAGCTACTTAAACTTGATTTTGGCAATTTTGGTCTTAAAAATTTGACCAGAGTCACTTTTTTGTATGTCTGAGGATATTTGATCCCAGAGTTTCATTCCTCTATACAATGGTCCCTTCTTATATTTCTCTCGTTTAGGACGCTCCACCTTAAGTTTCACTTTTTTGTCAGACCTTGTACGGTTGCGTTGAAGCACTCTATTGTTCGGATCTTGGGCTACCTTATATATCAGTGACACTAAGTGTCGTTTGCGTCTCGGGCCTAGCCTTTCAATTTTACACTTCTTATGGAGTGCATTTGTTGATAGTTCCAAAGGCTTTACACGCAGGCAAACACGGAGTCCTTTATTTTGGACCGTCTGCAATTGTTTAATATGAGACTTGGGGGCCGACTCTACCAGGAAGTCCCCGTATTCAAGAATGGGCACAATCGCGTGCTTGAATAGGCATATTGAATCATCTCTGTTCATGAAAAAGCGGATCCTCTGTAGTTGTCTCACACTTAAATCAGTTTTTGTCACAGTCTCATCAAGTTGCTTTTTAAACTTAAGGGCGCTGTCCAGCCAAACGCCCAGGTATTTAAATTGTACAGTGTTGTGCATCGGTTCATTGTTCAGAGACACTGTCAAGTTTGCGGTTTGAGCCAGTTTAGAGTCCGGAGCGAACCACATCCCTTTAGACTTTTTGAGATTAGGTGTCAATCTATTAATCCGACACCATTGGTTTATACTGTTAATGTCATCTTGCATTAGTCGTAGAGCGCGGTGTGGGTCTTTGGCACGCGTGATGATAGCTAAATCATCAGCATATAGAATCACTCGTCCGTGGTTGACCACTAGGGGAAGGTTGTTGATATATACCAAGAAGAGAAGGGGGCCTAATATGCTCCCCTGTGGCACACCATAGGTAATATCACACTTTGCTGAGCGTCTGTTGTTAGCTAAGGTACAACTTTCCCTTTCCTGAAGGTAGCTGGATATCAATAGGAGGGCACTGTGGGTAAGTCCAAGTTTTTTCAGCTTTATGAGGAGCCTGCCGTGGTGGACTACATCGAAAGCTTTGGTGATATCCAAAAACACCCCCATAGCAAACTCCCCTTTGTTGCGGGCACTAAAGAGAATGTTAGACAAGTAGAAGATTGCTTGTCCAGTCGATTTGTTCGGTAAAAAACCAAACTGGTTGTCACATATTAATTCGTTATCAATCACAAAGTTCAACAATTGCCTATAAACAATCCGCTCAAGGATCTTTCCCACTATCGGCAACAACGTGATAGGACGCCAGTTAGCAACATTTCTTATGTTACCAGTCTTGGGTAAGGGAATAATAGTACCACACTTAAGATCTCCAGGAAAGTTCTTCTCAGAGATGCATCTGTTTACCATGGTTGACCAGATATGGCTATTCCCTTTCATTGTGTCCTTGATCACTTGTGAGCGTATATTTTCCATTCCTGAGGACTTTGACACGTCTATTTCATCAACGATGAACCCCAGGGACAGAGTACTAATTGGTTCAAAGACAAGTGGTGAAGTAGTCAGGCGTTCTTCATCAGTGACGGATTCATCACTTCTTACCAGAAGTGCATCATATCTATCGTAGTTACCTGGTATATGCGTTAATTTATCCGCCAGGTTCTTACCAATATTACAAAAATAATGATTGATGTGATCCGCCGTGTTTTCACTTTTGATGACTATACCAGTTGTCTCATGCACTAGACTAATTCTAGCATTGGTGCGTTTCCCTTTCCACATTTCATTAAGTTTTTCCCAAAACTTTTTTGGATTGTCTTTGTAGCTTGAAAGTTTGCCTTTAACCTCCTTAGCTACATTGCGCCGCACTTTCTTATTTACCAGCCTGCGTAGTTGTACAGCACGCTTGTAGTAGGGATTACGTCCAATTCCAGTGTGGGACACAGCCCTACGGAGTTCTGCGTGACGTTCCTTTATATGACGTCTGACCTCGTCATCAAATCCAGGCTCAGGTATTATTGGTACACGAATCTCCTTGACGGGACAGACAGAGTCCAGATAGGATACTACTCCAGAAGTAACAAGGCTGCAAAGTTCTGAAGAATCAAGGGTACCTATGTTTTCATTGGTGGCGAGTTCAGCCACATGTAGAGTTAGAGCATCCTTGTCATATTGTTTATAACTTCGACCGAGGACGGTCACCTTCTCGTGTGAGTTCCTATCCTTCTTGCATATAGCATATATTGGAATATGGTCAGATATATACTCGTTCACATTTCCTGATCTGCATGGGAACCTCGCCGAAGTATATATGTGGTCTATCATTGTTGCTCCTAGAGGGTGTAGGCGAGTTACTCCAGTTGGCAGGTGCTTGAGACTGTGCGTATGGAGAAAGCGGAGTATTTGTTTGTATTTGGCACTGTTCCTCTTGCGACCATCCACATTTATATCTCCGGCTATCCAAATTTCCTTATCAATCACAGAATCATGCTTCAAGATGGCCGACAAAGTTTTGACAAAGTTGGGTACCTTGCCCCTAGGTGGTTTGTACACTGTAATGATGGCCCTATGGCGCGCAGTAGGCGATGTACACACTATGGTCAACACCTCAATGTCATTATTCACTATGCAACATTCGTCGATCCTTGAAGTGTAGGGTGCGTGTTTTATATTAACATAACAGGACACACCTCCTGCAAGTTCAGCGTCAACGTTTTCTCTGTCTTGCCTGAATATTTCCATACTATCTAGATGGGCTAGGTGGTCAGGTATGGCCGAGGTGAGCCAGCTTTCAGAAATACACATATAGTCCAAGCTGTCGTCAAATAACTTCCTCATTTGTTGTATTTTCGACATTAGACTCCTTGTATTATGACAATACAATTTGAATCCTTTTTCCTCACTCAGCTCCTTGGCTGTTAAGAAAGGAGAGGTGAAAGATAAAAATAAAGTTTCATCCTCTCCCAGTGGCTGCTGCTGCGTCGTACAAATAAATGGTGTTTAATCAGTTTACTTATTATCTTTTCAGATACAATGACTGCTTGTACATGGGTGTGTCTATAGTCAACTCCTAATGCATGGTTTAAATAAGAAGTGACACAAGGGTACCTATGTTTTCATTGGTGGCGAGTTCAGCCACATGTAGAGTTAGAGCATCCTTGTCATATTGTTTATAACTTCGACCGAGGACGGTCACCTTCTCGTGTGAGTTCCTATCCTTCTTGCATATAGCATATATTGGAATATGGTCAGATATATACTCGTTCACATTTCCTGATCTGCATGGGAACCTCGCCGAAGTATATATGTGGTCTATCATTGTTGCTCCTAGAGGGTGTAGGCGAGTTACTCCAGTTGGCAGGTGCTTGAGACTGTGCGTACGGAGAAAGCGGAGTATTTGTTTGTATTTGGCACTGTTCCTCTTGCGACCATCCACATTTATATCTCCGGCTATCCAAATTTCCTTATCAATCACAGAATCATGCTTCAAGATGGCCGACAAAGTTTTGACAAAGTTGGGTACCTTGCCCCTAGGTGGTTTGTACACTGTAATGATGGCCCTATGGCGCGCAGTAGGCGATGTACACACTATGGTCAACACCTCAATGTCATTATTCACTATGCAACATTCGTCGATCCTTGAAGTGTAGGGTGCGTGTTTTATATTAACATAACAGGACACACCTCCTGCAAGTTCAGCGTCAACGTTTTCTCTGTCTTGCCTGAATATTTCCATACTATCTAGATGGGCTAGGTGGTCAGGTATGGCCGAGGTGAGCCAGCTTTCAGAAATACACATATAGTCCAAGCTGTCGTCAAATAACTTCCTCATTTGTTGTATTTTCGACATTAGACTCCTTGTATTATGACAATACAATTTGAATCCTTTTTCCTCACTCAGCTCCTTGGCTGTTAAGAAAGGAGAGGTGAAAGATAAAAATAAAGTTTCATCCTCTCCCAGTGGCTGCTGCTGCGTCGTACAAATAAATGGTGTTTAATCAGTTTACTTATTATCTTTTCAGATACAATGACTGCTTGTACATGGGTGTGTCTATAGTCAACTCCTAATGCATGGTTTAAATAAGAAGTGACACACATCAATAAACAATAAACATGACAGTTTGTGCAGACAATTAACCTGTGCGCACACTTTGTGGGCATCAGGGGTGGTGCAGATCCAACAGCCAAAAGTGGCTCCTCCGGTTGCATCACAGTGGTTTCTAGATGGAACATATTAGTGACTACTTGTACATAAATTATAACAATATAGTTCCTGCAGTCTACCTAGGTGACTGGGGTGTGGCGCTGGGCCTGTAGAAGAAGGACTAGTAATATGGACTTGTGAATTTATTATAAAGTGTAGGGCTTCCACTCTACAAATATAAATTATAAGAAATGAGAAAATGTATCAAAAGAGATCCTTAGGAGAATATAAGAGTCGTCACATGATGTAGATCAAGTTGTCCTTTTGTTTATTTGCAAAATTGTTAAACAAAATCCGTGCATAATAAAGGGACCAAGCGAGTAGAGGTCAAAGGTTGTGTGACATATATTAATTATGTCAGTCATCAAAGACTGAATGTGAATGCTTGAGGTAGTATCCTAGACTACGTTGTATCAGCGAGTCATTATAGAGAGCTTATACTGTGAATGTTTATAATATATGTAATTATAATAACGAATGTTCCTCCACCGGTTTGTATGATCGCAAAAATTTTATAAAGTAGTAATGAGAGTGAGATCCGGTGAACATGAACATAAACTCCAGAATCACATCAACTATAAATACATGGTCCCGGCAATTGAGGGACCTTTAGTCATATGTACCGGGTAGTCTTTCACGAGTACAGTTACTGAAGTGTCACAGCATTTGTCGTAATACATGTTGCAAACATGTCACGGATGTTTGCAAGATCATGGACTTGGGGATAAAGGCCGTCCCATAGATGTGACTGGTCAATTTTGTAGTTTGGCGAGAGTGGACGATACTTTAGAGTGAACTTGTCAAAGCTTGGCGTAAACAGATCAGGGTGATGCATTAAATTGTCTTGGGCTATGACTTTGTTCACATTATATATAGCATTGGTCAGGTTCAGTCTGTCTGCTATATTTGGAACCTCCGGGTTACCAGTTACCAAATCTACCTGTGGTAGTGTAGATATCACCACAGGTAGGTGCATGTCATAGTCACGGACAATAGATCTGGTGGTGTCCATCCTATCTTGTAGTGCATTTACTGCAAGGAGCTCGTTTTTATATTTTACTCCAACAGCCCTAGTTAGACGGTCTAGGGTTAGGATATTTTCGATCCCGGCAGCAATGTAGATGGCACTCGGTAATTCCTCTTCCAAGTCTTTTATGATTGAAAGGTTTATTTTCTCCAAACACGCATGAGGAGTAGCACACACATATTTGACCGATTTGCAGTCCCTCCCCAGGGAGAGGTGCATAAAGGCTATTCGGTCATCACCATAAACCTTTACACAATCCATGGTGGGTGGCTAGGTCTAATATTAGAACCACCAAAATATACAACTCACACACTTGTAGGGGTAGAGCACTGTTTGTAGCGGTATAAGCGTGATCCAGTAAATATACCAAAAGTGTGTCACAAAGGGTGTCCAGTGTGGGTAGTAATTCGTATACAGCTGCAGTATGTAGTATAGTATACCAATGCCCGTAACAGTTTCCGTTTATATAGGTAGACCGAGCACTGTAGGCGTGTTTGGGCACCGGGTGTGCACAGGTAGGGTACTCCAGAATATATATATATATAGTATATCACATTAGAGATCCAGTGTGGGCGAAGTAGGGCAGTGTGTGGGCCGGTCCGCGGTCTCACGTTATGTATAGAGGCGTGCTATAAATAGATGGTCAGTTGACCTAGTCTGCCGATCAGCTGTTGTGTCACAGGCGAGCTCACATGTTGCCTGGACATTTATACATATAGACAAGCTCGCATAGGAGCTTGAACACAATATACGGAGGGCGGTGTCTAGTCAATAAATTCACCTCTTATTTGCATTAAGATCCGTCCTATCTCATTTCGTCCCGGGTAGAAACCTCTATCATAACACTTGGCTCCTATTGACTCACCCCCACCCCATTGCTGTTCTTCACATGCAAATATTAAGTCATGGGGGAAGGTGTCAACCAGGTCTTTTCTGCATTGTTCATCACGGTATTTTTCTGGTAGGACCATTTTCATTGTAGGTAGTTCCTGTCTGGTCCATGCAGTCGTTGTGTGAATCATGTCTCCAATGTTATGTACACTAATGCCATCAGGGGCATCTTTTATGCGGAGGCGTATTTCTTCAGTGGAACCAACTTCATCTGCTTTAAGATACTGAAATAGATGTTCAGCACTCTTGTGAGTTTGTCCTTCAAAGATGATGTCTTTCATGAACAGTGGACTCAGGGAAGTGAGTGAACCAGTAAAGGTGATTCCTGCTTTGGTTTTCCTTTCATTTAATGGATTTTCTTGAAGTGCCGGCGCTTGACTCCATGCACCTTGTTGGGGTTTGACTGTAGACCAACCCGGGCCTTTGCCATCGTTCAGACGGTAGAGTTTCACTGTTTTGTAGCCGGGGGGAGGGATGTCGTCAGCAGATATAGTATCAAGTTTGTCCATGGTGAATGTTTGGTCATCTATATGGAGCACATTCTTTTTGACATAGGCTTCTTTGCCTTTGGCTCTACAGAAATTTACTATGAACCTCAGTTTTTGGTTCCTTTTGCGGGTGTCAGAATCCTCGTCTGGGTTGATGTATACCTTTTCACAGCCAGGTATAGTGTTTAAGCCCCATTTTGCTTGAAGTGCGGCTCTTCTCATACGAATAGTCATGAAGCATATAAGAAGTGTCCTGGGTCCAGATTGGGTAGGACGTCTCTCTAGGCGAATTGCAAAGGATAGGTCTCCTTCAGTACAGGTAATGTTCATCTTCTTCATTAGGTTACAGCCGTCCACATATTCACTAGTACCTTCGGTTTCTGGATACCCATCAACAAGTATGTTTAGGTACCTAGGAGATTTATCCTGTAGGGTATCTCCAGTAGGCCGATTTTGTCCAGGGGTCATGTCAGCTGGGGGTTGTGACATGGCAGCCTGGGAGTCTCTTTTAGCAGTGTTGGCATTTTCTTGAACTGTAGCTCTGAGCGTGTTCAAATTAGAGTCCTGACGAATATGTCTAGAGTCAAGTTCATTGTAGTTGTTAGAGACCTTGGTTTCCAAGTCATAAACCCTGTTTACAACTTCATTACTGTTTACTTTATTTTCAACAGATTGCAAGCGATTTGCTATATCAGGATGAGTTTTAGCAAAATCACGTTCTTCCTCACTTTTATTTCTCAGTCGTAAAAGTTCATCACCTTGAGATTCAAGTTTGGCATGCAGCGCTTTACAGTCACTTTCCATTTTTTGGCGTAATTCCTTGTAGTTTTTCTCAAGTCGAGTTTCAATTGATTTGACATTGGAGTCGGCGTCAATTTTATTATTGGTGACAGTAGTGGTTAGGTCATTTACCTTGGTGTTGAGTTGCTCATTTGACAGATTTACAGACTGTTTAAGTTGAGTAACTTCATTTAACATGTCTTGCTTAGCATCTTTAACACAGTCCGTCAGTGTTTTACTCGCACTGTTAGTGTTCACCTTGGTTTCCTCGAGGATTTCACTTTTCATATCGTCCATTTTGTTGCCAAAAAAGGATTTCATATCATCCATGAAAATGGACATATCAAAGTTATTGTTAGCAGTTACCTTGGACTTATTGACCCTTTTTTTAGGTCTCGGTGATGGTGCAGACATTTCAAGGTTTAGCCTTTTGGCAAGCTGACTATTACCTTTTGGCGTTGCTTCATCACTACTTGTACGCAGTCGTTTTACACTACCTTGCTTTTTAGTGGTAACTTTTTTGTTGTTGTTTGGCGGTCTGCCTCTCCTTTTCTTTGCCTTAGTGGTGGATGTCGGTATAGGTGTGTCCTGGTGTTGGATCCCAGCAGAGGCCGGGGTGTTCAACGTTAATCCATTGTTATTCGTCAGAGGTGAAAAGCTACTGCCAGGCGCCTCAGTGGGATTGACATGGTCAGGGCGCTTACCTTGACCTAGTTGTGACAGCGGTATGCTGTCACTAAGTTCCTCTTCTCCTGAATCAACATCCACAAAGTCGTCGTCATTATCACTTTCATGTGATTGTGATAGTCCTGATTGACTCGGGGTTAACGTCTTATCCTTATCAGTGGTCAGTAACTGGGTTGGCGGCTCGTCGGTGTTTTCAGGAATCATAGGAATGTCAACAATCGGTGGTGTACATTCCGCGGCCATTGTTGTGGTCGGCGTCCCTTTGGGCGTTTGGTGCCTGGATAAGATTGCTCGTACTCCTTCCCACATAAAGGGATCGTGCAGTCAGACGTCACTGGGTGAGTCTTTATGTTCTTATACTTTATATAAACTCACTTTAAATACATTAATCACTCCTTACTTAGGTTTTTTGTCGTATTTAGTGGGAGCCCACGATCGGGTAGTTCTCTACAGGCTCATGACGTCACGTAGGTTTTTCCATCATGTATATGCTACCGATAAAAACCCCAAGCTGCGAGAAACTATTCCTTTCTCTTGCATTATTTTCATTGCATCTACTGTATTCGACAGCGCACATCCCTTAATAAGCGGGTTAATTTTAGAATGTATAACCCCCAAATATGTCAAACGTTTAGCTCAAATGCTCTAATAAATATTAGGAATGTGTCTACAATTGTGTTTTGTGTGCTTGTTATGCGTCACTACAACAGTAACAAAAATCAAGGAAATTGATGTGGGGGTGTGCACGTAATCGAATGAAATTTTGCTTCTATTTTCATGTTGAATATAACTTTTCAAGTGCCGAGCTACTCCATTTGTGATTAAACTTGTCTCATGTTTGCAGATCATGTTTGGGTTCGTGCTGAGTAAGTACGAGGAGTTGACGTACAACGACACCTACACCTACCCTCCTGAGGCTATCGGTGTGGCCTGGTTCGTCGCCTGCATCTCGTTAGCCATGATACCCCTCGTAGCTATCATCAAAATGGTACTTGCCATGCGGAAAGGCATGAGTTTCTTCGGGGTAAGTAGATTTTTGATAATTGTATTCATAGAATATCCTATAATAAAATCTTGTATTCTCCTGATTCAATATATTGGCAATGCACATGGATAATGTAGCTAACTTCTAAAATAACAAAAGAAATAATAGCACTTTTGGAAAATACAAGGGCTTGTATTGTCGCCTTTGGACTAGCATTTTTAGTGTTATATGAATGTAGCTCTGAATAGCTACATTCATATGATCACAAGGGTCATGTGTATTGTGC
This sequence comes from Harmothoe impar, assembly GCA_947462335.1. Lineage (NCBI taxonomy): Eukaryota > Metazoa > Annelida > Polychaeta > Phyllodocida > Polynoidae > Harmothoe > Harmothoe impar. The sequence continues at coordinate 70,947,781 of OX381710.1, read as the reverse complement.
ATTAAACCCGCCATTAATGTTTTATATAAGGCCAAGTATACTTTGACAGGCACTGGCCCACTTTGCTAATTGTGGCTTTGAAACAACCTCCCAATGTTAAGGGTGGGGCGGCGCTGCTGTGTCAACTGTGAAGTTATGCCAATGTCCCTTGTCAGATTTAAAAAGCAGGTTGTGTCCCTTGTCGCCTTGCTGCTGTACATTTGTCCATCTTACCCATCTTGGGCCCTAAGGGAGTGTTCATTTATTAGTTACAGGGGGGGTGGTAAAGAGTTCAGACCCCTCTTCAGGGGGGTGGGCGTAAAAAATTTACCCCCTTTTTAGCAAACAAAGCCCGCACGTTACTATAGTTCACAGGGGGTGGGCGAAAATTTGTCGCCGCCTTCCGCAAGGGGGGGCGCGAAACGTTCCACGTGCTCTCGAGGGGGGCGGGCGTAAAAAGTTTTCACCCCTCCGCGCGAAATCTCACCACCCCCCTGTAATTAATAAATGAACACTCCCTAATTTTGATCCACTACCTCTGTTCTTCGTACAGGCGCTGTGTTTCCTGATGACCCCGGTGATCCCCCCGAAGGGTCTGACTGAGGAGGAACTCCAGGCCGCCGGGGCCGAGGGCTACACCATGGAGGTCCACGACAACAAGGGGGCACAACTCACCGACGACGGGTACCCCGAGAAACCCTCTCAGCCCCCCGGGTACAGCGAGGTGGTCATGAGGCATAATGATACTGAGAGGAGGGACTACATGGGGCTGGGTGGGGGGGTCAGGATGTCTACTAAGTGTTAAGGAGGCTTGATCTCTTGGTTTTTAGTACTGAGATTTTCATCAGCTTTCTGCCATAATTAATCTCATAATCCCAGGGAATATATTGAGGGAAAATTAATTTTCACTCTAAATGGTTCATGTCGTTGACTTCACTAATGGCATAGGATGTCTACTAAGTGTTAAGGTTGCCTGATCTCTTGGTTAAAGGTCTAAAAGTAGCAACATTTCCATCTGTTTTTTGCCATAGAACCATAATAGCAAGCACTCTTCAAAGTAAATAGGGGGGAGGCCTATGTAGCAAGGATAAGGGGATATCTGTGATTTATTTCCCATTTTAGTTATGGGCAATGAAGTTAACACAAGTTTACTTAAGATTTTGGAGTTTGAGGAGGTTTTGGTCGCATGGGCTGCCATTGGGGACTTCTCAAGAAATATATTCTGGTTTTCGCTTGTGTGTTAACAGTTTGCGTTTTATGTTTAATACATGGCTGCATGAAAATGTGGCAGAGAGGATTTATGCATTTAACAATTCAGTATTTGCACCATATTACTATAACCTTTATGAATACTATATTTACATAATGTTGAGGATGTGTCCTTCCCCTTGCCAGTGTTATAGTGCTTGAGCTGCCTATCTCATGGAAAGATTCATATTTTTTGAAATAAAATGCCTTCATCATGCTTGGTATCACACATATATTTCTAGGCATCACTATAGTAAGGGAAATACCCTTATGTTGAGTAATCCATGTAAAATCAAAACATAAGTAGCCTTACTAGATTGTAGTTCATGTATGATGTAAGATATGTAAATAAGTCTAGAGGGCATGATATTGAAATACAGTACTCAAAATGGTAGATTAAGAAGTGGTGTTTTTTTAAGAACGGGGGGGGGGCGCAGTTGACGGATTTCGATATGGGACCAGAAAAGGTTTGGACCTCGGGAGAGCAGGGACCAAACACTGTTGCAATCGTTACTCATGTGATAGAGCCATCTTTATTGAATAGTATTGTGGATATTATAGCATTGAATACTATGTTATTTCAGCTCAAAGTTTGAACTCATGTCAATCAAAACTTCTACAAAATACTGCTCACCAGGGGAGTAAACATCAATTTTGCCTATTATGGGCTTCTTTGTGCTATCCAATAAATTCTTTGTATCGTAGAGGATTTCGTTTGTTTAACAATTATGTTATATATGGACATTGTGCAATGGATAAATAAATGCACATAAAATAACAACAACAACAAAGCGTTTGCTGTATTCTGTGTTAATAGTGTATGACGCAACTCCAATTGAGAATAGTGGATCAAATTGAATGACGAAAAAAGGACGAAACACACCACCTCTATACCGATATTAAAACCCATCCATGCATACCTAGCCAGCTATATTGATTACAAATAAACAGGTTGATAATTTCAACCAAAGAAAGTTTAGCTATTATAAAATTGAATATTGCCTGGACAGCTATAGGCTAAAAAGGGAGTGAAATCCTGCTGATATTCTTTTCCCCTCCTACACTGGAGGTGCAATTCGTAGCACCCTCGACAAAACAGGCATAACATGGTATCAAATGAAAGGGGAATCCCATGGCTATCGGATAAGAGTATGTATCACCCTATAACCCTACAGACACATAGAGTAAAATTAATGCTAACATTGGACCCCAGTCTATCCATGGTATTGATAGTAGGATTCCCCTGTACCCAGACGCTTTTCTACCGACACAGTCCTCACTTATCAGCCACGCTGCTGCTGCCATCTAGCGGCAAACCACTGCACCATTCATCCTCCAGGGTCCTCCCCCAGCACCTCCTGGTGGATCCCCCCGGTACTACACCCCCGGCCATGGCGGCCACTGTCACCTAGCAACCAGGGACGCCACCATACGCACCTGGAGGACGGTACCACACACCTGGTAGAGCTACCTGTGATTAACTCACTAACAGGAGAGTATACAGCACAGGTGACCCGCTACTTAACAGGTAAGGGGTATACTGCCAACCCCCAGGGGCTCATACAGGTGTGCTACACCCCTGTATAGGTGTGGTACGTCGGGTTGTTTGTGGCTGTGTTTATGGCCGGGTTTTATACCATGGAGTGGTTGGTGCTCTGGGGTGTGACTAGAGTGTATGTATCAGTGTATAGGTATAGTGTGTGGCCTCCTTAAGCTGGGAGAGTGTATCTATGTGTGTACATGCATAGCTGTACTGGAGTGGGTGCTACACTACTCAGCTATACCACAACCATGTTTATCTATATTTGCCTCTACATGGGTAAAAAATCGACATGGGTGACACAACGACACGGCCCTTTTAGGCCATTTTAAAAATCGACGGACACTGGAGAATTAAGGATAAAAATCGACCCACAGGGATTTTCCTCTAAGTTCTTACATATCTAAAATTCGACACGATGACATAGGCCCTTTTGCTAAAAATCAACACGGTGACACGGTCAAAATGATGGGGACCCATGTAGAGGCACCTATATCGGTTCGGTGTGACAGTGTATAGGTTAGAGTGTGACCGCGAGTATTTGACAGAGATATAGTACAATAGAGACAATAATAGGCACCAATGTAGATTATATTCCATTATGTATATTGACTACTTAAGATAAAGGCAGTGTTAAACAAAACGTATGCCCATATGGATGTCCATTCCTTCATGAACATAGTTTCATGTAATGATACATTTTGTCCTTCTCTTGGATTCGGCCATGTGTGTCTGTGGACTCCCTGAATCCGACAGCTTCCCTACCAATCAATAACCTATAATCGATCCTCTAGTATCGATCCACAGAGCATACACTTTGACAAACAACCATGCACTATGTACTTGTATAGGTACATGTAGTCTATGGGAGTGTACTAAGTTTTTATTAATGCCAGGTAGTATGTTTCGATATTGGCTCTTAAAGGAAGAAATGACTACTCCCTGGTTCTAATTTATTCTTTTATTCATATTTTTGAAACATATGTTTCCAACTGATGTTCCGGGAGTGAATTCCACTTCTTACTGTCAAAATCTACTCGGTGATGATAGCAGTCGGACATTTTTAATCACCTACCCGACCCTTTATTTTAAATTCCAATCAATTCAGCATTCCAAAAGCCTTCGTGAAATGGAATATGAACGATATGACAGAACAATTCTGTTATGGCCATTGTCTACAGAGCATAAATCGGCCGTATATGGATAACATTTCCATACATTTCCTTGCGTATAAAATGGCCGTATACAGCCGATTCATGCTCTGTGGACAGTGGCCCTCAGTACACGAAAAACTGTATTGTCAAAATATAAAAGGTTAATTTTGTTCTTCTCAGGTCAAGATTTTTAAGAAATCTTATCGGATATTCATTTCACATTCATCTGATTTCATCAGTCAATGTCTTGAAAATAATTATAGCAAGTCCGAATAGAAATGGAAGGATACGCTGTTGATGGTTTATGCATCCAGTGTGGTGCATTAGCGTTATACATGTATATAGAAACACATATGTGGGGACTTGGACAAGCATGATAAGCATTACCATTATTTCCACTAATACAACTGATAATACATTTCCTTTTCGTGCACTAGTTTGTATGATGTAAAAAACAATGGAACCTAGACTTCCCTGATAATAGGCATGTAAAGAAAGGCAATGTAATACATCATATTCAATGTTCCTATATTGATGCATGATATAGAAAGTGAATAGGGTTGGAATGTCTATGTTATGCGACTTTGTCCCAAAAGGCTTTAGCCTCTGCTTACACTGTAAATAGTTATTGTAGGCACACAGTAGAAGTTACTGTAGAATGGATTTACAATAAAATCGACTGCGGATTTACAGTATATTCTACTGTTTACCTACAATAAACTCAACACCTACAGTATAATCTACTGTACACCTACAAAAATAGCAACCAACTTTTTACAGTGTATGACCGACTATGTCCTTGACTTGACTCAACCTTATGATATTGATGTCTCATGTATTTCAGCCAGGATGTCGATGGCCCAGCCTAACACGGGTACCTCTGAGTACATGGAGGAGTACTGCGGCAAGGGGAACCGCATGAACAAAGCCGCCGACTACCTCCACCAGGGAGTCGTAGGGCCCGTCAAAGTGAGTGAATAAATTCTCACGTTTATGCCTAACTCGCGTATTAGCTGCACCCATAACTTTTGTAGATAACTTTAAAAGCTCAGAGAGGGCCTGAAAATTGTTGATTTAGTAATGTTGCACTGCAGTACACTCATTAAAATATGCATAGAAATCGCATCTTGACTTTCAACCGATTCTATAAGCTGCACTAGCGATCTGACTTTTGTACTAGCTAAAGCAGGTACAAAAATGAATTTTCAGATAATTAGGACTCAAAGATTAAACATGTCGAAAATGAACAATAATCTTTATCATGGCCACATTTTTTGTGCAAACTACTTCATGTATTTGTATTTTCCAAAATTCAGCTAAAAATTCACCCAATTATCAGTTTTACACTCCATTTACAACTTTTGGAGTACACGATACAAGTATACCTATAAAAGATATATACTGTATTAGACTCTACACTGTAAGAAGTAAGTACTGTACACCTACAGCAAAAGTTGCTGGCAACTTTTGTTCCAGTAGATCTTGCTGTAGATCTACAGCAACTGACTTGCTGTATATTTACAGCAACTTCTACTGTAAATTTACAGCAACTTCTACTATACATCTACAGCAAAAGTTGCTGGCAACTTTTGTTCCAGTAGATCTTGCTGTACATGTACAGCAACTGGGTGCTGTGAAATTACAGCAACCTCTACTGTAGGTTTCATTTTGTTGGTGTCATCAATTTATATCAATTAATATGCATGCATGGAGAGTACTTTCCTGCATGATAGTTCAATTTCAGCTAGGATAATACACACTACACAATGTAATGGTTTAATCCTGCTTTAATGTAGCTGGACTGTATGTGATACCAGCTTTTTCCCAGTCCATGCACTTAAGCATTTAACTTTTCCCACCAATGTGGTGTCTATTCTATACTTTTGCTGTTTTTTTGTATTATCGAACACAATTATGCAAATATCAATACACTTTATGATTAACTGCATTCAGTCTCTCTCATCCATTCTTATTTTACAATGTCTTGAGAGTTTGTGAGGCTTTATTTGCCTAGGGAAAGGGTTGGGTGGAATAATTACTACAAAAGTAGTATACTGCTGCCACCTAGCAGCAGAAATCTACAGCACAATGTACTGTTAATGTACAGCAACATTGCTGGAGACCCAATTTACAGTACATAATGCTGTAATTATACAGCAAATGGTGCTGTAATACCAACTACAGCAAAAAGTGCTGTAAATGTACAGCACATTGCGCTGTTTAAATACAGTAACTTCTTACAGTGTACCATGGCAAATGGGAACCTCATATTACCAATAGAAGACATCCTCCAAACATGTTATTGCAATAATCTTAGGGGCACATCAAAGTAGCAAATTCGCATGTACAAGCATACTCACGCATTAAGTGGCCAGGGCACTTTAAGTGGAAAAGTTAGCTTAAAATATTCATTCTAATAAGCGCCCCCATGGCTGTCATATACACTCATTGTACTGACCTCATGGGCCTCTATAAGGCTTCTACACACCCCTGGTACTTCACACTTGGGTTGACCTTAACACCTGTACAAATGTGAAGTGCTCCATGATACACACGTGTGAAAATCAGTAACGAAATACATCTTAATAATACTGGGGAAAATTTGAAAAGGGGGGGGCGGTTATGAGGGGGAGGGCGCTTATTACGTCGAATACGGTATATGAAAAATCGGATCATGTCCCTTTCAGAATGAGGACGTGCAGCCTGTAGGTGGGCGCCTCCAGGCTGCAGCCCGGGCACAAGCCGAGGCCATCGCCAAGAACCAGGGACACCCGGTGTATGACGCCGACTTCGTAGCGACTGTCTACAGCGGAGCCGATATGGGACATCATCGTGCAGCCCCGGGATGGGCGAACCCCAACTGGACCCCGGCGCACCGGGCAGCTGATTCTACACTGTACGAGCCCGCCGACCGGGACCCAGCAAACAGGAACCAGTTTGTTGTGTACAAGTCTACGCTGATCGACCCGCTCCTCACCCCTGCCACCCCACTACCTGTGCCCGATGTACACAAGCTGCGATACATGAACAACAACTACATGACCAGTGATGACTGGTATTAAACTAGTGCTGGACTGTTTACCCTTTAAACCTTTAAGGATGGCATGTTGCTAAAACATAATATTTTTTGTCATGGTTTACTAATGAAGCTGAGGCGGGTAACTCGTTGGAGCTGAATTGGTGCATCATGCTGACCATTCGGGACTGTATGAAAACCCATAGGCTCCTCATAATGCTTGAGAGCACCACCGGCGAGTTAATTTCATTAAATCACTATGCAGATATCAAAGGACTAACTATGAGAGCTGGTGTCTCCTTGCACATGCATATCTACTAATCTAATTGCACATGAATTAAGTTCTTTGGTGGTATTGGTGTGCATTTATTAAAGCATGAACTGATAAAATAATGTCTTACACAAGTTCCATATTATTTTGCTCGCTCTATATGTCAATACATACAATCTCTGCATGTTAGGGAGTGCAAAGGGTTAGGGGTTATAAACAAAGAAAAGTAGTTTTAGTTTTTAAGGTGGTTCAAAGCCAGGCTGTGATAGTGAGTTCATGTCATCAAGAGTTGATACTCCAACGTGGGAAAGTATTACAATTGAACGACTTCTTGTTCTCCAAGCTAAAAGATAAGTATTTAAATGAATTGATCAGTATTGTTTGGAAATCCTCTACCCAGACCGATGGGTTAGAACAACCATTGAATACATAATTCATGATAGATGAATTAGAAAAGGACAGATTGTGTGCTTCTCTTTAATTTATGTTATAACTTGAAATAATGAATGCATTTTGATAAAGGTCACATTGAACATTAAAACAGTAATTGACTCATTTTGTCATGATAGTTGATCAAGTCTTGAAAATATTGTGTGAACGTATTTGAAATTAACTGTTGGCTGATAGATGTAAATCCGACCAGCTGAAATTGGAAAACAAAGATGAGTCTGAAGCAACAAGCTATAATGCATTTCGAACTTTATTACAATCTCATATTACACATTTTCATATACAGTTTTTGTAAGATGATCTATAAATATGACTCTCGAGTACCGCTCTAGATATCAACGGAGCGCCATATATGTGTATCATATTCGACTCGTTAAACAATATTCAATATGGACGACTCTAATCTCAGCTGTCTATTTCTTTTCATGAAAATAGATGTTTCAACTTGGTTTACACCATACATGTACTTTACACTTAGTCCTTACATCTATACAGAGGACTGCACAATTAATATAACTGCTTGACACTAGATGGCCGCACTGGATTCCCAACTATTCTGAAGAATGCCTATGGGGTTTACAAATCATGTGAAAAGCGAATGAGGATTCCATCGATGCCCATCAACTTTCTTTTTTCGCAACTATATTTCTTTCTGGATACACATATTACTTCCAGGGTGAATACTTAATAATATATGACAAATTATATATCCACTTTGGAAGGTGAACTCAATGCTATTGAAATAGCTTTTATAGTCATTTTGTAGTCATTTCTAGCATTTCAGCTTGAAATAGATATACGACATGGAATGTCCCACAGCCTTTTCAATGGTGACATGCTCTGTGATAATATAATCTCCTGTAAAATAAATCATTACCATTATTCATTGCCTGATACTCATAACCTACTGCCATTCGAACATTAGTACAATGCAAAGTTTACTTACGCTAAAATGAATAGTCTCCTTAAAATAACTCAACAACAGATTCACAGAACACCTTATAGATTTATACAGCTTAGATGGGTGCATTGTGATAACAAATTGTCAAATCAAAAGTCAGAAACCAAACTATAGGGAACATGGTACTACAATTTTGCACTGTATTATTGAGTCAAATATAGGTTTGTCAGTATAGTATAGAACTGCTCTCTTTTAGTTGGGTCAGCAGTCTCAATATACATTATAAATTTTCATAAACTTAGCCCTTTAAGATCAGCAAGGTTTTTCTTACACAACAGCTACCATGTGTGAGTATTCCTGTATTCCACACCCCTCCACCATGGAATGCAATACAATGCACTATAAAAGGGAATCAATGTTTGCTGGTCTCTCTACTTTTTCACATTATGCTCTTTTTCACATCCCTAAATCAGACCAGGTAGTGAGAGTTGATTCACCCTAAAGGGGTCTGCGCAATGTACCAATGCATTTCGATCGAATTTCTTGCCAATGCGACATGGTGCATCATGAAGTCGCATTGACGCTACAAGTCATTGCTGTATATTTACTAGAAGTGGCACAGAGAAGTAGAGTGAATATGGAAGAGGAGTTCAAAAAGAGGCAAGCCATTGCAGTATTTCCAGTTCAGTTCAAGTTTAGAGATGTCATATAGGCACCCAAGGCACTATGGGATATAAAGTACCAAGCAGTTCTGTACATATCCTGCAGGGAAGCAGAGAGAGGGAAGAGGGGGACTCTTTAGTAGAATTAACTCATGTTAGGAAAATTAGGGACATAGGGCAGGCTGGCACTTACCGACACTGTTAACAGTAAGTGTTGTAGCTGCACAGTATGAAAGGAAGTATATTTTGTTTCCAGTATTTTATACCGTAGGTTACACCAAATTGTGGTGTAGCTGTTGGTAAATCCAAAGAGCCGGGGTTCAAATCACAGTTAGGCTACCAGTGCAATTATTATTTTTCTCTTTTTCCTTTTGTATTTCTAACTTACTTGGAATAGAAATCTACTTTTATTAACATAGCAATACCACTCTGTCAATTTTGAGTAGGTTTATAAGTCTAATTCAACTGTATTTCAATAGTAATCCCTATTGTGCCCAGTGGAGACTCGAACCCACACCTTCTATGTGTGGGGTTTACAGTAGATGAGTGTAGCTGAACAGTATGTTATACGGGAAACCAAGAAAATATACTTTATACTGTGAATCTACAGTAGATCGTACTCTGCAGCTACACTAGCTTCGGACAGTGTAGAAATTAAGTCACGGGAAAATGGATATATAAATGCATACTGCTATATCATACATCAACTGATATAGTTATGTTTAAGCCCGGTCAGCATGAGACAAACCCTTTTACAGAGCTCTAGTCATGAACTAAAGTCTTCACACCTGGTTGTTCATAAGAAGCCTTTTTTTTTATTCCTCCGAACAACTTTTTTAGCCAGTCATAGACGGCACCTGGTCATAGACAGCACCTGGTCATAGACAGCACCCGGTCATAAACAAAAACATTGGCCCAAGTTCGTGAGACACAGCCAGAAGACCCAGATGAGTAGGTGTTAGTAGTAGGGGCGGGGGTTTTACATCAAGGTATGACGTTTTTACATGGTAAAATGTCCACCTCATCAATGATAAAACCGATTACTGAAAACATTTTCACAACTTTCATATCTAAACATTGGCACATCAATCATGAAGATATTCAGGTGCGGTTAACTAAATCGTAACAGGAGTGAGAGTACATAATGCCCATGCGATGTCCCTCTCCTTCCTAGCATAAATACAAAATGATATGAGGAAGGTTCACTGAATCCATTGTGAGTCGATAATGCCTGTAGTGATTATATACTTCTCCATACACATAACGGTAAGTAACAATAAGGGGACCATCTTTGCTACAGAATACTTATAGGGGAATACTGTGGCATTAGTATATGTGGCATTATCATAGATGAGAACAGTGCAAAATATATCATTATCTGTCCTGAGACTATTTTACCTTTAGGGAGTGGTCATTTTTTAACAACAGAGTTGGGTCAATGGATTTACATGCTAGTATTGCAATTTGTTTCCGTCCCCTCTCCACCCCGACTGGGTTCAAATTTACCTTCAAAAGGGATACAATATGTTTTGATTATCCTTCAAGAGGTATCCACATATTTGTTGCCCCCCTATCAAGGAGTCCAAACCAGTTTTAGCTCCCTCACAAATCAACCAACCCCTCCCCATTTTGTTAAAACATGGCCACTCCTTCAGCATAGGCTGCATACACTAACAATCTAATCTCGGTCACTCGGTATACATCTTCACAAATATACCTATATCATCACCGTGTGCGCTATTTCAAACTAAACTTAATTTCTATGTGCTACATTTCTAATTTGCAGTCATTTTGAAAACAAACTAATTTACCTCGGGCATGTTGATCAAGTATGGTCGCTAAAGGTGTAACGCAACTTTGAAGGGATACATCAAGAGCCCTGTTAAGTACCATTTAATGTACCATGATGTTCGGATTTGGCACTGCTAGATGACTGATACTATGTTTTAATGCACACAAAACTGATCATAATCATGTGGCATCAAGTCCACCTCTGTACCTGGTAACATAGGAGAAGTAAGTTGGTGAATTTAATCCTGATGCAAAACAAACCAGTTCATAACATCATACCACACACCAATCCAAAATAAGATACCCCTTCTGATAACATGGATAGATAGTTCTGATATCTTTGTATTGATAGAGACATACGATTTCTGTTAAATCAATTCAAGCTGTCATCATTCGCTTTTTCTGTATTGTTATCGACTCCAATCACTTGTTTTCTCTGTTAAGTATGGTGAGATATCAGTGGGCAGGATTCTCACAAAAAACCATGTTGTCATCTCATCACTTCATCTTTGACAATTTAGCCATGTGCTGCAGTTACTATACAATGATACCCACTGAATCTGGTAAGATCATATTTGTGCCATTTCACCTTGTTTATCTGGTTCACACAGCGCTCACTTTACAAACTGAAGGCTACCCAAATACCTTAGATGCAAAGAAAAACACAATAAGAATTTCTCTTAAATCATGTCTTCTAATTTCTTTCTCTCACAATTCCCTGGCGAAATGTAATTAGCTAAAACTCCAATATTACATATCAAATTACAATATAGCTGGGTCCATGAAAAGCATTATTGATATATTCACTTGCCTCGATATTTAAAAACAACTTTGACACAAAGAAGATCATTACCACCCAATGTAATGCACCCTGAAACAGCCCAAATCTATGAATGGTCATCACCACAACAACACTTCCCTCAATATAATAGTACAATGTTTACAACTCATATCATCCTCCACCAATAAAACCAGGCATTTTCTTAGGACTTATCAAAGGCCGTGGAACAGCGATGACATGTGACCAGAATACAGGTGAGTATAAATATAAGCCCCATGAGGCCATAACACCCTACAATCTGACCAAAGGCAAACAGGTAGACGGTCTGGTCGCACCAGTTAGACGGCTCGTGCAGCAGTTGGTGGAAGTTGGGTTTCCAGATGGTGAGCACCCAGTAGTTACCCAGGATGAACCAGATGAACAGGAAGAGGCTGAGGATGGCTTCGCTGAACCGCGACGACTTGGACATGATCATGTCGCCGTTACCGTCATCCCCGTCGTAGATGTCGTCGAGACGCTCATAGCGCCGCGACCTCACCTGGTGGGAAGAGATGGTATCAATTGTAAGTGAGTATATTCAAGGTTTATACTAAAGCTGACAGAGGCTCATATCAATGCCTTTTGACCTTTGTGTTATAAAGGGGTGTGCACCTGTTGATATTACAAACCATATTAAGCCGAACTGGTGGGGAGAGATGGGCAAAAGGCAACGAGTTTTGATATATACAGCTGGTTAGTATTGCATGACCTGTGAGTTGTCTTATGAGGCCAGAAGCGGAGTTAATGTTGGCCATGCAATGACCAAGAGTTTAACCTTCACTTTTCCGATTCAAATTGGCCAAATTATGGGCACTAGTTATTCAAGGTCTTACTAAAATATAACTTTCCTTCTTTAAACCAATGACTGTCTCGCATTCCATTAAGAAAATAAATGGTATTATCTCTTTTCCACGGTGAGAAGATAGTTACTATGCTTAAGTACTATAAATGACGTCTCCCAAAACAGCAGGAAACTTGGTTTGGACACTTTACGACGCAGCTCTGTCTATATAAAGTTCATAAAACGCCAAAGCATTATGTGGCCTTAAGGTCTTAATGAATTGATAATGAGCAGAATCTAAATTAACTACCACTGAACCATTTATCTTAATGCTGACATACAGATCAGTCTAATTGTTATAGTATTAGTATAAAGTTCCTCTGTACGGTGCATGCAGCCATTATCTACTTAATTAGGTCAGCTATGCCGCTCATAGAGCTACTACTTCCGCTCATTACAGGGTGACCGGATATCCTGCTAGAGAGCCCTAACGAAGGGATAATTAGTATCTAGGAGGGATGTAAGGCCACTTTCATTTCTCACTGAAAAAAATCATTGTGCTCCAAAAATCTCTTCTCTTTTACCCTCAAAGAGCCATATTTAATGAGGATACCTGGGTATCCTTTAATCAAGACACACCTACTGGTAGACTGATAGGCAACTCTGGGTGTTTTAATAGCTCATTTAGGACAGCACAATACCTCAAAGCTTCATTTTAATTTGACGTCATGATACACTAATAAAGCACCGGTGAATATATCTGCTTTCGCTGCATCATACCGACTCTTTGGGAGTGTATCGCCTTAACAAACAACAGGGTTTAACTCCTGCTAAGGCCGCATGCCACTTCTTTCCTTTCTTTTCGTGTATTTCACTTCATAAGCTCTTCTTGGGGCATTTTTTTTTATTAGTTATAGAATAACAATATTATGATATACAAGACGGAAATAGTGCACTATTTGGGCATGTGTACTTTTCAGAATAATAACCTTATTTAATACTGTAAAGCTTTGTAAAAAAAATGCTACTAAAACAGTGGTCTCTAACTATGAGGGCTCCGGACGAGAACAATCAAGGGAAGAACTTGACAGAGCTAGCACTGACCTGTTTCCATAGCATGGACATGACCTTGAGAAGTCCAAAGCAGCCTCCCACCAGGAGGTATATGGGTATCTTGGGCTCCTTCGGGCACTCCTCCAAGTACTTAACACCTGTATGGGGGACAAATAAAGCATCATGGTTAGGGAGTGGTCATTTTTTAACAACAGGGGGGGGGGGGTCAGTGGAGTTTCGCGCGAGCGGGTCGAAATTTTTTTGTTCCCCCCTGTTGTTAAAAAATGACCACTCCCTTAAGTCAACAACTTGTAGGAAACTGAGAGAACTTTTAGTAAACAACAAGTTTATCGCTCTGCTTGGCATAGTTGTGCCTTTCCTCCTCTTTGTTTTAATATGTATTGTCTTGATATGATTATACACTACATTAATCCGATTGTCCATCCAATGGATGATAAACGAAATATCTCCCCTAATGATGCTGTGATGTACAAGGCAGTGTCAGTTAGTAACTGACCATCGCTGTATTGGTACACCTCGGCAATCTGCCTGCAGCCCATCATTCGAATAGGGTCGACATGCAGCCCTGGTAAGTTACTCCCCAGGGCCGCATTATGCTTTTTTGCAGTGAAATAGCATTGCACATTGAAGCAAACGGCATTAGACCAATGCCACTTTTGTGTACATACATGTACCGTACCGCCGTGTTTAAGCGCCCCGGCGCTTATAACCTTGGAGGGGTGTTTACCCCCGGCTCTTATACAAGACAGGCGCTAATTCAAGATCTAGATTTAGTGCTTAAGAATAATTTCAAGACCCTCATACCGCCGGCGCTTATACAAGACCAGCGCTTATACACAACCAAGCGCTTAAGCATGACGGTACAGTATGTATTATAAGCACTCACCCATTGTGACCATGGTTACAGGAAGAGCCATGAAAACTCCTAACAGGACAGTCACTACCACTGAAACGGGGAAAAGAAAATGATTGGATTAATTTGACAAAACTTAGACAATCAATTAACCAATGTCTTAACTGGTTCTTTGACCAAAACAATTAGTACCCAATTTGACTGTCGCAAACCTATATGAACATCCTCTCAGGTCGTTTCCTGGTGCCGGTTGTCATTTTGATGCACAAATGCAGCCCTAGTGACTCACTTGCAGATGCTGCATTCAGGCATAATGTTAATTCGTCAAGAGTATATAAACCCAGAGGTTCGTTATGGTGCAAAAGTGTAGTCCTGGCGAGTAACTCACCAGTGCTAAATTTATACACTCCCACTCACGGAAACAGCCTTAGTGAATCATTATTGGTTCAGCACCAGCCAAGTATTGGTATCCAGTGGACTGTAACTATTTCCAGTGAAATACCATTTCACTATATACACAGGTACATACATTGTTTCGAGGAGTTATAGTTTTAATGAGATGAGATGAGATGATGAATGAAATCAGTCAATGCAAAAGGTTAACAGTTTTTTTTAATCAATAATATGCTACATAAACAGGTTTTATAGTCCTCCTTCATGGAAATCTGCAAACAAGCAATATTGTCAATCTGCCTAAAGAAGTCCCAAAATATATGGTTCAGTAAAGGGCACAATTTAAACTTCTATTCCTGAAGGTGGCAGGAACATTGTGTTGGCTATACCTCAACCTCAGACAGCTTGATAGATGGTTTTATAGTTTGAGGCTGCGGCACGAGCGGCAATCCACCACGTGAGACAGCCGCTAGACGGAGTGATTCCTGCAGCAAGCAGAGTAATTACTGCCTGTAGGAGTGGCTGTGTCTCACCAAATCGATACAAATTGAAAGTGTTTGAACAGCGCACCTCTATGACTGGCGTACTTCTGTGGCATTTGCATCTCTATGACTAATCAGGTCAGATCAGTGGAGTTAAGAAGAAAATTGTTAAGTGGATTAAGATTATTACTTTCTAGGACATGGTTATATAAAGTTACTACATCTCTATGTAGATATCCATTTCAGCTCTGAGAGATGTGTCTGTTATAGAGTTGCGCCAGTTATAGCAGTGCTCTATGATATAGACTGGAGTGGCTAGAGCTCTAGGCACATGCAGTGAAGTATATTTCCAATTTTATTTTAAACGTTTATTATACTAAACTTTCTTCTTCAAACTATTGCAGAAATCAACAGTCTTCTCAGTTGGAATAAAAGAAAATGAGAATCAGTCTTTAATAAGAGCATCACTTCAGTAAATTAACGCATCTTCTTTTAGATGTTTTACAATAGAGAGGAATTAGATATAAACTATGATTTCATTAATACACAGATCTCCCTGCAAAGTGTCCAAACTGACCGTTTCCTCACCCGAGGGGACCTTGGGTCATATGTCAGGAAGTTGAGCCCGGTGTTTTATGTTTGGTGGCAAAGTTATATATTGATGGTGTGTGGTGGAGATTGGGACCGTGCAGAATAAGATGAAGTTTCCTGTGACCACTGACAACATCTACTGTCATGAAAATCATACTTGAAGTATCGATAGAAGCAATTAAACAAATAGAGAAAGGGTTTGCCTATGCTTTAATATAGAGATGGGTGTTTTCCACATTAAGGGAGTGGTCATTTTTTAACAACAGGGGGGGGGGGATTGGTGGATTTAGGGGGGGGACATAAACAATTTGGACCACTTGAAGGGTGGGGACCAAACAAATTTGCACACCTCTTGAGGGGGGGACCAAAAAAATACACCCCTTTTTAATGAAAAAGCCTGCGCGTTACTATAGTTCAAAGGGGTCGGCCATGCTGAATTTCAACTTGTCTGAGGGAGGGACCAAAAAGATTTCGACCCCCTCGCGCAAAAATCCACCAACCCTACCCTGCCGTTAAAAAATGACTACTCCCTAACATAAACTTTTAATTCAGCATGCAGCACTGCATTCATGCATCATGCTGACCTGCAGGCTGATACACTGCAGCAGGCACATGATGATGCACCAATACAGGTAACTCAGGTGCTGAATTGATGCCTATCAATGGCATTAACATTAAGCTATGAGGCTACATGCCCAACCCTGGTCAGAGAGTTATGTGGACCCCCTTCACCTATAATGGAGAGTCAGGCTGACTCTTTCACAGGGGCTTAATATAACCACTCCCTTTGCTGAGTCAGTTAGAAACTGGAAACAAGATTCACGCTACCCTTTCTCCAATGGCCATGTCATATAGCCTCATACATCAAGTGAGGATATTGTTACGTGATAAAGTTGTGTATGTTTTAGTCACACTGCATAATTTTCGAACATTTTCAGTTTCAGGAATTGTATACCTGTCTATGCATCGTATAGAATATGGATCCCTAGTGAAATGTCTAAATTTTTGTTGTCATCTGTATGTTCCCACATGCGTGTTGAAATACTGTGTCTGCTTTCAGATTGGTGTAGGCTTAAATCATCTATTTAGAACCCGCCCCACTCACACACTCCCCATTTATAGCCCTGACAGTGAGAACACCTTAATTTGAGGGCTAGGAAAAGCAAAACCTATTCCACATCAGCCTTTCACTGATGAGATTATCAAACTGACTCAAGAACGTGTCTGTGATCATCCCCAATCACCCCAATGTAAATATCACCAGAGGAAGAATATCTGCTTAAACCCTGAAAATTCCCAAAGATTATACAACCATTAAATAAGATACTAGAGTTGGAGCTCACTCTGCATGGACCCGTCGTCATCGTCTGCCGGTATGTCCAGCAGGTAGCGTCCCATGGGGGCCTTGTCCGGGTTGGCGGCCTCCGCTTTCTGCAGGGCTCGGCACTTCTCGGACATCGTCCGCAGGTAGATGGACTCCTGCTTCCATGTGACGGTCGACATCTTGGGTCGGACCGTGGTAGGGTCCCCCATTGTTAGTATATGGTCACCCATGGGTCAATTTCCATGAGATGATTTTCTGGTTGCGGCTATTGTTCGGTTGTTTGCCTAGACTTTTAGAGCAGCATTTCTGGGTGAATTTCAAGTTGTGAAATCATCCAATGGAAACTTGTCCTCGTTGGTTAAGGAGTAATCCTTTAGTGTGAAGGATAGTACCCATTCTGCCAGGGAATGAGGCCATTTGCCGTATAGAGTTGCCTCATACCTCTAGTAAAGAAGTACTAGACAAAGAGAGAGAATAAGGAATTTCCTGGGTCACCAGATCTATAATCAGAGTCAGTCAAATGTGTTCATTCCTAAAAATGATTAGATATTACTCCTGCAGTGTATCACATGTAGAAAGACTTCACTGGTCTTAATCCTCCAACTTGATATGTCACTTGATGTAAAAGTAAACACTCAAAGTCCCTGGTTCCATCAAGATGATATATGTAAAGCTGCATGTTCTCCAAGTCAGTTAGGAATCTGCAGTCAAGTGGGAAGGCTTGTTCCGAAGGTAAGGAATGACTTCATGGTATAGTAATGAGTTCAAGTTTCCATAAAGCTGATGTTCAAGGGATTACATCCTGTCCATTTTGGTATGTAACTTGATGCAAACCTCAAAGGACTTGGTGCCAAAAAGCAAAAAAAAAAATCTGTAGAGGTGCACATTCTCTAAGTCAGTCAGGAGTCAGCAGCCTCCTCCGGTAGGTGAGGAGTGACTCCATAGCAGCCACGTGTTCACACTGCCATACGGTCCCAGGGACTACAGAAAGCTCTCTAAACAGAGCTAGTCAAGTTTATGTGAGTTCATTCCAAATAAAAAGTATTACTCCTGTAGTGTATCACATGTAGAAAATCCACACTGGTCTTAATCCTCCAACTTGGTAAATATCACTTGTTGCAAACCCCAAAGGACTTGGTTCCGAAATCAACAAGAAAATATCTATAAAGAAAGCATCCTCTGGGGATACAGGGGAGCTCCTGTCTGTGGTTGAAGTATAAGATATCCCCAAAACCTCATGCTTGAAGAATAAGATATTATGCTAATATGGTGGATAAGGTTCACCTCCTATAAGTCAGTCAGCAATATGCAGCCTGTAGGTGAGGAGTGACTTCATGGCAGCAACGTGTTCAGGCCTCCATACGGTTAATGTTCCAGGGACTACACCCCATGCCTTACTAGACATTGACAAACATAGAGATGGAGATGCAGAGGGTGTGAAGTGATTCACCAAAATGGCAGTCACGCCCTGCTCCTGAGGTATAGGTGAGGATTGACTTCATAGCAGCAAAGTGCTGAGGAGGCTATATAGCAGATGTTCCAGGGGCTACATCCCATGTCTTACTAAATATAGACTATACCACTCATGGGGGTACAGAGGGTGTGAAGTTATTAAGCAAATCGGCGGTCACGAAATCCAGACTCAAGCAAGTGGCTTAGAATCGAGATTATATCGATTTGAGGCCCTTCTCCAGCTAAGCCAGTGGCTTATGAGACGTCCCTAATGTGATGGGTTATGGGTGGTTGATCAATTAGACACGCAGCACGTGTTATGTAGTGGTAGTGTCAGGGTGTGGGCCTCCAGGGTAGGTGTAGAAGAGTTTAAGTTGCCCTAAAGCTGGTTCCAGGCCCTTCTCCATGCCTCCAGCCCTCCTCCAGCCCCCTCTGGGCGGGTACACTCCTCCTGTGGGTCTGAGGGCCCCTGGTGAGAGGAGCGAGTACTAATTCATAGGGGCACTGCTGCTAAAGCCCTGTTCGGTTATCAACCCCTCCTCTACCCCACCCCATACTACACTGATAACCGTTGTGGTCTAGAGCTTAGTCTGTAGTGACCATCTTAGTTTTCTTTATTTTTTAGGCTCCTTATATATGTCCTACTGCGGTTACCGGTAGTCATCTTTGTGCAAGTGGTCACTTTTTAACAACAAGGGGGGGGGGGGGGGCGATAGGTGGATTTGGGGGGAGGACCAAAAGAAATTGGACTCCTTGAAGGAGCGGAACTAACAAAATGTGGGCCGCTCTTGTCAGGGGGACCCGAAAAAATTCTACCCCTTTTTAGCAAAAAAGGCTACATGTTACTAAAGCATAAAGGGGTCGGCCAAGTTCAATAGCAACTTACCTAAGGGGGTGACCAAAAAAATGTCGAACCCTCCCATTTCAAACCTCTTGTGCAAAAATCTACCGACCCCTCCCCCGTTGTTAAAAAGTGACCACTCCCTAACTAACCTTAGTCTAGGATCAAAAAGTGTATTAGAGCTAGTCTTTTATTCTGTTTGTATAGGCAATCGTCATATACTGTTTGGAATTATCATTCAACTCGTCATTTTTGAATATTTTGTTCACCATTTTGACTAATGCATTGTTGAAGATTATTAATATCTCTATGAGTGATCATAATCTGTGTCAGGCACTACTGACTAACCTCTTAAAATCCTATAGATTAGCAGTGCAATCTGCCCACCCCACCCTACCCCTAGGCATGTCGCTGGGTTCTCTTTGTGATTTCCCGCCCATTATTCTGGTGCTGACCACATGTTTCCTTCCGGCCGCGTCCTAATCTCCAACTTGGTCGCTCCCCATATAGACAATCCGCCATTTCCGGTTTCCCATAGCCCGTCTGACCCCCCCCCCCCCGACCCCACTGATGTTGTCCACCTCCACATCAATACCACTATTATTTTAACATTTGTATACAATGAACATGCCCCAGGAGTGATAACTCTGTAAGTCTTTGTGCTGATTCCCTTCTGTTTGCCCGTTATCCGATGATTAATCTTCAAATGATAACATTTCTATTATGCTGATCTAATTCATGTTTCGACAACTTTTCTCTTGTATGACCATTAATTGAAATAAATATCTCATTCTCTTCCCACTCTACTGTTTCTGGACTGAAAATGCTATCCCTCTGTACCCTTTTCAACTGTGCCTATCACTGTTGACGATAATCATCATGCTTAATGGCGTTATTTTTATTGACATTATTACAAGTCAATCAGTGCACAATGTTTTGCTGTTAGTCCCATGAAGGTAGAACACCCTACAAAGCTACCCAT
The DNA here is from genome assembly GCA_947462335.1 of Harmothoe impar. Lineage (NCBI taxonomy): Eukaryota > Metazoa > Annelida > Polychaeta > Phyllodocida > Polynoidae > Harmothoe > Harmothoe impar. The sequence continues at coordinate 70,927,176 of OX381710.1, read as the reverse complement.
GAAGTAATACCCAGTATTAATTTGAATAATTCAAATTTGAATTGAACCTTATTGATCTAAGACAATATTAAACTATTACTCAATGATTCACCAATATTGCACAACAGCTGAACGCAACAAAGAAAGTATATAAAAAAAAAAATTCTAGCACTTTCTTACACTTCACAGGATTTCCCTAACTATGTTTGTATCGCTTGATTAGAAATACATTGGCTAATGTCAAGAGCTATGATGTTATTGGATCAATTAAAAATGTTAACTTGATGGTTCCCGATTGGCACAAATCGATTTTGGTTGAATAACCACCAAGGGCTGAGTTACATACCGGGGCTGCATTCATGCACACCAAGCAGTCAAAGGGTACACTGCATTAACGCATTCTGATGTCCTTACTTAACCCTTTAAGTATGGCATGTAGCTAAAATATTACATTTCCATCATGGCGCACCAATACAACCCTGGTGAGTAACTTGCCGATGCTATACTGGTTCAATGGGGAGACCTTCCAAAAGTACAGGATAGGCATTGTGCTTGAATGCAGCACTGCCGAGTGACTCATGCATCTCTGCAACCAAGGGCATGATGCATTAATGCACTCTGTGGCCCTTAACGAGCTAACCAAATTTGCTGTCCTGAAAGGTTTAATCCATAATTTCCATATTTTGGTTGCCAGTTTGGTTCGAGGGAGTTCTCTCATTGACAGCATGAAGTATGTTACATCATTCAGAACTCCCGTCCTGTGCAGAACCCCACAAATAGAGCTACAAACTAACTCCATCCCATCGCCCTAATCACTGCACCGCACCACCCCTTCTCCTTAAGCCAGGTCATTATGAGACCGACCTTTGTCCGCCCAAATTAGATTGTCCTTAAGCCTTTAAGGGCCGCAGAGTGCAATAATGCTGTATGCCCTTTGTCGGCTTAATGACTGTAAACAGCCCTGCGAGTAGCTCACCAGGGCTGCTTGCAAGCATCATGCCAACCCTACTGGGCTAATACACTCCCTCAGGGTCAGCATGATGCATGGAGGTAGCTCTGGCGAGTTACTCGCTCGGGTTACATTAGTGCATCATGACTACTAACCCAGTAAAAGAAAACGTTATACAATTCTTCCCTATGGCTACTTATTGTGGCAAAACGTTATCTAACGTTAAAAATTGTACTTTGACATAGAATAACATATTTTTGTTAGAGCTAGGAAGGTCATTAAAGCAGTACGCACCCCTTAAAGGGTTAATAACGGGCAGACAGGTGGCGGCCATTATCGGTATCAGAAGGAGGCTCCACACACAGACGCCACCTACCGGGGGAATAAGGAAGCTCCCTGATGAAAGAAGCGGACAGGAAGTGGGGGCAGTTCCGCCGTGATCCTCCACTAGGGGGCGCCATGATAAAACGGCGCGATGTCATCAGGACAACACAGGCTTCCGTTTCCTTTGTAGCCATGGTAACGGCGGTTTCACGCCCGCTGGGCTCATTTGATAAACCTACACAGGGGCCAAAGGGGTTTGTATTTTTTTCCTACACCAGAAAGGAGTTCCTGCATGTGTGTAAAATCTAGGCTGTAAAAAGGGCATCTTATATCACTGTCGATAGAAGTGATTCATCGTTTACCCGTTATGTGCCATAGTTTCATGTTATAACATACTCGTACAGTTAAGGGATTGCCGAAACACCATTGAGCGTAGATCTGTCTGATATTCCAAAAGTGTCCATAATATGATATCTGATTATTTAAGGTCTGAAATAGTGGACTCTGACACAAGTTGCATTGACAGGTTGCATCATCTCCCACCCTCTGCGGAACACCACAAATATAAATACAAGCCAATGGATTCTTGACTGGGCGCATGCACAGAATAGAGTTGCAGCAACGCTACAGAATCACTGCTCACCTGGCTGTCTAGATTTTATTCCAAAAATGTCCGTCGAACGATAAGTGTCTATAACTCATGGACGAATCTTATCCGACTGAATCACGGCCGATTCAGCCTGTGCTGTGGAATACTCCCTTACGAGAGACAAACAGGTCATCATCAGGACCCTACATGAACACTAAAGGCAGCTAGTGCACGGGACTTGACAATTTAGCGGGAGGAGGGGGTAGAGGACAGGGACAGGGGGATGTAATCGGGACCTGCAGGAAAGTAGTGACAGGTTAGACCTCTTAGAGGAAGTAGATTCAAAGGCTGACCATAAATTGGAAGAGTGCAACTTGAAAGTCCCTGTATCTGAGGTCAGCCTTTGTTTGTTTGGCAATTTCTGTGTTTTTTTTTAATTTTTCTGGAGACGCAAGCTACAACTTCTATTGATGGCATTTTTCACAATGGCGCTCAAAGTAGAACCAGGGTAAGCAAAGTTGTAGATACCAATCTAAGTTGGTGCAGGGTGATATCATCGTTAATGTGTCTACAGTGACTTGACTTTTCTAAAGCAATTATTTGTGCTTAGTTAGAGATGTGCAGGTTCAGGATATTATGCCATTACTATGCAATTTGAACCAGCTTCACAACAACTTGTGTCTGTTTCAAATAAGAGGGTACATGCAACCTTTCCTTCTTCTTGGGAGATTTATAACAAACCACTGTTACAGTTTTCTACTACATGGCATATTCTCATACCATTAATCCAACTTTGAATCTAAATGTCTTAACCTGTAAAGCACTGGTTAGAGTGATGTCAGTCAAAATGGATAAGAAGCCTGCTCCCATTTACCATTTACACATACTACTTACACTTATCTCTCAACTTCACGTATACTAACAGAATAAATAGCTAGAATGAAATGTAAGCATTCGTCAATACTCTTTTGTGATATCTACTTCAAGAATATACATATGCACTCATGTATCCTGTCTATCCATCAAGACTGTGCAGGGTTGGCAACGGGTGGCCCCAGTCCCACCTCTGACCAACTGTAGTCCATTGTATCGGTTTCATTGATTCCTCTCATATGTCGCTGTAGCAGCTGTTACTTTATTGCGCATTAATATTACTTATGTAGTTCAACCTACCAACCCTGCTGTGGGAAGACCATTGCATTGTTTTCTATCATATAAAGCAGATTTCAAGCTTTCACCACATTTTTCATGGTAGGGAAGAGGTCGTGAGTGTTTGGGGAATGTATACATTCAAGATCACAGTGACAAATGCGTCAACTACCAGAATTGTGTCCTTTTCTAGCTATTATACATTCAAAGACATGCTAACTTTGATACATTCTTCTCCAATAAGTTTAACTCTGATAAATGATTTCCAAAATGTGAAATGTGGTCCAGGCTGGGCTGCAACTTGTTTAACTGATACTATGAGGAATCAATAAAAGAGAGTACACTATGAGCTATTCTACGCTCCCATTAGAATAAAGTCACGATGCGTTTAGTTGAAGACACGTCTAGCATATTCACTTCATGTCATCTATTTTCAGGATGCTATAAGGCCTGCGACTTTGAACTTCCCCCACTTCACAGTAAAAGATGTGACTGAAACAGGACGGACACTTGACTCATATTTGACTCATATTTATTCAAGCATTCTAATCTGAATAAAGGTAAAGTTTAGGGATAATCTTTTGCAAGTAGGCAACACTAGATGTCTTATAGTACATGAATAACTAGAATTTCAGTGTCCGTCGCAGCGTATGTGTCTAACTCATGTTGAATCAACCCAGCCCTCACAAACTAATCATCGTAGGAAGTGGTAATACCTCACCACATGGGCTTGATTAATTTGCTAGTGGGGATAGGATCGTAAACGCTAATCCCCAACAAAATGATGAGATTACGTTTGAAATGAAGCTGTGCACTCAGTACCCCCTCCCCTAACCGTCCTGTTATCAGATAATAACCATTGGGTGATTTCATGAAGCTGCATATATTGGAGAAACTTCATGTAGATAAAGTTCATTAGTAGGAAACAAATATAACTGTATGCTGCCTACTTAACTAGCTGGTATCATTGTCATCTTGTAATTGTGTAAGGAACTGTAATGCCATATGTGTATGGTGGTGGTGCATTAGTTGAAAGGCTCTGCTTGTAGCGATATCCTCTGCCGAACAAAGATTATCCAAACTCAAACTCAAAGTGATGCAAAGCAAATACATGGGTAACTAAACTCATAGGGTGAAGATAATCCACTCTGATCGATCGGAATTCCGACAATTCCTACCACTAATGAAGCAACATGAAATGTATAATTCCACTAAAACATTTACAGAAAAAAGTGAATTGAAATCTTTAGAAATCACTACAAAGGTAATGAATATCTGACTTACATTCATACTTTGACTCATCGTCCTTCTCCCTGCGTGCGTTGGGACACTTGATACAGGGACAGGCTACACCACACAAGGGGTTGTACACCCCCCAGTCATAGTAACACTCCAAACTCTTCAACACCCGCCTCATTCTCTCTCCTACAAGCTTTACCAAGTACTACAGTTAATAAGTCCTATGTCCTAGTCGTCCTCTGTCCTAGACCGAAGCTTGCAGGGTATGTATGTCTCCAGTATATATTTAGTTTATATCATGTTTCTTTATAACATTCAGTTATATGACCCATTCCTAATATGATGAGTTGTAAAGCCAACAAAGGTGAAAGCTGGTCAGAGGCTTCACAAAATGTTCTTTCACAGTGTTCAATTTTAAGACATTAGTTCCTCGTTCTTGAGTGTCTTCCATTTGTAGTCGATGCCTTTTCCTTCGTTGTCAGTCAAATGTGTCCAGTTGTTTTGTAACATATTTGGGATTGAATGGAGTCGTGGCTTAAATGGAAATCGCCGGACACATTATGTACAATAAACAGTGCATAAAGCTGCAGGTAAGATGCTAATCCTACTTTGAGCAACTTTTTTTTTCAATTTTCTTGCGCTGATTGTCTCGCTTGTATCAGGTGCCGTGAAACTTCTCGTTGCTGTCCTCGTGTTAGCAAACTCATCCTTAACCTGCTGACCAGCCGACGCACCGGACACACTCCATTAGGGTGCTGTTAAACATTAAATGGCCTGCCATACAACTTAAACCAGTTTTGGCTTGCCATACAACTTTCATAAGTTGCGGGCTTGCCATACAGCCCTATTACTAGGGTGACCACTTTGAATGACTATAACCACAGATGGTGAACGTGAGACGTGAGACTTGAGACTTGTGTAGGAAGGGATTGGTGATCATGTGACCTGCAGTGCCACCACTGGTACTGCACCCTGGTGGACGGGCTCTGAACTAGCCGGGCACCAAGACGCCATCAGGCTTTTATACCCCGCGGCTAATTACCCTCCCAATGTACATGCAACCCGCGTTCTATACTGATCCCTCTCACTGCTCTCTTCCCCAACTCTCTGCCTGTATCTCCTTTTCTCTCTCTGCATCTCTCTATGTTTGCTCTCGCTCTCTCTTCCTTCCTCCCCCAGCACTCTTTTCTATACTTCCCCTAACTGCCATAACTATTTATAACCCTTATTATTACTACCAATGCCCCCACTTACCCCCTCTGCATCACCCGACCATCATTACCCCCCTCCTCCCCTCCCCCATATCTATGCCCCCTCCCCCCTTCACTGCCTCCATAGCTCTCAGCCACGGCCATTTCCTGAGGAAATCGCGGCGTACTTGGGGTTACTGACAGATACGGATTGTTGCCATGGCATAGTTGATCATCGTGCGGCTTTGTGATGTAGGGGGTGGGGAATTGGCAGCGGCAGGGGGAAGGGGCTCCCGGGAGTCCCCCAAGGCTCGGTGCTAAACCTGGGTACGGTTTTAGACTGTGCTGGGTCGCCGGCGGGTAAGGCGGTAGGGCATACGGGCTGGGAGGGTGAGATAGAGGGGGTCGGGGTCGAGAACTTCCGTTGTGATAAAATCCTTCTCGTGTTGGGTTGTGGACGTGCAAGAGGCATGCGTAGGGGACATGGCATTTGTTAGGGGATGGGGCGAGAGAATCACACTCATGATGGGGATTCCTGATCCAGGAAAAGGTAATTTTCCCATGTTGTTCACTTTGACATAGTAGATTGTATGAAGACAACATCGATTTAACCTGAAATATCTATGGGATTCTTTCTCACAACTTTTAGTAGCAATACATATATCTGAACTTTCCTTATTCAAGACTAGTGGTTTCCTCACTCAGCTTGGTTCATATTTGGCAGCCCTAATGTAAGAAAAGGCCACAATACCATTTATGCAGAAACTACCATCATTGACAAATGGTTAAGATCAGTTCACCCCAAAGTATCAATCTCGGTATGGGGGTGAGTATACGGGACAAGGGTCAAAGCTTAAGACTAAGGGCGCACGAAGGAGGTCACACAAGCCATTGTCCTAATGGATATCTAGGGTCATGAGTCCTGCTTCCCAAACACGCAACGTATCCCAAGAGTCGGATATCTACCTTAATCAACATGCAATGTGATATTCCCTCCACGTAATCGTTCCAATGCCTCTCTCGTTAACCTACGATTATTGCAAAAGTGATGAGACTGATTTAACTCTCTTACCAATCAGATAGTTTTGCCACATAACGCTTTATCTCTAATACTCATTCGTCAGTTGCATTAATGCAGCTATGGTGCGTTTTCCTTGGAGTGATTTGTGTATGTTATTGACTCTATGAGGTTGATACATAGACAAAGGTTCACGAGTTTCAGTCTGCAGGGCTGGTTATTGCACAAGCAGGCCTGTGGGCCGTATTTAACGAGGCCGTAGGCCGAGTGAAATGCGGCCCACAGGCCTGCGAGTGCAATAACCAGCCCTACAGGCTTAAACGAGTGTGCCTTTGTATTTATTTTTTATTTTTTCGATTCAAATCACCAAAATTATGATATGGGGGAGCCTAAATAGGCTAAAATAGCTTATTTCTACGCCGTTCAAATGTAAACAAACTGCCATTTTGATGACGTCACAGGGCCGTGAAATACGGCCATGGGTTATTTCACGGGGGGTGTTAGATACGGCACTCCTTGGTTAAATCTATGAGACTGCCGTATTTGATAAAAAAAAAATCCCCAAGGAGTTCGGGAGATGTATCAATGTAACTCTGATCACCAGCACTACATTGGTGTATCATACTTCAATGAACTTGTAAGCCGTCAGGAGTATCATAAGCATGCACATGAATGCAGCACTTCTGTGCATAGTCCGGGTGGACTGGGAGACGAGAACTGGGTAGGATCCTTGCTTGACCGAATATGACACAAAACCAGAGGAAGATTTCCCTCCCTTGGTGACTCTGTCACCATTGTAGAGAGTTAAACATTTGGCTAGTTGAGGGTGAGAAAAGTTCACCGAAGAGGTGTACCCTACGAATACAGCACTTGTGATATGTGAGTTATCATCGGTAGGTTGGCATTCATGCATCATGATGACAGACGGGCATTGGGATTTACTATATACTGGTACTATGCTGCCATTAAATGGTTGAAGAGGTTCCCAGCATATCAGTGTAAGCTTAACTGGGTACCCCCGTGCACATACACATATGATCTAAATGCTCCTACCCTTAGTCTGTAGTGGCTACCCCAGGTTAGTCACTGGGACAATGGTCAGGCATGACAAATTGCTATTCAAAACTGACTCATGCATAACAACATGACTAATGCCTTACGCAAAAAGGATACTCATTGAAATTGAAAAGATTGAGAAGTTACTCAGTACTGACCAACATGGCAGTCCTAACTAATCTAGATTGGTCGTACAGGGAGCCAAAAATGACTAAGGAAGCTGGTGAGTACTGACTAAGATTTCTAGCTTAATTAATATCAGTGTAGTTGTGAGGAATATCACTGTAGTCCTGAGGCCTGCCCAAGTTCAGACTAGTTTGCTGGGTTGTAGCCAAATCAGATTTACCCTGTTTACCCCAACATCTAGCAGTATTGAATGACTCCCCCTACCGCTGCCCATCACTGTTGTGTCGTGAGGTATTGCCGTTAATCGATAGACGGCCATTCTTGTGGCGAAGGGTGCTTTTTGTGGACTGTCAGGGTATCTGATTAAGCATGTACTCGACTAGATATCAGAACGGACATGGCCGAAACGTAAGAAAGACGCTAATTGACGGGCGTCTACTCCTGTTGGTTTCTTTACGTCTTGTTTTGATATTGGAGTCCGGTTTCCTTCTGTGAGCTGACATGACCGTGGTGACATGAGGGAAGAGCAGCTTATATAGCAGCAATTAACTCTTTAACGGTCGCATACTGCTTTAATGTGTCATATTCTTGGTTCTCATCCGGAATCAGTGCAGCCCAAGGTAACTCGCTCGGTCTGAATTTATGAATTAGACCTATATCCCTTTGGAGTGTATCGACCACATAGAGTTGGCAATTAAGGCAACACCTGAATGCAGCCTTGGGAATTTACCCACAAGGGTTGAATGTATACGTCATGTCGACATAGGGCTTGATGCATTAAAGCAGTATGTAGCCCTTAAAGGGTTGTGGTACGGCTAGTACTTTGGCATGCTATTTCCCTTGTAGGCATGATGCTTGAATACAGATGACTATGCAGACATATATTTGGATAAATAGCCCACAAATGAATCATTTACACATCATGATGACCCTTTGGGAGTGTTTCAGTACGATAGGACGCTTGGCCTGCATCAGTGCATCCAAGTGGTAAATGTCTTTATGCATTACAACACTATGCATCCCTTAAAGGGCTACCAAGATGATTGGTTACTTTTACGGGGTATATGGTAAACAATATCATATAACCAAAAGAAAAAAACATTTCATTACAATTTGTCCTCTAATAGTCATACTTTGGACCATGAAGACCCTTACCTACTTATTAGGGGTGCATTAGCCATTCAATACTATGTTTATTAGTGGATCCTTCATGTGGACAACAATGTACAAAGTCCTGTACACAGTGCATTTACGTTCTTTACACTGCAGTATATTATTTGTATAGGTGAACTAAAACCATATATGATTAACCTGCCATGAGCTACTTATATATATTTTAGACCTAGAACACTTGCCATCACAAATTTACATATACTATGCATGCTGACAGTATATCAAGCTGAATGCATAGATCTCCATATAGACCCTTATATTCTGTTGGCTGTTGTTTTAATTATCCATATCCATCAGTGCCATGTCGGCTGTGACGGTGACAGAATACCCGACCACCACTCACTACCGGTCTCTGACATAGTGCACGCGGCGGCTGTACTTTACAGACCCAGATGTTGGTACCCATTCAGTAACATTGGGAGTGGAGCCAGTACTGTCATTTAGCTCTATATGTAGAGGTGGTGGGGTTTAATCCTTTAACGGGAAGTATAATGCTTTAGTTCATTACCCCTATTGAAGTACTGATGCAGAACCGCATTCCGGGCAAGTAGTTTGCTGTGCTAGATTAATTCACCACCGGTGAGTAGCTCACCGGTGCTGCTGTTACTTGATGATAGAGATGGTGGGGTGTAATCCTTTAAGGGTAGCCTATTGCTTAGGTTCATCTCCCTATTTTCCTATCAAACCATAACTATGGTGAGTTACTCCTTAGTGTTGTCAATGCATGAATGTTGGTCTTTAGGCAGATGTCAATTCCTGTGAATGCCACGTAAAACAGATTAAAATATTATTATCACCCTTCTGTGACATGAACATGGCATTTACTGAACTTAAAGCTGCTTAAGGATTGACTTTAAGCAATGAAGCAGTTTGCTTGAATGTCAGTGTTCATGCAGTGAGTGTCGGTTCATAATGGATAGTTAGCATTTCAGGTAAGCATTTAAGGCACGATACTGTCCTTAAACGGTAAATAGCACACCAGGAGCATGTGGTCTAACCTAGTTAGGGGCTCATATCTATCATTCTGGAATTATAGGAAAGGGTATCATACGCCTTTAATGATAGCATGAGGCTCCAGGAAAATAATTGTCAACATGATGCACTAATTCAGCACTGGCATGACTAGTAAAATGCTGCATTGATGCATCATCAACCGCCTCAGTAGTGTTTGGTAAATTAACAAACAAATGAGAGGAAACTGTCCTAGCTATTAGCTAGTAGCAGCTACAATGATGCAGGGGCAAAATATTGAAGACAAGTATAACAGCGAGAGTGATTGCAGTAGAGGTTTCCTAATGTACCCTGTGCTTCCACTTTGCCATCTCAGACCGATGGTGCCCCCTTCAGGGCCAGGTGGGAACTAAGATGTTGGGCAGGCTGAGAACCCATGGTATTTTATCACGAGGTGGCGACAGGCAGTACAAGTCTAGATTAGGGTAACAATTCCAAATCGTCGAAATCTGAAATGCTGGTTTCAAATGTGAATAAATACAACTATAAATGAACATATATTCATTTCAGATAATCAACCCAAATAAACATTGGAATAGGAGGCCTGTTCTGACAATAAGCATGTTTCTTTAGTTGTCATCTCAATTAGAATGTGCTGAGAGGCACTTGTGAATTCTATTTTGACTACACAGAATTCATCCAGTATTCACGACAGTTGTCGTTTTTCTGCAAGGATATATATTCAGTGACCCCAGGGATTCCCCTTCTGAAACTCAGAGACGGTTATTGGTGCAGCGATGTCTGCAGTAGACTGATGAGACACACAGCGACCCCTTAACAGGCTGCCGGGAACTAACAGCATTCTGTCCAAGAAGTGAGATGGCACCACCTTTCAATTACCTCACTGTACGCATACACCAATTTATATCCGCTGACAGATAGTGTATTTTGATGCAGTTAGGTTTCAGTCTGAACCAAGAGTCTGCTAGGAGAGGGATAACTTTTGTACAGACTTAAACTGCGCAAAGAAGCTTCCTGATTTCTCCCCCTGTCACAGAATGAACTAAGGCCAGGACAGATGGAGCCGCCTAGTGGAAAGTAATGATACTATTATTGCCTGAGCTGCTCAGTGCAGGTCATGATAAGTAGGTCCTTATTAGTAACATATTGATGCCTGAGTGTATTGGGAATTGGTAAAGAAGGGATTGCTGGTATAGGTTACTACTGCTTATCATCCATTTGCCCAATGACATTATACACTGTCAGAAGTAACTGTAGCTGCACAATGAATTATACTGTAAATTTAGAGCATAAAAGGAGGTATATTTGGTTTCTCAACCACAAATACCTCCCTTAATATTGTAAATCTACAGTATAATCGCGCGACACGAGGTATTAATATGGGATAAGAAAAAGCTGGGGCTCCACTAACCGATTTTATTCACAAATCGGCGCAATTCTCACGAATCTGGCTCAATTATATACACCATATATATACTGTGGACTCTGCCATAGGTTCATGTTTGTAAATAATGTTTATGTTTACAAACAAGTGGAAAATAGAATTGCCAAGGGTATACAACACGATTTAGGTCCCAATTAAAGCCCTGATTTTGCCTCTCAGGCCGATCTGGCCTCCCGATCTCAGATCAAATTGGTTGGATTTTCATTTATTTAATGTTCCCCCCTTCGCAGGGCTCTAATCGGCCGATTTATTACAATAACAAATAGGAAATATGTTTTTGTTTTGACCTGATTAAACTCTTAAGACCTACATGATCGGTTCGTGAGAATTACCCAAAAAATCGGGTAGTGGATCCCCAGCTTAATATAAGATATGGTAATTTTGCTACTCACATGTATTTTGTAGAATATCACAAGTTTTGCGGAGAAAGTCAAATGAGCCGTCAGCTTCTGTGTTGGCTTCCTTTATTTGGAGGACGACGGAGCCATAGGAGGGCTGGTCGAGGCTGGCGTCGGCCGACCAGTCAGAGTGGCACAGACTCCGCTCGTCCTCCTGTGCCTGCAAAGGGAAAACACACATGGATGTTAGTTTTATTACATGGGTTATACAAGAACTACCAAGATACTTTAGCATAGCAATCGCTGCATTCCATGACACCATTTTTACATGACAGGTCATATACTTGATAGTTCTTCCGTGTTGCTTATAAAAAAAGTTGTAGGGCAGTTTATCGACTTTTGGAATAAAAAGAAATAATTCCAAAATCTAACCTGGACGTAGGAAAAAAAATCATCTAAAATCATTTTTACATGACAACTATTGCATAATGAATACCCTTCTAATGGATAACTATTCACTATTGAAATAGAAGACTGCTTACATTCCTATCTTGGCCACCTTGCTGAAAACTACCGTTTCCAATCTCAATCTTTGATACAATAAATACCGCTTGACTGATATTAATGATTTATTTTCCTCTCTTTTTATAAATCTACCTGCTTGAACTACTTTTAGAATTTTAGCTATCACTCCTGGAAATATTCTGGGACACCTAGTACCTATCTGCATGGTCCACAATCAGAAGAGAGACGTTCGGAGAGCGTCGAGAAATCATTGAGCATGATGGTAGCAGATAACAGTAATCTTCGAGACACGTCTTAAGGCATTGCCTATAGACACTACATAGATGAGAAGACGCCAGCTCCCCCCGGCACTGACGAGACCCTATTAGTCAGGACCACCTGTGTGCCTCACACCCTGCTGCCAGCTACTGCTGGGGTATACAGGTATAGAGGTCCCGGGGGGGGGTACTCAAAAAAAAATTGACACGGGTGTGCGGCTGGCCCTTTGACAACCCTTACCCTTGGTGGGGGGGATTTTGGTCAGAAATGACCCTTGGTGAGGGGGATTTTGGTCAAAAGTGACCCTTGCTGAGGGGGATTTTGGACAAAAGTGCCTAGGTTTTAGCAATTTTCCCCGAGGAGTGGGCCTTGGCGTAAAAATTTTGGTCAAAAGTGACCCTTGCTGCAAAGAATTTTGGCAAAATGTGGTCCTTTTTGGTGGGATTTCGTTGAGATCTCCGAAAAGTGAACCTTGGTGAGGGGAATTTTGGTGAAAAGCAGACCCTTGGTGAGGGGGATTTTGCTCAAAAAGTGCCCTTCCCAGCTGCACACCTGTGTATACAAAATATATGAAGTGCCCCCCCCCCGGATAGAGGTAGCAAAGGCCGCCTCCAGATGCCAACACAGCACACACATAGACAAAGGAAAGCAACTGTATTTTTTTCCACATGAGTCGAAGCCAGGGGCAAATCACAAGAGGCTTCAAGAAGTGAAGAACAATGTATCGAAACGCTGCTGAGGGGGCCTTTTTTTTTATTTCATGTCATAATTGAATTAAGACATGTTAGTAGGCATATCTTATAATGTAAACAAACGACAATCATGTGACAAACGATGATGATATCACATACCATTAGATGCAGGAACATTGCGCTTAATGTAGTGTGTGGACTACAGCAGTATCTAGTTCTAATACAGGTGTTTCCGTATCTAGCAGAAAAATAAACTCAAATGTTGCTCTTATTTGTATGTGTACATCATGCATGAAGAATGGTCTGTTCGGAAAAAAACCTGTGCTGCATTAGACTTTTTAGGAGTGTACCAAAGCATTGGTTCAATATGCAATACTGGCGAGTAACTTGCTAGGCCCAAAATTATACACATCATGGCAACAGAATGGCGTAGCATATTAAAGCAATATTCTCTGATTGAAGGGCCAAGTGACAAGATGACTACTAGTTGCTATCCTTCTACGTACAGCGGCTATTTCTGGAGGGTGTGAATTAGCCGGCAGTGGAAGGGTGTGAGACGCCAGGCAGGGAAAGTAGAGGTGTGAGGCCTCTCGACCAGGGGTATTAGCGGCGCCACCAGAGCCTCATTTCCCGCCAGTGTCTTTCATTAGTTCTCATCAAGACTCAACAGTCAGGCTTACCGTATAATGATAGAATGGGTGGGAACTTGTTCCTGGGACAAGCATGTGCAGTCTAACACTAGCAGCTCTCATAAGATTTTGGTTCTGTCCACAAAAAGCAGCTTGTTCCTGGAATATCATGATATGTGGGAGTCTGGTACCCAGCTAAATCTCGCTTGAAATTTTGAGGACAGAACTAAAATGGCCGTGCACATCGGGCCACCAGAATTATCGTTATACTGTCTGATCGAGCAATGGACGCTCTTGAGATTGGTTGGGCCTGAACTGCCAGGAGAGGCTCTTATATGCGATGCCGTATTAGTTGGTGACAAACATTTCAACCCTGTGAGGTCACTCAAAAAAAAAAGTTGTTTCTCATCACCAAACAGTGAAAAATATGACGAGGGCGTTTAAAAAACAAATTACTTTGGCTTAGATATATATGGAAATTCAGACTTTTTGCGATAAAATCAATTTAAATAATCCAGAGTTTATTGATTGGCAAAATCTTTTTTGGGTGGCCTAACTCTGACGCTTATACAACTCAAAGCTATTTTGAGACCGCCTCCTGTGCTGGATCATACAACACTACTGATGTGACCTGGTGTATCAGACCTACATAGCCGCGATTCAGCGATTTTTCATCTACATTCCTCATATAATAGCCAAACTGAAGGAATATCTTTATACTCCTTATCAGAGTATACTAGTGCATCCCAAACCTACATTCCCTCACATCTACCAGATGGGAATTCAATTGATACAGAGACCTTTAACACATTATGCTGCCGATGTGCCTTTTCATATTGATTTAGTGAGAGATTATCAACATAGTATAGATGAGATGATTGACAACACTATTTACCCTGTCATAAGGCAGTTTTCCACTGACGGAATTGGCTGTCATTCTGTCCGTCAGACAAAATTCTCCCATAAATTTAGCATTACAGACTTTTATCGGATGACCAAATCTCGACCGACCGATGTTGGTGGAATACACGCTTTAGGCAAAGCTAAGTGCTACATTGATATTCCACTGTACGCGTTGGGTGATCTGCTCTCAAACCCTGGTTCTTGCTCCACTCACCTACTGCAGAGGGCAGCACTGGGCTGACCGGAAATGGCAGTTGACATTCAGCCCTGGAGCGCCCACCCAGCTGACAGACACTATTAACCTTTACAGATACCCCTTGGGTATAAAACCCTGGAAGACCTGTCCTCACTTCATTTCGACTCACCTAAAGGGCTGCAATGTATTAGCCTTACTATCAGTCTTTAGGGACGGCATGATGCCTCAAGGCTTTATGTTCATTTGTCGTGGCGGTGAATTAATGCAGAACTGATGGGTAGCTCTTCGGCAGTGTATTGAGACAGGAGATTCAAAATACAGCTCCAATGAGCTACTAGCCGGTGTTACATCCATACACGAGAAACACTAAAGGTCACAATGCATCAACATACTATGCTGCCATTGAAGTTCTAAAGGCTATGGTTTCTAGTATTTGTGCTATATTGCCTTGCCCTTTCGGAGACAAATATAAGGATAACATGGGTGGAATCTTGTTCCCGGGACCAGCACGTGTAGGGTACCACTAGCAGCTCTCATGAGATCTTTGTTCTGTCCGCAGAACACAGCTTGTTCCTGACATATCATGGTGTGTATGGGTCTTGTTCTAAGCTAAATCTCGTGTGATATTCCGAGAACAGAAATAACATGGCCGCACACACTGAGCCACCAGAATTATCGATATAGGGAAAGACTTGATAACTTTTGGCACTAATTTTTTTCTGAACATTCCTCTTTAACCGTCAGGATGGTATCATGCATAAATGTATTTTGTCATTTGTGTCTTGATGCATAAATGCAGCCCTGGCGAATCTACTCACATTATGTGCTTGCACATAGCACATAGTCTACTAGGGCTGGAATCATGTATCTCACTGACAGAAAAAGATAGGGGTAGACCCCTAAATTCGGCATGGCAGCATGGCCTTTTTTCTCAATATTGATAAGCGACACGTGTCTTAGTTGCATACGACAGGAGGCTTAAAAAGCCAGTGACAGGGTACATGGAGAACTCTTGAATTTGACATGGGACATGAACATTATAAGGCGACATACACATGCGACACAGCCATTTCTCAAAACTGACTTGCGATATGAGAACTCTCCCATCTATACCCCAAAAAAGCATGATGCCTTGTATCATTAGTCACCCTGTGTAACCAGTGCACCATTCATGTGCAGGTATAACGTTTTCATCGGTACTAGGTTCTCAATGGAGCAGCTCTGTGGAGCTACTCAGTCTATTATTAGTCACAGAGACTAGCAGGTGCTATACTCGGCCGTATTGAACCAGACATAATCTCAAAAGGCAACAGTGACCTGGTTGGCCCCAGCTTATTTGCACAAAGGATGTTGGAGCTTAACTAGGCATCAATAGGGGCTAAACCAGTGGTATTCCTGGCTACAGGACTAAATGACATTAGAACATGTTTTCTCTTCTGTTTTTGTAAGCCAACAATAGTTCATATAAGTTATTTGTAATTCCCGCAACTGAGAGGTAGGCCCGAAGGAGTGGTCCGCTCAGAGTTTCACTGCGCCCCTCCCATATCGATCCAGTAATGTGAAACACGGTCTACCTGAAAGGACATGGGAATGTAGCTCAGTGGTAGAGCAATTGCTTGACAGGCGAAAGGCCCTGGTTTTCGGATCCCGGTGTCTCCAAAACTGTCATTTTCTGAGAAATAGTGACGCTCACATTTACATATTAGATCAACTTTAACCACTTTTTCTTCTTTCATCCAAAGGGGTTCTATGAAAGCAATATCAACAGATAAAAAAACACAATGATCGTGGGAATAAAAACAAATGAAAAGAAAACTGATATAGCGAAACAGAGATGGTGGAGAAATGGTGGAGAAATCTTTTCTACAGACTTCAAATCTCTAGCGAATCTCCTCACACATTATTGGTGTCGATTCAACTTCATTGAAGCACTTTTACTGTCTGTGTGCATTAGCCCACTCTTACATCATATCTCTGTACTGTTAATGTGTGGGTGGAGAGGTGTGTGGGTTATCACTCTGTAAATAGTGAAACCAGAAGTATCCCAGTGGGCACAAAATGCAGTCTAATGTTGAATCAACGTTGAATCAACATTGAATCGACATTGGCAACCATGTATCAATGTTGATTCAATGCTCTGTGCCCATTGGGATGTCCTTTTATACTGTTAACTAACAGTACTTATATTCTACTACTCATGCTCTCAAATAACGTAGTGTATGTTGTAAATCAAGAGTATATCACACTGTGCATTTGCAGTGCAGCCATTCCGGGAAAAAAAAAACAGAATGGCCACGAGCCAACGTGATACAGGACATATCTTATACACAACGTGTTTGATTGCAACTCATGCCTTGTATAGGCCATATCCCATGTCCTTGCTTGGCTGTCTCGCGACCATAACTTTGCAATTCATACGTAAAAAACAATTATTGGCAATAACATAATTCAGATTGTGAATTCTGTTGATATGATTCATTGACTTTCATACATTGTTTGCTTACAGATGGCGCCATGGATGACATTAACGCTAATTGTTAACGCTAAGCATAAGATACTCTGTCCGCGATCTTTATCCTTTAATGATTTTCAACAATTTCAACAATCCAATTAATTTTCTGACTTCCATTATCCCTGGCCTTTCAGTGATCTCACTCTGCCTCCATTTCCATCAAATCCATTTCCGACCCAGCTGCAATTGTCACATCTGCTTTTAAAGTCGCAAGCTTTTGGTGATTTTTGTGAAGGTTAAAATCTGCGGAGAGGAAGAAAGGTCATTACATGAGCTGGGGGCTGGTAGGATGAGGGGACCCTCCCTTTTAGTTCCCGGGGGAGCGCACGGCACCACGGACATCAATAAGCCCATTGATGTTAGAGACACATGCAACGATGGCATCGGGATAAGTGAGGGTCGGCAGACACTGGCAAAAGTCAAACATGCAGAATATTTTTACTCTGCATTAATCATGTATTAAAGTTGTAAGGTAATATGTTAAACAATATTGTAATGATAAATGATAAGCTGGTAAGCTTTCTCTCAGTACCTTAGCAGGTGGATAGAAAGTTGACCTAAACATTGAGCATTTCCCTGGAATTAGTATTTCAAGGGTAATGTCCCTAATGATGGTCCTTCAAGTTTAGACCTCACAATATATGGGACCACCCGGATCAGAATGACCATCCTCTACTAGTAGTATAATTTTTAATGTGATTATGTCCTTTGTCGTGATAATGTATGAATACAGCCCTCGCAAGTAATTCACCAATGCTGCATCGATGCATCTTTTCAACTTTGGAAGGGTCTGCATGATGCATCAATGCAGCACTGATGAGATATCAACCCGCCACTGCCTCGATACACTAGGGTTATTCTCACTACACTGATGCCCGGGCCAAGTGGACAGGGCATCAAAGATAGCGGCTGCTCAGTTGAATGGAGGCTAGATTTGTCTTGATAACAGGGGGTGTATGGATGGCTATAATACCTATCCACACACTAGGTATATGAATCCAATTGGGGTAGGTAGCTTTATCCACTGTACTTCACACTGTGAAATTGATAGTGATTCCCTGAGCACAGGTTATCGCTAACGTGGGATCGACAATGGATGGAGGCCTTAAGGCATTATCTTCCTTTAAGAGGTTAAGTTGCAAAGTTCACTTTGACTCGTTTTTTGGCGGCTTAGGGGGGAATGTCGGCACTGATACTTGAATGTCAAAAGTGGCACATGGAAAAAAGTAACTTAATTCAAAAGCAATTGGTCAGAAAGATGATTAAGATGAATCAACATGTGCAGACTTAATTACTGGACATGCCTCGCCCTAAAGTAACTGGCCATGGCTTTTCATATCAACTAGAGAAAGATCTCCATTTCGTACATTTACGGAGTGTCATGTTTAGACAAAGTGATAAATTAGCACTAGCGAGATACTCTGAATAACTCTAAACCAAAGCAGAAGTAAATGACTGATATCATACCGTGATCCTTGATGTGATTGACTATAGGAAAGTACATGTACAATGAGCTGGTGCCTCTAATACCCGATTTTGTTTTATCTTCTCTTACATTCCCCATAATGACCACAAGGCCGTGCCAGCATTTGAGCTTCAGCTTCTCCTTAATTGGTACACAATGCACCTGACAGAGTGTTGAATTCCTTAGGATTTCTTATGATAGAATATTGACCAGTATATGGCATAAACTCCCCACTTATGTTGTTTCCGCTATTTCTGGCCCTTTTCAGGCTTATACCCCTACAGAATAACCAGTTTTGCACCAATTTATTTAAATTTTTAGTATATGTGAAAAAACATCCTAATAATTCAGGAAATCTCTATTTTTTGTGTATTGGCCTAATATTTTCCGTTCTCTGGCCCTCCAATGGCCCAAAAAACCCTAAAAACGTCAAAAACACTAAAAATGTCATGTTTTACATGTCTCCCATGTGTACTGAGGCAGTTACAGCTTATTCCTAATATCATTTTCTATTAGGTCTATGGTATAGTCAATTGATTCACGAGGATTTCACTAGATATGTTCCGTATTTCTTTCTCCACAGTCATTTAAGTGTGTTTTGTCAGTAAAATATTCAAATGTCATTTCAGGTTGATACCTCTATATAGTAAATAAAGAAGATCCACACAGTCTCTACTGTATCCCAGATTGTGAGGTAACTCTTGTGTTTTCTGCTGGAAAAAAGACATTTTGAAAAATATCCAATAATCTTGCCTCCAGGAGCATATGTCTATCGGGATACATATTTTCCGTCACGGAGTCACCCTGAATATTCGTCATGGAGTCACCAGCCAGCCTGTTGAAAATTCAAACCTTCATAGAATTGTTAATACCCAATATATTTAAGTTATCTCTGTTTTTTCTGTGTCCTACCCACTCCCTCTAATGTTCTAATGCAAAAATCCACCAATAATGGGACCATTTTGAGAAAACTAGGGTAAAGTTGAGAGTATGTAGTTGAAATGTTCATATTTCTAATAAATGTTCAAAATCCATCGGGCTGTATCTCGAAAACTATTACTAAGAGGATATCCATTCTTGGTATGCTTCAAGATATATGTGACCAGGCGAGGGAAAAGACCCATCCAGGGGGGAAAATAGTAATTAAAATTGGTGTCATAATCTTTAAAATGAGATATCATGAGCTAAAAGAATCCTGGTAGTTTTGTGGGAATTGCTTTTCAAACACAAGTACATATCATTAATTAAAAATGGTAAATAAGCTCTAATTGCATTGTATCCCATAGTAAATGATGATAATTATAAAAAATGGGTTTTATTTAGAAATAACCAAATAAAATTGGATTTATTAGTCTAAATTTGGTTTGAGAAGGAATTTTGGCATCCTGTTTTCAGTTTTGGGTAACTGATGAGATTTTTCAAGAAAACCAGATTATTACCTCCAATTTAGGTTTTTGGGATGGTTTCCATGGCAACCAGAAAGTAGCATATGTGCTAATTCTTCATAAAAACGTTCTTTTTGCATTCCAAATATAGAATGTTTGCATCAAAGATGGAATTATTTCATGAAGATCATTGCATTCTACATAAAAAATGGTTTTAGAACTTTTTTCATGTATTTAACACTGTTTTGCAATTATGGTGCCCCCTGGTGGCCAAAACTAGAGCTAAAAATCCTGCCTGAAGGGGTCTTTTCCCTAGATGGGTCACATATGTTGGCCCAGCTTGTAAACAAAATGTGGCCAGGTGAGGGAAAACGTGCCTCCAGGGGGGATTTTTAGTACTGGTTTTGGCCACCAGGGGGCAGTATATGGATAAAACCCTGAAAAATATACTAAAAAATGCTTGAGACCAATTTTTCATGGGGAATCCAGTGGTATGCTTAGAATTATTCCATCTCCACTGAAAACGTTCCATTTTTGGAATGCAAAAGGAACATTTGTTGCCATGGAAACATGGAAAATCGGCATATATGCCAATTTCTGGTTGCCATGGAAACACTCCATTATTCCAAATGGGAATTCTTTGCCACAAATGTTTTTGAACATTTCACAAGGAACTCAAAATCGAAAACAGACCTCAGAAATTCCCTCTAGAACCAATTTTATGATAAAACCATCAGATGTCTTTGGTCATTTTTCAACAAAACTGTATTTTTTACATTATTAGCATTCATAATAGGATATAGTGGATATAGAGCTTATTTACCATTTTCAGTTGTACACACCAACCCCAGTTTGACAAGCAGTTACAGCAAAACTACTTGGGATATTTTAGCTCAAGATATCTCATTTTAAAGCCTGTGAGATAAACTCTGAAAAGCCATTTCCCCCCTGGAGGCACGTTTTCCCTCACCTGGCCACAAATTATTAGTTGCTGTGATGTATTTAAAACATAATGTTCATGATCATGGATATTTCGTCACAGAGTCACCTGAAAAAAGGACAATAAACGAACTGAACCGCTAGGGTTAGAAATGTATCAAAAAGTGTTCCAAGGAGCCAAGATAGATACCTTTCAATATACTAAACTTGTTTAAACATAGTAGGAACTTTCTGATTTGTCCTTCCTCTATCCTAAAACATACATAAGTCAGGAGTTTGAGCCATATATTACTTATTTGAAATGGCCATCTCACAGATGTCTGCACTTTACTACTCTGCCGTTATGAACATGTGCTATGTAAGTAGTCGGAACTAACATCGATCCCCCATGAAGATTTGAATGCTGTGAGTGTCATAGGTTATCTCATGTATCACCTATCGAAGAATCAATATTCAGTTTGGACGCCCACATCCCCATTTCACACATGTCACAATAGAGCGGTGCACATGCCATACACCCCATGTACAATCACACTATTGTATTCCTAGTTCAGCACCAATCAAATGTTCTGCTGTGCACACACTCAGGCCTTGTACCACGTGATACCCCTCAGCCAATCAGCGGTCTGCTTACACTTCTAGCATCACGTGACCACACCCAGGCTGCATTGATGTCTAGGAGCTAAAGGGAGGACACATTTATTGTAAAATAGGGATGGCACTTTAAAAAAAAGTAATTTTCATTGCCCCCCCCCCCCCGAACCACCACCACAAGAAACGAGTTGGGAGAAATGTGAACTCCAAAAACTAAAAGTAATGCTAGTATGGAGGGGAGGTAGAAACAATGTGTCAAACCATCATCTCCTACATCATACTGCACTCCGTTTAAAAAGCACAGGTTCCACAGTGTGTTAGGTTGGAGGCTGAGGAAGGACAAATCAGGAAATCAGGAGAATCATTTTTAAACAATCGTATTATGTTAAAAGGTAAACATAGATAATTGTCAAATCCACAACAGGTATACCTCCTACCAGATACCCCTCACCACAGTGAGGCCTCCAGACGTCAATTCCACCAAATCCATCCTTTCCAATAGATAACCACGGGTATAAATAGACAAAACTCCACGCCATTGACATACATGCACATCATACTGCACAAGTTGAAGCTGAGTGTGGTATGACCCAGCTTCAACGAGTGATGTATGATGTGCATTCATCTTAATAAGTGGGGGTTTGTGTTTATTACATGGCCCTACTGTCTTAAAATGAAGAAAATCAACAAATTTAGAGGCCATGGAGTATGGCTACACCGTACTCCATGGGGGCATGGCATAAGACGTCCCATAGGCTTGCATTGACAAGGCCATACCACCATGTAATACACTTCAATAAACGTCAGGAAGTTGATATCCTGCTTTATCATTTCCATAATATTTCAAATGTGTAATGACACTATGCGCTTTAAAGTGCTTCGCTAATCACAACATTCCCTCACCGTGCACGTAATGACTGCTCCCTAGATCGTGGGTTGTTTACCTCTACCCTGGGAGAACCCAGCGTCAACAACATTCATTGTTTGGTCTTCAATATCAGAGCCTTTACAGCAGGACAATGGTGGAATCAATACCTTACAGCAAATAGCTGCATTGATTAGAGTCTTTATCAGTGTTATAATGTGGTGTGTGGACATGGTTTCAGTTTCGGTAAGGGAGCGGTAATTTATTAACAACAGAGGGGTCTCAGTTTGTTCTGCCCCCCCCCCCTACACTGATCATCTAAATGCTCCGGGCTTAGTATGTAGTGGCTATCCTAGGTTTACAATAGGGATTTTGGTCAGAATGACGAACTGATATTTAAAATTTACTAAGGCAAACCTTTTATGATTTAGGCCTTATACTCATGGAAATGGACTGACTAAGGTGGATCGATAACTACTGACTATGCCTAATAGGACTAAAAAGCTATGGTTGGTCGCATAGGGAGCCAAACAAAACACTAACTAAAATCAAAGATTACCTGCGTCAGTCTCAAATAATTACAGATCGATATGCACCAAACAACTAAAACGAGCCAATATAGAAATATTTAGAAAGGTGTCAATGTATGTAGATACATTCAGGTAAGCTGTATGTCCATACATTTATACGAAACCACATGGTAATACCTGCTCCAAACAAATGACAATGCCGTTTATTGTATGACTGTATTGACGTTGATGGCTGTGTCTCACGACCTTGGGACAATGTTCTTGTCTCTGATCTGGTGCCGTCTCTGACCGGCTGCCGTCTCTGACCGGCTGCCGTCTCTGACCGGCTGCCGTCTCTGACCGGCTGCCGTCTCTGACCGGCTGCCGTCTCTGACCAGGTGTCAGAAAAAGGTGTTTTAAAAAGAATTATACTCATATATATAAGGATTTGGAAAAACGTTATGGCGGTTGTTATATAATCATAGTTATAATCATAATTAGCCTCCTGCTGCTAGTATTTTGACCTTATCAAGCCCAGCCGGTCAGAGACGGCACCTGGTCAGAGACGGCACCTGGTCAGAGACGGCACCCGGTCAGAGACAAAAACATTGTCCCAAGGTCGTGAGACACAGCCTGATGCTGGATAGAATAAGTAGAATAATGATTTCAAGCGGACGTCTCCAAACAAATGACATCAAAGCCTCTTTCCATCTGCCCCATGTGAAATGGTTAGTCACCAGGACTTAGGCTATTACTGTAAATAGACATGTCTTCCCAATGCTGAAATCAACGATCTAACACAGCATAATGATCCAGCTTATACTTGTATTCAACTCTCGGTCTACAGAGACCGCTACAGAGAGTTCCCCTCAAATCAAAGGGCATGTAAAACTTATCCACAATCAAAAAATAAATTTAATAAAATAAAAGTAGACATTGCTGATAATGGAAACAGAAGGGAGTTTCTGATGAAAGCGTAAGGTTGAATGATCGAGGGCTGGAAATGTCCGTGCAGTATAAAACACTGAGGGGGGAAGACTCAAAGGGTATTGCTAGATCATTTGACATAGCTCTGAGCATAATACCCTTTAATGCTACCATCTAGTGCTTGTTGCTTTGGACTATGTCGAGAGAAGACCATAGCTTTGTGTGTCACTCTTTCCACGTAAAGTATATCCTAGAAAATTTAGATAACATCTAATGTCACATTAAGTGCCAACGCAATCAGCATCCTGCTTACATTGAAAAAACAAAACATGCAAAAAACAAAAGTTCCCAGGGAAATAAAGGAGGGTTTATGATTTCTTTAATTTGGAGGAGAGGTATATTTTGTCTAATGCACAGCCATAATGCACGTCAATACTACTAACTACGTCCCTTGTACGGAATTTGTTATAAGTGCCGCCTCTCCAAAATCTTATGGGAACCACCTCTTGTGGTTGGGTAACTTGGCCGATATAGACAGTCTTACTGGAACTATACTACAAACGTGCCAATGTATCCTGTGGTTAAGTAATTCCCTGAGCATGCAGTTCAATTATTTAGTGTTAATGGTGATACCAGCCTTTTGGATTTGTATGTATACCTCTTTAGACTGACCTGCATCAGTGAGAGCTCTACACCACAGCGCATTACCAACAGCCCATCCTACTCCCCTCCCTTGGCTGCTCCCACTAGAATCTACAGTTGAGAAAAGTATTTCATAGAAAGAATCCGTTTTTGTCTTTATTCAAATTCAAAGCCTTGAGTAAGTCTATACTATACCCTCTTCTGTACCCTATAGCACGCATGGAGTACTGGGTGACAGGAGTCATTTAATGGCTGGTCCCTAGATGGCTGTTTGTTTACCTCTACCCTGCAGCGTCAACACAATGCATTGTTTGGTCTTCAATATCAGAGCTTTCTGTTTGTTTGCTGAAGAAGAATGGAGCAATCAATGGATCCCAATAAATAGGAATATCGATTAGAATCTTTATTAGACGGTAATATTCTCCATGCACGTGTTTTTAGTTTAGAGTGGTGTTAGAAAAGATGAAGACATTCTCAAATAGTTAAGGAAAATTGTTTTGCTATTTGATTCATAAATAGTCATTTTCAACATCAAGTATAATTCTCACTATTATGGATTGGTGTTGTCACAGACACTTTGTCACTGGTGCCTTCAACTAAAGTTGATTATATTGAATTTGATGAACGTCAGATCAAAAGATAGCTACCGTCCTTCAGCAAATAATAATGTATAATATTATTTCACCGATTATAAATGTGCAGTAATTTCCTGCGTGCGGTACAGGAGTGGTTGCTACTAGCATCTCCATCAAGGAGGGTTGGCTTTTGTTGTAGAATGCCAGTTTAGAATGAATCTATACAGGAAACGAATCAAGTTATGTATATTCTATCATGATTATGCAATTAGATAAAACTTATCGATGACATGCACGTTCATAGCTTTGACTTTTAACCTGGTATTGGAACGTGTTTTCATCAGGGTATCTTTATGCAGTATTCAGTGTGTGGATTATACCTCACCATTTCCGAAAACATGGGGGAAAATATCAGGCAGCAGCTCAGTCTAATGGAGAATATGTTGAGGGCTAGATATTGATTCACACCTTTATTTCATTAAAATATCATAAATTATGAAATGAATGTGTTTTTAAATACACCATTACAAGTTGGAATACAATGTAGTAACTAAAATGCGTTTTGTAGAGGATTACGTTTAATATTCAGGATATAACTGTTTCACAGTTACGTCCATAGTACTTTTTAGTCAAAATTAGTACACTACCGACGGGTCAGTATGCTGCACCTATTCAGTGTAGTTCTGCTAACAAAATATATGACTCTTTGGATCTATGCCTTTGTTTATAGTCAAATATAAGAGCTGAAGTGCAATCTTGGGCGATTATCTTTCCATGCTATAAATATTGGCTGCAGAGGATCTTTGGCATGTAGTGTGTTGGTCCCTGACTACCACAGAACAAAACCCTCCTCCTGCACTGAACAGTCTAACATTTAAACCCAGCTCACACATATGCAGCGGCTGACAGGCGCCCCGGGAGCTGAGTGATGGTTTAATTTGTGTCTTCCAGAAGTTTGCATGTCAAACACAGTGGTACTTGCAGATGGTGAAATAAATGGAATAAAGAAGAATTTAGGCTGTTGGTGGCAAGTTGTAGGGTCTGGTCTCTCCTCTTGCCGAGCTATTATCTTATCCATTGCAAGGTGTGAGCTGGTCTGTGGATTCACAGGAAAGTAGGGGACTCCCTGTTTTTCTACATCACAACCATTTGTGAGTTGCACAGTGAAAGCATCTGTCTGTGAACCAGCATAGTCACTGTAGGCTCAGTGTCACAACTTTGTAACAATTGCATAGTCTTTGACCGGGTGACATCTTTGACTGGCAACATTAAAACAGCTGAAATGGGGGCTATGTACACGGCAATGCCAGAAAATTGTAATATATACTGTTATGATATATATTAGCTTTTCCCCCGCATTTCTTTATAATTGAGCCTCTTTTCAACTGTTCTTATCTGGCCGGTCAATGACGTCACCTGGTCAAAGACGTCACCTGGTCAAAGATGTCACCTGGTCAAAGACTATCCAATTGTTACAAAGTTGGGAGACTGAGCCTGTAGAACCCTTCTCTGTTTGAGTATTGAGTCAGCACTGGGCTGTCAGGGAGTTGGTTTTCCCAGCCTCTTGAGACCTATGAGGACACCCCCTAGTGTTCGCGTGCTAGTTGCCACATATGCCACTCATACCAGGCTACTACTGTAAACATACTTTATCTCGCGCTGTGCTTATTTTCGCGATTTTCGCGGATTTTAAAATCGCGAAATTATGTACAGAGCTAATATTTATCCAGTGTAGTCCTACATATGTTATACTGCAGAATGCGGGAATTAAAATACACGTGAATGTGCACTTTGCAGTCAATTCGCGAAAATATACATGCATGAAAATATATACGTTTACAGTATTCAGACTACATGGTACTTCTGTAATACTCACATACAGGTCTGCAGTGAGTCTTGGAAATTGTTTCTTCTAGCTACATTTTCAACCAATGTGCTTAGATAAGGAGGGTGCTGTGTTGTATGAAGTAGTTTGACATAGAATTTGCAGTATAGCTATGATGAGTTCAGTCAATTATTTGATAAATGATTTTTGTCAATATGGTGCTATGTTTTCAGGATAACAAATTGGTTATGCATGTAGATTAAATATAGTAGGAAACGAGGATTAGGTGTGTGTCATGGAACCATGATTAAATATACATTACCCCCTAAATCGACCCAAAATCAAGTTATGAAATAAACCCAATGTATACTTCCATTAGTCATTTCCGTATCACTTGACAGACCCTTTATCATAGGAAATCCGATTGTTCTGAAATATGAAGGAAATACTGAATGTAGACCTATGAATTAACTGGGAGAGCATATATGTTTTGATTGTTCACAATGCACCCCTTGCTGGTGTCCATTTAAGGTGGCTCACAGTTTTATATTTTGTATCCTACTATGGTCATATCTACAGATTAAAAGAGGAATAACAGACTCTCAAATGTCGCATATAGACTTAGAGGCATTTGGTATATGGAGACATTATGAAAATAAAAGATCACCCGAAATCTAATCTAAATTAGCTGGTAATGTATCTTTAACATAAGAAATAATGCTAAGTAGCGTGCAACTGTTGCTCTTTCATATATACTAGCCTGGCACTCATACCAGGATATATAAGTAAAGGTATGTATGACTTCCCGACGTAGAGCTACCTCACGCCATCAATCCTTACCACACCACATGATATCTCCATTCCTGTAGGAAGGCTATGATGAGACAATGTGATACATAATGCATGTGTGTCTTATATAGATGCAGATCCGCTAACCTGATTCAGGAAGGTAACTCATACTCCCATAGTCTTGTAATAGGCCTATGTCCACTAGGATTAATAAGATTGCTTTGTTGCAGAAAACACGTTTTGGTGCTTAACAAACAGTTAGTCGGTACCAAGACGTGTTTGTCGGCGCCAAAACGTGTTCTTCGGCAGCAAAAGTGTATCATAAATCCTAGTGGACAAGGGCCTTATCCGAGTAGCAACATAGCCTAGCATATCATTTTTATCGCTGCTGCAAGGTAGAGAAAGAACCACCTGAAAGTGCTGAACGTGACACCCCCTTTGTCAAAGGCTAACACAGCTATTCATTGATTAGACTTTGAGTGCTGACTTAGGGTTAAATACAAATCCTGACACACAACAAAGTGAACAGCAAGCCTTGACAAAACCATGAGGGGGTCTGTACTGATATTTAGTTCAGGGAAGTTCATTCAAAGATTGCATGTTTGATTGCTCCATGAGCCCATAATGATAGGCCAAAAAGAGAATAAAAAGGGTTGTTTCAGGTCACCGACCGACCTTCTCAGAACAGGGCCGACCCTACTTTTTTATGCAACTTTTTGGGGGTAAAATTTAGGTTTACAAACTTTTTTAAATTTTGTCCCCCATTTTTACAGTTTTCTTGGTACTATAGAAGGGCTGTAAAAAAGAATCCGACCTACTGACCCTAGATTGTTATCCAATGTTAGTGTATGCACATTACTAATCTTGGCCATTTAAAACTGTAATCCAGTCCGCCTGGTTTTTCCTATGTATCTACCATGGACTAAGCACAGCAAGGTGTGGACCATGTGCCAACAGTCTGTCTGTGTGACACATTACCTGTTGACAAAGTCCCAGCTTCTGCACACACCTGGCTCTTGGATTGGGGACTGTCATGTTTTCTTGTTCTGGCTATGTGTTAGAACATCCATTTTCTTACCTTAAAACAGGACCTTTATATTTCAAAGCATGCCTCTTAAGGGAGTATTCCACCAACGGAATCAGCCTTAATTCTGTTGGTCGGACAAGATTTACCCATAAGTTACATTACATAACAGACTTTTATCGGATGACAAAATTTCGGCCGACCAACGTTGGTGGAATAATGCTTTAATGGCAAAAGTACCAAATACTATAACATCAATAACCTTACTTCTCCATCTCCTCCATTATGTTGGAATAGTGAAGCATTAAACTGGATAAATGAAGGCTTTTTGACTCATTTTGTGGCAGCTCTGGAGGAAGTGGCATTAACCACTTAAAGGGCACACCGATAAAAAGGGTTCTTTGGAAATAAATATGAAAAACAGAGTGGTGAGAACTCATTAGGATAAGCCATGTGGAGGTGGTTCAATTACCAAACACATTCTTCAAGTGTTTGGTTGCCTTGTTGTTATTCTGAGCATGTGGACTGAATTACAAGTAGGGACAGTTATTGATGTTTGAAGCCTAGGTCTGTTTACTATTCAAATTGCCACAGCCACTAATACCTTGTAGCTTTTACTAAATTAAGTTACACTGTGCATTGGTGAAGGAATTGTCGACGATGAATGCTACATCAAATTGTATGAATTGTCACCTTTAAACAGTACTTAGGAAATAAGGGGATATTCCATGGACACTTTTAGATGCTTTGCCATGGAACTGAAAAAGATCTCTTGAGGGAATCGAATATTACCTCGTGCATTTAACTAGGTGCACCATGCCTCTTTTTGGCATTAATCTGGAAGCAATTGAACCTCTAGTAGATAAGTTGATAATTAGAAAAGACAGGAAAAAATGCCGTGAATAATGATGGTCCTAGTGTCTATAGGGTCAACAATAGAATCATGTGACTGCCACTCTATACCACCAGCTTATACTAAATCTACATAATTATTGGTCTCTAGGCTGTTAGCCTGGCTCTGTTCTATCACCTCTTATATGGACTGTAATTGCTACTTGAAGATACCAGAGTCTATGGGAATGATCCTGTGCTGTTAAGGATCATATTTGGATGTTGATATGTATGCATGTCTTGTTAATTTTCAAACTTACATCTCCCAGCATATTAAATTATGCTTGCATCAGTTCAATCATCATGGTAGATATCCCAGGTGAGGAAAAAACAATAATTGTGGACTACAAAAACATGGAAATAATGCCAGGAAGAAGATCAGACTAATGTATCATCCATGTTGTCGGCGTCTCTTTTCTTTTGCTGATATGGGGCTGCAGAGGATCTAGCCATGCTGTGTGTTGTCGCTGCACTGCCACACAGCTGGATCCTTTAGTTGCACTGAACAAGCTTATACCTATATGCATCCCAAGTCCAACAAGGGCTGAAGGGCTGAGCTGGTCAGCATTTGCAATGCTCCCTAAGAGATGATTGATGGTTCAATTTGTGTAGTGTTAGAGGTGTGCCGTTCACTCTGGTACATGCAGATAGTGAAATAAAGGGAAATTGAAAATTCATTGCTCTTTTTACCATGTTCTTAGATGTAGTCTTTTATTGCTAAAAATGGTTACAGTTTTTTTTTAAAACATATTGGTTATGCATGTAAGGTAATATGAAATGCATCTTAAGTATTGTATGCTTAGTATTGATCATTGATAGGGTTGTAGTCTGTGACATGATCTGCTGTGATTCTGTGGATACTAAGAGATATGTCCTTCAGTTTACTGTTGTGAGATTTGAACGGCGGTGGAAACATAACATAAAAGGAAAGAACTTGTATGCTTTCCTATGTGAAAGCTCCTCCATGCTTAAGTAGCAGTCCTTACGGCATCACACTTTATCTATGTCTACAATAATGTGGCAGTCTATAGTAGCATACAATGAAGTTAATACCCATAGTTTGATTCATACAGACATACTTTGTCTTGCATAGAAATGATGGCAGGTATTAAGATTGTCAAATATCTAATAGTAGGGTCCATATTTTGTGCTTTGTGTTGTAGAGGTAAGACCCCTGGCAATTCAGGCAGCCTATTATCCTTACCAAGTCTGCAGCTGGGTGACTGGTCACACCCAGAAGTGAATGAACCACAACAATATGAAGTGCATGGTGGTACCAGGTGGCGCTGTGACAGTCTGGAAAGACGCCAGTACCAGAAGACGCCTAATAGCTCTGAGGGAGTTTACCCCTATACCAATTTTATATATTTTCAAAATGTCTCTATATATTTAGTTCTTAGCTATGTAGATATGATTTGTATAAATTTAGGGATATAATTTTAATTCTTTTTGATGAATTTATTTTGCCTTTATTTTTACCGAATCCAGGATACTCTTATGGGAAGATTGGACCCATGTGCTTGGTTAGGGTCCCTAAGAGCGGGGTTAGGGTCCCACATGTGTGGTGAGGACCCCAATGACCAAATTAGAGTCCCACAGTCCATGTTATGGGTTCACATACCAGGGTAGGGGCCCACAGGTCCGTGCACAGGACCCTGCTGTACAGGGGTCATGGGTGGGTGAGTATGGCATCCAGTGAGGGCAGAGGCGGCCTAGTACGGGAGGAGCCATCTGAGCACGGGAGCTTTCTGAGAACTCGACAGCGCCACCACGCAATATCTGCCAACACTAACACCTAACATGATACTGATCAAGGTGAGGAAAAGCAGCTTATCATGTCTCTCAGGCTTCACTAACAAAGAATTGTGTCTGGTGATTTAAGATGGGTAGTCCCCATAGTCTATAAGTATTTAGATTTCGTCATGATTTTCGTCATCAGGCCCATATCATAAGTAGTCTCAAATAGTATAAATAAAATAGGGGGGTCCTGAGCTGGTTTCTGAGATATCTGGCTTTGAGTTTGGAGTAATCTGTGATAGGATCATATGGTGATAGTACTAACATGCATGGAATAGCATCTTGAAGTAATTAACTTTCCCTATAGTTCTCTCAGGATATAGTTTATAATCTTTTACACCCAGAAACAATATTTTGAACATATGGTCCCCTGCATATTTTGAAGGTTTCTGGTGTTTGAAATAAAAAACATATGGATAGAGCACACAGGCTTGATGTGGTACAGGTATACCTTTCAGCATGCCAACTACCAGAGCACCTGTAGAGTAGGGGTAAAGCATTAGACTCACATGTGGGAGATCCTGGGTTCAAGCCCCAGGCAGGTCTTGCAGGGTATTTTTGAATAGACATGAAAATATAGCCTTAATATACAAAAATATGATCAGAGCCACCCCCTGGTGTGTTCTAAGACCAGCGCAGTTGACATGTTTACAATAGGGTCTAGCCACCTTAAGAAATAAGAGAAAACGTTTCATAACCCAGGGGGCATTGAATGGGGTGTACCTACCCACACAATAGGCTCAGTGACTCGCTTCATGGCATATCAGGTAGAATTGGCATTAAGCGCTTAAGGGCAGCATGGAGGTGATTCAAATACCAAGTACTTGATTCACATACTTGTGTGGCTCATTATTCTGAGCAGGTTGGTAGAATTACAGTCTTAGTGTAAACTTCATCCCACAGGTTGGTCCTGCAATATTGGCAGTTTGCAGGGTCAGCTATCCACATATCTGACTATTTATGCATTTTAAGTAAGAAATACTTTGTCTATTATTATAAAAGATGCATTCAATTGGTAGTTATTTATGGCCAAATGAGGATAGCTATATAGTTTTGCACAATATATTGACAAGTTTCAGCTTAGGATGCCAAACTAGATGATAATGAATTGCACTAAATCCACCAAGGATAATTGGTTAATATGCTATAATATATCTAATATGGTCTTTGATTAGATTGCCCTTGATGAAATGACTGATCTGAAGGCAGCTTCCATTCTTCATCAGATGCAGTTGTGGTTTGTGGAGCAAATGCATGACAGTTGACTAGAAAAATGCAGGAAAGGGGAGCTGAGAGAGAAGGAATTGATTCCCAAAGAAATTCCCTTTATTTTTAAGTGATGAATGAGTTCATGTTGTAATGTTACCAGACATCTAAAGTTATGCACAGTGATACAGCTTTTAAAATGTCGGAATCAATATGATGTTGAATGCTTCAACATGCATGCATCCTTTCTTGTCAGAATCAACAAAATCTTCTTGTTCCAATTTCTTTTTCAAAAATCTGAATTTGAAGATGGTTATTTTTAGGATGTGACTATGTGTTCCCTGACTCATGTTAAAGGTGATATTCAACACCAAACCCCTTGAGTGTTCCAACAAGATAACATTATAGTCATGGTGAATGGGTACTGACCTAGTTCGTCTACCATCTGGCTCCAAAGGGTTAAAGGGAACAGTGGTCTGATTTCATATCAGATTGGTTGATATTTTACTGCAGAATTTCTCACCGTCTGGGTAAGCAGAAATGCATCACAGTAAACGTTTGCAAACAGGTATGAAGAAATATTGAAGAATAGTATCAAATTTTACTAGAAATCAAACCATGCAACTGCTTTAGAAAGACTCATCTTCTGTGCAATGTAGATGCAATAAATTTTCTTATTTGATTATTCCTTTTTGCTTTCTGATTTTCACTTTACATGCAAATTAAACCTCTTCAGACAGTAAGGGATACATAATAAGCTGCCATCAGAAAATCATTTTATATAACTGAGTGCCTACCATAAACTGATCATACAGAAAGTTCTGCTGAACTCTCCATCCATAGCATAATGCCTGTTCACGTCATGTTTATTATTCACCATGATGTATAAATGTAGTGCTCATAAGCAACTGAGTGATTCTGAACTGATGCTTCATACTAAAGCCTCTTTGCAATGAATCAACCCTATGTGGTCAGCATGCTCCACGACATGAGAAGTGATGTTTTCTCTACCTTGACTGCAATCATTCCATAATTACCATACCACCTAAATGGCAGAGAGGTTTAACCCTTCAAGGACGACATGATAGCTTAATGCATCATGGCCTTAGTTGTCATGATGCATGAATGCAGCCAAGGGGGGTAACTTACCAGGACTGCATTCAAACATCATGCCAACCCTACGAGGTTGAGACACTCCTGAGGGTCGGCACGATGCACCAATGCTGCATCGGTGAGTTACTCACCGCGGCTGTATTGGTGGATCATGACAACAAATTTTATATTTTAGTGACATGCCATGCGTAAAGCGTTAAAGACCTGGATGATGGCTATGCTATTTTACAGCCAATGCTGGGTGTAAATGTAATAGCATCAGGCTGCCCCATATGGGACTAACTAATCCAACATCCATCCCAAGTTCAAACAGAGGCAGAGGTGTTTTGGATGGCCACCATTTGCAATGCAGCCTGGGAGTTGATTGATGGTTTAACTTGTGTCATCTAGAGGTTTGCTGTTTAAACCACACAGTCTACTTTCACTGCGAGGTTGAAAGCTCTAGCAGGGCACATGGCTATTTTGTATCTGTTAAGATTTACAAAATATCTATTAGTATCTACTAAATCATAAACCTGAACTCTGACCATCTTAGACTCATGTGAAATTTCTCTCCATTCCTAAATTGCTGGGGTTCAGAACTATACACAATATTCTGAAATGTATGGATATAGCTTCATGACTCTTCCCCTTTTTCTTGTGACACTCAGTGGGCTATAATGTGTGGTCGCAGGGTATTACAAGCCACGGTGGGGCCTACAATAAGTTGCTCTGGGTGCATTGCTCTTTTTTTAGCTGCTTATACCTAGCCTGCATTGGGGTAGTTCAAATAAAAACGTCATCACTCATGATCTAAATTAGCTCCACTGGCTTTCAATGATATATTATCAGATTCTGTGTAGTGTAACCCTATAATGAAATTCCTATAATATTGGTCTGTAGTTATGCTTGTAGAGCTTGTTCAAACTACAAGCTTCAGCAATGTTAGGTGTGTGTCCACTATACAACAAGGGAGGTGGACAATATCCGCTACTTGTCGTCCAGCAATATGGATATATTTGCTTGGTATATGCTTCTGAATCGTCAAGTTTAAGTGAAGTTATAGTGTGTCCACTAGGCATGATGAATGACCTCCCAAACTGCTCAGGGCATACTTGAGCAAGATTATTACTATAGAATAAAGAGCATATTGCCCACTTTTCAAACATGTTAGATATTCAAATGCGTTTTTTTTAATGTCCAGCATTTGCTTACCTGCTATTGTATTTAAGAATTTTGTCATCCACCAATGTCCACAGGGAGACAAAACATATATTTCTCCTAAGCATCTAAATTCACATTTTGCCGTACCACAAAGGGCCTGATATATCCTAGTAGACACAGGGCTAATGACAAAAAACAATTCCTGAATATAGTGCCAAGGCTGTCACAGGAATGGTTTGATGACATTGCCATGTGAGAGGTTGCATTCTACCTAGGACAACATAAGGGGCTTTCCTGCACAATGCTAGTGGTATGGTAGTATTGAAATAGGTAGCTTAAGTTACTTACCAATTATTGTCATCTAATAAAGATGGTGCATGTGTCGCCCTTTTTCGTAATAATTACAGAAACATTTTAAATTGCAGGCATGACACCTTGTAGTCAATTAAGGGAGCGCTAAATGGTCAACAGATGACTAATTAAGCAAGGATACAATAATGCCAAAATAAACTGATTGGCAGGATTGCAATAGGTCGCTTAAGTTATGTACCAATTATCCTCAGCTAATAAACATGGCCCATGTGTTGCCCTTTTAGTAACTATTACAGAAACATGGAAAAAACGATTTGAATTGCAGGCATGACACCTTGTAATCAATTAAAAGAATGCTTAATGGTGAACAGATAACTAACTAAGCATCTCTACAATAAGGCCAAAGTAAAGTGATTGACTTTATTATAATGACATCAAGCAACGTTTAAATTTCTACAGTTTGTTAGTCTAACATTTAAATTCAACATGATGTTCACAACAATCTGTAGGCGCACAGCTTTGGCAGACTACATTGCACATAGGGGAAGCATCTTCATGCACCCAAACTACCTCATAAATGTCCGGCATATGTAAATAAATCAGCAGTCTGTACAGTCCTCACCTCCCTGTTACAAATCTCCGATATCTGATGGATCATAGGTGGACACTTCAGCGTTATGCAGTGGTACTTAGTTTTAAGTTCTGACCTGCTAAATTGTGCAAAAAACATAGAGCAGCTGTCACAGTTCCTGGCATAAAGAGAATATGCAAGT
Source organism: Harmothoe impar (assembly GCA_947462335.1). Lineage (NCBI taxonomy): Eukaryota > Metazoa > Annelida > Polychaeta > Phyllodocida > Polynoidae > Harmothoe > Harmothoe impar. Next base: position 70,891,141 of record OX381710.1, on the reverse strand, counting down.
AGTACTTTTCAGTTTAAACTTGGTATTCCATGATGCATGAAAGGTGAGATTTGCGACACCAACTTAATGTTAGTGTAAAGTCTACCAGGTGATGACCGGTAGAAGTCCGAGGTTTAGCCTGTGGCTGCATCCACATATCTAGACTAACTTCATGCAGCTGTATGGCAGACATATTAATCAGTAAAGTTAGCAGTAGCCCATCTTAATTGTCATACTAAATTGCTTCTGTTTTGCTATGCAAAATGGACCCCTTAGGATGTCATGAATAGGCTATTTGCACGCCCACAGGGATCTGTGTATGACAGTACCCCTTTTTGGCAACCTGTGCTGTGCCTAGGATAGGGTGTCATTCTGGTCATGTGCCCCAGTCTATTGTCATAGCAGAATTTATACCTCTTCTGCACTGCATAGCAAACCAAATGGTAGGCCATAGAGCATTTTCTGGTTAGTTGGGGCAGCTACATTAACTATATTCACAGGATATTTTACTTCTGTGCAGCAAGTAAGATCTACTCTGAACCAAGGGATATCTGCTTATATAAATATGTCAAACATCACAAATTATCACAAACTAGATATGGCTAGGTTAAAATGCAAGCCGTATTGCTATGTTTTAGGGTTTTGGGTTGTCAGTTGAATTCAACACTTGTAATTTAGCCAGAAGGAATTCAGTATTTTACCCCACTAGAACGTTCGTAATGTAAGTGAAACATCTTGGCTAATTTGATATTAATTGTAGTTTCTGATAACTATCCTGATTTGCCCATTCACCTTCTTGCATATTCAACAAAAAACCTCTCCAAAAGCTGAAGAAAAATGTCTTAATAGAACCTCTGAGAATGGAGAATGACTGTTTGAACCATGTGAAGCATCTGTGCCAATTTTCGCGGACAGGTGAAACAGGCTTTTAATGATTGGTCTGTGACAACAAAAGGTGTATACATGTACACAGACCTTACAATGGGTCTGCAGCTCTACTATACTTCAGGCATTCTAGTTATACAATGGGTGCACCTCTGGTCAGACACATACATATCACTGAACAGTGTTTTTTATGTATGAAAAGTAATTGTATGAAAAGTAATTTGTTGATAGGAATGATACTCAAATTGCATTATTTAACATTATCAGTGGGCTTAGCAGACTAAGAATTTTGCCCAATTGTCAGCAAATGACACTTGGTATTTGATGCTATTGGTAAAGTCCTGGATGGTGCTCTTTCTCTCAGTCTCTTCCATGAACCATCATTTAAACCCTCTGACGGTGGCATAGCGCTTTCATTCAATATGCCCTTAGTCATTGTAAAGTTAATGCCTTTGTTATAATGCATAAATATAGAATCGATTTGTCACCCACCAGAACTGCATTCATGCATCTGGACAATCCTAAAAGGTGGATCTATAAATTCCTGATCAATGGTTTATGCTGCTCTCATTGAGTGCAGGGGATTTACCAGGCAGTACTGGGAGCACTGGTATATAATGGCCACAACCGCCACTTTTAAGGCCATCCTTAATGGGTCGATCACTGCTTTTCCCAGCCTGGTTTCTGTGTGTGCAGGAGCTGGGACTTGGTCAATAGGTAATATGTCACAGAGACAGCCTGTTGGCACATGGTCCACACTTTGCTGTGCTAAGACCTTTATAGATCTACTCCCTGTCTCCTGTCGGTCAGGCTGGAATAAATTATGGTTAGTGTGTGAGAAGAGCATAAAGGCATCTTCACTGTTATCAATGCCATGATAGATACAAATGAACTACCTGACAGACTGGAGTACAGCTGTTAATGGGAAATATTAGTAATGTGCACATACCTAATGATCTTTTACATTGAGATACGCAAAACAGATATATACAAAGAGATTTTTGTCTGCATAAATTGATCTCCCTTGTATATCTCCATTTTGATTTTGTTAGCCATACACACTCATCCCATGGCACCAACTGCTGTCACTGCATGTGTTTGAATAGTGAAGTATTAACCTGAATAAATGAAGGTTTTTTTTACTCATTCTGCGGCAGCTCAGGAGGAAGTTGCATTAAGCAGTTAAAGGACCCACTGATAAAAAGGGTACTTTGGAAAATGCAAAACAGAGTGGTGAGAACTCATTAGGATAAGCCATGTGGAGGTGGTTCAATTACAAAATACATTCTTTAAGTGTTTGGCCGCCTTGTTGTTATTCCGGACATGTGGACAGAATTACAAGTAGGGACAGTTATTGATGTTTAAAGCCTAGATCTGTTTGCTATCTAAATTGTCAGAGGGACTAGCAACTTATATATTGTTGCTTTTACTAAATCAAGTTACACTGTGCATTGATGAAGGAATTGTAGACAATGATTGCTGCCCAAAATTGTTTGAATTATCATCTCAAAATAGGACTTAAGCAATATAAGGGTATGAGAGAAAGCCTCCAGTGCTTGGCCATGGAAAGGAGAAAATGAATCTAATTCTTTGTGCGATAGAAACACCACCGTCTTCAACTTAGATCACCCTAACTATTCCACCTGCTCCACCATTCCCCTTTTTGGCATTGATTTGGAAGCAATTTAACCTCTAGCAGATAAGTTGATTATTAGGATAAACAGAAAAAAACAGACGTAAATAATAATAGTCTTAGTATCTATAGGGTCTACAATAGAAGCATGTGACTGCCACTCTGTCCCACCAGCTCGTGCTAAATCTACATACTTTTGGCTGCAGGGCAATTAGTCATCTGCCATAGCCTTGATGTGGCAATATAACCCTGGATAAGGATGGCCGGACAAAGGCCTGGTTGGTTAAGCCTGGTTCTGTTTTTTTGTCATTATATGAATTATAATAGGTACCAGAGTCTATCAGAATGATCCTGTGGTATTTAGGGATTATATTTGGATGTTGATATGTATTCATGTTTTAATTGTGGACTTTGAAAACATGGAAAAATATATAATGAAATATGAGTCTAATGTATATTTCATGTTGCAGTCATCCTCTTTTTGTTTGGCTGTAGAGGATCTAACCATGCTGTGTGTTGTCGGCCAACCGCCAAGGAGCTAGCCCTCCTGCTACACCAAACAAGCTTATATCCAAGTTCAAACAAGGGCTGAAAGGCTGAGCTGGTTAGCATTTGCAATGCTCCCTGGGAGCTGATAGATGGTTCAATTTGTGTAGTGTGAGAGGTTTGCCGTTCACTGTGGTACATGTAGATAGTGAAATATAGGGACAATTTGATTCACATGCTTCGGTGACTTGTTATTCTGAGCAGGTGGGTGGAATTACAGTGTTTGTGAAAGCTTATTCATCTGGCAGGCTGGTCCTGTAATATTGACAATTTGCAGGACCAGCTATCCACAAATATCTGACAATTTATGCATTTTAAGTATGAAATACTTTGTCCATTAAAGATACATTTTATTTGTAATCATTTAAGGCCAAATGAGGATATATAGCTCTATAATTTTACACATATTGACAAACAAATTTTAGCTTGAGATTCCCGCTTGGCTGCAATCTTGCATCATGCCATATAGAAATGATCATCCCACCTTAATGGCAGAGAGCTTTAAAGTGCTGGATGATGGCTATGCTATTTTACAGCCAATGCTTGGTGTAAATGTAATACCATCAGGCTGCCCCACATGGGACTGACTAATCCAACATCCATCCCTAGTTCAAACAGAGGCTGCAGGGTTTTGGCTGGCCACCATTTGCAATGGAACCTGGGGGCTGATCGATGGTTTAATTTGTGTCATCTAGAGGTTTGCCGCTTAAACTACATAGTATACTCTCACCGGCAGGTTGAAAGTCTAGCAGGGCATCTCACCAGTTTGTATCTGTGAACATTTACAAAATGTTTATTAGAATAATCAAATTGAAAGTCTAGAAGATGACAACCTTAAACTCATATGGAAACTATGTTCACTCTAAAATTGCTGCTATTCAGGTTTATAGATTGTCCGGAAAACTATGGATATCACTTCATGACTCTTCCCTTCTTTTTTGTGACGTCCACTAGGCTATAATGTGTGGTGGTAGTGAGTTGGTATTACAAGCTACTGAGGGGCCTACAGTTAGCTGTTTGGGTGCAATGCTCCTTTTTAGCTGCTCATACCTTGCCTGCTTTAGGCAATCTAAAAACTTCATGAATGATGACCTGAATTAGTTCCACTGGCTTTCAATGCCATATTATATAATTCATTGTGAAACAACCCTATAATGAAATGTTCTTTTAATATTGCAGACCTTATACAAATTACAATCTTCAAAAATGTTGACCAAAAGCAATTTCTGAATATAGTGCCAGGCATTTATTAATGACATTGCCATGTCAGAGGTTGCATTCTAACTAGGAAAACATATATGTGACGGTCCTGCACTATGCTTGTGGTATGGCAGGATTGAAATAGGTCGCTTAATTAATGTACCAATTATTGTCAGCTAATAAAAATGGTGTATGTGTTGCCCTTTTGATAATAATTACAGAATCATGGAAACAACAATTTGAATTACAGGCATTACACATTGTAGTCAATTAAAGGACGGCTAAATGGTCAACACATGACTAATTAGGCATGAATACAATAAGGCCAAAGTAAAGTGATTGGTTTTGTGATTTTAGGCACGCACCATTCCCGGTTCATAATCTGGACTCAAATCTGAACTCAAATCCGATTGTCCCTGGAAAAGTAATCACAACAAGAAACGTTTTAATCTCTGCAGTTTGTAAGTCTAGCATTTCAATTCAACATGATGTTCACAACAATCTGTACAAGTACAGCTTTAGCAGGCCGCATCGCAGTGATACACTGGAGAAGCATCTTCATGATGCATACAAGCTAGAGTACCACACACACTTGCAGTATACACATTTATATCAGCAGGCTCTACTGTCATGACCTCCCTGTTACAAAGCTCCAATATCTAAGATAGTCCTCTATTGATGTGAAACTACAGACCTTTTGAAGCCTATGTACCACCTTTTGTGAACAGGTGAAATGGCCTATTATTGATTGGCCTGCAACAACCAAAGATGTATGTACACAGAGTTTACAGCGGGTCTGCAACTCTCTCCTGTAGCAAAGTTTTAGTTATACAGTGGGTGCACTATGGGTCAGACACATAAATTTCACCGGACAGTGATTTTCATGTATGTAAACTATTTGTTTGTTTCATTTGCTGATAGAAATTATACTCAACTTGTATCATTTAACATAATCAGTGGACTTGGTACTGTTGGTACCTGATGCTAGTGGTAAAATCCTGAATGGTGCTCAAGGTTTCTCGCAGTCTCTTCCATAAACCATCAGTTAAACCCTTTGTTAGACGGGGGCATGGTGCTTGCATTCAAATCAAACCCTTCTGCTATAACACATAAATGCAGCCTTGGTTTGTCACACACTAGAACTGCATTCATGCATCGGGACGATCCTAAAAGGTTGATAGATAAACTGCTGACCAGTGGTTTAGCCTGCTCTAACTCAGTGCCAGTGATTTAGCAGGCAGTACTGTGAGCTATACATTACCACCTCAATCGACCCAATACAAAATCAAGTTATGAAAAATGCCAATATAGACCTCCATTAGTCATTTCTTGTCAATTTACAGGCCCTTTAACCACAGGAAAGCCATTTGCTATGAAATCTAAATGATATACTGACCTGAGGGTTCTTTGGTAGACCTACGCATTCACTGTGAGAACATATGTCTTTTGATTTTTTATAATGCGCCCCTTGCTGATTCTCATTTGTGTCGGCGGGCAGCTATTCATCAATGACAACATATTGCATTTTTATCATGCTAAATGATGAATAAGAGCTTCCAAAGTTTCCACGGGTGTATGCAATTATACATAGCATGTAATCAACCTAAAATGAGAAAATCATATGAAATTAGCTGGTATTGTATCTTTAAGGCTACATGCCATCCTCAAACGGTCAATCACTGCTCTTCCCAGCCTGGTTTCTGTGTGTGTAGGAGCTGGGACTTTGTCAACAGGTAATGTGTCACACAGACAGCCTGTTGGCACATGGTCCACACTTTGCTGTGCTAAGTCCTTTATAGACACCCCCCCCCCCCACCCCCACCCTGTCCGCTGCTGGTCAGGGTGGAATAATGGCACCATGAGTGGGACAAATCATGGTTAGTGTGTGCGATGGGCATAATGGTCGTGTTATAGCCGAATCGTTCGGTCATTTTATGTTAATGGTTATTCAATAGTTTGGGGGTCTGTGGGGACCTTACGCCACAAATTTGCCACTAACCCTCAAAAAGATGACCGTTTGAGGCATAAGGGCAAACCACAGGCCACTATACCACAAAAGTGGCATTAAAGCACAAATGCCCTTATGCCACAAACGCCCTTACACCACAGCACAAATGCCCTTATGCCACAAACGCCCTTACACCACAAATGCCCTTATGCCACAAACATCCTTACACCACAAATGCCCTTAGGCCACAAACGCCACTAGGCCACAAATGCCCTTAGGCTACAAACACCATAAGGCCATAGTATTGGCACACTATATAGCATTTGAGGCATAAGGGCAAGTGGACATCTTGAAGTAGTTAAGTACTTTAACTGACTATATAGTGTTTGAGGCATAAGGGCAGGTGTATATTTTAGGCTTGTTTAGTACATTAGCTGACTATATAGGTTTTGAGGCATAAGGGCAAGATGTTATTTAAGGCCTATTTGGTATATTGGCACACTATATAGTGTTTGAGGCATAAGGGCAGGTGGATATTTTAGGGTAGTTTAGGATATCAGCTGGCTATATAGGTTTTGAGGCATAAGGGCAAGTTGTTATTTAGGGCCTATATGGTATATTGGCACACTATATAGTGTTTGAGGCATAAGGGCAAGTTGATATTTGAGGGCAGTTTGCTATGATTTCAACCTATATAGTGTTTGAGGCATAAGGGCAGGTGGAAATTTTCGGCTTGTTTAGTACATTAGCTGACTATATAGGTTTTGAGGCATAAGGGCAAGATATTATTTCAGGCCTATTTGGTATATTGGCACACTATATAGTGTTTGAGGCATAAGGGCAAGTCGATATTTGAGGGCAGTTTAGGATATGAGCTGGCTATATAGGTTTTGAGGCATAAGGGCAGGCAGATATTTTAGGCTTGTTTAGTACATTAGATGACTATATAGGTTTTGAGGCATAAGGGCAAGTTGTTATTTTAGGCCTATTTGGTATATTGGCACACTATATAGTGTTTGAGGCATAAGGGCAAGTTGATATTTGAGGGCAGTTTAGGATATTAGCTGGCTATATAGGTTTTGAGGCATAAGGGCAAGTTGTTATTTAGGGCCTATTTGGTATATTGGCACACTATTTTGTGTTTGAGGCATAAGGGCAAGTAGATATTTGAGGGCAGTTTGCTATGATTTCAACCTATATAGTGTTTGAGGCATAAGGGCAGGCAGATATTTTCGGCTTGTTTAGTACATTAGATGACTATATAGGTTTTGAGGCATAAGGGCAAGTTGTTATTTTAGGCCTATTTGGTATATTGGCACACTATATAGTGTTTGAGGCATAAGGGCAAGTTGATATTTGAGGGCAGTTTAGGATATTAGCTGGCTATATAGGTTTTGAGGCATAAGGGCAAGTTGTTATTTAGGGCCTATTTGGTATATTGGCACACTATTTTGTGTTTGAGGCATAAGGGCAAGTAGATATTTGAGGGCATTTTTCTATGATTTCAACCTATATAGTGTTTGAGGCATAAGGGCAGGCAGATATTTTAGGCTTGTTTAGTACATTAGATGACTATATAGGTTTTGAGGCATAAGGGCAAGTTGTTATTTCAGGCCTATTTGGTATATTGGCACACTATATAGTGTTTGAGGTATAAGGGCAAGTAGATATTTGAGGGCAGTTTGCTATGATTTCAACCTATATAGTGTTTGAGGCATAAGGGCAGGCGGATATTTTAGGCTTGTTTAGTACATTAGCTGACTATTTAGGTTTTGAGGCATAAGGGCAAGTTGTTATTTTAGGCCTATTTGGTATATTGGCACACTATATAGTGTTTGAGGCATAAGGGCAGGTGGATATTTTAGGGTAGTTTAGGATATTAGCTGGCTATATAGGTTTTGAGACATAAGGGCAAATAAGTTGTTATTTAGGGCCTATTTGGTATATTGGCACACTATATAGTGTTTGAGGCATAAGGGCAAGTTGATATTTTAGGGCAGTTTGCTATGATTTCAACCTTTATAGTGTTTGAGGCATAAGGGCAGGCGGATATTTTAGGCTTGTTTAGTACATTAGCTGACCATATAGGTTATAGTGTTTGAGGCAAACTGCCCTAAAATATCAACTTGCCCTTATGCCTCAAAACCTATATAGCCAGCTTATATCCTAAAGTACCCTAAAATATCCACCTGCCCTTATGCCTCAAACACTATATAGTGTGCCAATATACCAAATAGGCCTAAAATAACAACTTGCCCTTATGCCTCAAAACCTATATAGTCAGCTAATGTACTAAACAAGCATAAAATATCCGCCTGCCCTTATGCCTCAAACACTATATAGGTTGAAATCATAGAAAAATGCCCTAAAATATCAACTTGCCCCTATGCCTCAAACACTATATAGTGTGCCAATATACCAAATAGGCCCTAAGTAACAACTTGCCCTTATGCCTCCAAACCTATATAGCCAGCTAATATCCTAAACTACCCTAAAATATCCACCTGCCCTTATGCCTCAAACACTATAGTGTGCCAATATACCAAATAGGCCTAAAATAATGACTTGCCCTTATGCCTCAAACACTATATAGTCAGTTAAAGTACTTAACTACTTCAAGATGTCCACTTGCCCTTATGCCTCAAATGCTATATAGTGTGCCAATACTATGGCCTTATGGTGTTTGTAGCCTAAGGGCATTTGTGGCCTAGTGGTGTTTGTGGCCTAAGGGCATTTGTGGTGTAAGGGTGTTTGTGGCATAAGGGCATTTGTGGTGTAAGGGCGTTTGTGGCATAAGGGCATTTGTCCTTTAATGCCACTTTTGTGGTATAGTGGCCTGTGGTTGCCCTTATGCCTCAAACGGTCATCTTTTTGAGGGTTAGTGGCAAATTTGTGGCGTAAGGTCCCCACAGGGTCTCTGCTTGGTCAATGCCACATCTATGACATGGAATCAACCTCAGGTCAATTGACAGATTTTTTTTGTATGCCTCTGTTCTTTATCAAGCTAGTATGCCACAGACCTAAATCGGCCGAGATTCGGTCATCCTACGAGATTCACCCATAAGTTTAACATTGCAGGCTTTTATTGGATGACAGAATCTTGGCCAACCAACATCAGTGCAATACTCCTTTAATAGATACATTTCACAGGTCCACGGTTAAAGAAGGTCTTGTCCTGTGGTATCATCTCATCATCTACTCAAACGTTGAAATAAAAATCTTGATAATTTAGAAATAGATCTATGATAATCTACATGAATGCCCTCTCTTCGAATTATTGCTGTTACAACTGTAGATAGTACTCATATCTCATCAGTTGGAGTACACAGGTTAATCTGGTTTAGATAGTTATACAGAACTATTCATGTCAAACATCTTACAAAGTTAAGACCGGAGAATTTGGGGAAGCCATCAAAGAGAGAGTCCAGGGGGTTATAAGCAAATGTAATTCTCATAGAGGGTAGCAATCCTAAATATCCTGTAGTCGATTTTCACTCCTCCAGGGTGATCCGTATAACCTAGACTACCTCACAATTCAAATTAAACCCTGTCATAAACAGCATGAAACCCTGTGATGTGTGCAAGTGTTGAAGTCAGAGGAAGCTCTTTAATGACAATTTAAATGAGTTGTTTAAATGGTGTGAGGTGATGGTATCTGACGGTAATGAGATAGCATCTGTAATCGAGGATTACAACCACACAGAAGGGAGTCTCGCCAAATTCTCCGGTCTTGACTTTAGAGGAGTGCATTTTTCTGTCTAGTGATGTAAAGGTTAGACGTCTGGTGCAACCCATTATCCTAACCCAAGTCTACTGCGGGGTGACTAGTCTGAGAATGAGCTATCGCAATATAATTCAGCTTTTAGTAACAGGTGGTGCCAACAATATCTACCTACACTAAGAGTTAATATGGAGGTCATCAGGGTGCAGAAAGGCTGCTTGTTATGCCGCTAAGGACTCACTAACAGAAAATACAGTATAAGATATATTAGTAGCAAAGGAAAAAGAAAAGAAAAACAGCCCTCCTTTAATAAACCATGTTAATTATTTTGACAAATTATATTCAAAATAAATGCCTTTTCCTTAAAATACAAATAGAACGTATTCATCATCTTGGATTGTTACTCAAAAATGAATAAATGCAGGTCTATCGGGTTGATGCCAAAAAATCCACTATTTTCTCTGAACCAAAAAGTGACTATCCTTTCATCAATTACAACACAGTAAACCAAAGTAGATGCTGAAGAGATATGACTTTCATGCACGTTTCTGCATGATTAATATGTACATGTAATGAAATTTCTTCGGTAAATATTGTCACCATTCCCACGGTCATGCCCCTGACAGTTTACATACAAAATGGTGTTGTTAACTACCAGCCTGTACAGCATGTCAGCACATGCTAGCACTGCTTGTGTTTAGATAGTAAACCACTAACCAACATAATTAGGTTTTAGGTTTTTGACTCATGTTGTGGCAGCTTAGGATAAAATGGCATCACGCACTTTAGGGGCACGGTGATAAAAAGGGTACTTGGAAAAATAAATGAAAACAGAGCAGTGAGAACTCATTAGGCTAAGCCATGTGGGGGTTTCTCTATTACAAAACTTGGTTTCTTATTGTTCTGAGAATGTGGACATTTGAGAAGTAGAAACAGTCATAATTTGATTAGAAGAAAAAGAAAATCTAGATGAAATCAGTCTTGAATTATAGCTGTCTTAGTGTCTACACCCTCAGAAAAGTGAGAGTCATTGTCGCTAAAACTACCCTCACCTCAGAGTCAGGCAGTGCCTGACCCTCAAGTGAGGGTAGTTTTAGCGACAATGACTCTCACTTTTCTGTGTGTGTACTGTAACCACCAGAAGCAAATGACTGGCAGTCTATTTCACATGTTTGCACTAAATCTATATATATTGGTCCCTATTGCAAGACAATTAGCTCCAGGACAACTATAAAGGACCTATATATAGGCTTGATGTGTCATCATAACCCTGGCTGTAAATGGTCAGACACAGAGTGGGTAGATAAAGCCTGGCTTTGTTTTGCCTCTTGTTACATTGACTGCAATTGGTACTTAAAGGTCTCAGTCTCCAGGAGACTGATTGAGGCATGTGAGTCAGACAGTTGCATTGTCATGGTCCGATGATTAGGGGTCAAAAACCAATTTCTTTAAATATGAACCAGAATGTTACCTATGGCCATACTTCATGTGCTAGCTACTTTATTTTATCTCATTCCCTAGAATTCAGTTTAGAATCCGACTAGTTATCAGATTATGGCTCAATTTTACTAATTTTGGAGTGCACGCTATAATTCCCCCACTGAAAATACTGTACACTGTAAAATACTATATTTGGGCCACATCTGAACCTCTAATTGGGCTCTTATTGCCCATAGATGAAATTTTATTGGGCCCTATTCTCCAAATATGATATTGTGCTAACATATGAATCACATTTTAGCCGGATTTAAAATATGAAAAAAATCGGACCATGTCACTTTAAGGACTAATGGCATGTACTGTTATGAGGAGACATGGACCTCGGCCACATGATAGCCCTATTCCAATCAGAGCCCTGCATAAAATTGCATGACCAAACCCATGCTGAATTGATTTCCTGGAGCTAAAGGGATAACTGTTGTTTAACAATGAATATCTCCTCCAACTAGCCCCCATGCTGTTTCTCCATTAATGTAAAGCTGGTCCTCCACAAGCAGAAAGGAGGTTCACTCGCTCAACCTGGTTTACACATCTGGCACCAAATGACTTGTCCCTAGACGGCTGACTGTTTACATTAGCTTAGATTGCAGGGTCAACATGATTTGATTGATCTGTCTCTTATATCAGAGATTAATGAACAAGAATAAGGGAATCAATTGCGGACAGCAAATAGGTACATTGATTGGGATCCTTATCAGAATTATAAAAGAGAGTGTTTAGATATGGCTTTAGTTTATATTTTGATCCTTTCATGAGCTACATACTACTTCATATTGCCATACAGTCAAGTTACTTCACACGCATATTTTTGAGTCGTCTATAGTCTGTGGAAATACCAGATTTGACCTTTCTATGATGCACTTTTTTATAAGCAAAACATATTATATTGAGCAATATAGCTTGGTCTTAATTAGGACGTGCTTTTGTACAAGCAGCTGAATACTTTGACATGAATGCTGCCCCAAGGCGTAAATGAGTAACTATCAAAATATCTAAAAGGGTATCAATGTCAACATGGATGTTTGTATATTCAGGTAAGCTGCATACTTTTATGAATACAGGCTTAGAGCTTTTGCAATAATCAATTGTATAAACCCTTTATGCGGGTATCAATAGAAGTCAGTTTACTAACACCCCCTCCCAGGGTTCACAATTCTCCCACCAAGGGGCGCTGCCGCTGTGGCGTCCTTGGTTACCGCTTGTAAACAGCGTCTTCCATGTTTGAATTTTTTCTTATTTTCAAGTTTATTTTCAAAAATTTGAATAAACAGGCAAGCCTCTTGCCAGTTGTGTCTGGGACAACAGACACACCCTGCCACTTACGTGTATGAGTCCATCATTGATATCGTTCATCATATGTTATATTATATTACAGACGCTCAGTATTGATACATCATGTATATAGCACACAATCCGTGTATCGCGTATGACAGACCCTCTGAACTGGGCATCGTATCGAAGAGAACACAATTCATGTTTGTTGTTTTGAATTTTTTAGATTTTGAATTTGATTGATATTGAGCTATGACGAACATTTCAATAGTACCCGATCCAAAATATGAAAATAAGCATATGAATGACGTCCCAACTGACAGCTACCTCATACATAACTTACAATAGTGTTGCCATCACGTTATATCTATGTTCCCGTTAGTATTCTATGGGTTGATGATGTGATACACAATACATGCGTATCTCATAGGAATGTCGATCTACCAACCCTAACCAATGACATTATTCATATTTCCATAATGCGGAAGTCTACAGTACAGATTATGGTTGCTTGGTTATGAAGCTAGCACACATTGCACTGTCAGATATTATAATGTAGCTGCCCAGTGAGTTATACTGTAGATGTACAATATAAAAAAAAACCTTATTTTTGGTTTCGAACATTAACTTATGACAGTGTGTCTAGATTCATGTGTACAAAATCAAAGGTGACGAAAGAATGTTAAACAGATTGGTGCCAGGATTTGTCACCTTTAAAGCGGTCATAGACAGTAAATGGATAACTAGAAACTTTGCAATTCTTACTCAGGGAAAGTTTTCATCCTCCAGAAACCTATTGCTGGAATGTCAGAAAACTATACACATTGATATGTGCCTTTCCAATCTCATCTGTCTCCCCTTATCCCTTTTTTGTCATTAACTAGAAAGCACCTCTGGTGGACTGGAATAACCTTTATAATTATTAGAGAATGAATTGGATCCATCTGCAGTCTCAAATTATGAAAGTCTTAGTGCCTATGCTAAACAATAGCAGAAGACTACCAGTCTATATAACCCATCTCACCAGCTTACACTAAACCCACAGGATGATAGCAGGGCAATTAGTGCCAAGACAACAACTCATCTATAATAGCCTTGATGTGCCCCCATGACCCCGGCTGGGAAAGGCCAGACTAAGAGCCGCTGGATAGAGCCTGGCTTTGTTTTGCCTCATGTTACATTGACTGTAATTGGTAGTGGTGCCCCTGTCTAATCCTCCTCTGTGGGGTCATGCTCACATCAATATACCTCTCTTACATGCTCACAATTAATATTTGGCATACTCTTGTTATGAGGCTTAAGTAGACTTAGACTCTAGTGTACTGAGGTCACGTATCCAACACGCTACTTATATTCCACAAAGCACTTATAAGCCTTTGGTTTTGCATCATAGGAACAATAAAAAACTGAATATAGATATTTCTTCATGCAGTCTAGGATACCCCCTATGGTAGTTTTATGTAGCTGTAATTTCTTTATATACAGTAATAGATTGCATTTGCCGACAGGTAATGTTGTTTTTTAAAATATTCAACATGTAATTAGAATGTCAGATCAAAAGACGGCCACAATTCCTTATCACATGAAGATTTCACGGTGCAAATGCATAACACATTTATTTCTAGCACAATTTATTCCGAGTCATGCATGAATAAAATACAGGATACCAATGGGGATCTCCATTTACTATGAATTAATGGACGAGAATCAATCCATATTGCGATATTCAGAAGCCCAGACATCTAAAATCATGCACATTGACACCCCTCTTAAAACGCCAGTTTGAATTTGAGTTGAACCCGTCAACATGAATGCAAATTTTCAAAATGTCAAAATCGACAAATCTTATCTCGCTACAACTTTATTCTGATGTTGTAGATGATATTCAATGTTCAAGAGTTCCGGGGGGTTCCTCAACTGGTATACAACTTTGCTTCTTGCTAACAAAATAGCACAAGGCATTAAAGCCGGGGTTAATGGCAAAGCTATTTTACAGCCACTCTGTGGTGTGAATGTAATAGCATCAGGTTGCCCCGCATGAGACGGACTAATCCAACATCCATCCTTTGTTCAAACAGATGCTGAAGGGTTTTAGCTGGCCACCATTTGCAATGCCCCCTGGGAGCTGATTGATGGTTTAATTTGTGTCATCTAGATGGTGGTAGTTTCTAAACTCACCACACAACATGCTTCCACTGCTTAGCTCTAGAAAATAACGAACCATTTTGTAACTGTTACACAAGCTAGGTGTAGCATTGAAAGATATAAGGCCCAAAAAAAGAGGTTTGTTTCAGGTAACATGGGCAGAAAATGTAGGGTCGGTCGGTCTGATTTTCTTTTTCACACTTTTTTTTTTACATGAAAGTACTAGCCAGCCCATCAGAAGACCCTAAAATTCACCAAAAAAGGGTAAAAAGCGGAAATTTCTTTAAAATTGCATAAAGAACGTATTGGGTGCAGCTGTAATAACAAAAGAGGTGGCTATTTCGGTAATTATGTATTTGAAATAGAAACATGAGCAAAAGCTATTAGAAAGGCAGGCGTGACACCTTTTAGTTTATTAAAGAAACATCACTGCGTCAACATGTGACTAATTGAACACGAATAAGATAACAGCACAGTGCACTGATTAGCTAGCGGTTCACATGCTTTTTCAAGTATTTTTAAGCATGTACCATAACCTCTTTATAGTCCGAGAGGCCAGTGTATCCAAGTCAATCTCATGCAAAGTAATCATGGGGAGGGGTAGTCAGTTTCATCAGCGCATTTTCTCTCTCCAAAATTATTTCTGGAGAATTGTAAATTAATAAACTAATTCAGAAACACCTTTATCTCTTGCATTTTATAAGTCTAGAATTTTGATTTCAACACCATGAATGTAGGTCTAGCAAGCTACAAAATCTTACTAGGGTTTGTATGCCAAGATCCACTAGGCATGATAAAGTAGAGCCCAGACTCCCCAGGGCAAAGATAGACGAGGTATTATAATAGAATAAAGAGCATATCACCCACTTTCTTCACAAAAATCAAACATGTTTGGTTTCAAGATCAGGGATCTTGTTGTTTGGTTTTGAATGACCATGGCTTATATACATATTTGTATTCAAATTACGTTGCGGCCCAAGACAAACGGCCTGATAAATGCTAGTGGACACGGGAATATAGTGAGGAAGGACACCAGAGAAGCATCGTCATGATACACACAACCCAAAATACAACACATACTTGTTGCATGCCATTGTTGTTTAGGTAAACAGCCTGTGCGGTCATGACCTCGGTGTTACATACATGTGTAACGGGTTGACTATAAGTCTAACGTTATCGTTGTATATCTATTGTATGTTATAAGATGTAACACGGTTCTATTGTGTTTAATAACTGTTTTATTCATATAACTAGTGTCGTCGGTTCGTTACATACACCGACTCCTCTAGTTCGGTTATCTATACGGTAGTGTACCGGTACCACCTTCGGTTACCGTCGGTAGTTGTTACATAATCATTTTACATAACTAAACCTAACAGGTGGCGCTGCTAGTATGGTCACGTGGCTACGCAGCGCTGTATATAAGACGGCTGCTTCCCCATTGGAAGTCAGTCAGGTTTGGGACTGTCGTGACATGACCACCTTGTGCTCACGGGCTTAACTCTATGCTATAGGGTTGCCTACTGTATTATATATCTGTTACTGTTCTTGTATAGCTGATGGTTATACCTGGTACTATAATACGCCAAGAGTTTCCTATAATAAAGTCGCCGTATATTACAGTCTAATTTACCTTGTCTGGTTTTTGTACTCAAGTGTTACATACGTAGTAAGAGACCAACTACATTGGTGCCGTGACCACTTGATCGAACCGAACTTGATAAGGTATTAAATAGACTTACAGTATATGGACTACCTATACGATTTTGTCAGCTCGTTCAGCGGCAGGACTAAAACCCCTGCTGAGGAACGTGAGAAAGCTGTACAAAATGTACGCTTCTTCACAGGCAAAACAAATAGGGGGGAGAGCCGGGCAGCCTTGGAGGTGCCCGGTGACGACCTCTCCCAAGAAGCAATAGGTGACCCTATTGTGGAGGCTTTTGCCGGAGGTGAGGACGGAGAGCAATCCCCTGTCCCAGGACCCTTTGACATCAGCCCCAGGAGATCGTTGGACTCCCTTTCCACGAATCTTTTCTGTCCTGAGGGTCAGAAAATACCGGGTAGAGAGGCTAAAACTCTCGGCCCTGCTCCCGTCGTTTCCACACCGACGGTAGCGGATCCTTCATTGGATCCAGACACTTCGGTCTTCACTGATGGTGCCACTCCTACACCCGACGGTGTGGGGAGTGGAGGACTATCAAAGAAGACTGAGGTGGCATCAAAAGCTCCTGGTAAAGTGAACCTGCCAGCAGTAGATGAGCCTTCCAGTTTACCGCTGGATGGGGACCTACTGGCTGACATGCGTATCAACACCAGGAAAACTGAGTTGCACCAGCTCGCGGAAGCCCGGAAGGAACTTGCTTCCATCAACCAAACTAGGAAGCTATTCCTAAAGGAGGTTGATGAGAAGAAAAGGTTCTTGCTGGAACTCCAAAACGAGATGGCTTCACATAAGGTGGAGGTTGACAAACTTTTGCACCAGAGGGTGTCTGGCGAATGTGAGGTTGCAAGCTTAAATACCTTGGGAAAGGATTTGAGCGCGCAGCTCCACTTAGCCAGGCAAGACCTCGCAAGCTTAAGGCAAGTCAATCAGGACCTGAAGACGAAGTCAGCGCAGGTACCACCACCTACCACGGTGGTACCTCCAGTCATACCCGTACCCAATGTGTACACGACAGTGACACCTTCAAGTGTCCCGCCGCTAGTACACACCACGGTAACAGGTATGACACCTCAGATGGGGGCTAGCTATCTACAGACTCCGGTCTGTGGTGGCGCCTTTGGAGGCACGGCAACACCTCCAGGGTACACCCACCCATCTACTGGTTCAACTTTTCCATGTCCCTGACAGGGACATGGAAAAGATGATTGAGGGGTTGCTGCGGAAGCATCACACACCTTGGTCGATTGTAGATTCATGGCCCGTCTTTGCAACCAGCCCGAAGCTCCGCTACTGGGAGTAAAGGCTCGGACTGCTACGGGAGATAGTATGCAGAACTGTAAAACCTATGTTGGTCGATGGCAAGACATACTGGATATGTCCAACCATCACCGACATCACTGATGATGGCATACTGGGGATGGACTTTGCTGCTCTTTACGGGGTAACAATGAACACCGCAACAGGCCGACTTCAGATTAAACATCCTTATAAACAATCTGTACAGTGCGTTTTAAGGAATGGTTCTTCTGTGGCGTCAGTGGTACAGGACACAAAGTTGGCAGCAGGACATGTATCAGATGAGTTAGGTCTTGCTGGCTATCATACTTACCTGGCCAACGCTCGTTGGGGGTTGATACCGATTTGTAACTCGAGTAATAGAGAAATCACTCTACGAAAAGGGACGCCTATTGGTAACACTACGAGAGCATATGGGGTAGACTCACTAACTACGGACTTTGTGGAAGTAGGTGTGGTAGCGGGAGACTCTTTCCACGAAGAGGCTCTAGCTAAATCCAACCTACCGAAACATCTAAGGCCCCTGTTGTGTGAGTCACACCTCACAACCCTAGAGAGCGAAATGGTGGCACATGAGCTGTCGGTGTTATCTGACGCCTTTGCACAACCAGGAGATCCTCTAGGGCGTACCAGTACGGTACAACACCGGGTTGATACTGGAGACGCGCTTCCCAGTAGAATCCCCTACCGTCGGTTACCCATGGCTAAAAAAAAGTGCTATGGAGGCTGAGGTAGAAAAGATGTTGGATGAAGATGTGATTCAACCTAGCGAGAGTCCATGGTCAAGTCCTGTGGTGATGGTCACCAAGAAGGATGGTTCCTGTCGATTTTGCATCGACTATAGGAAGTTGAACGGACTCACTAGGAAGAATGCATATCCTCTACCTCGGATAGATGAATGTGTGGAATCTCTGGGTGGGGCAAAATGGTTCTGTACACTAGATTTACAATCTGGTTATTGGCAGATCGGCATGGACCCCCGGGACCGAGAAAAAACCGCATTTTCTACCCATATGGGACTATTTGAGTTCAACGTCAGGCCATTTGGGCTATGCAATGCCCCGGCAACCTTTGAGGCAATGATGGAAACCATGTTACGGGGTTTACTTTGGAAAAAGTGCCTAGTATACTTGGATGACATCATCGTCTTCGGTGGTTCTGTGGAGGAAACTCTACAGAACCTCCAAGCTGTGCTGAAACGCATCTTATCATATGGTCTGAAATTGAAACCTTCAAAGTGCAAGCTTTTTAGGAAATCAGTTGAATACCTAGGTAGAATTGTTTCTGAACATGGCATCATGGCTGATCCTCATAAGATCGAAGTGGTACAGAACTGGCCTTGTCCGATGGACACGAAGGAGATACGCTCTTTCATCGGGTTTTGTTCATACTACAGAGATTTTATACCTGGATTCTCGAGAGTCGCAGCTCCCTTACAAGAGCTGATGATTGGAGAGAAGAAGGCTAAGGCTAAAATAGTCTGGTCTCCAGCCGCAGAACAGTCTTTCAGTGAGTTAAAGAGACTCTTCTTAGAAACACCTGTTTTGCACTACCCTGCACCTGTTGGTAAGTTCATCCTGGACACTGATGCTTCTAATACAAGTATTGGTGCTGCCTTGTGGCAGATCCAGGATGGGCGAGAAGTGCCGCTGGCATTTTCGTCCAACAGTCTAAGCAAAACACAACGTAACTACTGCACAACCAAGCGTGAACTCTTGGCAGTGGTGGTTTACACAAAAAAGTACAGACATTTCCTATATGGTGGGAATTATCTCGTACGGACGGATCCTTCATCTCTGCAGTGGCTCCTTAACTTCAAGGACGCTGAGGGGATGATGGGTAGATGGTTGAACCACCTCTCTGAGTTTGGCATGACGAATGAGCATATCATACACAGGAATGGAGTAGATCATGTGAATGCGGACAGCTTGTCCCGCTATCCCATCCGGAACTGTCACCGTGTAGACTGCTGAGACTGTGGGTCTCACAATGCAGTGATTGCGTCTGTGGGTGCGAAAGTTCCTAACTGGACGTTAAATCACTTGAAGGATGAGCAGCTTGCAGATCCGGCTATTTCGAGGGTGTACTCCTTGAAGTTGTTGGGCCTGTCCAAGCCTGTTCGCCCCGCACTTTCGCTGGAATGTAAAGAAGTTAGACAACTGTTAGCTCAGTGGGATAATATTTTTATACGGAACAGTGTATTGTGCCGCTGGAGGGTGCAACCTGGCAGGAAGAGAACAGCTCAGTCTGTAGTGCCTTTGTCACTCAGACTACAGTTGCTCAATTACTGTCATGGCCACCGAACTTCAGCACACTTTGGCAGACAACGAACTGAGGCAAAGATTAAGAGTAGATATTACTGGCCTGGTATGACTTTGGACATACGGCGTTGGGTGAAGCAATGTCCCCAATGCTGTTTATCAAAGCCTGGACCTGGTATAGGTAAACTACCTCTAAGTCAAGAGCTATTCGGTGTTCGATTTGCCCGGATCGCTGTTGATATCATTAGTGGTTTCAACACGACCCCCCGTGGGAATACCTGCATGATGTTGGTACAGGACTACTATACCAAGAATGTCCAAGTATATCCGTTGGTAAACCATACAGCTGTTACCTGCGCAGAAGCACTTTTCGAGAATTGGATCCTCACGTGGGGAGGTCCTTTAATGCTTCACTCCGACCAGGGTCGCGAGTTTGAATCTCGACTGTGGGCAGAACTGTGTAGTAAAATACACATCTGCAAGACACATACGAACCCCTATCGACCACAATCGGACGGTATGGTGGAACGTTTCAATCGGACATTGATCCAATGTCTCACGACAATGGTTAATGAGCACCGGGATGATTGGGATGAGCACGCTTGCTATATCTCCCATGCTTACAATGCTACCGAACATGCGTCGACGGGCTGTACGCCTAATATGCTCGTAATGGGTGAAGACATAGTCATGCCAAGTGACATGGTCTATGGCGTGCAGGGACACCAGCTCGAGCAACCCTGCACAGTGATGTTTGTTGAATCACTTCGACAATCATTACGCGAGTCCTATGGAGTAGTGAGGGACAACTTGGAAAAATCTGCTAGTTTGCAGAAGGTGGGCTATGACACGGGCCTTAAACTCCGCCAATTCAAGGTGGGGGATAAGGTCGCGAGATTTAGCACACCTAATTCCAAAGTCAATACCCTGTACTCCTGGGGTGGTCCGCATACGGTTACTATGGTGGTGAGTGAAACTACTGTAGTAATACGTTTGCAAAAAGGGACTCTCACTAAATCACATGTGGCTAGACTCCGACCTTGGTATGGAGTTCCATATATAGATGACGGTGAGGATTCCCTCGGTGCTGGTCGAGTACCAGCACCAACCGACCCTAAGCTACCGAAGATACCGAAGGCAGGACCAACGGTCATACCGTCGGTACCGACGGTAGCACGGAGAAGGGGTCGTCCTAGGAAATTACCGATTGAACCGCAGTCGTGTGTTACCAAGCCCAAGCGCGGTAGGCCTCGTAAAAAAGGGTCAGCTGTGCGTAAAGGACTAACCGTGGACACCGGTAAACAAGCCAAAGTGATACCTCCGGTTTCATCATTGCTGGAAATACCGGTACAAAGTCTACGGAGGAGTACACGTGTCAGAGAGCGAGATAAAATTGTGTAAACATTTTTTTCTTACCTTGTTGACGACATTTAGCTGCTGGCTTCATTAAATTTCCATGGACAGTTCCGTACTGGGCCGGTGGTCATTGGCCCGGTACTCGATCACCAAAACACAACGAGAAGAGAAGGGTTATCCGGTGTGGTTATCCGTTGGAGGTAGAAAAGCACGTGTTCAGGGCGGGTGGCTGGCTTTGCCGATTAATTCTAAGTATGGGATTAGTTTTGACCACATATTGCTTAGTAACACGCTGCTGTGTATGTCCTCTAACGCCGGTACATCATTCCCGGGTTCTCCTGTGGCTCGGCCACGAAAATGTAAACAACAAGTGAGTGTTCCCACCGTCGGATATGCCAGGCGTGGGAAGGGCGCTGCCCGCGTCACCTGATCGATTTCTCCCGCCAAATGAGCCGTGAGAAATTGGGTCACCTCGGCGCGTCTTGGAGACGCGACCCCTGATTGGCTGAGAAGCGGGTCAAGGGGCGGGGTCACGGGGGACGGGTGGGGTATATAAGCCCAACACGCAGCCAGGCTTCTTCAGATCAGCACGTTTGCCCGTAGGGTAACGTGTTGATCAGTGGTGCCTAGGTCTGCCCGGCAGTACCTACACTATTGTTTACTTGCTGTCCTACTAAAGGCTCGGGTGAGTGAACCGTGAGGTTCACCTACGCCTGAGCTAGCGGTATGGCAGCCCGTGTAGATGGCAAATGCACGGCCCCGGAGAAGGCTACAGTCTCCGACGGGGAAGACCGGGTACTCGAGTCTGACACGGAAATGGACACCACCAGTGCTCCAACCGTCGGTACAAACTCGGCTTCGGTACCAGCAGAGCCTAACCCTGAGGGGTCGGGTGATTTTGTTCCGAAAACAGAACCTGGTCTGGGTGGTAGTAATACCAACCAGGAGGAGAACCCTGCTGGGGGATCTTCTCCGAAGCCCGACAGTGTAGTGGCAACTGAACCGACGGTCCCTGATGGTGATTCATCAGACGGGTCCACGGTTCGTGTCAAGACCAAACGGAAGCGGAGACCTAAGAGGAGGATTGTATCTTCCCCTGAAACTCCTGCTACCGAAGAGGTCGCACCTACTGAGGCAGATAGGCTCAAAGCTATTGCTGATAGAGTGTCCAAGGCGGAAGCCGAAGGATGGTCTGTCGCAGAGAGCAGGGCCAATCGCCGCCTCCGCGCCAAGGCAGCGCACGTTCGTTTGAACCTGAGTCTCGGTGACGATGACCGGAAGAACCTGAGCCTTTCTGACCTTGTTCAGGAAAATGGCAAAGGCTCACTCTCACCAAATCAGTGCAACTAAAAAAGTGACGTACATGATCGGTGGACGTACATGATCGGCGGACGTACATGATCGGCAGAGTACAAAATCCACCTTTTACCCCCTGCGTTAATATATTTGACTCATCTAACCAAACCTACAGGCCATTACTATTTTTAGCGGAAACAGGGGTGAAAAAATAATGTCCAAATCATTCAATTGTGCAACAAGGGGGGGGGCTGAATGACATTTTTTTCAATTAAATCGTAACATTTTCTCACGGTTTGTCTTCTTTGCACCCTTCATACCTTCTGTCAGCCAATTTTTTGCACTCCTTTGTATTCGTTTTAACCCACTTAACCTGTACAGTGTAAAATGTAGAACCAATGACCCCCCCCTACCCATTTTATTTATCAATAAAAAAAAAAAAAAAAAGCGGCCTAGTGACGTACATGATCGGGTAATTACAAATGGCCGAATTTGGCATCCCTCCTTCATATTTATGTGCTGTAACGTGTCAACATGTGTTATGCGTTAGTGTACACAGGGTGTGGATAACAGAAATTAAGCCCCCCCCCCCTTTCCAGTCCCATAGCCTTGTTCTTTCATTTGCGGAAAAAAGTGACGTACATGATCGGGAAATTTGAAATGTCTGTATCATGTAACCTTGTCATATTTAAAGGTGAGGAACTGCACTGTTCGTTCTTCCTTTCAGCCTAGTGTTATGAACAACACTGCATTTTGTTAAATTACGTAGGGTTGTGTCGGTATAAATCATTCGATTGTGTATTTTGTCCTAATGTGACGTACATGATCGGCTACAGTGACGTACATGATCTCTAATCCAACCACCAAAAACATCCCCAAATTGATCGAAACAACATTTTTTGCGGCGGGAAACTCATACCCGCGCGCCCCCTGTCGAGTAATTCCGCCCCCGCGTGGGTTGCGCTGGTTCCCGGCTACTGCGCAGGATATTCAGCGCCACTCTAGTGTTTACAAGGTGGGTAGCATTTCACGCTTCATTTTCCTCCGATATTGCCTATATTTCTCAACTATTTTGATATGAAACTGTAACAGTAGTGTCCTGTAAAGTATAGCCCACCTATTTTCCGGAAAAAGCATAATTGTCATCACGATATGACCGAAAACATATACAAAATGCGAGCTGGTTTTGATCGACTCGCCACTCGCTCCCTCGTGCCCCGGGTATCCGGCGGCCCCCGCCGGATAGTTTGGAAGCGTCTTTTTTAGAATGCAAATATATAAAATGGGTTTACTGTGCATATTGTACCTCCCCTTTAGCAATGAATTCAGTGTACGGTGTAGCAATGCCGTCACCCCCCCTATACCGACAAAACATTGTCCGAGCAGTTCGGACAATCGTGAATGTTCAGATAAGGCTATGAAAAGAATAGTTCAACTTTATCCTCCCCTGACCTCTACCTTGCTGAAGGTCATGCTTTATAAATGTAGAAGTATCCCTGTCCACCCACACCCAGGGGGGGGGGGGTGGGTTTGGGGGGGGGGGGCAAAAATTTGGACCCCTCTTGGGGGGGGGGGGCAAAAAAATTTAACCTGTTTTGAGCCAAAAAGCCCGCATGTTACTATGCTTCAAAAGGGCCGCGCGCGAGCCGATTTAATACCCTAAGGGGGGGGGGGGGGTGAAAAACTTTGACTCCTTGACCGGGGGGGGGGGGTGTTAAACAAAATTATTTCATGGTAAATACGGCCGTCCCATTGACTTAACAACCCTCCCCCGTATTTCACAGCCTTTTAAATAATTAAAATTGATGATTTAAACACTGTAAAATAGCATTTTTAGATCAATTAAGTGGAATTTTGAGGAATATAGTTAATAATAACATGAAATAAACACAAAGGAGCACGAGTATAGTTCGGCTCCGCCTCGTGAAATAACCCTCAGTGGGGAACTATACTGGTGAACCTTTGTCTATTTGCGCGTTCCGCGCGCGAAACCCACCCCCCCCTGTTGTTAAAAAATGATCACTCCCTTATTTGAAAAAAAAAAAGAGCAAACTCAATCACATTTGCAATTTTGTCTACTTATTCTGCTGGTGTACTCAACACTTCTTCGTAATATTAGGGAATGATTTTTTTATTTAACAAAAGGGGGGGGGAGGTGGGTTTCGGGGGGGGGGCAAAAAAAAATTGGACCCATTGACCGGGGGGGGGGGGTGACCCAGTGTTAAAAACTGATCACTCCCTTATGCAATTGGAGCCGTGTTTTTTATGCTTCGCCAGCCAAAGTGAAATAAATTAACTAGGTTGTCAGCAATTTACTGTAGATGTCTAGATGCTTTGACGTATTTATAGATTAATGGATATAAATAACTAAACATTTTTCAGAGATTCACCGAAATGGCAGAAGCAGCACAACCGCCTTTCCGCACAGACCCGATTGAGGAGCCTCCAAACGGCTGCAGCATTGACGAGCTGGTCGATTGGGTCGACATGGTAAAGGAGTTTTCTAGCACACTGTCCGCAGAAGATTTCAAGATCTATGATCGTGTCCGACGCAAAAAGAACACACGGGTCAGCAGAAACAGGAAGATGGAAACCCCGGAGGGCAGGCGTCATTTTGCCGACGTCTCAAAAGTGAGTATGAAAACTGTATTAATTACTTAATATTTGTGGTGTTGATGGGGGTCGCCATGTCAATTTTAATTTATAAATGGTCATGAATGTCATTTGTCGGTATCTTTGTTTTTCTCCTGGATTTGTCACTTTTCTCATGTCCCCTGTCGATTTACGAAAAGGCCAGGTCGCCATGTCAATCTTAGGGGTCCACCACCATTTATAGATCTATACCTTCATTGACATTTATAATGATTTAATAATATGTTCATCCATAAATAACCAAGGAGAATTTGCATCCTATATGAAAAAGATTAACTGAAATTAATTTACTCCGTGTTTATTACGTACTTGTAAGTTTGTATTAATTATCAACATTGTCAACATTATCAAATATTTTTAGCCAACTTCATTCACCTCCCACTTAACTGTACATAGTGACTTACATGGTCTGGTGTGATAGTTAACTGCATTATGAGATACATGTATTTGTTCCCATTGTTAGAACTCTTAAAATTGTACATCACATTTCTGGACATCATGTTCGTCACTTTTCGATCATGTACGTCACATTTCGATCATGTACGTCATGTGACGTACATGATCGGTGTTGTAATGTCATCTACAATGATATTAATACTCCCATCTGCATAGTTCTTACAACTAACATAGCAAGACCCACATCATCGGTACAACTCGGTTACTTTAATCTAGCTTTAAACTTACTCAGGAAGGGTGTGGAAGTCAATACATGAGCGATCATGTACGTCACCGATCATGTACGTCACCGATCATGTACGTCATGTGACGTACATGATCGGTGTTGTAATGTCCGCCACAATTAAATTTTGGACGAAACATGCTCAGGAAGATTAAGCAAGTAAATACATCAAAGATCATGTTAATACATGCCGATCATGTACGTCACATGCCGATCATATACGTCACATGCCCATCATGTACAGCACCGTCAGATCTGGTACTGCCTGTGAATCGAATTTATCCGAACTTCCTTCCTACCCTGCAAATTCAGGCCTCCAACCAATTCATTTATCCCTTTAAAATTCATTTCAACGTTAAACTATTCCAAAAGTTGTCTACGGAATGCAAGATTACAGCCCCAGTCATAAAGAATAATACAAATGTAAGGCTTGAATCCTGCTCAAATGCACCAGAATACTGCATTTTAAGTCTGAAATTAACAAAGTGCTTGAAACTTTACATGTGAAAAAAAGTTTCCACTCATAATCATGGAGGATAGAATACTGATTTTTAATAAGGTTTTTTCCCAAATTGCACCCGAATTACCACAGGATGTCCATGACTTGCATTGGTGTATTATGCCCTTTGTCGTCATGATGCATGAATGCAGCCCTGGTACGGAGGGTGGTGGGAGGCTCGAAATTTAATGTTGTCTTGAATTGAAAACAGGTACTATTCGCTGGCGCAGTCACTACTTGTGAATTGAGTGTTTTCTTCAATATCCCAGTTTTCTATTCTATATCACTGGAATGAATCATGGACACTGATGAATGCACTTTTGTTGTTTCTTCCAGAGAAACAGACCTAAAAAGGGAACGACAGCCTGGGAGAACGAGTTTGCGACACGCAAAATAGCCCGTCACCGGCGAGCCGCAGAAGCCAAGGGCGGTGGCGCGGATGACGCACGTGACTCCTCGTCAGACTCCGATAGCGACAGCGACACACCGAACCAACGCGTACTTCTGCCGGACCTTCCTGATAGAAAAAGAAGGGGGAAGAAAGCTCCCCAAAGGCCCGCGTCAGATGAATCAGACCCGAACTATGAGCCATCTGAGACGGAGGCTGAGCACCCTATGAAGAGCCCACATTACCGGCCCCGTCAGACTAGGGAAGGTGAGTACCAAAAAATATGTTGTACAAACATCCTTTTTTACCCCATCGCTCGCGATCCCTCCGCAGCACCGTGCGCTAGTGTATTTTATTCTAGCAGGGTTGTTCTCACCACTGTCGACCTGCAGTGTTTCTCAGTCGATAATTCAGTCAACGCTACATCCATTCACTGTTGAAAATGATATAGAATATCAAATCAAAGGGACAAAATTGGCATCTTTCAGAGACACAGAAGCAGAAGCCACGCAAAGTCACTCCCAGCCGCTCCCCGTGCCCTAGTACGAGCCGTCAGACTAAGGAAGGTGAGTACCAAAAAAAATATTGTACAAACATCCTTTTTTATCCCATCGCTCGCGATCCCTATGAGCACCGTGCGCTAGTGTATTTTATTCTAGCAGGGTTGTTCTCACCACTGTCGACCTGCAGTGTTTCTCAGTCGATAATTCAGTCAACGCTACATCCATTCACTGTTGAAAATGATATAGAATATCAAATCAAAGGGACAAAATTGGCATCTTTCAGAGACACAGAAGCAGAAGCCACGCAAAGTCACTCCCAGCCGCTCCCCGTGCCCTAGTACGAGCCGTCAGACTAAGGAAGGTGAGTACCAAAAAATATATTGTACAAACATCCTTTTTTATCCCATCGCTCGCGATCCCTATGAGCACCGTGCGCTAGTGTATTTTATTCTAGCAGGGTTGTTCTCACCACTGTCGACCTGCAGTGTTTCTCAGTCGATAATTCAGTCAACGCTACATCCATTCACTGTTGAAAATGATATAGAATATCAAATCAAAGGGACAAAATTGGCATCTTTCAGAGACACAGAAGCAGAAGCCACGCAAAGTCACTCCCAGCCGCTCCCCGTGCCCTAGTACGAGCCGTCAGACTAAGGAAGGTGAGTACCAAAAAAAATATTGTACAAACATCCTTTTTTATCCCATCGCTCGCGATCCCTATGAGCACCGTGCGCTAGTGTATTTTATTCTAGCAGGGTTGTTCTCACCACTGTCGACCTGCAGTGTTTCTCAGTCGATAATTCAGTCAACGCTACGTCCATTCACTGTTGAAAATGATATAGAATATCAAATCAAAGGGAAAAAATTGGCATCTTTCAGAGACACAGAAGCAGAAGCCACGCAAAGTCACTCCCAGCCGCTCCCCGTCCCCTAGTACGAGCCGTCAGACTAAGGAAGGTGAGTACCAAAAAATATGTTGTACAAACATCCTTTTTTACCCCATCGCTCGCGATCCCTCCGCAGCACCGTGCGCTAGTGTATTTTATTCTAGCAGGGTTGTTCTCACCACTGTCGACCTGCAGTGTTTCTCAGTCGATAATTCAGTCAACGCTACATCCTTTTTTACCACATCGCTCGCGATCCCTCCGCAGCACCGTGCGCTAGTGTATTTTATTCTAGCAGGGTTGTTCTCACCACTGTCGACCTGCAGTGTTTCTCAGTCGATAATTCAGTCAACGCTACATCCATTCACTGGTGAAAATGAAATAGAAAATCGAATCAATGGAAAAAATTGGCATATTTCAGAAACACAGAAGCAGAAGCCACACAAAGTCACTCCCACCAGCAGCTGTTACAGTACCCGTCCTACTCCGCACCACAGCTCCACTGCCAAACATGATGGCGGCGCATCCAGTCCTGCTCGCGACCCCAGCGGGCGTTACAATACCCGGAGTAGTCGGCACCAGAGCTCCCCTGCCAAAGCAGATGTTCGTGCATCAAGTGCTGCTGCTCTCGACCCCAACAGCTCTTCCACTACCCGGAGTAGTCGGCACCAGAGCTCCTCTGCCAAAGCAGATGTTCGTGTATCCAGTCCTGCTCGCGACCCCAGCAGCCGTTCCACTACCCGGAGTAGTCGGCACCACAGCTCCCCTCCCAAAGCAGATGTTTGTGCATCCAGTGCTGCTGCTCGCGACCCCAGCAGCCGTTCCACTACCCGGAGTAGTCGGTACCACAGCTCCCCTCCCAAAGCAGATGTTCGTGCATCCAGTGCTGCTGCTCGCGACCCCAACAGCCGTTCCACTACCCGGAGTAGTCGGCACCACAGCTCCCCTCACAAAGCAGATGTTCGTGCATCCAGTGCTGCTGCTCGCGACCCCAGCAGCCGTCCCAAACGCAGTACGTACTCCAGCTCCCCTTCCAAATGTGATCTTGGAGCATCCAGTCCTGTTCGCCATGTCACCGATCGACATCATAACCCTGCACCATTCAACCCTGGTCAGGGAAGCGGTGTTGTCGTCAACTACCACACCCCTAGTAGCCCTGGCCAACCTAGTACCATCGGAACAATTTCTAGTCTAGTTGTCAAATCGCTGCGTGTCACACCGGCTAAAAGGGAAAGAATCCTGGAGAACCTGGAGCTGCAGCGAAGTCCAGTCGCCTGCTCTAATTCGCAGAGGATGGACAAGGCTGCCCTCACCCCCACACGCAGTGGACAAAATTTGAACGAGCAACAAGCCGATCACTCAGCCGTACCCTCCGGCTCCACTAAACTGCAGCATGTCACACCGGCTCGAAAGCAACGGATACTGGAGAACCCGGAGCTGCAGCCAGGTCCATTCGCGTGCTCTAATACACCGAGAAGTGACAGGGCAGTACCCTCCAGCTCCACTAGTAACGCAACATCCAAACGTGAGTCAACACAACTTGAACTTGTTCCAGGAGTACTAGGTTGGCCCAGGCTTTGCCTTGATCATGTACGTCACCGATCATGTACGTCACATGAGCGTTCTTGTAATGTTATCTACAATGATATTAATACTCCCATCTGCATAGCTTTAACAACTAACATATCAAGACCCACATCATATGCACGCCTTGGTTAGTGTAATTTAGCTTTAAACATACTCAGGAAGGGTAAGGAAGTCAATAAATCAACGATCATGTACGTCACCGATCATGTACTTCACGTGACGTACATGATCGGTGTTGTAATGTCGTATACAATGATCTTAACACTCCCATCTGCATAGTTCTTACAACTAACATATCAAGACCCCCATCATAGGTACAACTTGGTTAAATTAATCTAGCTTTAAACTTACTCAGGAAGGGTGTGGAAGTCAATACATGAGCGATCATGTACGTCACCGATCATGTACGTCACCGATCATGTACGTCATGTGACGTACATGATCGGTGTTGTAATGTCATCCACAAAGATAGAAATACCCGCATATGCATAGTTCTTGGCATCTTAAATTGTGGTTTATACATGCTCAGGAAAAATAAGCAAGTAAATACATCAAAGATCCTGTACTTCACCGATCCTGTACATGTCTTACAAACGTGCCTTGATATACATGTTCATTTTGGTTTCTTTCATAGCACACGCGAGCCCCGTGACGTTGCCGGATGGCTGGAGCAAGTTGCCCTCACCCCCGCACGCTGCGCCCTCCCTGGAGGAGGGCGAGGTTTTGCGCAAGCTAGGACGCATGCGTCCCAAAACCCCGCCCTCCTCCGAGTCTTCAGACTCCGGAGACACACTAAATTCCGGGGACTTCTACCCGGTGGCAACAAGGTGGGTTAACAACAATTATGTATTTTGAACATTATAATTAAAAGAACTGCACTTAAGGAATGCCTGTTTCTGGCTGTTTGCTCTCAGTTAGACAGGGTTGCCACTGTCAGGGAAAATGTCATGGACAAAAATGTGCGGGAATTGCCGAAGTCTTTGCAATACGAAAAAATTCACCTGTCTTCTTTGAAAAAAGCCTATTTATATATTTTATTAAGAGAGAAAAATATGTTAATGCTCAAAAAGGAGGAGGTACATATTTTGCGCGCACGCGATACACAATACCCTTGTTGTACAATAATAATCACTCGCCAATTGCAAGAAAAGTTTAATAAGTAGTGCTTAGTCATAGTTTGAGGATATCTAAAACCAAGGGCTTTATGTCGTGATTGTACGGCAACCTCGATATTATGTCTGCGATATGTCACGGAAAAGTCTAGGAATTTAAAACTACCTTGTCATTGGCTACCCTGTTATACTTCTAGTGCTTTAAGTTTGTACATGTTATTATAAGTAGTACCCTGTCTCAGGTTAGTGATAAGTGCCTGCCTGCCTGGAATCATTTCTATAATTGATAAGCTATACCCTCTCTTGGGGTGGTTAATACTTTTCTCTTCTTCGTCTAATAATGTATCAATTTAATACGACATTTTGAGTAGTACACTGTCTGGTGTGAAATAACTAACTACCTGCTTTAAACAAAAAGTGGACTGGATATATATATATATATATGATGTGGTTCAGAACTAAATATATGTATACATGGAGTTGAGCACAGCAAAATCCACATGTCCCTTTTTTCCCCACCGAATTTACACAGCTAACCAACGTGTGTGACACGTGTTGTTTGCAGGACAAGATCGAACGACGGACACGAAAGTTATCGCCACGACCCCACTGACGTGCTGGAACTAATAATGCTGGCGAGGGCGGGAAAGGATGACTAACATTTTTACTGCACATCGATTCTCTGTCTCTTTGTAGCTCTATAGTGATCGATGCCCAGTTTTATACTTCAGACCAGTGGCTCATTTTGGCTGTTTTTCGCCTCACAGATTGCTCCGAGCGCAGAATCCTGACTAGGTGTCAATATATTCTCTATGTCAATGTGTAATATGAGGGTAGAAAACAGTGGAACCTCAGTTAGAAAAAATCCTACTGAACCGTTTTTGAGAAAATTCGGGTTTTGTTGCCCTTTTTTGCTGTTTTTAGTACATTTCCTACATAACCCGTGAACGTCAGCATTTCTCAATTTTCAGGGATTTAGAATTAGAATTTGACATTTTTTTATTCGCAGTAGGATTCCTGAATACAGAGCCATTCTACACAGGGTGTTATTTTGAAAAAATATAAATCATTTGATAGTGTATTTGGTCTCCGAAATAGAGGGAGTTTGGTCATAGTTTAATTGATTGTTGACAATCCAGTCAAGGGCTATTAGGTTCAGTTCAGTGCAAGTTGCAAAACAAGTGACTTGCACTTTTTAACTTGACCTCATGTCCACTATGTAGGTCTTCACTATGCATGGGTCTATCCAGAGTCCATCAATGGGATCACGCATGGAGGCAGATTCCACAGCTTTTGGCGAGAAAAAAGTTCAAAATCGCAAAGAAGTGAAATTCGCCTAAAAAACCCCTATTTGGCGAGAAAAAAGTTCAAAATCGCCCCCCCCAAAAAAAAAGAAAGAAGTGAAAAATGGGGTGAATTTCGGGTGTGTAATAAAAAAGAATTTTGATATCTGTTTGGTGTGCTCTGAGGGGGTTTGTCACTTTCAGGGCACATTCATTGCTAACAGAAATTCTCTAAATTCTGCCTTTAGATTTGTGCATTCTGTTTTGGGCACATCCCTCCCAGACAATAACTTTAGAATGGTGCATTCTGAGAATTGGTGGCATATTGCTCTCAGAAAATTGAGAAATTCTACCTTTAGATAGGTGTTTTCTAAGTACTTTTTGGGGGCATGTGCATCCAGGAAATTTTTATTTTTAGAATGAGGGGGTTGGGAGCATACTGCTCAGCCAAGATTTGGAACTTCTACCTTTTAGATAGATGTTTTCATGATGATTTGGGGGGCATGTTGTTTCAGAAAAATCTAGAAATTTCACAAAGTATTCTGATCATTTTGGAAGCATGTTGCTCCAGGGAAATTTGGAAAATTTACCTTTAGATTGGTGCATTTTGTGGTGTTTCGGGGGCATATTGGTCCAGGAGAAATTTGTAATTCTATCTAGATTGATATATTATATTGAGGGGATCGTGAGACTATGCTCCAAGAAATTCAAGAAAATTTACTTCCAGATTGGTGTATAGTTTCTGGGCATGATGCACCAAAGAATATGGGCATTTTACTTTCTGATTGGTACATTCTGTGGGCAGATTGGTACATTCTGCGGGAATATATTGGTCAGGGAAAAGTTTGGAATTCCACCTTGAGATTGGTGTGTGTGTGGGGGGGGGGGGGGGGGGCTACTGATGGGTCTGTGAGTGCATAGGTCCAAGAACATTTTGAAAAACCATGGTTAGATGGTTGTTTGCTGAGGGGTTTATGGGGAGTATTGCACTGGGAACACTGGGAGAGGAAATCTATTGAAATAGTCCTAACTTTGGTTCTAATTGGAATATTTACAAAATTCTTTCAGCTTTAGAAAGCCCAGACTCTCCCTGGTGTTCCTGTCGCATTTTTAAAGACCCTTGTCGCACATTTTTTGCGGCATTGCGACAGCTGCCCAGCCCTGATAGTGAATTGGAGTGCTATAATGTTGGACTGCTGTATATTTTCAATATCTGTTCAAACATTGCTATTTGTGTGTGATTGGGGAAATTTCTTAATATATATATCGATCTGTGATTTGTACGTAGGTTTTACAGTGCCCTACTGATTCACTAGGGGACCAACGGGAGCTATACTTTAAATGTACGTATAAATACATATATATTTGTCTTTTTAGCCGAGTCGCCGATAATGTACGTCACTTGATTGGCACTCTTTATTTCACAGGCATGCTAACTCCGCAGTTTTCTCTGAATTCTCACAATTTTATTCCTCCAAATTGGTCATTCTCTGGTTACCTTTATGTGGGGGGGGGGGGGGGGGCTTGTCATTTCCTCAGACACGAGTATCAAAATATATGAGATTTCATGCACCAGAATGCACCATTTCAGGTCAAGATTGGCAAATCTTCCCATAATATTCCCCAGAAATCATCCTTGGCTCACGTGACGTACATGATCGGTACTGTGCCTTTACATGTATTTTAACCCCAAGTGTTTTGCTTTTATATGTTGGTGTAACTAGTGGACCGAAGGAAGCTGTGTTATTTATAACTGTATTACTAATATATCTGGATAGGTCTGTGACCAGTGGTGATTCGGCGATCATGTACGTCACGTGACGTACATGATCGGTACTGTTCCTTTGTATTTTAACCCCAATTGTGTTGCTTTTATACGTTGGTGTAACTGGTGGACCGAAAGAAGGTGTGGTGTAACTATTATTAATATATCTGTGGTATAACTGTATTACTAATATATCTGGATAGGTCTGTGACCAGTGGTGATTCGGCGATCATGTACGTCACGTGACGTACATGATCGGCGACTCAGGATTTCTATTTAAACCCCAATTGTGTTGCTTTTATACGTTGGTGTAACTGGTGGACCGAAGGAAGCTGTGGTGTAACTGTATTATTAATATATCTGTGATATAACTGTATTACTAATATATCTGGATAGGTCTGTGACCAGTGGTGCTTCGGCGATCATGTACGTCACGTGACGTACATGATCGGTACTGTTCCTTTGTATTTTAACCCCAATTGGGTTGCTTTTATACGTTGGTGTAACTGGTGGACCGAAGGAAGCTGTGGTGTAACTGTATTATTAATATATCTGTGGTATAACTGTATTACTAATATATCTGGATAGGTCTGCGACCGGTGGTGATTCGGCGATCATGTACGTCACGTGACGTACATGATCGGCGACTCAGGATTTCTATTTAAACCCCAATTGTGTTGCTTTTATACGTTGGTGTAACTGGTGGACCGAAGGAAGCTGTGGTGTAACTGTATTATTAATATATCTGTGGTATAACTGTATTACTAATATATCTGGATAGGTCTGTGACCAGTGGTGCTTCGGCGATCATGTACGTCACGTGACGTACATGATCGGTACTGTTCCTTTGTATTTTAACCCCAATTGTGTCGCTAGCTAACATTTCTACTAATTGTACTAATGAATATATATGTGCTTCAGAATAATAATATATCTGGATAGGTCTGTGACCGGTGGTGATTCGGCGATCATGTACGTCACGTGACGTACATGATCGGCGACTCAGGATTTCTATTTAAACCCCAATTGTGGTCCGTTTCTACTTATACTAATTTGGTGTGCTGCCTGATACCTTTTGCTAGCTAACATTTCCACTAATTGTACTAATGAATATATATGTGCTTCAGAATAAACAGTTTTGTAATTCGGTGGTAATCAGTATCTGCTTCACTTGTTTTATCTATTTATACTCTTGCAACTATGTAGTATCGAGAACAGTTACCAAAACATTTACATGACCAAAAATAGGCAGGAAGGAGCAAGATTAAAATAACGCTGGCATAACATTTTTTATTAGAATTTGATAGTGTAAGCAGTCACAATCATTTCCATAAATTTGTTTACGACTTACCAAACTTCTTTGCACCATTTGGCAGGAAATTGACATACGAGGAGGAAGATGCAGCGACATATGACGAGGAGCCGGCCACGCTTGAGATGGCTGCAGAAACTTTACCAAAGGGTGCATACACGGTGTTGACATTGGATGCATACCTGAGGGAAGTTGCAGAAGGTGAAGGCTGCAGAGTACTGGACGAGGAACCGACAACCCACTCTGTGCTGGAAGTTAGTCTGAACAAACCAGTCATACTGACTGAGCAGCCCAACCCGACCCCTGAGCAGCCGGCTGACGATCCAATGGGGCAGGACAGCCATGAGGTGCAGGTGGCGCCTACACCGACGGACACGTGCACCGTCCAGCCGATCGCCCCTCAGCCCAACCCGACCCCTGAGCAGCCGGCTGACGATCCAATGGGGCAGGACAGCCATGAGGTGCAGGTGGCGCCTACACCGACGGACACGTGCACCGTCCAGCCGATCGCCCCTCAGCCCAACCCGACCCCTGAGCAGCCGGCTGACGATCCAATGGGGCAGGACAGCCATGAGGTGCAGGTGGCGCCTACACCGACGGACACGTGCACCGTCCAGCCGATCGCCCCTCAGCCCAACCCGACCCCTGAGCAGCCGGCTGACGATCCAATGGGGCAGGACAGCCATGAGGTGCAGGTGGCGCCTACACCGACGGACACGTGCACCGTCCAGCCGATCGCCCCTCAGCCCAACCCGACCCCTGAGCAGCCGGCTGACGATCCAATGGGGCAGGACAGCCATGAGGTGCAGGTGGCGCCTACACCGACGGACACGTGCACCGTCCAGCCGATCGCCCCTCAGCCCAACCCGACCCCTGAGCAGCCGGCTGACGATCCAATGGGGCAGGACAGCCATGAGGTGCAGGTGGCGCCTACACCGACGGACACGTGCACCGTCCAGCCGATCGCCCCTCAGCCCAACCCGACCCCTGAGCAGCCGGCTGACGATCCAATGGGGCAGGACAGCCATGAGGTGCAGGTGGCGCCTACACCGACGGACACGTGCACCGTCCAGCCGATCGCCCCTCAGCCCAACCCGACCCCTGAGCAGCCGGCTGACGATCCAATGGGGCAGGACAGCCATGAGGTGCAGGTGGCGCCTACACCGACGGACACGTGCACCGTCCAGCCGATCGCCCCTCAGCCCAACCCGACCCCTGAGCAGCCGGCTGACGATCCAATGGGGCAGGACAGCCATGAGGTGCAGGTGGCGCCTACACCGACGGACACGTGCACCGTCCAGCCGATCGCCCCTCAGCCCAACCCGACCCCTGAGCAGCCGGCTGACGATCCAATGGGGCAGGACAGCCATGAGGTGCAGGTGGCGCCTACACCGACGGACACGTGCACCGTCCAGCCGATCGCCCCTCAGCCCAACCCGACCCCTGAGCAGCCGGCTGATGATTCAGAGTTATGGCAACAACATCTGTTAGTGGGATTGGAGGAGGAAGAACATTGGGTAGAGATTACTCCACCATGCTCCCCAAAAGCTCAAGTATGCGACAACATCCTATTGGCGCCTGTGTGTGAAGGACAGGATGCAGTCATGGATGAGACACTGCCCATGCAGCTCAGTCCGCAACTTGTCAGCTGTGAGCACGAGTGCGGCGACACCTCTGCTTCCCATACAGTGCAGCGCAGTGAAGCCCTTACTAATGAGACCCAGCCTCCTGCCGAGCCAGCACTGCCTGCTGTGGTGCAGCAAAGTGAACCCGAGTATGTGGACCCGGCGGAGTGCAGTCAAGTGGCCTACATGAATAAGCTTGGCCTTTATCCTGTGGCCACCTTGCCACAACAGCAGGAGTGTGGGGACACCTCTGTTTCCGACACAGTGCAGCACAGTGACGCCCCTACTAAGGAGGAGGATGCCAATAATGAGCAGCCGGCTGACGATCCAATGGGGCAGGACAGCCATGAAGTGCAGGTGGCGCCGACACCGACGGACACGTGCACCGTCCAGCCGATCGCACCACAGCCCAACCCGACCCCTGAGCAGCCGGCTGAGGATGCCAATAATGATGAAGCACCGTGCAATGTTGATACTACAAACCCCAGGGCCTTGATGTTGTCGGTGGACGATGTGTATGGTACTTCGTCGGGGGAGGACGATGACAGTTCCATCGCAGAATCATCCGTCTGGTACGCTTCACCAGTTAAATACAATTTGGAGGAGAGTTCACCATCCCCATACACCACAATAACTTCTTCATCTGAGAATGAGGAAGAAGAGAGTAGCAGTGAGACGGATGAAACATGACATACAAATGAGGCAGACAAAGACGACGATGCGGACCGACTAATGGAAGTGGACTTGAACACTGGTTTAACGCGCCCCGTGCAGGATGGAAGACTCCAGCAGCCCGTTATAGAATATAAAGACGACGATGACGACGACGATGCGGACCGACTAATGGAAGTGGACTTGAACACTGGTTTAACGAGCCCCGTGCAGGATGGAAGACTCCAGCAGCCCGTTATAGAATATAAAGACGACGATGACGACGACGATGCGGACCGACTAATGGAAGTGGACTTGAACACTGGTTTAACGAGCCCCGTGCAGGATGGAAGACTCCAGCAGCCCGTTATAGAATATAAAGACGACGATGACGACGAAGACGGACCGTGCCCCGAGTGGGTCGAGAATCCGGAGGTCGGCTTTGTGCTGGCCACCGATTCAGAAGACGACGACGACGACGACGACGGACCGTGCCCCGAGTGGGTCGAGAATCCGGAGGTTGGCTTCGTGCTGGCCACCGATTCAGCAGACGACGACGACGACGACGACGATGACGACGGACCGTGCCCAGAGTGGGTCGAGAATCCGGAGGTTGGCTTTGTGCTGGCCACCGATTCAGAAGACGACGACGACGATGACGATGACGACGGACCGTGCCCCGAGTGGGTCGAGAATCCGGAGGTTGGCTTTGTGCTGGCCACCGATTCAGAAGACGACGACGACGATGACGATGACGACGGACCGTGCCCCACGTGGGTCGAGAACCCGGAGGTTGGCTTTGTGCTGGCCCCCGATTCAGAAGGGGAGGATGGACATGATGGGGACTCCGAAAGTCTCGAGTCCTCTTCCGTGTACAAGGAGACAGTAAAGTTCTTGGAAGGTATTGGACTACCTGATCCCACCCCTGCCCAACTGAAGATGGCCTTACCCCTTTTTGAAATCTTAGAACAACTTAAGAATGCTTCAACTGACACCAAGAAGATTCTTTTCAGTGAGCGTCTGGGAGGGTCAAGGAAACGGTTTTCCCAGAAATCCAGCATAGCCCGAGCTATACGTCTGTCCAGGAACTCTATCTTCCCAAAGAACAAAAGCAAAAAGCAGATGACGTCTCGTCGTCGCATGGCTGACTACAAGCGCCGTGCTGTCGATGAGTTCCTGCGCCGTGAAGACAATTCTTACACACTTCCCGACAAGAAGTACTACAGAAAAGACGTCGGCATTCCTATTGTTGCGCTGGTAGACTGCATGCGCAACTTACACCGCAAGTTCGTCGTGGAGACGGACCTGGCCTTGTCCTTTGCTACCTTCTGCAAAGCAAGGGACAAGCGCACCGTGAAGACCTCTGTCTTCCTGAAACGGTCGGTGTGCCTCTGCAAACCGCACGCCAACATGGGATTGATGCTCGAGGCTGTGCAGGGCTTGCCAAACCGCACATCTGAGCTCCTACTCTTGTCGGACGAAGATATCACGGCTGCACTGGATGCCATTACTGCAGAAGTAGTCCAGTTCAAAAGGTGGGACAAGGAGACACGATGGTACCCCCCGGAGGGCCCTAAGCGACGTAAGGTGTACCACACAGTCCTGGAGAAAAAACAGTACTCGAAAAGGAAGTTCAAGAAAAGATTCCTATCTGCTCTTAAAATTTTCCGAGCGCACCAGGCAAGGGTAGAAGCCCAGTACACAGCTATCAAACTCCTGAAGGAGAATCTACCACCAAAGCATGTGATTTGTCAGATGGACTATGCTGAAAATTGGTCCACGTCTTTCATGGCAGAGATTCAAGCAGCCTTCTTTGGCAAAGACCAGTTGACATTACACCCCATGGTGATGTATGCTAAGTTGTTGGGAGAAGAGGGGGCCGAAAAGTTGAAAAACTTTAACTTTGTTGGAATAAGCAGCGTGAAGCAAAAGTGTTTCCCCACAACCTTCACCTTCCTTTTACTCCTTGTGGCGGAAATAAAGCGTCTGGTACCGGACATGGAGCACCTACACCTGGTAACGGATTCTCCCTCTTCGCAATACCGAAACAGGTACGCTTGCCAGATGCTGAAGCGGGCATCTAACTTGTTTGGCATCCGGATAACCTGGAACTGGTTAGAGGCAGGCCACGGAAAAGGTCCCTGCGACGGAGTAGGCGGTGCTCTGAAGGGGTTGGCAGACAGAACGGTGAAGTCTTGTGGATCGATACAAACTGTGGAGGAATTCATTTCTGTTGTTCAACCACAGACTGAAAAGATCAACCTACTGAAAGCAGACCCTAAGGAAATCAAAAGCAGTACAAAGGTAGTGGAGAGTTGGAAGAGTAAGGAGGTACGAGGAATAACAGCTGTACACCAAGCCACCTTCCACGAAGGAAACCTCTATCTTCGAGAAACTTCCTGCTACAAAGAGTGCTGCTTGACCGACGACCTACGCCCAACGTGTGACGGCTGGTTCAAGGAAGGGAAGAAACCCCCTACTGTCGGCCCACCCAAAAGAAGGAAGAAGAAACGTCGCCCCGCAGGAAGTGCACAACAAGAATCAGAGGACAGTTCTCAAACTGACAGCGAGCCTGATTCCGATGTGCAACCCCATTCCACCAGCGAGTCCGACAACAATCCGGACAGTGAAGAGGAGAATCCAGAGGTAATTGATATCGAGATTGCCCATGCCCTAGGAAGCAACGAAACCGCTCCTGGGGAAGCAGAATTCACCAGCGACGAAGATGATATGCTTGACGAGGTGCACTCGACACATCGGACAGAACTTCGTCGCCGTAATGGGATAGAGAGAAGGACACGCAGTGCTGTGAATCAGGCCAAACACAGACTCGCACTACATGTCACCCAAGTCGGTGAAGAGATGGAATACACCAGCAGCAGTGAGGGAGAGACAGATGAAAGTGAGAGTGACAGTGAACAAGATGCCAACTTAGGGGATAAGTACTCTCAGTCTGAAGTGCAGCAACAAGAAAAGATCAAAAACAAGAGAAATGAAGGAAGGTTTCTGAATGAGGTGAGGGAAGAGGAGGGTGACACTTCTTCGGATGAATGGCCCATTTTGGATACGCTGGCACTGAGAGAGTACCTGGAGATACAGGAAGCCAAGACACAGAGTTCCCAGGATGAGTGGAGTTTGGCCGAAACACTGTCTCTACATAGATACAAGGAGCTCGGTCTGCACCTAACCCCAAAATCAAAAGGGAAAGGGAAAGGGAAAGGGAAAGGGCACAGGAAATCGTCAAGGAAGTGACAATATCAAAGACATACGAGCAGTTATAAATATTAAGTAATTTATTTGAATAGTATATTTAATGTCCATATTGAGAAGATATAACTTTGCTAGTTGACGAGATGTTATACCAGTAACACTCTGTGAAGTATTAATTAGCTTTACGTTTCCTCCCTGGTGTGATACTATATATGAACGTCTAAAAGTTGATTCTTGCAAGGAGCTCGGTCTGCACCTAACCCCAAAATCAAAAGGGAAAGGGAAAGGGAAAGGGAAAGGGCACAGGAAATCGTCAAGGAAGTGACAATATCAAAGACATACGAGCAGTTATAAATATTAAGTAATTTATTTGAATAGTATATTTAATGTCCATATTGAGAAGATATAACTTTGCTAGTTGACGAGATGTTATACCAGTAACACTCTGTGAAGTATTAATTAGCTTTACGTTTCCTCCCTGGTGTGATACTATATATGAACGTCTTTGATTCTTGTTGCCGAACATGAACCATGTATGAAATACATGTATATTTTTGTGAACGAATTTAAACTTAATTTGCACTTTGGTATAGGGATACCGTTAGATATGAAATTGTGTACATCTTTGCTTGTCAAAGACGAGCTACATTCCGCTATTTATCGTCATCCTGACCTTGTATATGAACAGGATCTATGTAAGATACGCACAGTTTTGTTATCTCGACATTTACACATATATTGGACACTATGAGATGTATATACTGCAAAGATAAGTTTGTGTTGCACCATCAGCAGTGATCGAGTTTGCCAACATAATATTATGTATTAAAAAGCAGATGAATAGGATTTCTATCAAAAAATATCGCAGTCATAGTTGTTGATTATTACAGTTATTGCATACCGGTAGCTATTAACACATAATAATATTAATTGAATACAGAACAAAGAAGATACCAATGGAGAGGAGGTACATTATTGATACATTATTGATATGTAAGTGGTATATACATGATAGAAAATAGAGTAGGTGATCGATGACGTACATGATCGGTGACGTACATGATCGGTGACGTACATGATCGGTGACGTACATGATCGGTGACGTACATGATCGGACCGTACTGAAATG
Source organism: Harmothoe impar (assembly GCA_947462335.1). NCBI lineage: Eukaryota > Metazoa > Annelida > Polychaeta > Phyllodocida > Polynoidae > Harmothoe > Harmothoe impar. Next base: position 70,849,161 of record OX381710.1, on the reverse strand, counting down.
GGATAACAGAGGGTAAATAAAAGGAAATGTTTGCATGTAACAAGGGATATGGGGAGGGACATATTGGCCACTACAATTAGTTACTGATTACAGTAATTGGGTCAAACAAATGTGGCAGAAAAAAACTTTGAAATTTGTCGCGTTCAGAATAAGTAAAAAGTGGTTGAAAAGGAACAGAGGAATGGGTATATTTCAACATAAGCGACATATTTAGGCATGTTCTTTGGGACATTACAGGAGACCAGGGGGAGTGGGATAACATACTTTCTTACAAACCTGAAATCCTTACATTATAATACGATTTGGACTACATACAGATTCACCGATCATGTACGTCACCTAACGTAATAAGCAATTAATAACAAAGGTCTGTACTGGCCATGACACATATTTAAGAGATGGGACTTTCTTATATGCTGAGACAACACTTGAGAGAAGTTGGAAAAAAAATTTCAGACAAAAATAAAGCTGCCGATCATGTACGTCCGCCGATCATGTACGTCCACCGATCATGTACGTCACTTTTTTAGTTGCACTGATTTGGTGAGAGTGAGCCCAAAATGGCTCTTCCGCCGCCTCACACGACAGAAGGTTCGGATGACAAAGACTGGTTGTCCGGTGACTCCCACCCCATTGACTGGTACCTAGTGTACATCAGAGCAGTGTTGGAAGGGAATAAACCGAACGTCAACAAGTCATGCCGCTCCAAGCTGAGATATGCTTGGAGGAACTACGTGCCAGGGGATCCCTGCCCGTATGTTCGCTGTCAGCGCCTGAAAGGGACTGCTACAGCAGCAAAGCGGTGGCCAGACTTGCTCAAGTTTGCCCGTCATTTAGTAGAAAAGCACATGAATGTGCGTCCCTACTTGTACTGTGTGAGTGGGAGTTCTTCGACCTCCTGCCCTGAGTACAGTGACGGCGAGCTATTCCGTTGCCAACGTAGGGCAGATTTGGTAAGGCATCTTTGCGACAATAAGGGTGTTCACAAGCGCACTATTAGTCGTGGAGTTGAGGCAGCACTGAAGGTCTGGGGGTGCCACAAACGTGTAGGTAATCTACACTATAAGTGGCGTACCAACAGACTTAAACAGTGGAATTACCTCACGGAAGCTGACTGGGAGAGATTGTGTAAGGGCCCCAAGTGCGAACAAACCGATCTCGGGCCAGATACAGAAATTCCGATGCCCACTGTGAGAAAGGATACCCCTCCTAAGAAGAAAGATCTGAAAAGGGGCCGCCAGTCATCCAAGGATGATACCAAAGGTGGGCGTGACCGTTCCCGCAGTGAACCTGCGAAGAAACGGGCCGCCACAGCCACGGTAACATCCGAGGTCGACAGTAGCCAAACCGTCGGTACCATCACGGTGTCTTTGGTTGCATTGCCCCCTGTTGCTGACCAACTGCCCCGGCAGGAGAGACAGAAACTGGGTGATGCACTGGCTATTGTTCAGAACTCATTGGGTGACGAGCAGGCGGGTCAGGTTGCTGCTGACTATGTCAAGCAGTACAAGTGGAGCCAGAAGCAAAAGAAAGCTTTGGCTGCACAGGAGGGTGTCTCACCTGTCAGTGACGCTGACCAGGTAGAGGTACAACAGCCGGATGGGGCGTCAGCCCAGCCGACTGCTCCACCACAGCACGGAGCAACTCTGACCCCGTAAGGGATGACGAGGTGACTCCAGAACCTGAGCACAGGGCTGTTGACGATGGGCTAGCAGGGTTACCTGTGTTGCCCGGAGACAGACCTGCCTATGACGCTGGATTCTCTGACACTCTAGTCCCCGGATTTGAGTGCTACAGAGCGAAAATGGCTGAAAACGCAAGTAAGCTACTCCAGTTTCAGGTTTCTTTCTTGGAGAAGTCCTACTTTGAGCAGTACAAGCTGCTCAGAGAACAGGCTATCCGGGAGGGAAAAGCTTGGGTCGCTGAACGAACCAGAATCCTTGCCGAGCGTGAGGCAAATCTGGAGCAAGATCATGCCCTCTGGAGGGCTACGATCGAGCAGCTTGAATCAAGGTTGACAACTTGTGACGCCAAGTTCTTCCGACAATTCGGGCTAAAACTGACAGAGTGGGAGAGAACTGGTTTTCCAGATCTCCAGTCTAGGTTGGGGCTTGCCGCAAGGCCTGCTCCTCCTGTGACCCCAGTACTGTCAGTACACCCACCCAGGTATGAGATGCCATTCTCGTTCATGGCACACTCTACCCGGGTGGTCAGCGGCGGGGAGCCTACTGTGGCGCCGAGTACCCACTCGGATGCTACAGGTGGAGCCCTTCCTCTCCAGGTGGAGGCTACTGTGGTTTGCGCCACGGAGGCCCCTCCTGGAGGAAGTCCTGATGGGGAAGAAAAGCCATCCGGTGGTGTCCCTATGGACACCTAAGGATGGTCCCCTGTCAGGCCCTCTGGGGTGCACTGTTCCGCCCCTCGGAGGTAAAACTAAACCCTCGACGCAGCTACACGCCCCTGGACAACCGAAGCAGACCGACGGTGCTGTCGTGACTTAACCTAGTCTCTACTGCCACCACACTGGAAGCAGCCTGATGTCTTCAACCGTGGTTTACAACTAAGCCACAACCGTCGGTTCTCTACTACTGTCCAGGGCTCCTGATCCTGTAGTCACTATCTACTATTGTGACCTATAAACTATTATATGGATCATCCTCCTGTGATAATTATTTATAGGGAGGCACGGACCTACCTTTTTATATTTATATTTCACAAGAGATGGAAGCACTATACCGGTGCTGGACTCTATCCATCTCTACCACCATAAACTGCTAGGTACTGGAGTGCCAACCCTAATAAGGATGACGACCTATCCCACCTTATTTAGGATACGCTATTATGGATTTTTATATATAAACTTTTCTACGCCAAAGGAAGTGGGAACTACTATAGTTCCATCTATAAACTTTTCTTCGCCAAAGGAAGTGAGAACTATTATAGTTCTATTATTTATATATAAGGACACTAACTCCACACGGATTCACACCATTGCTGAACGTAGTAGGTGATGTGTTGGGTTTCCAAGGTGGTATTTGGTGCCTTTTCTATTAACTGATACTAGTCTAGGACTATCAGTTGGACAGTTTTTATATCATGTGCCTACTGGACTGTGGTTTGATACCAAAGACAATACTGTTGATATAAACTGTTATGTACATGTTAACTTGTATGTTCATGTATGTATGCCTGTTTTTACTATGAGTAGAAATGTTACTTGTTGATAAATAGATATACGTGGTGTATAATGTATCCAAGAGGTATTATTATTATAAAACCAGCCCTTCCTACATTCTTAAGGGGGGTAGTGTAACGGGTTGACTATAAGTCTAACGTTATCGTTGTATATCTATTGTATGTTATAAGATGTAACACGGTTCTATTGTGTTTAATAACTGTTTTATTCATATAACTAGTGTCGTCGGTTCGTTACATACACCGACTCCTCTAGTTCGGTTATCTATACGGTAGTGTACCGGTACCACCTTTGGTTACCGTCGGTAGTTGTTACATAATCATTTTACATAACTAAACCTAACAGGTGGCGCTGCTAGTACGGTCACGTGGCTACGCAGCGCTGTATATAAGACGGCTGCTTCCCCATTGGAAGTCAGTCAGGTTTGGGACTGTCGTGACATGACCATCCTGTGCTCACGGGCTTAACTCTATGCTATAGGGTTGCCTACTGTATTATATATCTGTTACTGTTCTTGTATAGCTGATGGTTATACCTGGTACTATAATACGCCAAGAGTTTCCTATAATAAAGTCGCCGTATATTACAGTCTAATTTACCTTGTCTGGTTTTTGTACTTAAGTGTTACATACGTAGTAAGAGACCAACTACACATGCAATATCTGTAAACCATTGGTGGACACTCAGTGTTATGCTGGGGCCCTTTGGCATACAGTCATGACCTGCCTGCTTCATACATGTATCCTATGTCTCACAAAGGATTGGTGGTAACTTTGTATTACATGTTTGGCCTGCGTAATTGAGCAACAACAAACGCAGATGATGCAGTTCTGAGGATAAGCAGAACATGTCATTAGTAGTTTGAGTAATTTGAATCTTGACAGTAGAATTCACCTGATGGTGACCTGTAGGATTGCTAGGGGTCAGCCTAAGGCTGGGTTTACTTGATTAACTTCATACTGCGCTATAGCAAACCAATTTATCTGTAACTGTAACAACATAGCCCCTTTTTGATCGCCATAGTAAATAGCTCCTGAATGCACCACTATTCTGACCATAGTCAGTATTGCCTAACAGCTAAGTGACTAAAGTGATTAACCTAATAAGTCACCTTTTGGCTCACTGCACAACTAACTTATGTGACTTAATAAGGTAAAGTTGATTAGTACTGACCAATTCACCTTAGTCTTTCAGTTTCTATGAGTATTTGAGTGTCTTTGAGAAGGTGTAGTCATATTTAGTTTTGCCTCATTTATTTTTAAATATCAGTTGATCAATGCAGGCCAATGTCCCTATGGATACCTGGGATAGCCACTACACACCAGGGTTAAGATCATGTAGAGTATCAGTGTGGCGGGCCCAATGCAAGGCCATGAAGACGCCACCTCTGCACCTACACAGTGACCTCTGTACCACAGTACCCTGGTGGCACCCTGCACTTTGGCTGGTATAGGGCCTTATTCTGGTCACGTGTCCCACCCTATTGTCATAGTAAAATTACTCCTATTCTACAATGCATAGCAGACGCCATGGTAGGCCTTGAACCGTTACCCTGGGCAACTGGTACGACTACAGTCACTATATTCACAGGATATTGTACTAGGGAGCTGCACGCTAGTACTACCCTAGTGTGAAGGAAAGTATTTCGGCTTTTACACCAAACGTAGTAAACCAACGTGTTATGATTTGTATGGTGCTGTACCGCTATGTTGGGTGCTGTTGGTTAGTAGGCCTATTTGAAATTATTTGAATCAATATTGAAAAATGATCATGATTTTGCTTCGCCCTTGCTATGTCTTTGTATATTTAGAGAGCTGAATGAAATCCTTTTCAAATGTTGAACTAATCTCTAAGAAGGACTATACTGAACATTGGGAGGGCTATGCGCTGCCTTTCACATTTATTCATGCGACAACTAAAGATGCACTCACCATGGCCCACACATATGGCCTGCACAATACCCGATAACACTGTGAAGGCAATATTTTGATGTCCCAAGGTGCTAAAACATTGAATGCAATGTTAACAATTGAGTAACCATAGTAACCAAGTGATGATTAGTGTTGTAGGAATGACTAGAAACTCTGAGAGGAAACTCTGCTGCAAGAATCGGGGTTCTTGGAAGTCATAGGACGACGCGGGGAGAAGGGAGTGGAGATATGGGACACTACAGGACAGGTGCTGATGAGGAGCCTTGAAAAAAGAGATAAATTATGATAAAATTGTGAAAAATGATATTCACAAATTGAGGTTGGCCCTCATCAGCACTTATTATTTTCTCACTTTTCACAGGTTTTGATGCTTACAGTCCAGAACAACTGACAGGCATTAGGAGTAGTGTTATATGCATCCCTTAAACAGGTTGCGTCTGAGGTGCTATTACCACTACAGCCTGTATAAAAACTCCGTGGTGTTTAAACAGGACGGCCTCTTACATCACCACAGTGTTGTTTAACAGACTCTATTGTTCATACAGTGTGGTTCAACAGGTCTTCCTGTCATAAGACTCCGCCCCTGGTAAACACCCTGTGGTGTTTAAACAAGCCAAGACCACTCTCCCACCATTGTTGGAGTGATAAGCCTCATGAAATATAATCTGAACTTTAAATAACACGAGAATGCAATGCACTATATTTATGTTGCAACCATATTCTGATAAAGGAGATTTCAATCTATATGTTCAATATGCATTTACTTTTAGCAAATTTGACAGGAAAAACGCAAATGAGTGTATATAAATTTCACACTGAACCCATGACCCTACTACACTACAGGCAGTGTTATCTGACTAAAAACGTGGTGTTTAAACAGGCCGGGGTGTTTATACACTATGTGGTTAAACACAGTGTAGTTTGTTACCTGTTAAAAGGTTACGAAATCACAAAAGAAAGCTTTAAAACTTCATCGATTCAATATGTAAACTCATATAGAGCCACCTGGCAGCAGCATTTTCCACCATGAGTCCATACCCGGGAAATCCCCTCTTTTTTCACACGTTGAATGAGTTACAATTACTTGACAATAATTCCTGCCGATAGGCTACTTATGCCAAAGACGATTTTGCCCAGTAACGGATGCCCTTTTTTGCCAAAAAAACTTTTTTCAAGTGGTCAGGCAGCAATCTATTGGCAATTGTTACACACAAACAACACCTGAGCATAGGTCGTTCATCTTGCAACCAGATCAACTTATTAATAGCTTAAGTAATATTATACTAAATTGTAGTAAGTGCTATCTGTTTTTTACAGTCTTGCTTCAATTGATACCAGGAATTGAAGGCATATCAACCTCACAGCATGGTGGGGCTCGCATGAGACATTCAGACAGAATTCATAGAGGTTGCCATACTTGTTAAAGGTGCCCTGGATGAGGGGGTCCCAGCTCACTCGCTGATTTTCTTTTTAGTGAAAGCCTTTATCCCATTTGTCTGTGGCCTTATTATTATGTGTCTGATGTCAATTTTAAAGATACAATACCAGCTAATTTCAGGTAATTTTCCCATTTTAGGTTGATTACATGCTATGCATAACTGCCTGCCCATGTGGAAACTTTGGAGACTCTCATTCATCAATTAGCATAATAAAAATACAATATGTTTTCCTAAATGAATAGTTGTCCGCCGACGCAAATAAGAATCAGCTAGGGGTGCATTATGAACAATCAAAACATGTATGCACTCACAGTATATTCATAGGCTACCAAAGAGCTCTGAATTTAGTATTTTATCTAGATGCTATAGCAAATGGCTTTCCCATGGTAAAGGGGTTTGTGAATTGATTAGGAAATAACTAATGGAGGTTTATATTGGGTTTATTTCAATATTGATTTTGGGTCTATTGAGGGGGTAACGTATCTTTAAGAAAAACCTACGTCCTAGTTTACATATAGGATGTGGATTCACGGAATTTCCCTAAAACACACAAAAATACATGCTGTACTTTACTTCAATATGGCCGTTGTCATTTCTAATGAAGTAAATACTTTCTCATAATGATTAAATGCAGCCTTGGTGAAAAAAAGATCAGTAGAACTACATTCATGCATCAGGCATATCATTAAAGCCTGAGATAATGAGCCAATACAGTGCTGGTGTGTTACCTGCACTGTCATAGTGCTATCCTTAACGGCTCTGCATCTTAGCCTCTAAAGACCAATGTGGTAAGAAAGGGTGATCTTTTCATAAAAGAATTGTGTTTTAGTAGAATCACTGTCTGTAATGGCTATGTTTGCACACATCTCATATCAGGAGATTTACAAGACAATTGTCTTTCAAATAGTGTATATTAGAATGTAGGATTTTGAGGTTTATTAATTCAATGTATTATTTTGTTCATTTTTCAAAAATGTTCGAAATCCTTATCCACCGTTTTTTTGAAAAGTCCCCCTTGCTCACTGCATTGGTCTATAGTCATGTTTGTGTAGGAGCTGGGACTTTGTCAATAGGTAGTGTGTCACACAGACAGCCTGTTGGCACATGGTCCACACCTTGTGCTAAGTCCTTTATAGATCCACCCCCACCCTGTCTACTGCTGGTCAGGATGGAATAATGGCACCATAAGTGCCACAGATAACGAGCAATATGTGACAAGAGAATAATGGTCCGGTTATTGGTCTATTGATGCGGTCACGCTCAGCCCATGTTGGCCGGCTCTCAAGGATGAATGCCGATCATCATATACATGCATGGTTATGGTAATGTAGCACGGCTATTGTAGTGCCATTGTGGTTGGGGTGCCGCCCCCGGACACATGCAGCCAGGCAGCTTTATTCTATCAAGTCAAATTTGTTCATCTTACATATCCATGGGTTCATGTCTATTTCAATTGTTTGTTGATTTAATGATTTATTGATGAAGCCGTGCGTAGTAATTAGGTATAGGTGATGTATTCCTATAAAACACCACTGCAGTTCTTATTTCAATAAACTAAGATAAGTAAACTGACTATATGGACAAATGAGATTTAAAAAAAAAAAAAAAGTTTTTTGGCATCTTCTAAAGACTTGCCATTTGTCTGCCAGTCTTCATTTCTTGAAATGAAAAGTGGGTAAACCTTCAAAGGCTCACAATGTTATCACCAGCTTACAAGTATCAGGAGTACCCAACATTCAGGCTTTAATCTCTGTTGGGTGTTATCGACCCAAAACCTTTGATTGGGCAACCGGGCCCAGTCTTTGTGAAAACTTTTTCGGCATGCAAGACAGTTGGTCCTGCAGCTAGCCAATTTTGCAGGACCGGACAAATTTCTGCGGCACTGGATACCAAAATCAAAGTTTTGCATAATATTTAGAATAGATTAGCATTTATAAAGGAAAATAATAACAAAAACCTGCTCTAATTTGCCTAGAGTATTAGTACTCTAGAACTTGTAACTTCAGTTTCAGTTGGAATATTTGAAAATTTCTTTCAGTTTTGGAAAGCCCAGGACATCAGGTCCTCCACCACCAGTCATTCAGCCGGACCAGAGCCGTTTTAGGCGGACATTGCCTCTGCACTGCAGGATTTAGCAAAGACTGTGGGCCTGATCACCCGAGACATCTCCTGAGTATTGATATAGTTGCCTTCTAGCGACTCATTGCCTTTTCATCGTCCTGCATTACTTTACAGGGTCGTGTTCAGCTGGGGTGAAGGAATGCTAATAATATTTATAGGATCTGTTAGATTTACTTCGGAACAGGAAGGGAGACTAACTGTGACATATTCTATAGTTAACACATTATTGTGCCTTCCGAAAGCTTAATACGTAGCCATATCATCTCCAGGGGGCTGTCATAGTAACATATCCATCCAAATTCTGCCTCTATCCAAGCCTTCTTAAACCTATTACGACCTGCAGATTGTCAGAAGTCAGTTTACTGTATAACTAGATAATATCCTACCCCAACCTCCCACACTGGGAACTGATATCAAGATGGAGTTTGATCTCTCTGAGATTTGAAAAGCGTACCACACAATGTTAGAGTTAATGTTGTTTCATGTAACTGTATTATTTTCTATATTTTACCTTTTAGATTAATAATTTTGTTTGTTGCCACATAAAAAGTCATGAAGCTTCCAACTTGTCTTATCTGTCTGAAATTTGAAGACAATGTTAGAGTTAGTGTTGTTTCATGTGAACGTATTATTTTCTATATTTTACCTTTTTTATTTGCTATATTCTACTTTTTAGATTATTATTTTTTGTTTGGTATTATATGATCAAGGTTCAAAACTTGTTTAGGCCAACAAAGTTATACAGCCTGCTTTGATGTCATTGACCACTTTTTTTTACAAAGAATGAACCTTTTTTTAAAACCCATCACAGACATAATCATATTCGGTATTCTTTCTCTCTGTATCGAATATAGTGAATACCCGTATAATCATATGCTGGCCCCAGCAGCTAAAGCTGACTTACCTGTCTGTGTTCTGTGGAGATTGATTTATCCTTTAGGTATGTAGCTAAAAGACAACATTTGTGCATAACTATGCACTAATGCAGCCCTGGCGAATGATTGGTCGTGCTGCATTGGCGCATCATGGCGACCTTTCGGGAGTGTCTCAACCCAGTAGGTTTGGTATGATGCATAGATGCAGCCCTGGTGAGATACTCGCCAGGGTTGCATACAAGCATCATGATGCATGAAGGCATCATGCCATCCTTGAAGGGTTAAGCACTGACTGAACCACAATACAGACAGGATGTAATTATGACCAGTCAGGCCAGCTGTGCCCTAGCACTGATTACATGTCTATACTCAGGACGGACATGACATGTAATGCCCCATACAGTGTCACTATGTACATTAGTCATCATCAAAGAGATCACCCCAGGGGTGGGCAGCTGGATGGGTTACACAAGAGATGCGTTATATAATGAGTCACCCATGGAAATAGCCTTCATATTAGCATGATACCATATGCGGTTCCCCTAGGTGACAGTGTCACCACTGTACAGAGTCAAACATTGGGCTGCTTGAGGGGGAGAAAATTCCACCAAAGAAGTGATACCCTCATGTAGTTATATGTAACCAAGGTCACACAAAGAGTAGAATGTGTCTAAGGTAGAATGCCACTCTATACAGAATCTAGGGCTGGAACCCATGAGCTAGACAAATGCCATTGCACGCAATACAATCCAGGTAGCCAGATACCAAATATTTTTATTGGCAATCAAAGATAAAGGTGCTTCAAATCTAAATCGATGATGGCCTGGGAACTACTGCATTTGTGACAGAAAGAGGAGAACTCTTAATCTAACATTGCTAGCTGATACAACTTATAAACAAATGTACAGTTTATAATGGATAGTGCTGCCACCTATAACAAGGTGCGGTGATGCACCTGTAAAAGCTTATCTGCCTTTGCGTGACCACCAATTCTCACCATCAATGCTCATAATCTGCATTTCCATACTACTATGTGTCTGCCGATAGGGTGCATTAACTTGTTAAACAAATTCATGGCTGTATCAAATTCAAAGTACTTTCCAGCCGGTCTGACTTTCAAACATCATGAACAAAATAAATTACTTTTTTTGCTTCATAAAAACGGATTATATCGGCCAAAAGTAAAAATAAAATTCAGCAATATAAAGTTTTAAAACATCCATTTCTGTACCCATCTGTCCTAAATAAGCCGTTTACTTTCATGACGGTCATAGATTGCACTAGTTTATAGACTGCACCTGGGCATAGATTTTAAATTAGATTGATTTGGTGAGACTAAGCCTAAATTCTTACTTAATAGATCAGAAAGTTTATGCCAAGGTTACCATTCAGCAGGTGTACCCTTGAACAGTTAGACTCACGAAGCGATGGTTTGGTGTCAAGTTTGTGGCCCTTATACCTCTTTTATCATGACAGCCACGTGGTAAATGGTATATCAATAGACCTCTACGGATAGATGTGAACTATGTACTAGCCCTTTAAAGGGAATTGCTTGTTCCTACACAGAAGCCACCTTGTGGTAAACAATCGAAGCTCATGAAAAGTACTCTTTGATCTGTATTCATATTCCTACATAGATCACTTTCCCTAAATCAACTTTTTGTGTTTGTATACCTCCATTGTTCACATATATTCACTGCTAGGACACCCATAGGATCCTATATTTAAGGCATTTCTCATTTCATCCATGACCCCCTGTTTTATTGGTTCTAACATGTTTGTATAGATGTCCATTAAACATTCCTAAGGTGTTGTTGCAATATCAATAGAAGATTGATTTGCTTTTCTATTAGATAATACATCAAACTAACATAATCTTAAGTTATATGCAAAAGTCAATAGAACATAAGTAATCCTGCGACAAGTAGAAAGTTCTTTTAACCCTTTAAGGGTCACATCACGTTTTAATGCATCATGACCATTATTGTCACGATCATAAAACTTGAGTTTATGCCGCGGCTAGTGCGCGAATCAGATCGCTGATGCAGCTCATAGGATTGGCTTAGAATCGGGGTGTGGCTTATACGAGGGTTTTTGCTACTATGCTTCAGTATTAAACACAGCCAAAAATAATTTTCTTATTTCAAGAAACTAATATAAATAAACTCGACTGGCGAACAAATTACTAGTTTTAAGAATATTTTTTTCTTAAAACTAGTCATTTGTCCGCCAGTCGAGTTTATTTATATTAGTTTCTTGAAATAATAAAATTATATTTGTCTGTGAAGTCACCATAATCAGATTGCTGGTGCGGCTTATAGGATTGGCACAAAGTCTAGGTGCGGCTAATACAGGAGTATATATGCGAGGTTTTACAGCACGCGGTTATGCCGTCCTGGTGCTTTAACATTGCTACATGTAGGCATTATGCTGAAGATAAGGGTACATACACTCCCAAATGCTTACTGTACACCGCTGAGTAGACCCTACTGCGTTGGCCTAAAAGGAGGACTCTTTGGTAGTGTGTGAATCTTGTGAAGTCAAAAGGACACAATGCATGAAGCCCTATGCTGATCTGCACCTCTTGTCACTATACTGTGCATCATGTGGGGTTGTAAACATGTGCTTTAAAATAAATGAAATATGCTTAAAGTAGCACTTCAATAATACCTAATTTGAGTAAATGTCACATAAAGCCACTTAGATAGCGTTTTGACCTCTCAGTGACTTTTTCATGGCATTTTAAAAAGCCATAGGATGGAAGTATGATCATGTTTAATCCCTCGAATTGACAAAGTGGTTAGCTTGGGTAGGACTACCCTTTGCCCAGACAATACTCCATCTTCTCACACCTTGATCTCCTATTGACTAAGTCAAACCCTCACCCATCAATCATGATTATCAATAATGGCTAAGCCTATTGACAACCACTTTACTGCTGTTATCGACACTAGAGTTTGCTGCGAGTGAGAGATTGGAAATCTTCTAAGTCGTTATCCTTGCTCAAAAGCCGATATAGCAGACATTGGTAACTGAGTAAATGTGAGAGGAAGAAAAGTCCATAGGATGTAAAGTCAGCCTGAAGTTGCGGAATAGAAAAGATAAACTGTAACCATTTTTTCCACCTGTCTACTGACCCTTATTATGTGATTTATATCATGAACGAGTCACTACACATTCAGCAGTCATATGAAATCGTAAAGATGATGTAACCAACTTGCGAAAAAGAAAAGGGGAAAAGCATTCCCATTGAGAAATTCATCTTCATCAACAGTGAGATGACAAGCTGTATGAATGCTTGATCTCATGGTCATCCGTCTTTCGTACCCCACATCCTGATCACCAGTAGGGTAGATTCACCTGGAGTCGGACACACCTAGAGACGGATACTTGATTTTGTGGTTATTCAATCATTTTAAGTTCTTTATTTGAAGATAATGATAGAGTTTAAGTGTTATTCTTTCCAAATGGGAAACAATTGAAGTGGTATTGAGCGTGGATTACCTCATTTTTCACTGTCCGTCTCAGGGCATGTGTCCAACTCATGGTGAATCTACTGTACTATAGCCCACCTGCCCTGTACCTTGTCATCTACCGCCAACGAAGGGGAGCATCTGGGCATGTTTTATGTTTGACTCTGGAGCAGATGGGAAACAAACGAGCACCTCTGTCTTGTTGTGACCTACAGAGTGTTTTATGATAGATTTTCTGATCTATTATTCATGGCATAGAATAACTTATAATTACAAGAGAAGGACCTGTCAACAAATTTTCTCATTTATACCTTTACAGGCATAGTCATATCATATAAAAAGGATTTTAAGTTGCTCAATATGATTGTCTCAGAGCAGTAAAACCCACATGCCACCAGTGATTATACAAGTTGTATTTCATAATTCTGGCCTGTTATTGATTGACTGAGAAACCTCCCATACCAGTGGATGTTTCCAATGGCCGATAGAGCAGTAAGTAAGATAGATAGTGTAAAAAGCAGAAGGAAAGGAGTTCATGAACACAATCAGTGAAATGAAAATATTCTGGTAGCAATGGTTTCTTTGGACTCTTTCATAACCTTTTAGCTATGATCAGTGTGATCATGAGTTTTTAAGATTATATAGCAACAACTAATTAGTCCTGTCTGACTTTTACATCATAATACTTATCATGCCACATCATCATAATCTTAGACTGTTGGAACATAATTGTTACCCAGAGAAAAATCCACTCAGCAATTTCTGTTTTTGTTCTGCCCCTTCCTGGGGAGGCAGAGACAGGTGTTCTGAATGTCAGTACAGCTGGCTGTTCAGGTGGTGGCCAATTACCCCTGCCTCATTTGGGCATCATTAGCCTTGCTCCCCTCCCATGCAATGTGCTCCAAGACCTCACCAAACTCAAGTAGCTACAAATAATTATGACAATTTCCTGTAGATACCTGCTCTCAGGACATGTTTGTTTGACCTCTAAAGTATTGTGACGAGGTATTTGTTTCCATGTAGATTTTCTGTGGAGAATTGCTGGATAGTGAAAAATCATAAACTTCATCTTCGTTATGATATTTTGTTACAAACTGTAGCATTACCCTTTATATAAAACGGCAGTAGCTGGCTGCTGGTACCCAACCCGTTCAATCAGGCTTGCGGTGCTTGAGAAGACCACATGAACCAAAAGAGACTATATAAAGATATGAACATTTCTCAAAGCTAACTCGATTATCTTCCCAATTTTACTTCAATTAATATTCTCCCCATTCCCCTGCTACTGACCCACACCATTACACCCCAGACCAGCCTCTGAGTGGTCAGCAATCTGCTAAACTGACCCCCATCTGTTCCTGACAGTTCTCTTTCCACACACATTCTCCTTGATCTGTTGGTCATGGGTCTAGACTTTGTGTCATGTTGGCTTGTTACACAAAGTCCACTGGGCTGCATTGGTGTTGTAATAGTGTCATAGGATTCTTTATTTTCACAACTCCAGAGACAGACTCAAAACACTTGACTGACAGAAGGATACTCATGTGTCGTTCATGGGTAAGTTGATAGACATATCTTTTCAAGACACTATAAGCAGTCTGTACATTACTACTTATGTGTGCCAGCATCAGAACCAAATTGTTACAAAAGCTGGTCAGTAGTATATATGGCGAGTTCTGTCTTGTCCAGGCACCATAGAGCAGTCTCTACCGCTAATTACTGGGATAACTTTATTTTTTACACGTTGGATAATAATCATAATACGTAGGATATTCTACTTTCTAAAGGCACTACAATCAGTGCAGTGATCATATATGATGTGTTTTCACCTGACCAGCCACATCTCACGCATTAGCCCTGGACCTGAGATAATCAGGTCAAAATGTCGAAAGCGATTATTGTTAAAGGATTAATGCAAAAGATGATCGGAAATGACTTGTTTTGATCGATTTGATGTTCAGCACCAGTTGTCGCTATCACAATTTTTCCGCAATATGATTCATATCTCATATTTTGCACTAGAAAACTTAATAAATCCTGACAACGTAGTACATTTTGTATTGATTAAATCATGCATCATGCATCCAAACAAATACGTTTGTCCTTGACCTGTTCCACCCATGAAGTGTTGGTCTTGTGTAAAGTTGGTAGCCCCTACACCTCCCTGCAGCGATAAACTACAGTGATTAGCTATATGTATCATCAGGCCTCTGAAGCAGGGTGAGAGATAATAACCGTTTACCTCTCTAAGGGGCGCCCAGAATTTTACCATACAATGAACATAATCATTTTTAGAACAAATGTAGCTTTATTGGCAACAAGTATTCCATGTGCTTTACAGTGTATGACATACATGTGAGGTTATCCAACTTAGTATATTTATAGGGGGAAATGTGTGAAAAGAACAGTACTGGGAACCATAGTTACTTTAGAAATTGTAAAGAGGCAAGACTTTTCAAATTTAGGGAGTCCTGGTAAAGTATTCAATGTATAGACATCACAAAAGTTGTCATTTAAAGTTATTATACTGAAATGATGACAGCAAAGCTGTGGTGAGGACCCTGTAGCATGGTAATCCTATCCAGACCCCTATGCCCATTTTCATCATGATGTAGTTAAGCAGCCCTAGCAAGTTACATTAATACAGTTACATACACTTTAATGGGTTTGGTATGATGCTTGACTGCTATAGACCCGAACTGTGTTTTATTCATTATGAGGAATCTTCAGGAGTGTATCAGTCTCATAATATTAGCCTGAAAAAGGCTTGGCGAGTGTCAGATGCTTGGCAAGGGCTTAGTATGCATCATGAGATTGAAAGGTCATAGTACACAAAACCCTATGCTACTCTCAACCTCCCGCCAAGTTGAATTGCATAAACTGGATCAATGAGTACCAACTAAAACTATCGTAACTTATAGTTCATTGTGGACTTATAGTTCATGTCTGATCAAATGACATCACCCTTACAGATAGAGGGTATTGTTCAAGGTCGAACAAATTCCATCTCTCCACATGTCGATCTCCTGTCAACCTAGTCCCGCCTTCAATGATCAATCATGATTATCAATAGCAGCTGCAGCTATAGACAACAGCTTTCCTGCTGTTATCGATACTTGGGGTCTGCAGTGAGTGAGTGATTAGAAAATATCTAACCTCAGCCGCCAAAATAGTAAACTGATCACTGAGGGACTGGTCAGGAGGTTGAAAGGTCCATGAGATCCAAATCTGTGTATGTAGCCAAACTAAAGGTTATATTCAAATAATATTTATTCCATGTACACTATATATTGCCAAAAACTAATAAAAAGATATTGTACTGTATTATGTTTATCACAGAAAAAGTGTCGTTTGTTTGTGTATCTACGTAATTCAATCAGAATGCAAGGAAGGCGAGTGGCTTAGGAGGGTATGTCAGCTTAGTGCAGAGACAGTGTGTGGTGAGGAGATCCATGTAAGGAGAATGCCTCAGAGGCAGTAACAAGATGAGCCATATTTACCTTCCACCCACGTCTCCACTACCTTCAGTGCTGAGACAGATTTAGACAGTTGGCTGAGGAAAGTTATTTTAAACTACGAAGACCTGACCTACCTGATTGCCAGAGACCTTCCTTGGTCTTTCTTCTCTTGTGTTTTAGTGATGGGTAGTTGGTAGTTTTAGTTACCAGGGAGCCTCACTGCAACATGGCTGACATAATATTGTATTTGTAAAAGCTTACTCTGTCTTTAATCCTGGGCCCCAAATACTTGGGAAAGATGCAGTTTTGAACCCAGTCTTAGTACTAAAATTGTTAGAGTGGAGTCCAATCTCCCCTTTAACTTTGATTACCATTTGCTATAATCACTGCATGAATGTTGGGATTGAAGGAGACTTTTCATTGCATAAAGTTACTCTGTAGACAGCTTTGAGATCAATTAAAACCACGTAAAGGTCATAATGACACTAAAGTGCTTTTCACAGAATTACATCGGCTTCAAATTTGACTTGATTGATCACTTAACAATGATTGGCAATGGCGGTTTTATATAAGTGTCAACCCACCAATCCTACAGTAAAACAGAAAGAGGTCCATCTGGATCTGAATGCCTTGGCCACTTGTGACTAATGTGACCTTTAACCATGACCTTCACATTAGGGATGATCCCAAGGTACATCTGCCTCAGTCTGAACCGAGACAGGAAGTGCCACACAGGAAGTAGTTGCTGGAGGAGTATGGGATGCCTCTCGTCGCCCACTGTAGGCACTGGTTGATGAGACTTGGTAAAGTTTCCCTGTTTCCTGTTCAGGGCGTGACCAATCAGTGATAAGGTTAAGGTTTGAAGCAAATGAATTAAATTTGTTACTTTGCTAATTGGGAAAACAACTATCTGAATATATGTCCAATATATCTTTCTATTTCGGTTGTAAATTTATGTGTGAGAACCTCAAAGCGCATGAAAATGAATCATTTACAACTGCAGTTTTAAGCTTACGCTAAAATTGATGCTGGTTCTGCACCTGCCTAATGTTCTCATGTTATATTGTTTATGAGAGTTTACAGTGTTGAATGACAGTTTTCTAATGTGCTTATACATAATTAGGTCACTTCAGTGTGACCAATATATATAGTTTCCTCTTTTATTATAGAGCAGTATGTTGAGAAGGTCGCATATGAAAAGGCAGTACACCACACAGCTGAATATGCTCCATGAAAAAGAAGGAACAGAAAGCCAATTCAGCTTAATAGCTCTCACAGTAAGGTGCCATTTTCACATTGATCTGGAAAATGTCACACACTCCCTTCGTGATCCTCTCCACATGGTACATTCCCTGCCCGACACCTGAGTGCTAATGGGTCTTAATGATCTTAGATCAATGTTAGAAGTCATTTAAGGTCTTAGATCATCTTAGATAGCATGTAAGGAACGCCGGGATGCAAAGTTGGTCTTGTATCCCACCCATAAGACTTTACACGCTGCCATCTATAGATGTACATGTTCATATCTTAAATCCCTACTTTATTTTACACCCCAGGCTAGGAGGGTGCTATCTCCCTTAAATACCCCGTGAACTCCCAGAGGATAATTCCATTTATGTTTCTGAGTGATCAGATAATATTATGAGGATCAATATGGCTGGCACCAGTAGGTTGACCTAACACCACATAGTTCTGTCACAGGCTGTCAGGTGGCAGTCTGAGGCAGGGTTCACTGAAGGACTGTGGTTAAAGCCCCTCAAAGTGGGCGATGATGGGGGATAAAGTCTTTTGTAGGGAGACTTTAGTCATATTTTGTTACTAATCCATATAAGTAGAATCTAACATGGGAGGCATTCATATATATTGCATTAAATAGATACCTTCAACCTTTATTATGCTATCCCTCGGCTCCACAAAAGTGTTAGGAATTGATAACAAACTTGCACTCAAGCAACACTCAGAGAGCCTGGAGGTAATATCTTGTATAAGTGATAGGGAGTGGAGCTGCACTCAGTTCCTCCAGCACCGATGTTTTGTGGATCAGTGCTTCAACTAACACAAATAGGCTGGTTGCCAGAAAGTCCGCTTTAGGCAGGTAAAACATATAAACAATAGTCAATTCAATTAAATTCCAATTTGACATGAGTTTATTCTGTAATAAACTCTGTAATAGTTCTAGAATATGAGCAAGCTTTCTCTCCTTAAGGCCAAGGACAACTGGCGCAGATATTCATTGTCAAGGTTGCCATTAAACTATGGCAGTATTTGCCACAATTAACAATGAGAAGAGAACCCTTACAAATAATTTACCCCCGACTTATCCATCTACTGGCCATGAAGATACCTACCCAACGTACCCCTATACTCCTCCCCCTGCCCTCCCCCTGTCTCCCACCACCTGATCATCAGTCCATGTCCCACCTGCCCTGTACCCTGCTGTATGACACAAACAAGTGGGAGCAGCTGGGAGAAGCTTGAGTGTGCCTCAGGAGCAGATGGGAATCAAGAAGCGGCTTTGTTATATGATGACCTGCCAAGAGGCTTACAAGTTTCATAATGGATTTCCTAGTTTCCTGATTTAATATTAATGATGTTTGTGGTAAAGGATTACTTGTAATTATAAACGAGATGAATGCCAGGTGGCATGCGTTTTTTTCTAGATTAAAAATAATGGGAAAATATATGTTTATCACAAGCAAACTTCACATGGTATTAGTTGGGAGTTTTTTGATCAATAAAAGTTGAGAAAACATATGTCATCGATAGCCCGCTGCATTCTTAACAGTTTAAGCTATAGTTATGAATATGCCGTCCTAGTATAACCATCAGAAATAATGAGACCAAATAAAGTATGCTTTCCAGGCTCATCAGTGCTAATGCCTTAAACATGACAGCTCAGGGTACCTCTTAAACAATAATGGCGACCACACCACTCCCAATTCTCATATCTATATTTCCCCGCAGATAAAGTGTATTAACCTGTTACACTGATATATGACATGGTCAAATCTGATGTGAAATGCGATTTGGAATTGAAAAATCCAAATGATGTCACTGAAAACAGCATTTTCCATGCTTCAAGTGCACTCAGATAGATGTCTATCACACACTGTCAAACATATTTATTTCTTTACATGAAGAAATTATCTATTTTACAAATTGTAACAATATAATTTGGAGGATAGATCATATTAGCATCATGCAGACCCTACAGGGTTGAGATACAAATGCGTTATTCGCAAGTTAATCGCCAGGACAGCATTGATTCATCATGATGACAAACTCATATTTCAGCGACATGCCATCCTTAAAGGGTCAAAGCACCATAAGTGCATTGGTTTAAAGGGAATCAAAGCAGAGCTCAGAATTTACCTGCTGCCTCTAAACCAAATGATGCCAACTCTCTAACCCATTCATAACAAAGCCCTTCTAGTTGCAACCACACCATCTCGTCTCTTCTCCCACAGCACCCTCTTCCCCGCCCCTCGCCCAACACCATTACACCCCAGGCCAGTCTCTGAGTGGTCAGCAATGTGCTAAACTGACCCCCATCTGTTCCTGACAGGTCTCTTCCCACACACATCCTCCTTGATCTGTGGGTCACGGGTCAACACTTTGTGTCATGTTGGCTTGTCACACAGTAGTTTTCAACTCAGGCGGATATCTATATATTCACTCTCTATTCTCATCCCTATTCTTTGTTTGCTGGTATCAATGCCAAAGAAGGATATCTTATATAAAACATATATCTAATTTCCAGGGACAAAACACTAAAATGCCTTAAACTGTGAAGCATGAAAATAGTAGCATCGCCACCAGTTATGTTAAAATACTATGATAAAGTATGAGCCTTGTCCAGCCCAAGCAGTGAATGGAGAGTACAATGTAGACCCATACCACCATCCAGGGCCCTATTAAGCATGACATACCCTGTATGACCTTGACTGCAGGGCCACAGGGATATATTGACTGGCAGGTGTCCCAGATCTCATGGATCCCCACATCATAATTTGTCCCAGTCATGAACACACACTACACAAATGGACCTTTAAAGTCCAGTCATGCAAATGGGATTTAAAACAGAGCAGAGTGGAGAAAACGTTTATAAATATTTGTCTGGCAAGAGCCAGTTGGAGGCAGTAAAAAGTGTTATCAAATTTACCCTAGGGAGAAATTTCAGTGGTACAATTTATATTAGAAATCAAAATATTTTCATTGCTTAATGTGAATGCCATGGTAAACATGCATTGAAATTGCAATGTGAGATTGAAGTTAAGACCAAATAGGTAATGCCAATGTTTTGTATATAATTCAGTTTTTACTATATCTAAAATGAATGAGCTGTCCTCCTTATGAATTGAAAAAAATAAATGAATCTGTTTGACACAACACAAGGTCTTGAATCTTGGTCATTAAAAGTTATTCCTTTTGATCAGGAAAGGTTGTGCTTGAATGTCTTTAAATTACTGATAGTGACAAACATAGGACTATTATAGCGCTTTTATTCATAGCTAGGGTTTGCAGTGATTGATTGGGAAACTATCCATGACCATAGTTGCTGTCAAATGCAAATAAAGCGGACAGAAAGACCAGCAGACTTGATTAAGAAGTGGGAAGTGTAGGAAACAGAAGATCAGTTCCCAATCATTGCAAGTTCGATAAAAGATAATGTTGTATCTGAGGTTACTTTTGCCTCTTTCAGAACACATTTCAGTCCGGCTGATCATCAGGAGACTTTCTAATGGCAGACGCTTACCATTATTTGCTGAATATGGGTTATAAAATTATATAGTGAATCTTATCCCAATCAGCACAAGTAACATGTTCTTACAATAGGTGCCCTAGTACCCCTGCAGTAAGATACCTAGCCTTTATTTGTGATATCTGTTTTTGTTATGGCCCTTCCCAGGAAGGTAGAGACAGGTGTTCTTAATGTCAGCAGAGCTGGAGGTCCAAGTGGTCTGGGTATGATTAGCCCCTGTCCCCTCCCACACAGTGTGTGACAAGACTTTCCTCACTTTCCTCCAGTAGTTGATCATGTTAATCACCAATTACTGCACATACCTCATCTCAAGACATGTTAGTTTGACCTTTGCAGACAGATAACTATGTTGGATGACATCACGGCTAGAAAATATTAGTTTGAAGGCTCAGGGGGGTAGGGAATATAACCAAATAATCTACAAATTGCCTAGTTGCGACTGTAAACTGTGAATAAAAAAGAAATTGAGAAAATTCCACCGCAATATGAAAAAGAGGGATCTATTTCTCAGGCTAAGGTCTAGCTACTTCAGAAAAGATAATGCTGAAGCACCTTAATTCACAGATTTACATAGCAGACTGTTATCAACTATACATAGCAGACTGTTATCAACTACACAAGAGACATCTTCAGATACAACAGGATTGGTCTGCAATTTACTTTTTCAACACACATGGGTGTAAGGTGTGTCTGAGGGAGATGTCTGAGAACTGGAACAGCCTGGGCAGGTTCAGGCTGAGGGCTCAGGCTACTTGTTGGGGTGGAGACCCGTGAGTGATATGAAGCGCTCAGTTATACCGGCTTTTGTAATACAAACCGGCTACTACCATACTCATGTACTATGGATAGGCTCCTTAAATCTCTGCTAGTTTCTGTAGGTTCAATAAAGGATTGCTGTGGTACACCACACTTTGACGTTGGAATGCATGGCAGAGTATATATTACACCAAACAAAATGGATGGTAGATTATTTTAGTCAATGGAAATCATATGGCGGAACATGTGATTTGTTTCCTGTTAGAAACTTAGCCATGAAGATCCCAGGGAAATTCATCAGCAGTTCGTTTCACTCTATGTTTGAGTGTTGCTTGTTTACCTCTAGTAATAAATTATTGGTTCACTGGATATGAAAAAGCTGGAAATTAATGGAAATAATACTCACCGAGGTATGTTTCACCTAACCAAAGCAAATTGGTACCCACCTGAAATGACAATAGAAAATGCATTAAGTATTGGTAATAGAAAATACCTTGAAGATGTTGAAATATCATACATGTAATTCAGATTTGGATTGTAAAGTCAAAATCAAAACATTGTCAGGTTGTCCAGACAATGATCAGCTATATACTAGGGTTTTAGTAAAATCATCTTGGAATAATCTGTTTTCTAAATCCTGTTAAACATGCTCTTTAATGTGCAACAACAATTTGTCATGGCAAACCCACACTTGTCCAGGACCTGACCTGCCCGTTGAAACATGACCTGACATGTGTGGTTTACCATCTTTGACAACAATTCAGGGAACCCATCCTTTACTGTTTACATGACATTCCCTGTTCCGGCTTGTTTTCATTCTAACTCTAATTGAGGTAGTGCTTATTTTCAGGTAGCACCCAGCTAATTCTCAAACAGGAACCAAGCAGATATATGGTATTTTTGTCTGATCAAATGACATCACTTGGATAGATAGAGGGTATTGTTAAAGGTCTAGCCAAGACGACCAATTCAAACAAACTTTATCGTCCCACATGTCGATCTCCTGTGAACCTGGTCCCACCTTCACTGATCAATCATGATTATCAATAGCAGCTTTGCTTCTGTTATTGACGCTGGTGTCTGCTCTGAGTGAGTGATTGGAAACCTCCCACACCAATATCTTCCCTCATCTGCCCATATAGTAGACTGATCACTGAAGTCCATGAGAACCAAACTTGCGCATGTGTGACAAATCAAAGATTCATTCTATGTGCACTATATTATGCAAAAGATATTGTAATGCATTATGTTTATGACAGAAAAAGTAACATTTGTCTGTGTATTTACAAAATTCAATCAGAATACACGGAAGGCGACTGGCTGAGGAGAGTATGTCAGCTTAGGGCAGAGACAGTGTGTGGTAGGGAGATCTATGTTAGGAGAATGCCTCAGAGGCAGTAACAAGATGGGGCATATTTACCTTCCACCCACGCCTCCACTACCTTTAGGGCTGAGACAGATTTAGACAGTTGGCCGAGGCATGTTTCTTCTAAACTAGGAAGACCTGACCCACCTCTGATTGCCAGAGACCTTTCTTGGTCTTTCTTCTTTTTTGTTAAAATGATGGATCGTTCTAGTTACCAGGAAGCCTCACTGTAACTTGGCTAACATAATGTTACATTTGCAAAAGCTCTCTCTGTCTTTCATCCTGGGCACCAAGCATTCAGTGAACATCCAGTTATTTATCCAGTTTTAGTACTACAGCTCTTAGAGTGGGATCCAATCACCTCCTCTTTAACTTTGATCATGATTTGCTAGAACGTTGGGATTGAAGCAGACTTTCATTCCTTGAAGTTACTCTGTAAGAAGCTTTAAGATCAGTTAATACCAAGAAAGGTCATGATGACACTAAAGTGGCTTTGAGTTTAAGTGTCTTTTTTGTGTTTTTTTATGAAAACGTCATCAGCTTTTATTTACTGATGTCATCTCCTAAAGTTTGACTTTAAGCAGTTCAATCATTCCTTAAAAAGAACATACAGGTAGTGCAACAGTGCTTTTGAAACATATTATAATTGATCCTTTAACATTGATTGGCAATGGTGGTTTTATATAAGGGTCTACCTTCAACCTCCCTATCCCACTGCAGAACAGCCAGAGGTCCCTCTGGATATGAATGCCTTGTCCACTTGTGACTAATGTGACCTTTAACCATGACCTTCACATTAGGGATGATCCCGAGGCACATCTGCCTCAGTCTGAACCAAGACAGGAAGTGCCATACAAGAAGTAGTTGCTGGAGGAGAATGGGATGCCTCTCATCTCCCGCTGGAGGCACTGGTTGATGAGACTTGGTAAAGTTTCCCTGTTTCCTGTTCAGGGCATGACCAATCAGTGATAAGGCTGGATAAGGTTTGAAGCTAATGAATTAAATTTGTTGTTCTGCTAATTGCGAAAACAACTTTATGAATATAAGTCCAATATATCTTTCTATTTCTTTTGTAAATTTATGTGCGAGAACCTCACAGTGCATGAAAATGAATCATTTACAATTGCTCTTCAAAACTTAAGCTAAAATTGATGCTTGCTCTGCACCAGCCTGATGTTCTCATGTCATATTGATTATAAGAGTTTAACGTGTTGAATGATAGTTTTCAAATGTGCTTATACATTATCAGGTCACATCAGTGAAACCAATATATAGACAGAGCTGCACGCTAAAGTGACTGAGTCAGTAGTTACTGCACGAGAGTTGCCTGCCCCGTACTGCACGCTGGCCGTAGGCCCAGTGCAGTACGGGGCAGGCAGCTCTAGTGCAGTAACTACTGTCGAGGGCACTTTCAAGTGACGCTCTGTTTTTATTTCAGGGTAAATCAATGTAAAAAAGATATGCAGTCAATATTTGCTTTCTTCCACAGCATTTGTTTACTTCAGCGGTATTTGTTTACTTCAGTTGGCCGCCATTTTGAATTTCGCGCAGGTCACGTGAACATCGGTAGCGTAGCAACTCCATGGCGACCCCATAGAGACCCCATAGTGACCCCCACCTGCCTTAGGAGCGTGAAATATGGCTGGAGCGTGAAATACGGCCGAGAGTTATTTCACGCTTCACTGGCATACGGCACTCCCATTGCTTCAACCTTGATAGGCCGTATTCACCATGAAATAGATATATAGTCTCCTCTTTCATCATAGAGCAGTTGAGAAGGCAACATGTTGAGAAGGCATTACAAGACACAGCCGAATATGCCCCATGAAAGAGATGGAACAGAAAGTCAATATAGCTTGATAGCTGGGATGGCGCTAGGACGTTTTATAGGTTAGCCAGTCTGGCGAATTTGAGCCAAGATTGATTAGCCAGATTGATATTGAATTCGTCAGATTGAACCCACTATATGTATTTTTTAAACCATTCCCAATGGTCAATTCAGGGTGGTTGTCATAATTGGCAAGCAAAATAACCTTCAGCGTGGTACATTATATGGATCAGGGGCTATTGTGTGCATCATTAAGTCACAACTGAATTCTTTGGGAGTCTTTAGTAACAATATGTAGTATGGGGGTGCAGAGCCCCCCCCCCTTCTGAGGTTGGAGAGTCGCCGAAATTAAGGGCTACAGGTCACAAAGTCGCTTTTTAGACCATATTTGCTCTAGTCAAACTTTTCCAAAAGTCACCAGGTCACTTATAAATATTATTGTACCGGGTCGCCAGGTCGAGTGGAAAACCACCCAGGTCGCCAGGTAGCTTTTGACCCCTCTGGAGCCACTCGTTTTACCTGTAAGAGTGTGAGAGGGTAGGGGTATGCTCCGCCACATAATCTAAACATGTTGGTGGGTATCTGGGCCCAGGGTGATTTTTTTCTCCACAAAGTATGGCCTTCCACAATTTGCAGACAAAACATTCCGCAATTAGCTGAGAAAATAAAAATGATAATCAAAATTGTTGCTTTTACCGAAAAAACGTGTTCCGATATCCCTACCAACACTAAGTTTTTGGGGCCGACCCTAAGATTTGGAGACTTTAAAAAAATACTTAATAAAAACTGTAGAAATACCTACCTACCCTATTCATTTTAGGGCCATATTACTAGAACACAACTTTCTTATGCTTACAAATACGGAACCCACACGATAACACTGTATTTATGTGTACACAACGCGTATGTCAGAATGCCTCTGGAGCCCCCTAGACCTGTAACATAGGCCTATGCATGTGACTGACCCCCCATACCACTTTTAGGTTCAGATGTAATAATTTGATGGCTCCTTAGAATGATTGTACATGATTATTATACAGCGAGTGGTTATTACAGAGGGGTACAATAAAAATTGGAATTCACTGGTAATATTTGGGAGAAACAATGTTGGAATTATTTTCTTTTGGAAAATTAGGAAATTGCAGGTTCTTGATATATCTAAATGTGATTTAAATGGCTGTTCCTCCCTTGATCTCAGCTTTCCAACGACATATCATACATGGTATTCCCAATCATGCTAATGACATGCTGGTGAGGAATTCGCCAGTCTGGCGAATTCCATGGCAGATAGGTTCGTCAGATTGAGTATTAATTCGCCAATAGCGATTTGGCGAATGGCTAGCGCGAACCCTGGATAGGTCTGACAGCAAGGTGCCATTTTCATTGCTAATCTGGGAAATGTAACACACTCCCTTTTTGATAGTCTCCACAGGTGCATTCCCTGGCCAACGCCTGAGTGCTAATGAGTTGTGATGAGCTTAGATCAATGTTAGAAGTCCTTTCAGGTCTTAGATCATCTTAGATAGCATGCAAGGAGAGTGGGGATGAACAGTTGGTTTTATATCCCTCCCATGTGACTCATTACATTGAACATGCCGCAGTAGATGCACATGTTCAAGTCTTAAATCGCTACTTTATTCTACCCAGCAGGTTAGGAGGGGCGTTATTTCCCTTAAATGCCCTATAAGGGGATAATTCTACTTGAGTTTCTCAGTGATAAAATGAGATTATGAGGATCAATATGGCTGCCAGCAGTAGGCTGACCTAACACCACTTAGTTCCGCCACAGGCCATCAGGTGGCAGTGAGAGGCAGGGTTCAGGGAGGGGCTGGGGTTAAAGCAGCTTAAAGCTGTCAATGACGGGGGATAAACTAGTTTAGGTTGTTTGTAGGGAGACTACAGTCAGTGGGTGGTTGGTCCGAATGGTTCATGAGCTACACACACAGTTTAAAATAATATTATGGTCATAGCTCTGTTACACAGATTCAACCTAGCACTCACAGTTTTTGATGTTATTAGGCGGTATGCATGATATGTCATGCTATCCCTCTGCTCCACTATCAGAATCAGGGATGGTCAACATGCACTCCTTCAACACTTGGA
Source organism: Harmothoe impar (assembly GCA_947462335.1). Classification (NCBI taxonomy): domain Eukaryota; kingdom Metazoa; phylum Annelida; class Polychaeta; order Phyllodocida; family Polynoidae; genus Harmothoe; species Harmothoe impar. The sequence continues at coordinate 70,821,853 of OX381710.1, read as the reverse complement.
GGGCCTAGAGGTAATAACTGGTATAATTGACACGGAATGGAGCTGCTTTAAATTGCTCCAGTACTAATGCTTGCTGGATCAGTGCTTCAGCTTAGACAAATAGGCTGGTTGCATTAAAACCATAGAGAGTACATTTGGATTTCAGGTTTTGGTGGCACAACTGTCAATTAATATGTACCCCAGGCAAAACCGATAGTTCTAGGATCTGAGCAAGGTTGCTTTCCTTTAGCGTAACCTTGGACAGTTGGCACGAGTACTTATTTTCAAGGGGACTGTTTAAAACTGTGGCAGTATTTGTCATGAATAGCAGTGAGATAACAAACTTGATAAATGATTTATTCCACATCTTTTCATGTACCGTCATACAGATACCTATCCAACGTACCCCTATACTCCTCCCCCTGCCCTCCCCCTGTCTCCCACCACCTGATCATCAGTCCATGTCCCACCTACCCTGTACCCTGCTGTATGACACAAACAAGGGGGGAGTAGCTGGGAGCAGTGCATGTGTGCCTCAGGAGCAGATGGGAGACAAGGAGGACCTTTGTCATATGATAACCTGCCAAGAGGCTTACAAGTTTCATAATGGATTTCCCAGCTTCCTGATTTAATATTAATGATGTTGGTGGCCAAGGATTACATGTAATTATTGAAGAGATGCCAGGTGCAAAGAGGGTGACACTGCATAACTGTTCAGCATTTAACTAAATTGAATAAACTTTAGGGAATAGATTGATGGATTTAGTTCAGATGGATCCCACCTAAACCACTTAAATGTACTAATGACATTTCATTTAACAGGTTCTGGCAACTCTTTAAAATGACTCTGCCAGCGACTTTTGAACCTGTAGTCATTTTTTACCCTGGCTTATGAAGCCATTGTGGAAAATGACCCTGCTCTAAAATCATATTAAGTGCCTTTTTGTAATGGATATTTCAGATATTTGCCTTCACCTTTTAATTGTGAAATCATCATTAATGGAAGGAGAACTATATGTTTTAGCAATTTAGTATTTCAAAATATCTCCCAATGATTTTCCTAAGTAGTATACTAAATACTTGCACCAGACATGGGAGAGAGTAGCTCTCTATTCTCAGAAGAATGCAAATGTGACTGGTGTGCCAAATTTGTGACAGAAAAAAAGCAGCCCATTTGTAGAACCACAATATAATCTAGTAAAATCCGGGAGAACTTTGGTACCAGAAGTTTAGCAGCTGAGAAAACTGAATTTTAAATTATATTTGTATGTGTATTCTTTACTAACACACCAGAAATCAATAGAGGGAGGTGTATTCAATGGGATTACATAACAAGCAGAGGGGTAAGGCAGCCCCAAAAATGAACCTGCCTTGAGCATTCACACCTTGGGAGGTGGGAGGGGTGGGGGGTTATGTGGAGGGAGGCATGGAGAGAAATGACCCCGGCTTCATAAGCCTTTGCAGGGTCATTTCCTGGTCGTTGCTTATACCTGTTAAAATGTATTTGGCTTTAGAACTTTGACAATGCAAACATCCATGCAGTGTTTTCAAAATGCAAACATCCATGCAGTGTTATCTTATGTTTTGCATGAGGCCAAAAAAAAGGTGTGTTTCAGGTTACCCGTCCCTACCTAGCAAAACAGGGCCCACCCTAGACATTTTTATCAAATTTTGAAAAAAATAAAATTAGTAATTTTAAGGGCTATTTCAGAGTAAATTTGATAGTCTGTGAGTCAATGCCATTGTTGGCGAGTCAGTGCTGGAATTTGTGAGTTACCTCTTGGATACTTTTCAGGCCAGAGTAAGAAATAAATAAATAACTAAATAAATGATAAAAATCCGACCTACCCTACCTAGATTTTTAGACTATGTAACCTAAAACACACCTTTCATTTTTTTGGGCCTGAACATCAAGATCATAATAATTCCTGATGCTATGATATATACTTGTAGCTTATGGCAGAGAGGCCTGGCTATACATGTATGGTGTCATTATAAAATACCTCCCTTCATCAAAGAAAGAGCTAAACTCTCCTAACCCATTCTAAATACTTCAGAATCAAACTTTCCCCACTGATAAAGTGAGGATATATCAACCAGGGGCTTTCCTTGCCAATCTCAAAAAGATCTCTTGTCTCCACTTTCTGTCTCTTTTTTTCTTTGTACGGTGCTCATAAACACTGACACATGTGTTATCGGTAAAATTAATTAAGATGAAACTTGAAATCAGTTGGGCCCAGCCCCCTGGGCCCTCTGATAAAGTTTGCTTCTTAAGCCTCTCTGTCTTATGTTGGTTCTTTTGCCATAAATATCACTATTCCTGTTAAAATGGTGTTAAAGGACCATTACTCAGTGACTATTACATTAAAAGATGTAGAACCCCCTTCAATGATAGGTTAACAGAAAATCAAAGCAGCTCAGTGTGAACGCTTCCTAACCAAACAATACCATTCAATTCTCACGAACCTTTTCATAGCAAAACACTCCTAGCTCAACCCGCACCAGCCTGTCCTTTCTCCCACAGCACTTCCACCCTGCCACATTGCCCAACACCATTACACCCCAGGCCAGGTGCTGAGTGGTCAGCAATCTGCTTAACTGACCCCCATCTGTTCCTGACAGTTCTCTTCCCACACTGATCCTCCTTGATCTGTGGGTCCATGGGTCCACAGCTTGTGTCACCTTTCCTTAGTACACAGTAGTTTGCCACTCAGGCAGATATCTTTATATTCATTCTCTATTTACCTCCCTATTCTTTGTTTGCAGGTATCAGTGCCAACAAAGGATATTCTTTATTAAAAAAACTGATGCTCATAAACAAAACACCATGTGTCTTAATGTGAGCCACGAAGATAGTAATACTACTGTGCATGATTGAATAATACAATAAAGTATGAGGCCGGTCCACCCCATGCAGAGAATGGAGGGAATAATTCACACCCACCATTCAGGTATAATCCCCATGGCATACACTGCATGACCTTGACTTATGCTGCCATGCAGGCCCATGGGGAGATTATGACACCCATCCTAATGAGGGGAGTCCCTGATGGTGTGGAACACTGGTCATAATTCGTCCCTGTCATGAACACATATTACACAAATGGACCCTCACAGTCCAGTCATACTAATGGGGTTTAAAACAGAGCAGAGGGAGGCAATGCAGACGTTTCAGGCATGAACTGGTTGGAGTCAGTAAAATGAAATTTAAAATGTGCAGTACCCTAGGGGAAAACTTTAGTGCCTTTATTTGTATTTGATTTCAAAATGGTTTCACTGTTCAATGTGATTGTCATGGTAAACATGCATTGAATTGACGGAGTGAGATTGATAGTTTGGACCAAATGGGTAATGGAAATATGTTGCATAGAATCCAGTATTTACAAAATCTAAAATGAATGAAGTGGTGAAAAAGACAACAAAAGAATCTGTTTGAATTACCACAAGGTCCTGAACGATAGCTCTTTACCATCCATGTAGTAATAGGACCATATCCAAACATGGTTTGAAACAGAGAAAATGGTGCCACCTAGATATAAAAGTTATTCCCTCTGATCAGGAAGGGTAGTGTTTGAATGTCTTTGAATTACCTATAGTGACGTACAGGGCAATTATAGTGCTTGCTGTCATAGCTAGGGTTTGCATTGATTGATTGGCAAACTTCTCATGCCCATAGCTGCCGTCAAAGGCCATTGAAGCAGAGAGACCTCCAGATTTGATCAAAAAGTGGGAAGGTGCAGGAAACAGAAGTCTAGTAGTTCTCAATCATAATGAGTTGAATAAAGTCTAATGTTGTAACTGAGGTTACTTTTGTCTTTTTCACAACATTTTCTAGTCCCACTGATAATGAGTGTCTAATAGCAGACATTTACTATTATGCCCTGAATAGGTATTATGAATTCATTTAGTAAACCTTTTCCGAATAAGCATAAATGACATGTTCTGAGAATAGGTACCTTAGTAGCGATAAGATACCCAGCCAAAAAACACATTTATTTTATGATATCTGTTCTTGTTATCCCCCTTCCCAGAAGTGTAAAGACAGGTGTTTTGAATGTCAAAAGTATTTTACGTTGGTGGCCAATTACTCCTCGTCAGGGTATGATTAGCCCCTGTCCCCTCCCACGCAGTAGACGACAATACTTCCCTCACTGTCCTCAAGTAGTTAATCACAATAATTACCAATTCCTGCACATACCTTGTCATGTTTGTTTGACCTACATAGACAAATAACTATATTGGATGACATCAGGGTTGGAAAATATTAGTTTGGAGGCTCATGGTAGATAATATAACAAAGTCATCTACATATCACTTCATTACGACTTTAAACTGTAAAAAATTGAGAACAATTCTACCGCATTATGAAAAAGAGGGATCTATTCCTCAGGCTAAGGTTTAGGTACTTCAGAACAGATAATAACAGACTGTTATCAGCTACACACTGACTTTTCCTATATTAGGATATGCCAAGATTGGTCTGCAATTCACTTTTTCATCACACACATATTGAAAGGTTGTAATTTGACATGAAGGTGAACATCTTATCTCTCTCTGGCAGCAGGAGATATCATCCTGGTGCAGAGAGTATCATAAGTTCTTGTAAGGAGAGTGCCCTAGGAGGTGAAACAAGGTCAGGCATGTTTACATCCTAAACATGCCTCCAATTCTCATTGGGATGAGACACATTTAGGGAGTTGGCATAAGGAAAAGTTTTTAACCTTGATTTGAAAGATACTACCCGCTTCTTATTTTAGTCCACCAATTTTGGCCCTCCTCTCTAATCAAATATCGTTCCTAAATAACCATGTGTCTTAGGGATGGTTGGGCAAGGCTCACAGTATAACCAATCCTTGCAGTTCTGAATTGGTGCTGTTACATCAAATGTTATTCAATCTTAGGTATCTTTTAAGGTATGGTGGATTCCAGATTCAGAGAAACTTTTCCAGTTGGAAACTATTTCGGGAAGGGGGTCAAAATTAGAATAGTGTAAAGATCTGTGTTTGAATCTGAACATATTATCAGATCGTGCTTAATGTGACCTTTAATGATGACCTTCACCTTCCAATTGTACCTCAGCCTCAGTCTGAACCTAGAGGGGAAGTCCCCAACAGGAAGCAATTCCAATAAGAGGATCAGCTGCCTCTAGATTCGCCTGTGGAGGAGGCTTAAGTAAAAAAAGGGTGTTTCAGGTTACATAGTCAGAAAATCTAGGGTAGGTAGGTCGGATATATATATTTCTTTTTTTAAGATTATACATCTTTTCACTTTACCCCAGAAATCAACTCACAAACTTTAATACTGACTCGCTGACGACCACCTCAACTCGTGAACTATCAGATTGACCCTTAAATAGCCCCTTTTCAAAATTGCATAAAAATTTCTAGGGTCGACCCTGATTTGCTAGGTAGGGTCGGGTAACCTGAAACACCTTTTTTATTTGGCCTTGGTGGAGACAATTTTTTCCTGTTAGAAACCTAGCCAACCTATTAGTCTCGTTGTAAAGACGCTGGTTGATGAGACTTCTGTTTTTTATCTGATTCATTCTGTAGGGATTGATCTAGAAGAACTTGGATTCATTCTTACCCAGGTAAAGTTGATTAAAGAAAAGCAGTCAAGGATAGGCTACTATTTGGCTCCTTTCCACAGAGCAGTAAGTGTGTTAAAAGCTACAGCTGCATATGACTCATACAGAATCTGAAACAGAGGCAAGTCAGTTCAGAGCAATATTAAAAAAACATTTTTACTGATAATCTGGGAAATGACACACTTTCCCTTGTGATATACAATGCCTGGTGCATCAACCAAGATAGATTGTTCACTCTTTAAGAACAGCATAATGCTGCAATGCATCATGCCCTTGGTCGTCATGATGCACAAATGCAGACCTTGCGAGTAACTCACCAGTGACCCTACAGGGTTGAGACACTCCTAAAAGATCGGCATGATGCACTAATGCAGCACTTGCGAGTTGCGCCCTCGGGCTGCATAGCTGTATCCTGATAACATATGTCACCTTTAGGGGCATTCGCTTTTAATGGGTTAAATAAGCCTTTAAGTGCCTGGATTCACGTCAAATAGCATTCCCAGGGAGCTGATGTGCTAGTCCTATCTGTTTGTTGGCACTTTCTTAAGACATTCAGAATCATGCACTGATGTCGAAATAGCAATCAGAGGTTGCTTATCATAATGATACGTTGGTGATAGACATAACTGTTTAGGCACGCCCAATACTCTTGTATGACACATTCACCCATAGCTTCAAGACCATAGATGGGTCCATGAGCTCCTACCCTAGACTGCCCTCCTCTTCCTCCATAGCCGCCCATCCTTTGCCCCCCCCCCCCCCGCCCTCTAGCCCCGGCACCCTTCCTGTCCGAATGCCCCACTGTTACATCGTAGGCCAGGTGCTGAGTGGTCAGCAATCTGCTAAACTGACCCCACCTGGTTCTGACGGTTCCCTTCCCATACACATCATCCTTGATGTACAGGTCAAGGGTCTACAGCTTGTGTCACCGGACCATGTCTTTGTATTCACCATTCATGAACCAAAAATTAATAATAACCTTAGATTACTTTAACATGACCTTGCCCTTGTTTTAACATGTGTTACATTGTATTCTTCTATCCCCTCTGCCTGTACATTTCAAGACCTTTAAGCATGCATATATCTTAAATTCAGGAGACTGTGTCTCCTGCTTAAGGTTACTATTTATTAATAAGAGATATCAGTGTACATGCTGGTAATTATACTTGAATATTATTAATTGATAGAGTGTCAGTATTGAATCAGTTCTGAACCTCACATATATTCTCATTCAGTAAATGCTTAAACAATCCTCTCCTGCTAGCTCGACCCCAGAGCTTGCCATAATATTGCACGATATGACCCTTTATCATGCTGTGATGTGGTCCCATTGGGAGATCGTGGCACCTGCCTGCAGGGCAAGAGTCCAGGGTCACGTGATGCCTCAAGGTTCATAACTCCTCCTGGACTATGACCATGTTATACAAATGGACCTTCGCAGGCAAAGTCCATGAACCCCTGAGGACAGGAGTATGGTTACAAGATGTGATAATTTGTGTAATGGAGGTATAGAATAGATGATGTGGCCTATAGTGTAGTGCTATAAGACCTCGTTAACAAGGTGATTCCCTTTAAGAGACTACCATCATACTTTGAGAGAATGATATTGGCCAGATCTAAAATATTAGAAAACCTCAATTATAAGTTGACTCCCTTAAGCTTTTGGGATATAGCGATGAAACAATGCTGAAATCATTGTCTAGAAAAGGTGATAAAGAATTACATAAAATCACATTTGCCACTTTTGCGGAAGGTGGGCAAAGGCTGCCCTCTAAACAAGTGAGTTTGTCATTCACTACTCATTGGAGAGGTTGATTATGTGTTTGACTGTAACGCCCACACACCATCAGTGATGACCCATGGTGACATGCAGAGCACCTATTGAACAGCATCCCCCCATATTATCAACTATGTAGTTTACGGGGACTAATTCATCTCAAAATTCCCCCATTCACCAATCTACCTTCAAAGGCAGATAAGGTTATCACGAAAAGGTAAAAACAACCAAGAAAAATATTTTAAACATCAACAAGGCTAGAGGTTGAGGAGGCTGGTCAATTACGCTGGTCTAACTCGCATAGGCACAATTAGCCCGTGTCCCATGTCCACTTAGTCTGCCTACAGACGGTTTACTCACCTTGAGTAGCTATAGCCATGCATGATAATTAGCATTTGGCTAAACAGAGCTTTCAGCTTGACACACACACACATCATGAATACATGGTGTGTGTGTGTGTTATACCTTTCAAGACCTTTACTTATTAAGGATAGCAAATCAACTACACTATTAGTGTGAATGATAGAGCAGATATGCATCTGGACTCTACTTAATGTCATGTTTGGTCTCCATGTAGTTGTTTGTAACACACAGTAGTAACAAGGATGGTGGGGGGATGATGGTCAGATGTCTGACCAGCCTAGGTAGGTTCAGGGTGTAGGTCTGGTTACCTGTGTAGGAGGAGGCCCATGAGGGATACGATGAGTTCAGGCATGTCAGCTGTTGGGAGAGAGAGTCCTTATCACCAAACTCATCTGTAATGGATAGGCTGTTAGATCTCTGCCCTAAACTGGGTAGGTACAGGTTATCTCCAGTAGCACTGGAATGATGAGTGATGTTGATCAATAGCTGGGTGGGGGATTAGCGTTCTGAAGAAAACACACTTTACTTGATATTAAGAATTTTGAATACTTGATATTGAGATATTTAGGATACTTATATATCATATTGTGTTGGCTTTAATTGAGCATGTGAATTCATGTGAACAAGTTGTGTATTTGTGGCCAATGAATATATTGAAACTCAAGCTCATTATTTCCAGAATTAGAGTTTATATATCAAGGAGGAAAACAATCCATTCTCTGGATTTAGCATGGTGCAGAGTCAGGGTCTAGCAAGAAGGTTTGTGTAAGGGGAGAGCCTCAGAGGGAATAGCAATATGACCCATATTTACATGCCATCCATGTCTTCACCACTTGTAGTGATGAGACACATTTAATAAGATTGTTGAATTTGGAAAAGGCACTCTATTTAATTAGGAAGACTGCAATATTTTGTGTTGTGCAGATTTTAGCCTTCATATGGCTCTTCCTTCTGTCTAAAATATTACTCATAAATGTGACCAAACGTGGGAAAACGTGACATTAGGGGAAAACACCTTTATTTAAGTCCATGTCTTCAGCTACAATTTGATGCTTCAAGCATCAGAATATTTGAAATAGTTGCTGAGAAATGATATTTCAAACATGGGATGTTAGGAACATGTAGGAATTCAGAATAGACTGCAATGCAATCACATATCAATCTATTTTCAAATAATCCATATAAATCATAATTATTAGAAATTAAACCAATGAATGCATATTATTGTACATAGATTTGGATCTGGTAGGAATATTGGCATTCTGTTTTCAGTTCTGAAATCCTCATGGATTGGGCATTTGGATAAGGATATCTTTTATTGCAAAAGAATGAATTGATGGTTGCCATGGTAACCAAATGTCAACAAATGGGCTAAAAATGGCTAATGTTCTTTTTTCATTCCAAATAAGACCAATTTAGAATGAAAATAAAATTTTGATAATAGCTTCAAAGGATTCCTTGGGAAAAGTTAGTCTAAGGTCATTTTCTCTTAGGTATTCACTTTTTTAGCTATATCTCCTGAAATATCATGTTTAGAGGATTTATGGCTATTCCCCCTAATGTTACGATTTCCCAGGTTTCGTCACAAATATATATGGTTCGGTTTGAAGCGTAACTAAATTGTTATAAGGTCGAGACCTGACTTATCTTAGCTCCCCCAAAATGTTAGGTTATTTGTTAATCTAATCCTAAATTGTAATTCTTTGTGAAATGAAAAAGAAATCTTCATCCATCATCTCGCCCTGTTTTCATACTTAACGAAAAAACAATGTTTTTTCCCCTCAGAGCCAGCCTATGTTCACTGGCCTTCCTGCCATTCAGGAATTGGGTGTCTATGTTCACTGTACCATACATATTTGATCACCATTGGCCCCTAGGCCATCCATAGTTAATAGATAATGAGATGCAAAGCAAACCAATGGATCCTCCATAGTGGGCAGGACACTGTTTGCACAGCCACGTCCCAGCACATGGCTGTATGTGGGCAGCAGGTCAGGATGTAGGTCGATGTGAGCAGCTCACTGTCATATGCTCACAGGCGCAAACAGGCTATAGAGCAACTGCACTATGTTGAAATACCAAAGTGGTATAACTTCTAACCATCTGACAGATTTGTTAACTTTTTATCAATAGTCACCAGTCCTATGCAAGTAGTACACAAACAGAGACTATTGTCTTCCCTGAAGCCACCTTGGCACCACAGAATATTAAACACTTAATCAAGGTAGGCTCGTTGGAATAACCATTGGCCCTTCTGTTCCCTTCAGTCAGTTACATTGGAACAATAGCTGCCCTGATCACTTTTGTGGTACTGATTGCCACAATTCGAAAGCATTGACTCATCTCTGCCATATTCAGTTGCTTACACAGATTCTAAATTGATATCAAGAAAACCCAGAGATGCATCTCTTGATCACAAAGCATTGAGCGTGTAGAGAACCCAGTACAAGACACAGCTCAATATGCCCAATGAAAGATATTGCACAGCAGTCAATTCAGCTCAATAGCTCTCACAATTAACGGTTAATTTGATTACCAATCTTGAAAATGTCACATTCTCCTTCGTGATACCCACCACATGGTGCCTCCCCCAGGCCAATGCCTACGTGCTGGAGGAGAGAGGACTGCACAGTGTTAATAAGCTTAGAGCAGAACACTTAGGGCGGATGAGCACACTCCCAGATCCGTTCATGTCTAGTATCCTCTTAAATAGAGGGAGTGAGAGTGATCCTTCAATAGATCCTCTCTTTTTGTTGGCACTTTCTGGCCTTCTAAAAATATGAAGATACTTTAGGATGAGACACTGAGACTAAATTAGAAAGTGAGGGTCATTTAGATAAAGTTGCTGATAGCTTAAGGGGAATCAAAGCTATTTGTAGCGGAAACATTTATTATCCTTTAATTTGTCATATGTGCATCAAATCATCATATGTTGAATTTGTTATTTGGTAGGATTAAGAAATAGTGAAAACAAGGGTAATAATTCCATTCTAACTATGGTAGTGTATCTCACCATATGCTCAAGCCTTGCACCCCCAGCGGTTGATGTAATAGACAACCCACGCTGAGTTATAAAATAAGATTATGAGGACCAATATGGCTGCCACCAGTAAGCTGACCTAACACCACTTAGTTCTGTCACAGGCCATCAGGTGGCAGTCTAAGGCAGGGCTTAGCAAGATTCAGTCATATTACCTTGAATCCAAACAGCTAAAATCTGATCTGATTAAATATCCATGTAGATATCAATGATAATACGTTTGTATAGCATTTTGCCCAAATGAAAAAGGAAATAATAAATGTAGATTGGTATGAGTAAGGTGTTTCAGATTTTGATATTGCACAACTGCATAAATAAACAATTGAAGCCTTGAGCATCTATACATATTATGTACAACTAAAGAACCAGCACATTAGTTTTGGATAGACACTAGCAATCTCAAATAGTAAATATAGCATAGTAAGTCATATGATGCTGTGCTTTAAGACTCATGAGCTGGTTGCAACCAGGCACTCCTTCAGCAGTCATCTTTGGAGGTGATACCTGTGCATGGTGTTCCAATACAAATGTGCACCTGTGTACGGCATTCAAAAAAGAATGTGCACCCTGTGCATTGTGTTCCAATACAAATGTGCACACTGTGCATGGTGTTCCAATATGAATGTGCACACTGTGCATTGTGTTCTGATACGAATTTTGGGACCTACGGTGCACATGCTTTGGTTTGATCATGGCAAATTGAACTCCATAGGAGCGGCTGATTTTGTGGCACACCTGTAAAGCTCACAAATTATCAGTGATGACCCATGATGGCATGCAGAACAGCTATTGAAAGTTATTGGCCATGTGGTCTAGTGGGACTAATTGATTTCTACATCTCCCACTCCCATATCTATCGAAGGCAGATGAAGGTGACGAAAAGAACCTAGGACCGCCTCAATGAGTGAGTGATAAGCTTTAGGATACAGCCATGCATGTATTCACAGCTACTAGAGGAGCTTTCTGGTAGCTGGGAGATATTTTCTCTCCTTTGGTTAGGTGATTGCAGTATAAGATCATTATAAAAAAAGCTTGGTATCACTTTGCATTTAAGCCGATGATGGTTAGACGTAGGCTTCATGGGGAGTGTCCAAATCAACGTCAATATACTGTTACGTTTAATGTTTTAACCTCTTTGGATATACTTATCACAAGTAAAGTGAGATACATATCATTCATTAGAATTATGATTAGTATCACTCAATTATAATTTGACCACAAAAATGATTGACTATACCAACATATTGTCACAGATGAAATAGCATAGTAAGTCATATGACACTGTGCTTTAAGACTCATGAGCTGGTTGCAACCAAGCACTCCTTCAGCAGTCATCTTTGGAGGTAATACCTTATGTAATGGACACAGAGTGGAGACTGAGCTGCTCTGAGTGGCTCCAATGGTGGGCAGACCAGCGCCCGCTGGAAGGCTAATCAAGCATACATTTGTAAGGTAGAGATTGGTTTGAGACTGGGAATGGACCTCATGGAGGCCACAACTTGGCATAGCTACCTGATATGTTAGGTCCCTGACTGTGAGGTCATTTTGACCCCTTTTCTGGCATCATAACAACATAACACTACATTCAATATTGCAATAACAATAACTAGACCTGTCCTCTTTTAATTGTTACATGATAGGCCCTTTCTTTACTGCCCTTTTCACTAAGAGTTGTCTGTGGTACTCTGATAGCTCAGTCGATAGAAAAGGGGCAACTTCAGGCTAGGATTCAAAGAGATGTTGATAAGATTTTCCAGGGGAATTGATATGTTATGGTCTAAACCTAGTGTTATCTATTTCAGAAACCCCTTTGTTGGCCTCACCTTAGGTACCGAGTGTTTGCATTGCACTACTGATTTGCCACCTTGTCCAGAGATGGTGTTAACTAACCTCAGTTATTACGATGACTTCCATGAATGACCAGATGCTAATTTGCTCATATCAAAGCACTACCTACTCTATAAAGCTTGAGGTAAAGGTCCTCTTTTAACTCTAACTATTACTGGAGGGGAGCAAGCGTTTAACCCTAAGTGCTTGTTTTACCATGTAGCAGGAGGACATACAGGTGCAAGTTTGATAAGTGTTAAACCCATTCAATTTATAAGTGAAGGGGTTTATCATTTATCCCCTTCGGACCTAATACACTCTTACCAATCACTTCAGGCATGGTATATATGCCACTAATCACCCCATCAGGGTCCGCATGTCCTTGACCTTGCCCATCACAATCAGGTATCGCATCATCTGGCTTGAGGTTTGCCTGTACCCTCTGAATGGGGATCCAGGCAGCCTTTTTTCACCTACCTGTGGTACCGGGACGCTTCCCAGGGGTCAGCACCGGTCGCCTTACCCTACTATACAAAGCGGCCAGCTTCACCTGATTGGGGTCCTGTCTTTGGTCCAAGCCCTGTTTGGACATTGATGATTCGCGTTCCCCCTCATCCCTACCTGGGTTATGCCCCACTATTGCCCTAAGTGGTGGCCTCTGACCATAGCATCCCGGGGAGGCTTCGGTGCTAGTTCCCCTTGCCCTTTACGAGGTTCACTCCCAGCTCTAACAGACTGAGTGCCTCCACTAGTCTCGAAACAGCCCCGAACCACTTCCTTTCTGGAAATACCTATTCCCCCGAGTTGGTCCAAACTGTTAAGAAAGCACTCTTCATATGGCTCACTCTCACCAGATCAATGCAACTATTATTTGGCCGTACATGATCAGTGACCGTACATGATCGGTGGCCGTACATGATCGGCAGAGTACAAAATCCACCTGTTACCCCCTGTACAACGATGTTTAACTCATCTAACCATACCTACAGGCTGTAATGTACCTTTGGGGGGTTTATTAGAAAAAAAAACTCCCAAAAAATATATGTAGGGGCCAAAGGGGGGGGATCAATGTACAACCGATCATGTACGTCACATGACGTACATGATCGGCTTGGAATGTCATGTAAAATTTTCTTATAACCCACTGCTTCACATGACTTTGATTATACATGTTTATACCTACATGATATCTACACCTCGCTATGATTAATTTATGTTTTAAATATGGTCAGAAAGAGTATCTTAAGGCTGTCAGAAGATAATGGCCAATCATGTACGTCACATGACGTACATGATCGGTATTAAAATGTCATGTAAAATTCTCTTACTCGTTGCATCTACACATGTCTAACATCTTACATGTCAAGACACACATCATATGTACACCTAGGTAAGGTTTATTTATGTTTTATCATGGTCAGAAAGGGTAGGGAAGTCAATAATCACTGATCATGTACGTCACCGATCATGTACGTTACATGACGTACATGATCGGTATTGAAATGTCAAGTAAAATTCTCTTAATAGTAGAATCGACACATGTCTAACATTTTACATGTCAAGACACACATCATATGTACACCTTGGTAAGGTTTAGTTATGTTTCATCATGATCAGAAAGGCCGGGGCAGTCAATCATCACCGATCATGTACGTCACCGATCATGTACGTCACCGATCATGTACGTCACCGATCATGTACATCACCGATCATGTACATCACCGATCATGTACGGCCACCGATCATGTACGGCCACCGATCATGTACGGCCACCGATCATGTACGGCCACCGATCATGTACGGCCATTTTTCACTTGCATTGGTTTGGTGAGAGTGAGCCATGAGTGTCACCTTGTTTACTGATCCTTCGGATCCTAACCACACACATTTAGCTGTTGTAAGCAGTTCTATCATGGTTGGCTGTGCATCTCTCATTGAAAACAGTGGACCAACGTTCATGGTGTTGGTCAGAGGACCAACACCATGCTGTGACGTCATCGGACCATGTTGCGTAGCAACATGACGTTGTCAGGTCATGTTGCTACGCAACATGGCCACGTCATGAATATGACATCATAGAAACAAGATGGCGGCCGATGTAGCGATCGTTTCGGGCCAATTTTATGGTAATTATAGTGTCTGGGTAAGTAGATTTTGTATTAATTACTTGATTGAACAATGATAGAACCGTGTTTACACATAGGGGTGTCGTGTTGGATCCCCCCACCACCCCACTTGGCCCCCCAGATCCCTGCGGGATCCTGGGGGCCTCGTGGGGTGGTGGGGGGACCAACACTCCACCTCCATGTGTAAACACATAGACTAAGTCAAATAAAGATACTTGTTGTTGAAAACCAAAGCAGAACCGGGTTTGATGATATCTTAGTTGACTACATAACTAAGCTACACAACTGTTTCTCTTTCACAATATAAGGTATATATGTAAGATGAGAAAGAAGTAGAGTTCCTTACACATTTCTCTAAAGAAAGACATCACAGCAGTAGCTTAGCTTGATGTCTCAATAAATGCTATGTAGGACCCTACAGAAGCCAGACCCCCTGCTCATCCCAACCATCCCCCAGTGACACAATGGTATGCAGTATGCACAGCATAAACATTGGTCCCCATAGGAACAAGTGATGGATATTACATATGACAGGCAGCCATTGTTTTGTGGTACTATGGTATGCGATAACTTGTCACATTAAATTCATGGCATCAGCATAATATGTGGAATTATGTCTGGGATCAGGAACTCTCAAGTGTAGTCATTGGTATTATTAAATTTTGAATTTCATGCTAATATGCACTTAAATAAATCTGTTTATCACTGATTATAAAATCAAGAAATATATATATTATTTCGTATGGACAGCTCTGCTTTTTAAATTTAGAGCTTCATCAAACTTAGAATATGAAGTACCCAAACTTTAGCACTTCTTCAGTGCAAAGGTTAAAAAGGTATCACAACAGCTCAGTCTATTCTCCATACTCGTAAATAATGCACTTCACTGGCTACCCTCCCGACAATGCTCCCCTGCAACCCTGTGTGACACACTATTGCTACCCAGGCCAGCCTCTGAGTGGTCAGCAACCTGCTAAACTGACCCCATCTGTTCCTGACAGGTCTCTCCCCACACACATCCTCCTTAATCTGTGGGTCACGAGTCCACAGCTTGTGTCACCATGTCTCAGCAAAATTCTGTTTGATTCTACTACTGCCATTTACCGAAGTATAAAACTGTTAGTAGGTAGAAGACCCTTTCATGTGATTACAGTAGGAAGGCGCAATAACCATTTTTCTTACATTAGCCAGTCAGTGTTTATCTGATATACTGGACAGTAACATTTAAGAGCAAGGTTTTGAGTTAGTACCAGTTTTGGGGTATTGTTTCCTTCAGGGCAACATACTGTAGAGCAACACATTTTTTAGCCTTATATACCTTATCCAGTAAATGACATAACCAATCCCCTCTTGCCAGCTCAACCACCAAGTTCACCAAAATATTGCACTGCTATCCCATCTCCTCCTTAGGACTATTATTTATGGAACATATCAGTGTAAATGCTGGTAATCATACTTGAATATAATGAATTGAACTTGATGATTGCAGTTGTGATTCTGATCTCATTATTGAATCAGTTCTGAACCTCACATGCCTCATCCAGTGAATGATAAAAACAACCCTCTCCTGCCAGCTCAACCACAGAGCTTGCCATAATAATGCACAGTATGACACTGTACCGTGCCGCGTCCTCATCATGGCATCTGTCTGCAGGGTAGGAGTCCTGGGTCATGTGATGCCTCACAGTCCATAACTCCTTCCGGACATGACCATGTTCTACAAATGGATCTTCACAGGCAGAGACCATGAACCCCTTAGGACAGCATGCTGCCTTGGAGCAAAAACCGTTGTATGGATATAAGATGTGATCATTTGTGTAATGGATGTATAGAATAACTGATGCTGCTTACTACTTATTTAGAATTAGCATACACCTCAGTTATAATTGGACCACAACAATGATCGAGAATCTCAACATATCGTCACCAATGAAACATATATGATATCTATTTCCATAAGTAAAAGGTTAAAATAAACAAGATAGATATTTCTAACACCAATAAAGCTAGAGGTTAATGAGGCTGATCAATTACCCAGGTGTACCACATATATACATAGCCACAATTAGCCCCTGTCTTCCGTCCACTTAGTTTGCTTTCAGACAGCATACTCACCTCAAGTAGCTAATCAGTGAATGACAAATTATCTAAACAGAGCCCCTTGCTCTGTATAGATACTCAGCCAAAAATATTTTTGGCTGTATAACATGTGTGTTATACTCTTCCATACCTTTATTTATTCATGATTGCATATCAATAACACTGTTGGTGTGAATGAGTGTCTGGGAGGATCTCAGTGGGTTGATAAATAACAAGCCCGCAAGATAATCTAAAGCCGCACCACTTAACAAAGGGGAATTTCTTTAGAGCTTCAATATCTGGGATTGTTGGCAAGAATGGGAAACACAACTGGACTGACTCAGCTCAAACAGAGGTGACATGCCTCAAGACTGAATATCAGGTTTGGTCTCCATGTATTCTTTGTAATACACAGTAAAAAATATAGAGAAGGGCGTCTGAGTGTCAAATATCTGAAACCTAGACTAGTGTAGGTAGGCCCAGGGTATTGGTCTGGTTACTTTCGTAGATGGAGGCCCATGACTGATGAGAAGGGTTCAGGCATGTCAGCTGTAGGGACACAAACTCATCTGTTATGGATAGGCTGCCCAAATCCCTGTCCCAACCTGCAACTGGGTATTGATGTTGACCAATAGTTTGCTGAGGGGATTAGCTTTCTGATAAATACACCTGTTATTTGATTTGAGGAATTTTGAACACTACAATTTTGAAACCTTATATAAAGGATACTGATATCTCATATTGTGTTGGCTGTGCTATCAAAAAACATGCAAATGTGGTAGATATTTGCCAAATATATTATCAAAATTTAAACTAGTTTGCTCTGAAGCAAGTGATAAAATCGTTCTCCTAAACTGCTTAAAGTATTTCCTGCATGGTTCTCTGAACAACTATCCTTTCAGACACTTTTCCAATTGGATTGTACTTTGTTTAATCAGAGTCTACATGATATTATAAGGAAGGAAAGCAATCCCTTCTCTAGACTCTAAGGTTGATGTAAGAAGAGAGCCACAGAGGGAGAAGCAAGATGAACTACATTTACATCCTATCCAAGCCTTCACCACTTCTGGTAATGAGACACATTTGTTTGGAGGGTGGCCTTTATGAAATACACTAGGGAGATGGCAAAATGTATTCGGTGTTCACATGTGAGCCTTTTCCTAGCCCTTGTCTCTTCAAATATAATTTCTAAATATGTATAGTTTTTAGAGATTTTAAATGTAACTAAGTTTTTATGAGGTTGAGCCATGACTTAGCCATCCCAAAAGGTTTGGTAATTACTTGATTAAATCCCATAATCTAATTTTTTGTGGCATGAAAATGAAAGAAATCTGCATTCATCTTCTTTCCACATTGTGATATGTAATGGGAAACCAATTGCTTTCATTTCCCCTGCCTATGTCCCCCGGCCTTCATGACATTCAGGAATGGGGTGTCTGTGTTCACTGTACCATACATATTTGATCATCGCTATCCCCTTGTCCATCGATACTTAATAGATAATGAAGTGCAAAGCTCACCAATAGATCCTTCATAGTAGACAGGACACTGTTTAGACACCCAGCACATAGCTCTATGTGGGCAGTGGGTCAGCATGAAGGTCGATGTGAGCAGCTCACATATGCTCACAGGCATATAGAGCAACTGCACTATGTCTTCATAGCAAAGCAGTATATTTATAACGATAGGACAGATTTAAATAGTGTTTTTCAATAGTCGCAAGCACTATTGTAAGAGTGCAGGTAGTACACAAACAGAGACTATGATATCCAGGGTATTGAGTCATCTCTGCCTTATTTTGCTGCTTACACAAATTCTAAATTGATATCAAGATAACCCAGAGATGCAGCCCTCAATCACAAAGTAGGGAATGTGGAGAACCCAAGACAAGGCACAGCTGAATAAGCCCAATGAAAGACCTTACACGGAGGCCAGTCAATTCAGCTCAATCGCTCTTACAATTAACGGTTAATTTCACTCCCAATCTTGGAAATGTCACACTCTCCCTCGTGATACCCACCACATGGCCCATCCGCCAGGCCAATGCCTACGTGCTGCAGGAGTCAAGACTGGAGGGTGTTAATAAGCTTAGACCAAAACTCTTAGGGGGGATGAGCTTACTCCCAGATCCCCCACATCTAGTGCCATCTTAAATAGCCTTATTTAGCGGCAGTTGAAGCGATCCTCCAATTGATCGATTCTATTTGTTGGCACTTTTTGGCTTTCTAAAAATAAAAGATACTGTTGAATTAGGCATTGAGACTAAATTTGAAAGCAGCGTCTATTTGTATAAAGTTGCTGATAGCCGTATCTATTTAAGGACATTTTATATTGGTATGTGGCAGAATCGTCCTGGTAATGTCAGTGTATCTTACCACATGCTCAAGCCTTTAAACCCTTTTTGGTGGTTGAAGTAGACAACTCACACTGAGTGATAAAATGAGATTATGAGGATCAATATGGCCACCACCTATAAGCTGACCTGACACCACTTAGTTCTGTCACAGGCCGTCAGGTGGCAGTCTGGGTCAGGGCTCAGTGAGGGACTGGGGGAAAAGCCCCTTAAAGCTGTCAATGATTGGGATAAATAGGTTTAGGCTGTCTGTACTTTTAGTCCTGGAGAGAAAAAACATTATGTCTATTCTTGTGACTTATAGCCCTCTGCCTGCCGTCCCTCTATTCCACCTGTAAAGGGTCACTCATATTACTTTGGAGTCCTAAAAATCAGGAATTTATATATTAGGACTGAATTTGCAATACTGATTGCAATTAAACTGCTCTTAACTTTGTTTAGTTAAAACTGAAAGTGTGATTAATACAGTTCTGAAAAGGTCATGCCATCCCCTACAAGGCAAAAAATTAACCCATAAACATTCTGGTGGAGGAAAAGTTCATGTCAATGTTGCACACAACTTGATCAAGAAAACAATTGACACATTATGCGTACAGAGATATATTTAATTTTAAATGGTAAATATCCCATAATAAGACATAATTATAGTGTGGTAATAGGACTCAAGAGCTAGTTGTAACCAGGCCCTCCTCTAGCACTCAGAGTTCCCTGGAGGTAATACCTTGTGTAATGGACACAATGTGGAGGCTGAGCTGCTCTGAGTGGCTCCAATGGTGGGCAGACCAGTCCTTAGTTAGGAGGCTGAGGGAGCAGTTATTTGTAAGATGGAGATTGGCTCCGAGCTGGGGAACAAGAAGTAGTGGATGCCTTGGCACAGGCACGTCTACCTGGTATCAGACTAGCTAGGGAAGACCCTTACTGTGAGATCATTATGACCTCCATTTCTGGTAGCTAATACATGTAATTATATTTGAAAAACACCAGGTGGTAAAGTCTGATTGTAATCATATGATCTAATCAGTTCTAAGCCTCATTAATCCAGTGACTGAAATAAAACTATCCTCTCCTTCCAGCTAAACCACCCTCCTTGCATCAAAAAAGTGCACGGCATGACCTGTCCTCGTGTTGTGACTTGACTCAATTGGGAGCTGGCTCCTGTCTGCAGGGCAGAACGGTTGGGTCAAATGACTCCATATGGTTCATAATTCCTCATGGACATGACCAGATTAGACAAATGGACCTTTACAGACAAAGTCCATGAACCCTTGAAGGCAAGCATTGTGCCTCCGAGCAATATTTTGTAGCCATAGTGCTAGTGATGTAACCATTTGCATTATACTAGTAGCTAGATGATGCAGCCTATGTTATAGTAAGTCATGATGATCTGCTTGGCATATACTACTCATTGCCTTGTAATTACATAATTTACACTAACATTTGCAATGTCAGGACAGGGGACAGTTTGCCTTTTAGAAACACAAGCGTGTCCTTCACTACTCTGTTGTCGGAGAAGTTGATCTCATGTCAGATCTGTGACGCCCACACCCCATCAGTGATGACCCATGGCAGCATGGAAAACAGCTTTACTCCTTTTATCGACTATGTGGTTCGGTGGGAGTGATTGATCTGTAAACCTCCCACACACAGATCTGCCTTCAAAGGCAGACGTAGCAAACACAGAGATAAGGAGACATGATCAAAGAGTGTGAAGGTGCAAAATACATTAGTGTAAAAATAACGGTCACCGTTATTTCAAGTTCACCGTAATTTTAACGGTGAAAGTCTTGCACCCAGTGTTGCCAGTGAATCCCCGTTATTCGAACAGAATACGGGACATCACTGTCATTTCAATACAACGGCTCAACAATAGTTAAAATGGTATTTTGTATTTTTCCGTCCATTTATCCTATGCTCAATATGGTTCCATGCCGAATTTGGTACTATGTCCAATCAGCAATAGCATCGTAGTGTCAAGACTTCAGGCCTAATCATTTGGAATCAGTCTATGAGAGCCTTATTAAATGCTTCATGACACTTTGTAATGCCAGTCCATGAGAAGAAGTCACTCTAGGATGGCTACAGAGCAAACCATACAGCTGTTTATCTATATATTTTTCTTATAACCACAAATATGGTATTCTTAGCATCCATGAAAATCTCCTCATGAACCAAACTGCTACCTGGTGTGATAAAACTAAACATCAATTAAACGAAGCTTCACCGTAAAATAAATAAACTGTGTTTCACTGTAAAATAAACTGTGTTTCACTGTGCTGAATTACGGATATTCAAAGTAAAATTGATCGATTTTACATTGGCCCACTGTAATAATATAATTATAGTGATGATCCACCGTAAAATTTCACATTGATTCTCTGTATATTCAATGGAATATTTTTACTAGACAAAGCTTCACTGTAAATGAATAAACTGTGTTTCACCGTACTGGATAACAGATATTTGCAGTAAAATTGGTTGACTTTACATTGCCTCACCGTAACCACATCTACGATAATCCACCGTAAAGTTTGCATTGATTCTCCGTATATTCAACGGAATATTTTTACAGTGTATAGCAACTAGGATTTCCTCTCTCTCCTTTAATCAGATTGGTCACAGTATAATTTAGGATGCAGATATACAGTTGATAGTTTACATAACAATCACTTTAGTTGATCATTATTATGTCAATGAAAAGGTGTCCTTTGAGGGACGTTCGTATAAACGCTATAATGCCGATTTGTTTAAAGCCTGCATTAGGGATGCTGATTGGGGCCCTATTGACGATTGTAATAACATTAATGAGAGATGGCAATTTATATTGAATTTATTCACGTCGGAGCTTGATAATATGTGTCCTATCAAGACATTTAAGGTAAAAAAGGACAGAGCACCCGGGATCACCGATCACATCCTAGAAATTATCCATGATAAAGATACAGCTTTGGCTAGGGCTATTAGAAGTAAATCAGCAGAAGACTGGCAACTGGCTAGTAGTTTAAGAAATAAAGTTAATAAATTTATAAGAAAGGCCAAAAGTAAATTTATTAGAGATAGCCTTGAAGAAAATCAGAAAAATAGCAAGAAATTTTGGTGTATCATAAATGGATTGGTCAAAGGTGATAGGGGTGTGCCGCACTTTAAGTTAAAGGACCATGTCAGGGGGGTGTTGGTAGAGGATGGTGATACACCTGATTTTATTGATGACTATTTCTTAAATATAGGTCCTAACCTTGCCAGAGCATACGATCTTGCTTGGTCGTTTGACGGGGAGGAACTAGAGCTGGGACTGTCGGATATAGAAACAAATGAGACTGAGGTATTGAAACTTATCAAGGGTTTGGATACTACTAAGTCATCTTGTATCGATGGACTGTCCTCACCAGCTCTTAAAGATGCCATGTCAGCAGTTC
The DNA here is from genome assembly GCA_947462335.1 of Harmothoe impar. Taxonomy (NCBI): domain Eukaryota; kingdom Metazoa; phylum Annelida; class Polychaeta; order Phyllodocida; family Polynoidae; genus Harmothoe; species Harmothoe impar. The sequence continues at coordinate 70,799,309 of OX381710.1, read as the reverse complement.
CTGAGCGTATAACTGCACTGTTTAATGAATCCTTTATCACCAGCTCTATCCCAGATGTATGGAAGGTTGGGACTATTGTTCCTTTACAAAAGGATGGTGACAAATCGGAGGTGTCTAACCTGAGACCTGTGACTCTACTACCTGTTATTGGAAAATTATTAGAAAAAATAGTTAATGATAGATCAATAAATTATTTAGAATATAATGATATTTTGGATCCCAAACAGGGGGGTTTCAGGTCAGATCACTCCACTATTAGTACTGTAAGCTATTTCACAGATGACATTTATACAGGGTTTAATACAAGGCAGTATACCTTGGCTACGTTCATCGATTTGAAGAAGGCTTTCGACACCGTAAATCACTCGATTTTATTAGAAAAATTGTCCAAAATTGGTGTCGGGGGCCTTCTTCAAAAATGGTTGACCTGCTATCTTAGTAAAAGAAAGCAACGCACCTCTGCTAATGATGGGATGTCGGGGGAGGGTGAGGTCACGTGTGGAGTCCTCCAGGGCTCCATACTGGGCCCCACCCTCTTCCTGGTGTATATAAATGACCTTGGAAAAGTGATAAAAAATTGCTCTGTATATTTATATGGGGATGATACGGTCATTTCAAAGACAGGTCATGATTTTGGTGATCTCACGACTGCAATGGAGGAGGATCTGGTGACTTTATAAGGTTCTGGTTTAAAAAAAATAAGCTGGTTTAAAAAAAATAATACTTTGAACACCAAGAAAAATAATTATATGATTTTTGGTTTAAGAGCTAAATTAAAAGAAATTCACCACCATACCCTCCTTTTTGTCACCACTCCCATAGCCAGAGCATTGAGTGTGAAATACCTAGGTATCATCCTTGACCCAGTTTTGAACTTTAATAAGCATGCTTAAGGGGTTTTCAGGAAAATTTTATTTAAGATTTTTCAGCTAGCTTTCCTTAAAGAGTCAATGACTGTCTCCGTTAGGCTTAAGATGTATAAAACTATGGTACTCCCGCACATAGATTATGAGGATATTTTGTATGATGTAGCTGGAAAGTATATATTGGATAAAATTCAAGTGGCGGAGAACAAGGCCCTAAGAATGTGCCTAGATGTACAATGGAATAATCTGTCGGTTTCTACTCGTCTAATTGATGACTATGAGAAATTCAAGCTAAATAGGAAAAAGTGGCTGGGTAGCACAAACTATCGTCTTTAAGTATGTATATAATTATCTAGTAGCCACTATGAGTGATTAATTATATTTATCTACCCATTTGACTATGTTAATAGCGGCAACTATGTAGTAATAACCAATTAGCACTCTAGAGGTTTCTCACTCGTGTGGGTATATTTTTTAATCCGCCGCGGTACAGGAGTGGCCCGCTCCAGGTATCCAGTCATCTTCTACTCTGTAGTAGTGGGACAGGCAAACATGAGGTCGGTTTAACATTGGTTCTAGGATTATATTTGACGATTATAGTATGTACATGGAGCAGGCTAAAGCCCATTAGCAAGTGTATATGAATTATAATTGTATTTTTCTCGTTCCATGGAACTTCATACTACGGTATACAATTATATGTAATAGATTTCTAAGCGTTTATGTTGTAATATTGCTAACTATGATACATTGTGTATCAACTTAATGTTAATATTATCATTTAATTATAATAGCTAAGTTGAGTGTTATCGATTTCAATTAATGCTGGTGTCAAATATTTTCGAGCTGAATAAGTTCTTTTTGTACACCAGGATAAAATAAACGGGATTGGTGTGTCTACATCATCTCATACTCAAAACAAAAAAACATGTTATAGCAAGCTATGATAATGAGCAACAACAGCTTGCCTTCATATACTTACACCTTTCATGCACAGTCAGCATGTTATTCTACCCATAGAGAAATGCAATCATTATGTCCACACACTGGAAATGATATTCCTTGAGCAATTGTTTGGACTGCTGATAAGCATTGCGCTCTTAGCACATATACATATATATTGATGACGAAATGTTGAATTGATGGTCCAGAAAAGGTGATACAGTATTACTCACACTGAAATCTACAATTTAAAGGGAGTGGGGAAGTCTGCCCTCTAGACAAGCAAGAGTGCCCTTCACTACTCTGTTGAGGGAGAAGTTGATCTCATGTCAGAGCTGTAACGCCCACACCCCATCAGTGATGAGCCATGGTGGCATTGAAAACAGCTTTCCCGGTTTTATCGACCATGTGGCTTGCTGGGAGTGATTGATCTGTAAACCTCCCAAACCCAGATCTGCCTTCAAAGGCTGACGTAGCAAGCACAGAGATACGGGGACATGATCAAAGAGTGAGAAGGTGCAAAATACAGAAGTGTGTGTATTCCCGACCGATCTAGTGAAACCAAAAATATTCTACTCTTTTTTTTGTAGTAACTAGGATAAAGTTTTCCTCCTTCGATCAGATTGATTTTAATCTGGTGATATAACAAAATTAATGTAGGTTTGAGAAATGACATCAGCATATTGTTGCATAGAATATTTTCTGCCATAATGCAAGGGTAGGACCCCTGGAGAATCATCAATCTATCAACAAGAGTGTGCAGAATGTGGCCTATCTTTGCCAGGGAAACAGCACTTTGTGGTGTATCATATGTAATTAGACCTGATGAAAGCTGTAACCATTAGTAAAGAGTAATCTATGTTTTTTACTAGCATTAGGATGAATATATTACATCCCAATCCAATCATTATTTTGTTCAAGAACTTCACCTCTTCAGAGTAATGTCACAGTAACATGACGGCTGTGAATAGAAGTGAGCAATAATGCAAAATTAATGATTTTACCATTCTGAGCAAATCATACTTTGTATTATCAGAGTCTACAGACAAAGAAAGACAGCAAACCACTCTCTGGCTACAGTGAATATCATCTTGGTGCAGAGGCAGAGTGGTAAGTATATCAATGTAAGGAGAGTGCTCCAATGAGAAGAGGCGCCAACCACCCACACATTACCTACTTCTGGTCATGAGACACATTTAGAGATTTGACTTTAATTATGTTGACAGCAGTGACTCCTGGTGTGCAGATTTGAGCCTTTCCATCATTCTTCCCTCTGTCCAATCATCACTCCTGAATCAAATTAGTTCTTAGGCATTTAATATCGAACTATAGTATCATTGCCATTTAGTCAGACCAGGCCCCAAAATGATTTCATTTTCAAATCGACCTTCTAAATTATGATTTGTGACCTGAAAATGCAGATTTTGATAGAACAGTAATAGGATCAAGTTTATATTCCTTGGTGCACATCTCCATCACACATTTAAGCCTTGATATTAAAACTAACTCTTATCTTATTAGAATAGTTAAAAATTCACAACGACATTTCTAGCCATCTCCCATTTCATTAACTATTTTGAAGAAAACTTCACAACTAGAGATTTAAAACACTTTCATTTGCTTGTCTTTTGTTCAGTTGTGACCTTTATCTCCGCAGACATTCCCATAATGCCTCAGCCTTGATCTGCACTCAGACAGGAAGTGCCCCACAGGAAGCCGCTAGCAGTGGAGTATGGGATGTCTCTTGTATTCCGATAGTGGCAGTTGATTGGGGCACTCATTGGGATTGGGATCAGACCTATTTTAGATGAAGATTGTATCCCAATTGCAGAAGCAGTTTTTTCAGTAATCCTGTTGGCGTATTTTGTTGTCTAATTGTAAATGAAGTACTGATACTAGGCAGTTAATTTGCAATGTTTTCCTAAGATACTTTACCAATCATCATATCTATTTTGTTTTGTATAGCATTATGACAAATAAATAAAGCAGGTGAGGAATGCTCATGTACTGCATTACCTTGAAATATGACATTTTTTCAGACTAGTGCACGAGTAGAAATGTCCAATTATATACCCTCCACATGTCCATAGCAAATTTACCTGGTAATTGAAAAAAAATCATGGTATCAAACAGCAAACCAATTGTTGATATTTCTCTACCTCTCTACCTTTACACGCCTTGAAGTGAAGAAACCCTTATCATGCCAAAGGCGTAGAGATTGGGTTGCTTTGTTTAATTAACTGTGTATATTTGATCAACAGTACCACCCTGGTCATCAATACTTAGATGGGTCAGGTATACCAATGAGGCATACACAGGAGGCAGAACACTGTTTGCACAACCCCATGGCTCCAGGTAGATAGCCGGTCAGGGTGTAGGTCAGGGGGGGGGGGGGGGCAGCTCACTACTATACAGCAAAGACAAAGACAATGTATATAGCAGGATGCACTGTGTGAGAGTAGTGCCAGGCCACCTTGATAATAATTCTAATAAACTAAACCAGCGTAAACAGCTTTGATATACTTCCAGCTATTGGCATTTAATATTTCACCTATCATACACCATCATGTAATGCCAATCATAATTCAATGACAGAAGCCTTTCTTACTACACTAGTAATGACTCATTTATGGTGTTGATTGCCAGGGTTCCAATTGAGTCATCACTACTTTCCATAATTGCTTACACAGAGTTGATATCAAAAACACCAATAGCAGAGCAGTAAGCGTGAGGAAACCCAGGGCTGAGTATGCCCTATTAAAGACCTTCCACAGAGGCCAGTCAGTTCAGCTCAATAGCTCTCACAATTAACTGTTAATTTCACAGCCAATCTTGGAAATGTCACACTCCCCCTCATGTGACTACCCACATGGTCCTACCCCCTGGGGCCAATGCTTACGTGCTGGAGGAGTAAAGGTTTCAGGTCGATAATTAGCTCAAAGCAGAACACTTAGGGTGGATGAGCACACTCCCAGATCCCTCCATGTCTAGGGCTAACTTAAATAGCCTTGAATAGAGGGAGTCAATGTGATCCTCCAATTGATCCTCTTTTTATGGCAGAATACCTAATAGCCATATATTTAGTCCATATATCAAGATCATTAGAGCAGGCATATATGTATTGCATTGGAATTTAGGTAAGACCCAGGCATACCGGTTATATAGCAATGGACTATGACATGATCACAGAGGGAATAATTCCATTCCAACTATGGTGGTATCAGTGTATCTCGCCACATACAAGGTCATAAACAGGCCTATCGTTAGGTACTAGCACCCCGTCTGGACAATGCTACGGACACCTAACCCTGATTGATAAGGTGATATTATGATGATCAATATGGCTGCCAGCAGTAAGCTGACCTAACACCACTTAGCTCCGTCACTTGTAAGCCATCAGGTGGCAGTGTGAGGCAGGGCTCAGTGAGGGGCTGGGGTTAAAGCCGCTTAAAGCTGTCAATGACGGGGGATGAACTGGTTTAAGCTGTCTGTATATTTGGTCCTGGAGATAATATCACTACTGCTGTGACTTACTGACCCCTACCTGTATACGCTCTATTCCACTTTTGTGAGGTCCCCTGAAGCTGAGACCCACAAATCATTCATATTTATAAATTTCAATTTTTAATTGATACAAAATACCTTGCCCTATTGAAATATGCTATTTTGATTTCGGAAATGTCTGATATAGGCATTAAGAGACATGATAAAACTACAGAAATGACATATCACTCATTGACTCTACAATACTCCACCAATCACCTAATGATGAGAAATTCATGACAAGGGATATAATGCTCTACTCTTAAAGCTGTACTATAGACTTGAAAGCGGGTCAGACCAAGCCCTTCTCCAGCACTCAGAGGCCCCTGGAGGTAATACCTTGTGTAATGGACACAGAGTGGAGGCTGAGCTGCTCTGAGTGGCTCCAATGGTGGGCAGACCAGTCCTTAGTTAGGAGGCTGAGTGAGCAGTTATTTGTAAGGTGGAGATTGGCTCCGAGCTGGGGAACAAGAAGTAGTGGATGCCTTGGCACAGGCACCTCTACCTGGTATCAGACTAGCCGGGGAAGACCCTTACTGTGAGATTATTATGACCTCCATTTCTGGTAGCTAATACATGTAATTATATTTGAAAAACACCAGGTGGTAAGTCTGATTGTAATCATATGATCTAATCAGTTCTAAGCCTCATTAAACCAGTGACTATCCTCTCCTTCCAGCTAAACCACCCTCCTTGCATCAAAAAAGTGCACAGCATGACCTGTCCTCGTGTTGTGACTTGACTCAATTGGGAGCTGGCTCCTATCAGCAGGGCAGAACAGTTGGTTCAAATGACTCCATATGGTTCATAATTCCTCATGGACATGACCAGATTAGACAAATGGACCTTTACAGACAAAGTCCATGAACTCTTGAAGGAAAGCATTGTGCCTCCAAGCTAGTGTAGCCATTGTGCTAGTGGTGTAACCATTTGCATTTTACTAGTAGCTAGATAATGCAGCCTATGTTATAGTAAGTCATGATGATCTGCTTGGCATATACTACTCATTGCCTTGCAATTACATAATTGTAGTGAACAAAACATATGTTGAAAAAATTGTCAGTGAAAAGTGAAGTGATACCGCAAAAATTACACTAACATTTGCAATGTCAGGACAGGGGACAGTTTGCCTTTTAGCAACACAAGCGTGTCCTTCACTGCTCTGTTGTGGGAGAAGTTGATCTCATGTCAGAGCTGTGAAGCCCACATCCCATCAGTGATGACCCATGGCGGCATGGAGAACAGCTTTGGCCCTTTTATCGACCATGTGGTTTGGTGGGAGTGATTGATCTGTAAACCTCCCACACACAGATCTGCCTTCAAAGGCAGACTTAGCAAACACAGAGATAAGGGGACATGATCAAAAAGTGTGAAGGTGCAAAATACATTAGTGCATGACCACACAACCCAGCTCTTGAAATTAAGTATAAATATATATAGCAACTAGGATTTCCTCTCTCTCCTTTAATCATATTGGTCACAGTATGATTAAGGATGCAGATATATAGTTGATAGTTTACATAACAATATCATGTTATAGCAAGTCATGATGATGAGCAACAACAGCTTGCCATCATATACTTACACCTTTCATGCACAGTCAGAATGTTATTCTACCCATAGAGAAATGCAATCATTATGTCCACACACTGGAAATGATATTCCTTGAGCAATTGTTTGAACTGCTGATAAGCATTGCGCTCTTAGTACATATACATATATATTCATGACGAAATGTTGAATTGATGGTCCAGAAACGGTGATACAGTATTACTCACACTGAAATTTACAATTGTGAGGGAGTGGGGAGGTCTGCCCTCTAGACAAGCAATGGTGTCCTTCACTACTCTGTTGAGGGAGAAGTTGATCTCATGTCAGAGCTGTAACGCCCACACCCCATCAGTGATGACCCATGGTGGCATTGAAAACAGCTTTCCCCATTTTATCGACCATGTGGTTTGGTGGGAGTGATTGATCTGTAAACCTCCCACACCCAGATCTGCCTTTAAACGCAGATATAGCAAGCACAGAGATAAGGGGACATGATCAAAAAGTGTGAAGGTGCAAAATACAGAAGCATGTGTATTCCAGACCGATCTAGTGAAACCGAGATTAATTTACATTCTTTTTGTAGTAACTAGGAAATTTTTCTCTCATTTGATCAGATTGATTTTAATCTGGTGATATAACAAAATTAATGTACGTTTGGGAAATGAGATCAGCAAATTGTTTCATAGAATACATTCTGCCATAATGAAAATGTAGGATCCCTTGAGAATCATCAATCTATCACCAAGAGTAGGCCGAGAGTGGCCTATCTTTGCCAGGGAAACATCACTTTGTGGTGTATTATAAGACCTGAAGACAGCAGTAACGAATAGTAAAGGTTCATAAATGTTATTTATTAGCATTGGGATAAATATATTACATCCCAATCCAATCACTATTTTTTTCAAGAAGTTCATCTCTTCAGAGTAATGTCACAGTAAATTGACGGCTGTGAATAGAAGCGAGCAATTATGCGAAACTAGTTATTTTATTATACCATTCTGAGCAAAGCAAACTTTGTATCATCAGAGTCTACATACAAACAAAGACAGCAAACCACTGTCTGGCTGCAGGGTATGTCATTTTGGGGCAGAGACAGAGTGGTAAGTATATCAATGTAAGGAGAGTGCCCCAGGAGAAGTAATGAGAAGAGGCGCCAACCACCCACACGTTACCTACTTCTGGTCGTGAGACACATTTAGAGATTTGACTTTAATAATGTTGACGGCAGTGACTCCTGGTGTGCAGATTTGAGCCTTTCCATCGCTCTTCCCTCTGTCCAATCATAACTACTGAATCAAATTAGTTCTTAGGCATTTAAAATCTACCTATATTTTGATTGCCATTTAGTCAGACCAGGTCCCAAAATGATTTCATTTTCAAATTGATCTTCAAACTTGAGAATTTGTGACCTGAAAATGCAGATTTTGATGGAACAGTAATAGGATCAAGTTTATATTCCTTGGTGCACATCTCCATCACACATTTAAGCCTTGATATTAAAACTAACTCTTATCTTATAAGAATAGTTAAGAATTCACAACGACCTTTCTAGCCATCTCCCATTTCATTAACTATTTTGAAGAAAACTTCACAACTAGAGATTTAAAACACTTTCATTTGCTTGTCTTTTGTTCAGTTGTGACCTTCACCTCCGAAGACATTCCCATAATGCCTCAGCCTCGGTCTGCACTCAGACAGGAAGTGCCCCACAGGAAGCCTCTAGCAGTGGAGTATGGGATGTCTCTTGTATTCTGATAGAGGCAGTTGATAGGGGCACACAATGGGATTGGGATCGGACCTATTTTAGATGAAGATTGTATCAAAATTGCGGAAGCTGTTTATTCAGTAATCCTGTTGGTGTATTCCGTTGTCTAATTGTAAATGAAGTACTAATACTAGGCAGTTAATTTGCAATGTTTTCCTAAGATACTTTAACAATGATCATACATATCCATATTTTGTGTTGTATAGCATAATGACGAATAAAGAAAGCAGCTGAAGAGCTTATGTACTCCATTACCTTGAAATAGCACACATTCTTTCAAGCACTAGCAAAAGACTAGTGTACGAGTAGAAATGTCCAATTATGTCTCCGCATGTCCATAACAAATATTACCTGGTAGTTGAAAAAAATATCATGGTACCCAACAGCAAACCAATTGTTGATATTTCTCTACCTCTCTACCTTTATATGCCTTGAAGTGAAGAAACCCTTATCATTCCAAAGGCGTAGAGATTGGGTTTCTATGTTTAATTAACTGTGTATATGGCTCCAGGTAGATAGCCGGTCAGGGTGTAGGTCAGGGGGGAGCGGCTCACTACTATACAGCAAAGACAAAGACAATGTATATAGCAGGATGCACTGTGCGAGAGTAGTGCCAGGCCACCTTGATTATAATTCTAATAAACTAAACCAGCGTAAACAGCTTTGATATACTTCCAGCTATTGGCATTTAATATTTCACCTATCATACACCATCATGTAATGCCAATCATAATTCAATGACAGAAGCCTTTCTTACTACACTAGTAATGACTCATTTATGGTGTTGATTGCCAGGGTTCCAATTGAGTCATCACTACTTTCCATAATTGCTTACACAAAATTGATATCAAAAACACCAATAGCAGAGCAGTAAGCGTGAGGAAACCCGGGGCTGAGTATGCCCAATTAAAGACCTTCCACAGAGGCCAGTCAATTCAGCTCAATAGCTCTCACAATTAACTGTTAATTTCACAGCCAATCTTGGGAATGTCACACTCCCCCTCATGTGACTACCCACATGGTGCTACCCCCTGGGGCCAATGCTTACGTGCTGGAGGATAAAGGTTTCAGGTCGATAATTAGCTCAAAGCAGAACACTTAGGGTGGATGAGCACACTCCCAGATCCCTCCATGTCTAGGGCTAACTTAAATAGCCTTAAATAGAGGGAGTCAATGTGATCCTCCAATTGATCCTCTTTGTTTGTTGGCACTTTTTGCATTGCCAAGTATTAACATTGACTTCAGGATCAGGTACTGAGAATAAACTAGGAACACGGGGCTATTTATCCAATAAGTCACTGACAGTGATAACTATTTCAGGACATCTAGGTCTTTTTATGGCAGAATACCTAATAGCCATATATGTAGTCCATATATCCTGATCATTAGAACAGGCATATATGTATTAAGGTTTGAAATGTTTTTTTATTGCCAAAGACACAGGTTGTACATGTGGTTGTTATGACAATAAATGATGATACCATATATTTGAGAATCCCTCTTGTTGTTGACACTTTGGGGATGATATAAAGATGGGTAGATACAGATGATATAAAGATGATATTAGGTACAGTGATGATAGAGATCGTTGACTCACTCATGATCCAAGACATTATATACGCCGTTGTTGTTAGCACATCGATTTTCAAAAAAAATAAAAAAATAACACAACATTGTTGCATTGGATATTAGGTAAGACTGGTTATATATAGCAATGGACTATGACATGATCACAGAGGCAATAATTTCATTCCAACTATGGTGGTATCAGTGTATCTCGCAATATACACGGTCATAAACAGACCTATCTTTAGGCACTAGCACCCCATGCAGACAATGATATGGACACTTAACCCTGATTGATAAGGTGATATTATGAGGATCAATATGGCTGCCACCAGTAGGCTGACCTAACACCACTTAGTTCTGTCACAGGCCGTCAGGTGGCAGTGTGAGGCAGAGTTCAGTGAGGGGCTGTGGTTAAAGCAGCTTAAACCCGTCAATGATGGGGGATGAACTGGTTAAAGCTGTCTGTCCTGGAGATAATATTGCTACTGCTGTGACTTACTGGCCCCTACCTGTATACCCCTGAAGCTGAGAGCTACAAATCATTTATATTTATGTATTTCAATTTTTAATTGATACAAAATACCTTGCCCTTTTGAAATATGCTATTTTGATTTTGGAAATGTCTGATATAGGCATTAAGAGACATGATAAAACTACAGAAAGGCACATCACTCGCTAACTCTACAATACTCCACCAATCCCCTAATGGTAAGAAATTCATGACAAGGGATATAATGCTCTACTCTCTAAGCTGTACTATAGACTCAAAAGCGGGTCAGACCAGGCCCTTCTCCAGCACTCAGAGTCCCCTGGAGGTAATACCTTGTGTAATGGACACAGAGTGGATACTGAGCTGCTCTGAGTGGCTCCAATGGTGGGCAGACCAGTCTTTAGTTAGGAAGCTGAGTGAGCAGTTATTTGTAAGGTGGAGATTGGCTCCGAGATGGGGAATAAGAAGTGGTGAATGCCTCTACATAATGGTGAAACCTCAGGTTACGTTAGTACAGGAATGTCTATGTCATATTAGAATATGTTGGGGGACTCCTGACTGTAAGGTCACTTATTTCATGGCAGAATCATCTATACCAATATAATGAGTCCAGACACATACATATTATCTAAACAGCCATACATATTGCATTGGATATTAGGTAATGTTTAGGCATAACGATTATTTAGCAATTGGGTATGACATGATTATGGAGGTATCAATTCCATTAAATGGTGGTGGTATAGCTATATCTCACTGTATTGCAGTCATAACCAAACATACAGTCAGGCACTAGCAACAGATTAAAGCTATATGATATTACTACCTGCAATATTGTATATAGTGGGTTAACAGCCACTTAGACCTAATAAACATGTTCCTTTCTGGTAGTGACATTAGATTGAAGTATTTACTGCCCCTGCATTCAGAGATAAAGTAAAACGCAGAACAGTCCTCAGGCCTTTTGCAGCATAGCTGCTGACTCAGCTGCAGCTCAAGGCTGGCACCCGACACTGATGTGGATGAAAGCCTCCAGGGGGCATTGATGTATCATGTTCTAAACCAGCTGTGATCCCTTTGAAGGCTTCACATGCTGGTTCTAACTAGGGTTTTGCTTTGGGTTTCTGTTCATCACTTATTTGCGATGTTCTCCAGAAGGTTTTACAGAAATTGGCATGAATGACGAAATACACAATTTGCTCAAGTCAAGTGATTTGCTTTCCTTAACCACTACCAATACTATGCAAAAATTACAGTAAAGTAACAACAATAATGAGCATAATGTGCACATTCAAGAAGTATTCATGAAGTAATGCATATTAAATTCATAATCTAAATGCACAGTAAAATGTGACAGAAAAAAAGGAAAGCAAAATGATTTGACTTTCATTTACGTATGTACCATCCCATGGTAGATGTTGTGTAGGATCCTGCAGCCCGAAGCCCTGCTCATCCCAGCATTCCTCCAATGGCACACAATGGTATGCAGCATGCACAGCACAAACATTGGTCCCCCATAGGAACAAGTAATGGAAATTACATATGACAGGCAGCCATTGTTCTGTAGTACTATAGCCATCATCACCTTGCTACATCAATTCATGCCATTGTTCCGGTATGTGAAATGCTATCCAGGGTTGAAACTTTCCAGTGATGTACGTAAGGGAGAGGTAGTCATCGTTTAATGAATAGTACATTGGTATGTAACAGAAAAGACGGCCAAGCAAACTGAGCATTAGTCACATTACAGACAAAGTGTTACTTCACCAGGGGTGAATAGTGTGAGTATATTGAAAATAAGGATTTATTGCCTGGCCTATTTATATGTAACTAAGGCTCAATAGGGCTTAAACAAACCCGATGCCTTGTGCTTGGTGAAATCAGTTGGGTCAGCCTAGAGGGTTAGCTCAGGTAAAGTCAACCACTGGGGGTTATTCAGGAGAGGCTTTACAGAGCACTAGTGGAATACATTTTTGACCAATGAAATGTGCAATTGACATACAAGTGCAATTTATGGTTTTTCATTGACGATGATGTTTCTCATCTATCATCTTATCTCATCATAACAATGCTTACAATATTATGTGAATGCCATGATATATTTTTTACTTTTTCCATTAAACATGTAATCCACCATTTTTTTTTTTTTTAACGCTTATCATGATGAACAGTCAAGGGGTCCTAGTGTAAGTAATGCAACGGGCACATGCTAGGTCAATATCATATCATTTCACTTTGTTTATATATGTTATTATTCAACCCAATAAAACACTTAACAGGGGTTATCAGTACTTATCTTGATAGTACCAACTTAAGTAACAGCAATGCCCTTAGGCTAATCAGCAAGTAGTATTGTACAGCTCTGTGAGTGTGTACAGTGAAGGGTCAATAACTCGGACACTGTTCACAGTAAGTGACCCATCATAAGTCCACTTACTGTAGGGCACCAAGGAAGGACTGTGGATTTGTCTAGTCCCAATATGGACCCTGGGAGCAAGTGGTTATGGTCAGGTATTGAGAACGGGGGCCTATAGGGTATGGTTCCACAAATATAATACCGCACACAAACTCAGGGTTAGTCAATAGTGTGAGCGGTTTGAGATTGCACCTCAACACCTGATCACTCTAACAGCTGCTCACAGTTGTTTTTGACAGGGGTGTCCGGCTGGACCCCTGCCAACCCTTACCCTTACTTAGGGAGATTTTGGAAGAAGACTGTATTTTTCCCGGGTATTTTCAAAAACCAGCTCCTACAGAGATGTTGGCAAAATGTTTTTCTGCTTAGAGAGCTTTGGGAGAAAATGAACCCTTGCTAAGGGAGATTTGCAGCAAAGCTATATCAGAAATAGCGAATTTTGGTAATGGCCGCCTTTATCGAGTCCTATTTCAAAGAAAAAACGATAATTTCAGCTGGCATCCACCCTTAACTTGTTCAATATAGGTTAAACTTCAAGTCTGGCATGGATGGCAATCCCTAACATTCCATCCCTCATAAAATGATTTCTAGCCTTCCTTTGAAATTTTACCACCCTACTATATGGTTAGGCACTAGCACCCCGTCCGGACAATGCAATGGACACCTAACCCTGACTGATAAGGTGAGATTATGAGGATCAATATGGCTGCCACCAGTAGGCTGACCTAACACCACTTAGTTCTGTCACAGGCCGTCAGGTGGCAGTCTAGGACGGGGTTCAGTGAGGGACTGGGGTTAAAGCCGCTTAAAGCTGTCAATGGCGGGGGATAAACTGATTTAGGCTGACTGTACGTTTGGTCCTGGAGATAATATGTCTACTGTCATGACTCACTGGCCTTTGTATGTAGTTTCTCTATTCCACCTGTGTGAGCTTCACTTGTATTACATCAAAGTCAACAAATCATTTGTGTTCCCTTTTCAATTGATATTAGTAGCTTGACCTAAAAAAATAAGCTGTTGTGGGGTCTTTAAACTACAAATCAGTCTTTAGACTACAAATTGATACCAATTTGTTGCGTAAAGACACACCACGGGTCTTTACACTACAAATGTGTCTTTAAAGCACAAATGTCTTTACGCTACAAATGTCTTTAGACCACAAATGTAATGCTCTAATCTCCAAGCCCGACTATAGACTCGAAAGCGGATTGCAACCAGGTCCTCCTCCAGCACCCTGGAGGTAATACCTTGTGTAATAGACACAGAGCGGAGGCTGAGCTGCTCTGAGAAGCTCCAATGGTGGGCAGACCAGTCCTTAGTTAGGAGGCTGAGGGAGCAGTTATTTGTGAGGTGGAGATTGGCTTCCAGCTGGAGAACTAGAAGCCTCTACATAATGATGAAACCTCAGGTTACCTTAGTGCAGGAATGTCTATGTCAGGTCAGACTACTTTGGGAGACTCCTGACTGTAAGGTCATTTGTTTCATGGCAGAATCATTTATGCCCATATAATGGGTCTATACTCATACATATTATCTAAACAGCCATACATATTGAATTGGATATTAGGTAACATTCAGGCACACTGGTCATTTATCAATGGGTATGACATGATTATGGAGGTAGCAATTCCAATTGAATGGTGGTAGTATACCTGTATCTAACTGTAAGCGGTCATAACCAGACATATGGTTAGGCACTAGCAACAAATTGAGAATATATATTACTATTGTGCATATTTCTCGCATATTGTGGATAAACATCCACTTAGACCTAATAAACCTGTTCCCTTCTGGGAGTGACACTAGATGTGGAGTATTTACTGCCTCTGCACTCAAAGATAAAGTAAAACACAGAATGGTCCTCAGGGCCTTTTGCAGCATAGCTGCTGACTCAGCTGCTGCTCAAGGCTGGCACCCGACACTGATGTGGATGAAATCCTCCAGGGGGCTTTGATGTATCATGTTCTAAACCGCCTGTGATCTCCTTAAGGAACCCCTGTGAGGGCTTCACACACTGGTTTTAACTTGGGGTTTACTTTGAGTTTCTGTTCATCACCTATTTGTAATACTCTCCAGAGATGGTGTTAAAAAAAACTCAATCTTTTACAGAAATTAGCATGAATTACAAGTGCATATGGTAAAGTGATTTGCCTTTATAAACCACTACCGATACTGTGCAAAAACTGCATTAAAGTAACAACAATAATGAGCATAATATGCACATTCAAGTCTACCTCGGTAGATGCTATGTAGGACCCTACAGCAGCCAGACCCCTGCTCATCCCACCCATCCCCCAATGAATCATAATGGTATGCAGCATGCACAGCGCAAACATTGGTTCCCAAGAGGAACAAGTAATGGATATTACATATGACAGGCAGCCATTGTTCTGTAGTACTATAGCCATCATCACCTTGCTACACCAGCTCAGATGAAGTCAACCACTGGGGGTTATTCAGGAGAGGCTGTACAGAGCACTAGTGGAATACATTTTTGACCAATGAAATGTGCAATTGACATATAAGTGCAACTGATGGATTTTCATTGACGTTGATGACATGTTTCTCATCTATCATCTTATCTCATCATAACAATGCTTACAATATTATGTGAATCTTTGATATAATTTTTACTTTTTCCATTAGACATGTAGTCCACCATTCCGTGTTTTTTAACGCTTATCATAATGAACAGTCAAGGGGTCCTTGTGCAGGTAATGCAACGCGCACGTGCTAGGTTAATATCATATCATTTTACTTTGTGCATATATGTTATTATTCAACCCAATAAAACACTTTAAAAGAAATACCCCCCCTCCAGTTGTGACTGGGATTATCAGAACTTATCTTATCAGTACCAACTTAAGAAAATGCCATGCCCTTAGACTTATCTGCATGTAGTATAGTGAGTGTGTACAGTAAAGGGTCATTAACTCAGACACTGTTCATAGTAAGTGTCCCATCATAAATCCACTTACTGTAGGGCACCAAGGAAGGACTCTGGATTTGTTTGATCCCCATATTGACCCTGAGAGCAAGTGGTCATGGTCAGGTATGGAGAAGGGGGGGCTATAGGGTATGGTTCCACAAATATAATGCCCCACAAAAGCACTGGATAAGTCAATAGTGTGAGCGGTTTGAGATTGCACCTCACACCTGATCACTCTGACAGCTGCTCCCGGGGGGGGGGGGACTCAATTTATTTTTGACAGGGGTGTCTGGCTGGACCCCTGCCAACCCTTGACCCTTGCTTAGGGAGGTTTTGGGAGAAAACTGTTTTTTTTTGGGGGGTATTTTCAAAATTACCAGCTCCTGCGGAGATTTTGGTAAAAATGATTTACTGCTTAGAGAGATTTGGGAGAAAATGAACCCTTGCTTAGGGAGATTTTGGTAAAAATCGACCTTCTTATAGGGGTATTTTGAAAATGAGCGGAGATTTTGGTGATAATGGTGTTGATTCAGAGGGTTTTTTTTAATCAAAATTGACCCTTGCTTAGGGAAACTTTGCAAAGGTGGACCCTTGCTTAGGGAAATTATGCAAGAGTTGACCCTTGCTCACGGAAATTCTTCTCAAAAGTGGACCCTTGCTTGGGGAAATTTTGTTTAAAAAGTACCTTTGCCAGTCGGACACATGTGTATGCAAAATATACTAAGTGCCCCCCCGGGCATCTGACTACACGACAAGGAGGTAACACCTCCTTGAGCTGATATCAATACACCACACATTAATCCTTAGGTGATTGATTGGGGGATTATCTCAGATTATTATGTTACCAATTCCCGTGGGGGAAATATGGATTTGTAACAATGACCATGATCCTAGAATTAATAATTCAGTTGTTCTCACTCAGCACGGTGCACCATTCCTCTCAGGTGAATGTGGGATTCTTCTCTTGACTTCTCCTTCAATCAGTGGTCCCTAATGGGTCAGGTTCCAAACAGGAAATAGTCAACCTCTATCAAGTCTCATCGCCCGGCGTCTCTTCCAGGAGACACGAGGTACCTGATCCTCCTCTTGGTTCTACTTCCTGTGTGGCACTTCCTGTCTTGGTTCAGACTGAGGCAGATGTGCCTCCGGATCATCCCTAATGTGAAGGTCATGGTTAAAGGTCACATTAGTTACAAGTGGACAATGCATTTAGATCCAGATAGACATCTGTTCGTCAGTGAGAGTGTAGGGTTGAAGGTGAACCCTATCATAAAACCCGTAGAACATTGAGGGTCGCAGAGTGGTTAAATGCATCATGCCCAAGTTTTTCATAGATAAATATGAAATAAGGCATACAGAGCGTTTCCAATGATATATGATCTGTATCAATTCCATATTGTTATGTTTAGGCTAACTATGCATGGCACCACTTTAATGTCCCCTTCTGGTGATACATCGCTTCCGGGTTTCATTTATTCTTTAAATGCATAAATGAATCATGCCCTTTGCCGTAATTCTGTCATCCGATTAACGTCTGTAATGTTAAACTTATGGGCGAATCTTGTCCGATGAACGAAATCACAGCCAATTACGTCAATGGAAATACTCCCTTATGAGACCTTTAGAATGCCTTGCAATAGTATCTTGTAAGAGCTAGAAAATATGGGTAGCTCTTCCCGAGAGGTACACCAGGCTCAAGACTAGTGTCTAATTCTCTGTAATTCCCAACAAATGCACTGAAAATCCATAGGTTGAAAGGGTTAGTCAGAACAGACTATCCTAGGTTGGTCATATGAGTGTTAGTCATAATGTTATATTCAAAAACGACCGAGGGGTCAGTCAGGAGTAGTTAACCTAGGTTCATCATTGGTGTGTTGTATTTGTATACCACTAGTTGGTGCCACCTGTGATGACCACTCAGTGGCTCCCCCTGGAAATTAAAAAAACTAAGGTGGCTTGGTCAGTACTGACCAACCTGACAATAATACCTTACCTAGGTTGGTCTTATAGGGAGCCAAAAAATGACTAACTAGGAAAGCCACTAGTGACTGAGAAATTGGTCATATAGGGAGCCTAGGAATATCAGTGTGCGGAGAAATACAGATAGCCAATGAATATGTCCCTCTATCAATTATTTTCAATAATCTGTAATTATAAGTGTAATATTCCTCATAGACCGAAACTATACTGTATCAAAACCTTGCTTTCCGATCACAAGAGGATTTATTCTGATTATTGGTTCATCCTTGATACATAGTGTCCTGTGTAATGCAACAGGGACACACTATATACTGTCATTCCCGCATGATGTTAAAAACCCTTTAACGATGGATGTCACTAAAAGATTACATTTGTTGTCATGATACACCAATGCAGCCCAAATGAGTAACTTGCCGTGGCTGCATTGGTGCATCATCCCGACCCTTTTGAGTGTCTGAACCCTGAAGGGTCGCAATATGCTTGAATGCAGCCCTGGCGAGTCACTTGCCAGGGCTGCGTTCACGCATCATCACGACTAAGGGCATGATGCATTAGTGCATTATGCCACCCTTAAAGGGTTAAGGGATGGCACTGTGATTAAGAGGTTAGCTATTACTATACTGCAGGACTAGGTAAGCTATACACACTGGGGAGGCCTCTAACCTGTCAGACACTGTACCATGGCACTGTTAATGACTGATGCCTCATGCCTGCCGTGTACAAGTAACACATACACAGGGGGGTCTCCCCGGGCCATCCTCCAGAATAGAAGGCTGTGGTTTATGAGGCAGCAGTGTTGTATATCTTATACCTCTCAGCTGCACAACCCTTTAAGCACGGTATGTTGGTAAGATGTCTTCATGATGCACCAATGCAGCCTGGGAGTGATGCTTCAATGCATCATGACGACCAAGGATATGATACATTAAAGTGGCATGATTACCAAGTGTATCCCACTCACAATTCTAGTACTGTTATAGCCTGCTATGCGGTTAAGGCTGTGTCTCACGAAGTTTGGCCAATGTTTTCGTCTATGACCGGGTGCCGTCTACGGCCGGCTAGCAAGGAAAAGCCATATATAGTGCGGAAGCATACATCTTTAACTATTGAACGGTACACATTAATGTAGAGATTAGTAAAACCTTATAAAAATTGTAAAAAATACATTTTTAAATTCTTTTTTATTCCTCCAAACAACTTTTTAGATAGCCGGTCATAGACGGCACCGGGTCATAGACGGCACCTGGTCAAAGACGGCACCCGGTCATAGACACATTGGCCCACATTGGCCTTAAATGCACTCACTCATCAATAGAGGGTTAACACGGATTATACAAACTTGTGGCATTAACTAGCGTGTATATCTATGCCTTACGATAATCTATTTCATATTGAAATGTTAAACAACATTTTTGAACGTTATGGCTCCTTTCTATGGCGAAACGTTGTATAGGAACCGAGAGGCATACACACTAGGTCCGGCATTTTATATTTCACTGGTTGAGGTAAAACCTATTGATGAGATATGCACGATGGGTACAGACTAGAGAGAGCATTGTGTCAGTCTCATCAGCTCTTATAAGTGCTTGCCGCTGTAACCAGTGACACCTCCCCTCAGAGCGCTGTTAAATTAAAAATGTTATTTTGATGCAAAATAACTATTTTTGTTAGCTGCGCAAGGGAGACAGCATTTTACCCTGGTCTACAATGCATTGCACATAAATAACAATGGCTCAACATTCATGATATATCGTCATGACACTATGTTACAGAGCAATGTTTCTTTACAATGGCGTCTTCACAAAAGTGACGTCACCAGGATACTGGCAGATGTCAGTAGCAGAGAAACAATTTTTGATACAACTTTCCATGTTGGGACTCATTATGATTTCTTTGAGGGAAAGAGATGAAGGAAAGACAAGGCTGATTATGGATCTATCACAACAAAATGAGGAAATTAGGCCTTTGTCTTCGAGAATGGATCGTTATACCAAGGTGTAGGTCTAAAATTAGCACGACAGGTGGATGCATCTCAATCTAAAACTTTGCTTTTGTTTTTCTTTTCAAATGTTATTGTGGTGTTAATTTTGATGACAAGATGGTGCTAGAACTGACTGCATGTATGTCTTTGTAGAGTCAGATCCTCGACCAACACTGATTCACTTAAGGGCTGACTCCATTGCCGTCGACTTGCAATCCGTCCGTCGACGGAATTCCACCAATCCGTCGGCGGATTGGTGAAATCCGTCGGAAATGGGTCGACGGGGTAAAAATCTGCTTCCACTGAGCCTCGTCCGTCGACGGATCCCATTCCGTCGGCGGATTTGGCTTATTCTTAATACAATCATCAGGTCACATGATCAGGTCACATGACCTGTTGTCCATACTACGCGCCATTTTCTGATTTCAAACGTGGAGCACGCCTTAGCCATATAGCCAAATTGGAGAAAGAAACAAGTATGTCGGCCAGTTGGCGATTTAATAATCCGCCCCAAGATGAGGTGGTGGAGCGGGTTCGAAACCTGGCAGGCTGCATGGCTGTTGCCTTGTCCGTTGACGAGGATGAAATGGTGCTCATTGAGCGAATGGGTAGGAGGAGAAGAACGCATGAATTCTGGATGTCCCCTTACCTATTCGCCAGGACTGACAACCGGCAGAGAAACACCATGGCAAAGCTGGAGTCTGACTTTCTCAGGGTAAGTAGTATATCAGTCATCATTCTTTTACCATAAAAATACAGCATGTGACCAAAATATCCCCTCTTCAGGGAAAAAGAAATTGGGTTTTTTCAACTCACCTGGCCCACCATAAAGAGGGCCAACCATACCTTTTTTTTTGCATTTCAATATAATGTTTTATCTTTTTTCCAGCTCGGTTGCCATGGTGATTTCCGCCGCACCACCCGCATGCCACCGACGGTGTACAAGGAACTGCTGGATTGTGTTCGCCCATTGATATTGTATCAAGACACCAACTTCCGTCGTGCCATAACGCCGGAAGAGCGCTTGAGTCTCACCATGAGATACCTCACACGTGGAGACAGCGTAACCAGCCTTTCACAAGGGTACCTGGTGGGCAAAAGCAGTGTTCTACCCATCATACAGGATACATGTAAAGCCATATACTCCTGTCTACACGAGGACTACCTGAAGGTGAGAAATGCAACTGAACATATGTCATATACCGGTATATTATGCAATCTTTTTCCTATATTTATTTTATCAATATGTCATTCAAAATATTAAGTTCAATACCGGTTGTCATATGTTATATAACACATGTAAATGTATATATATAAACATGATATCAAATAATATGACGCATGAAAATGTAGGATATGGATAAAAAAAATGATGAATAAAATAATATAGTAGATATATTATAATTCTCAGCCAGTTCATATTTTAATACGTGTCATATGAACCTTTTTTCAGCCACCATCAACAGAGGAGGAATGGTTGCAGGTGTCTAAACTCTTCCATGACAGGTGGAACATGCCCCATGTGCTAGGGGCACTTGACGGAAAGCACGTCAGGATAACCAAGCCTAAGAAAAGTGGTAGTCTGTATTGGAACTACAAGAACTTTTTTTCTATTGTGCTGTTTGCATTAGTTGATGCGGATTACAACTTTTTGTATGTGGATGTAGGTGCAGAGGGTCGGTCTAGTGATTCAACTTTGTGGAAGTACTCTGCTTTCTGCAAAGATGTGGCAAGGGAGGACAACCCATTACATGTCCCTGCTCCTTCAGATTTCCCCGGCTACAAAGGCAAGCTTCCCTACTATTTCGTCGCAGACGACGCGTTTGAGATGAGTCTCAACTTAATGAAGCCATTTCCGTCCGCCCAGCTCACAATGAAACAACGGATCTTCAACTACAGGCTGTCACGCTGTCGACGTATTGTGGAGAACGGGTTTGGCATTCTTTCTACCCGCTTCCGCATACTTAGGAGGGAGATAGAGATGGAGCCGGAGAATGCCAGCATAGTTGTGATGGCATGTGTTGTTTTACACAATTATCTCCGTGTCAAAGCCTCTCAACCCTATCTCCCAAAAGAAGCGACGGATTGGGAAGATAAAGATTACAGGCAGCACCGAGGGGTGTGGAGGGGTGAAGCCACTCTACCTGGTGGGCAGGCAAACCCAGTACGCAACCACAAGCAGGAGATAAAGGATATGAGATCCAACCTGGCGGATTGGTGCCTAACCAAGGAAGGCGAGCTGCGCCATCAATACCATGTGGTCCTGAGGCATGACTTCTATTTTGCTCGTTGAAAGTGAAAGGACATTATATCTTATTGTTATGATGCAGACATTCCTATATGATATGATACAATCAAAAAGACAATATTTAGGAACAGGAACTTTAATACTGTAAATATTTTTGGAGCACTATGAAATGTGCTTTTCTGCTATATTATTGTTGATACACACTTTGTTCAAGCATGAAAACAAAACAGTTATATACGGTACCTGACGTATTAAGACACATAGCTGAATGTAAAAGTATAGAAGTTGTCACATGTAGTACCGGTATCATATTAAATATCAAAATAGTACAACTTCCTTCATATCATATAATATGTCTATATGAAATAAGTTATCCCTGACATATATTATCATCACTTAACATAGCACGTAGGAAGACAAAAAAATCATAACTCTACTTCCAGTCACACTGGCGCATCATGTCATCTATGGTTTTCCTACAGTGAACGACTTATTCTACAAAACCGTCGGCGGACAGATAGTATTGGAATGGAAACATGAACAAACATGGGTTGAACAACATGAAGTATATGTAAACATTGTTGTATCTTTATATTTCCACATTTACCTTGTCATATAATGGGGATAAAGTGTACCATGTATCTTTCTATAACGTTGAACTGAGTACTTTTGTTATACATAAATCATATTACACACTATAGTGGGCATACATAAATAAATAGTTTTATCTCTGTCTATACTAAGTATAACATACTGTGGGACGTTTTTGGTATTGCTGTTTGGGAGCTCTGTTCTCCAGTCAAAACAGAATTAAAAGACATGTTGATATATCTACTTAAAACATACTGCGTTGCGTTTGTTTTATCTTTTAACTTAACTTTAACATGGACCATATGACGTATACTATGAATCAGGGACATATCATATACTTTTTCAAGTATTTCAGTCCTATCAACCTTAACAAGTAACACATGAACTAGTTGAAATGAAAACAAAACTAAAAAGCCACATGCATGGATAAAATACAGAAGGTACAGGAGTTGCACCAAGCTCCTGTATAGTGAGATCAGTACCCTGTGTATATTGATAAAAAGTTGAACACAATCTTGTAATACTTTGTTCTAGCTGAACTTTGGTATTTTCCAAAAAAAAAAACACCCAGTCTTTCTGCAAGCAGATAAAAATGTAAAAAATATATATGGCACAATGTTCATACATCCATATGACGTGTATAGGCCAGAATCCTCATACCCATTCTGTCAGCGTTTTTAATTTTGGCTGGGTGCAGATAGGAAGAGACACCAACTCCCTGGGTAAAAATCACTTCCAGGGACATAGTTGTACTCCGTCCATCAAGTGTAATCAGTGTGGGCTGACGAAACCAGCTGCAGTCCGGCTGTATGCCTATATTTGGCAAAGATGTGTGTGCTATCTGCACTAAATTAGTTCAGTAGGCTGAAGGATCCCATGTCCCCCGTACTGCCTTCATACAAACACTGAAAACATGTACCATGAATTCGTCCCTCACTTCAGGAGCCATACGACCAAGATGTGGTACTAAAGAATTTGCCCACAGTTGGTCTGGGCTAATAGGGGTTGCTTCTAGTGTACCCGTTGTCTTTGTCTGAGTGCGCCACTGTTCAAGTCCATCCGTCATCTTTTTTATCTGCTCATTTCTTTCAACCATAATGGCTGCCATATCCGTCTGCTTGTCCTTTTCTGTTTTTTTCTTGACCTCCTCCTTCTTCTTCCGGTCACTAGGCCCCTGGCGGGCGTACCAGTCACTCTCCTCTACCGTAGTATCATATCTGCTGGTGTTCTTGTTCCAGTCCTTGTCCATTGCTGCCCGACGCTGTGCGGCAGTGGTGAAATTAAAACTGGACGCTTCACTCACTGTCGAGTTGGATTTGGTAGAGTTGGCCATCCTCTTCCTGTCCTCTGCTGTCACGCTGCCTGACGTTTTAGACAGAGCAGGTTTGGTGTGAGGCACAGATTTAGCAACAGGGGCTTTTTTTAATGTTTTATTTGCCGCTGCTGGTTTTGGTGTGGAGGCTGCTGAAATAACGGCTGACTTCTTAATTAAATCTGCTCTGGCAGTTTTCTTTGCTGTTTTATTGGGAGTGGAGGTCTCATTCACAGGATCATCCAGCCTTAAAGACCTTTTGACTGAGGCCTTGACACAGGAAGCATCTTTCAACCTAGCATTCCGGCTGAACTGTTTGTTGTTGACTATCACCTCACTTTCCTCCATCTCCGTTCCGTCTGAATTCTCCTTTTCTCCCTGTTCTGATTCTGTAAGTTGGCACGCCTTCATAGGTGTTAGGCTACGATCTGATATCTGTGACAAATCGATGGCGTTTTCTACATCAGTTTCCGTCACCTGTGACAAAATACATGAGTTCATGTTGTATATAGCAGACAGTACAAAGAAATTTATCTTTTTTACAGTGGGGTTACAGTGATTTAAATTTGTATTTTGAATAGCATAATAGAACTGAAAGGTTTATTGACACACAGTCTGATACTGTTGAAAATGCATTTTTCAGTCATCCAATCATGTTTTCTCTTTTATCCTGTATTAAAATATATGTCAGTTTTATTACATTTTACTGTAGCCTACAGATGCATCATGGTATGCTCCACTACTTTTATTTCTTAAATTTTTTAATTATTATTCCATGTAGCGAATACTTAAGAAAAGTATGTGTGTCCTGCTGTTGATATAAAGGAACAAATAAATTCCCAAATTAATTACCTCAGGTAGAACTCTCTTTCTCGGGGTTGACTTGTTTCTTGGACTGACACGTTTGTAACACGTCAAATGGTCATTTGTAGTGATGTGCTGGCGTAAAAAGTAGGCTAAACGCAGCACCTCTTTCTGCCGGACGGTTTTCCCTTCAGGTTCTGATCCACTTTTCGCCTGCCTATGTAGCCGCTGATACATGTTCCTGATGGATGCCATCTTGTCAGCTATCACTTTGGCTGAAAATGAAGCACGAAATATTTCACAATTTTTTTTTAATCATTTTATTACATTAAGGTGGGCTTGTTACTAATAATGGGTGAAATTTGTAGAGCGCCCTATATTTTCCGGCAGGTGGCGAGAAGGTGCAAGCAGACAATCCGCGGACGGTTTCATGTGCATGATGTGACGGAATGAGAAATCAAAACTTTTTGCTGTTGAATCCGTCCACCATTTCCGTACATGTGGGATCAACCTTTCCCCCCCCCTCCCCCCTCCCCCAAGGTAGAAATATATTACACTATATAGTTTTCCTCATTTCCATGGAAATAGCATAACGCCTGTACAATACCGGTACTGAAAAGTTTAAAAAAAACAACTGATTTAATCACAGTTAAACATATTTTAAAAGAATAAATTAGATATCTGTTTATGCCTTTCAATGCATACTTACGTGGGACACGTAGTATGGTTGCAAATCTCTTCAATATGGTATTCCTGTCCTCAGTCATGTGGCCTCTTTTGCTGCTGTCATACAGGACGTCTGTCTCTTCCCACAGCTCACACAGAACTTTTTCTCTGGTGGTGTCCTCTTCCCAATAATCGTCGTTCGATTTAGTAGGATCATCAAATATGCTTGTGTCCTCCACTATCATCTGCATGTCTCCTGCAATTGAACGAATTTTACATGTAGTACCTGGTGAGTAAGTGGTCAGTGATGTATTCATGCATCATGTCTACCGTACGGGGTTGATACACTATGCTGCCCTTAAAGGGTTAATTTTGAAAGTTTTTTTTTATCTTAAAAGACAACATTTTGGTACATGATGATGACGGTTATGTTCTGCACCTGCACATGACAGTATTAATTTTTTGCACCCAATGTTCCTGTGTCAGACAGAAATGTACAATGATGTATGAAACCATATAACTTCATTTTACAGAACACTTTTCCTACATGACAAATGATTTTAACATTTTTACCTTTAGTCAAATTGAGGGGCTCGTCTTCCTCATCCTGATCTCCCTCTGCAGCGTCCAGTAGGGCCTGGGCTGCAGGTGTCAGTGCTGTGAAATCACCCATTCCGTCCATTGTCTTAACGCCTTTACCATGTTCCTTCTCGTCGGGCTCATCCTCTGAATCCAAGATGTTGGACGCGGCTGCCTCATCCTGTTCATTGAAGGACACAGTTTCTCCCCTGTCAAGCAAAAAATAAAACTTTATTTTAAATAACATATTATACCTTAAATAAATATTTTTTTCCGGTAGCATACCCAATGTCAGAATTAAAACTAAATTTAGTACAAAAAAGGCCCAAATTTTTAATTTAGGGAGTGCTCATTTCATAACAACAGGGGGGGTGGTGTATTTTGGGGGGGGGGACATTTGGACTGCTGGAGCGGGGGGGGGGGGGAAACACCAGTTTTGGGGGGGGGGGGGGGACTAAAGAAAAAGATCAGTATGTCATATAATACAAAGTAACATTACCTTAAAATTGCCTGTTCTTTTTCTGCGCCTTTCTTCAGTATAGAGTAGATCTTTTGCTTCAGGTCTCTTTCTTGCTGTGTGTTGGTTGGCATATGTGCAACAGCGATTTCTGCCCGATCCGGTGAGGTAGACGTAACATCAGGTTTTGACTTTTCCGTCTTACCCCGCCCCCTTTTGACCCCGAGCGTCTTGCTTGACAGTGGCGCATTGGTGCCGGTAGCATCAGTGTCAGATACATTTGAATCATTTACCGTCGACGTGTTTTGAACCGCTCTCCTTCGGCGCCTCCGGGGACCAGTCTTCCTCTTTTCTGCTGCCTGCGCTGTCTCGGTGTCTTCTGTCGTTTCGGGAGCAGGTTTCCCAACTTCTTCCGGCTTTATTTTGGGTACTGGAGCCTTTGTTTGGGTTTTTGCACCGCGCTTCAGAGTTGTGCGTGTCGCCATTTTGAACAGCTTTGTACGGCCGGAAGAAGGGATCACATGATCAGAAAGCGACATTCCGTCGCGCCACCTTCTGTTTCAATCGGACACTACAGCTTCCCGTGTTTTCCGCAAGGTGGCGAGAAGGTGCAACAACACTATCCGTCGACGGTTTCATGTGCATAATCCGACGGAATGAAATATTAAAAATTGTTAATATTTGATCCGTCGAGCATTTCCGTCCATTTTTGTCCAAATATGTCTCCCGCTGACGGACGGATCGCCCTTTTTATTGCTTCCACTGATCCGTCCGTCGACGGATCCGTCGACGGACGGATCAGTGGAAGCAAAAATGCTGGATCCGTCGACGTTTTTACCTCCCGTCGACGGGTGAAACCTGCTTCCACTGCCCCGTCCGTCGCACTTCCGTCCAAAAAAATTGACGAAATGCCGACGGATCCGTCAGGTGACGGCAGTGGAATCAGCGCTTTAGGTGCTAAGACTGATATATAAGCTTGGTCACTTTCCTAAGGCCAAATAAAAAAGTTTTGCTTCAGGTAACATGGGAAGAAACTCAAGGGTCGGTAGGTCGGATTTTTCTTCCTCTAAAATTCCCCTCTAAAATTGACCCAAAAAAGTGTAAAAATGGGGAGATTTTTTCTCAAAATTTTGTAAACCTAAAATTGACCCCAAGAAAGTATAAAAATATAAAAACTTCTTCAAATTGCATAAAAAAACGTAGGGCCGGCCCTGTTTAGATAGGGTCGGTCTGGTGACCTGAAACAAACCTTTTTTTAGCCTAATGAATAAAGTAAAACCACAGCACACTCAGCCTGCGGGGCGTTGGGCCCATCACCAGCCTTAATATCATTTTCTAATAATATGTCCATGTCATTAGTCTGTCCCTGGATCGGTTCCCTATGATATACCACATGTCATCAGTCCTGCATATGGCATGTCTATATCGTGATGTAATAACCAACCACTGATGCTGCAGAGGTGTACTTGACCAGTATGGCCCGAGGTCATGACGTCATGTCTTATTAAACCAGACATCTCTCATGCATTCACCCATGGTCCACTAGCGATGACTTGCTGGTCTGTTGATACCATGAGTAAAGCGGTATGTCTCAATCAGGGTGCCAATAATCATGGAGGCCAATCTTATTATCGGCTATTAGACATGGGGCCAATCGTCCTCATGGCCAAACAACATAGGGTCTATTGTCCAAAGGGCCCCTGATCTCTGTACAGGTTTTCTCAAAGTACCAACAGACCAGCTAGTCATCTCATAGTGTAGCGATTCACCAACCATGAACCCTGTTGCTTCAAAGAGCTGGTGGTGATCTTGGCAAGTTACATTACACAAGATGGACGTGAGAGGCACTGATGAACTTTGAAAAACAGTTTGTCCAGAATCATTCTCTTGAAGTTATCCTTTAAGAAATCATTTGAACATTTTCTAATGTCTCAAATATGCGCAGACCGTATAATGGCAGGTACGGTATAACGACAGGGGATAATCCAGAGAGGTCCAGATGAAGGGAAGTGCATAAACCATTCACCTACCTTTAATGGTCTGTTCATATCCAAATGGAAAATGCCTTGAAAATAAACAAGTCTCACTGAACACCCAATGATATCCATGGCTGCTGATATCCTAGACCTATACTGTAACAATTGTAAACTGTCTCCAGACTCTATTAGTGGTACTATGTAACACTATAGTGGTGCTATGTAACCCTACAGTATGCAGGTTGGGCCCTATAGACCTGTTAGTCCTGCCCCCGAGCTGCACAATAAGGTGGGATACAATGGACAGGTCTCTAGTCCAGTTAACAGTGTTATGTGTTACCAGTTATTTCTGAACTTTCATTGCAAGATGCGTGCTTCCCAATTGGTCCCCACATTTTCAAAGTCTGGAACCTGCAACAATGTTTTCAAGATATCTCCGTGATATTTCTTTTCATGTTTAGATTTTCAAATCAGACTAGTAGTCTTCTTCTTTTCGTTGCTCTATATTTTAGGATTTGAAAACAATCATCATATTCTTAACCTTATAAGGGCAGCAAAGTACTTTATTCCATGTGGAGAAACAACTTTACCATTGTTTTGTATGGGAAGGGCTGATCTCCACACCCCCGTGGAGAAACGAATGTCATTCTCCACAGCTCCATTCACCATGGTATAGCTGTGAAAGCAATCTTTAAATGTTGTTTTAAAATGGAATTGATCAACATTCACATGATATAAACACAGAGATCCACACAAATCAGTCCGAACTCCTAGTCTCTCCACCGGTGAGACCTTGGGTTGCATCACACTTGGCTGCGCCTCGTGTCATATGACCCAAGGTCCCACTCGTGGAGAAACCTGTCGTTCAGACAGATTATCGTGGACCTCTGTCTATTGATTTCATGGTGAATATGGACTGTCATGGTTAAAGCAATAGGATTGCTGTTCCTCTGTGCAGTGTGAAATAACCCAAGCTTGTATGTCACACTGTGGCGTTATTTCATGTTCCTGAGGGTCACGTGACTTGCCCAAAATTCAAAACGGCGATCTCACTGACGTAAACAAAGTGTTGCACATACTTAAAGTCATATTTGCCCAAAATTTAGTGTAAATATCATGAAATAAATACAGAGCGTCACTTTAAAGTGCCGTCTTCACTGATTACTGCACTCACAGTTCTTGGGCCTACAGCCAGAGTGCAATATGGTCCAAGAACCGCTCGTGCAGTAACGTGCTGCTCTGTCTAGTTATTTCATGGTGAATACGTCAAGGTTAAAACAATGGGAGGGCTGTACTCGAGGGTAGCTTGCAATAACCCTCAGGCGTATTTCACGCTCTGCCTGTAATGCACGCTCCTGAGGGTTATGTGACATGTGCGGAATTCAAATTACGGCCCCAACAGAAGTAAACAAACAAAGCGGAAGTAAACAAACACCGTGGAAGATAACAAAGAGACTACCTATCAATTTTACATGGATATACCCTGAAAGAAATACAGAGCGTCACTTATAAATAAGTGACCTCTTCAGTGATTGTTGCACTGCCCCATATTGCACTAGGCCTGCAGCCAGCGTGCGATACGGGGCAGGCAGCCCTCATGCAATAACCATTGACTCACTTTAGCGTGCAGCTCTGTATATATTTATTGCATTCTGCCATTACTGCACATGACAGTCATTTTCTTAACACACATCGGGCTATAATAGTCCTTGAGATGGGAGTTGAAATATTGATGCAGTGTTTACAACCTTACATGATAATGTCATGTTTCGGCTCTGGTTGCGTCAGGTGTGAGTCAAGGAACACAACACTTTTTTTTCCTCCTCTTGAGTTTAAGGTGAAAGAGGTGGGCTGAGACCACACTGGGTCCCTGTGTTTATTTTGGGAAAGATTACACATGGCGGAGTCGGTGGTAACAAAACCACAGGGCCTTGTTTCAGGCAGTGAGTTTGCAAGTCATCGGCTGACTGAGCATTAGGTGCAGGTGGGACTAGATGACAACTGTGCCCCTTTGTAGAGAAATTCCTTGTGCACTGTGAGTACCTTACTACTTGTTAGTGAAGACCAAAACAGTTACCATAGTCCACCTGATTCTATAACCCCTTTATACTGCTGTTCGAGACATTTGATAGATTTAGTGGCCAATAACAATAACAATGCAATGTCCAAGCTGCTATAAATACAGTGTTATCAACACTTTTGATTCTCTATGCTACAGTGGGGATACCTCATGAATGATTTGGTAACTACAGTAACCATAGTCCCCTTTCCTCATAGTGCTGTAGAAGCAACATCTCTTTTTATTTTGCAACATCTTTTTATTTGTACCAATAATGCTCTCTTATAGTATAGATAATTGCCATCAGTACCTAGTCAAGACATGTTGATTCCATGTAATGTTGTACTGTGTTCAACTTGATTTCGAAATGATATACTTGAAAATGCTGCATGTTTTTCCCCATGAGCCAACTTATACTTTTGGCCGGTTTTAACACATCAGACTGATGGGATATGATCTTAATGAAGTAGTAGATTCAAATTGTTAAATGTTGCTATTCTGAAGCGGCTAAGTGGACATTCTAGTAGATGGTGACGCTGGTCAGGACCTGGTTCATCTTGAGGAAGTATTTCTACGTGCAGGATGTATTTTATTGTGCCATACAAAGGTCTACATGTTTCACAGGTTAAGGACCAATGTTGCTGCCATTTCAAGGTACTAACGTAAATTCTCGCATGTAAATAGCGGCTAGTAAGGTAAGTCAGATCGCCAATGCGGCTTATAGGATCGGCCCAGACTTAGGGTGCGCCTTATACGTGAGTTATTGCTACTATAATACTGTATTAAAGTCACCATAATCAGATTGCCAGTGCGGCCTATAGGTTGGGCCTAGCTCAGGAGGTGGTTTGTATGCGATAATTCACTCTAAAAGTAAGTGAGACACTTTAGGGTAGAGCAACCCACTCCACTGCCTGAATGGCCATTAGTAGAGTCATCTTCGTGAGGTGTCTCCATAGTGTGCTTCTGTTACATGTCGGAGAAGTAGGAGGGGCTATAATGGTATCTCATAAAAGGTGTAGAGTCAAGTCAAGGAGGCCATAGTCGGATATTGCCTGCTAGAGCTATGTATGGCTATGAACCTTACGCCCCCCCCCCCCCACCCAAGCCCACTGACTCCCTTAAAACAATCAATGCTTATTCATTGCTTCATGTTTTTCTTTTCATTTAGATAGTTGATTTATGGATATATATCATCTAGAAATGCCACCTTGCTATGTATGAGGTGGCTGAAATGGCAATTCCCCTTGTGATCACCCTAGAGCTTACTATCATTTACATATATTCTGTACAATTAGTAATTTCCCACCGTTAGATAATCATAAATATGATTCCTCAATATTAGAGGATGATATAAGTACACACCTAACTAAGTGTAATTTATATGACTGTATCAAATCAAGATCGAAACACTCTAAGCAAAAGAAAAGGGTGTTAATGTAACACACCTTTTTGTAGAGTGTTGGTGATCCGCTAATTAACACCTGTTGAAAGTAGCCTACCCGATTCCCCAGGGAGCTGCATGGAGTGCTGTAGAGAGGAGGCAAATTGGTGGAGCCTCCCTAAGGGAGGGTTTACTAAGTGGGTACCTCCCGCACTAAGCACTCTAGTAGTTAGTTTATGCCAACGTGAAGGCCAGTCAGATATTGTGCTTACACTAGTGTAATGCTAAAAGACTGAGGATTATGCTGACTCTGCACTTTGAATATCAGTTACTTGCACAACTATTGGAATCTAAAAAACATTTTTAAGCTATTTGAGTAACAGGTGTGGTCGCTCTGTGGCATCAATGGGCGTGTACACAAAGTACAACACATTGTATACTTTCCATAGTTTCTGGTTTACGTGTAGAAGTACACTGTTTCAGTCCCTTAGAAGCTATGTATTTCTAGCTCTTATTTAGCTGTGTATTGCACCCTTGTAAAAGTATAACAGAACTAGGAATGCGCATGTAGGTATAGGCTCCTACTGGAGGCTTATTCCGAATAAGTCAGTAGCTACTAGTAATAGCATGAAGTTCTGATGGTCAGTAGTCCCCCCTCATCTAGATACCCTGGCAGCCATGCTTCAGACCTTAGTTCCATCTGTAGCCACTAGAGGTTAAGTCATCTCATCCTGGTGCCTGCAGGTGGAGCTATGATTAAAGCATATGGGCCAGGGTGCCTACCCAGTTGGCACAGAACATTGAATCGACATTGGAAAATGGTTTTCAATGTTCATTCAATGTTGATTCAACGTTAATTCAACGTTGAACTGGATATTGTGCCGACTGGGTAGATGAGCGAGTAATATTGACTCTAAGACCTTTACTATATCCTAACAGGCCGTCAAAGCCAGCCCCTTTCACCACGGTTTTGCAGGTTTAAAAAGCCCTCGAATTAGTTTAGGAAACCATGGAGTGGTATGTATTAGATATGGGGCCTCGGGAAAACTTCCAGATTGCTTCCTCGAGAGGAATCTCTTATATAAGTCATTTATGGTACAGCAGGATATATGTCTGAGCCAAAATAATACACAGGTATTCCCAATGGTTATATTTATTTGTTGAGAAATAACATTTTTTCCCCATGGCATGAGATCACTTCCCGGTTAGATTAAGGGGTGTTTGTGACCTGCAACACCGCGGTGCAATGGGTTGGCTTTCGCAGCCTAAAAACAAATTCTGGAACAAGCCACCCCTTTGAACCTGTGCCTTCTGTTAGCCCTGCTGGAAAACATGGTCTGTCTACATCAGGTCGACAAATCATTATAACACCATAGCAATTTCTTTGGTTCCCTATACAACCAACCTAGGTTAGTTGACATTGTCAGGTTGGTCAATACTGACCAACTCACCTTAGTGGTTTCCATTGTAGGCTATTTGTTCTGAGCAAAGCATAAGTCAAATGTTATTTGCCTCAGCCATTTTTGAATAGCACTTTGTCACGCTTGTGTCCCCATGCACACTCAGAAAAGTCAGCGTCATTGTCGCTATAACCACTCTCACCTGACTTGACTTTAAGGTGAGTGGTTTTAGCGACAATGACGCTGACTTTTCTGAGTGTGTGACCAACCTGGGATAGTTACTACACACTAAGGCTGGGGGTTTTATATTGTCTGTGCCTGTTGGTGCCTTCTGTAAGCCCATGTTAGGTCTGCGGGTAAACACGGTGTGTCTACATCAGGTGAACAAAGGAATCATTATAACACAGGTGCAGTCTGAGCAGTACCACACCAACAGGTGACGAGCTGCTCTGTCCCTGCAGAATGGCAGTGTTGGGGTTTTCTTTAGCCGTCTGTCTGTTTGCGGTACTGATTGATGTTCCACCTGTAGTGGTGCACTTGTGTTAGCATAGCAAGCACAAACTTATACATTTTACTAAGTACTAACAAGACCTGCGAGACAAATCTATGAAGCGTCAACACTTCCGTTATGATATAAGGTCTCAAAATTAGTCTAAGTATCAGGGAAACAATAAGGCATAGAACCGTAGGCTACTCTTTGTAGATGAACATAATATTGTATGATAATGGGGATATAAAAAAGTAGACCTTCAATATGGGATAAATAGTGGGTTGCTGTATAAGTGTTATAAGCCAAGGACAGGGTTATTGACCAAGGCGAGAGCGTAAGATAATTACTATTGTCCAAGGCAATAACTATTATATGGACATCATACATGTATCAATAGCTGCCTTATACAATGGTTGGTTTGTACGTACGTGTTATACACTGCGGCAGTTTCCTTTGTTCTCCCAGTAGTATAAGGGTGTTTCTGACTTACCTGTTTGCGGAGTGTGAGTCGCCGGAACTTCTTTTTGTACGGCGTCTGTTGTGGGTACCAGTTACTTAGTGTACGCATCAGCAGCTGGCTCGCGTTATTCCTACGCTCAGAGTCTTCATCTCCCATACTGGCCATTGTGCTGGGATATGTACGGCCTTTGAAAGAGCTATCAATATAATGAGGGTTTCTTTTTTCTATGAGGCTCTCAGCCCTCTTTAGTGGTCTGTGAAATTTAAAATAAGTTGACACGTATTCTCAGTATCAACCTCTTTTTATCACATGATACTTTTAAGCAGTATCAGCAAGACTGTCGTGATATATCAATGCTGGCGTCCTTGTCTTAGCTCCTGTCTCTTTCTCTCAGACCATCCACAGTTTATATGCTCATTTGGAGCTGGGTTTTATAACCATAGGCCTCTCAGGCACCCCTATTTTTTCCTGATGTGTCAGCACTTTTTAATCCTGTTTTATCAGAGACATCTAATCCAGCTCCGATAGATCTATCCCCTGGGGCTTTCTAGATGTATGTACACACTTGTGGAGAGCTAGATCTCATTGCTTTAGCATTGCAGTGAGCTGCTCATTTTATTGTAGGTATTTTCCAATATGAAGCGGTGTGTGTGAGCTGCTCAATCTGCTGCTCACCCTGGTTGTTCACTATTGGAGTAATATCTATTATCTGTGTGGACGCTCTGTGGGAATTTGCCACTGGTGCCCAGAGCTCTAGTGTTTGATGTCAGTAATTATTGCCTTCAGAACAAATGCAGCCTATGTTAGATTTACACAATACTAGATTAAACAGACCTCATTAAATTGAATCCTTCATACAATGACATCCTAATTTCAGTGTTCAGTAGGTATATTTTCTACATTTGCCCAATGCTAGTTTGAATAAACCTCATTGAATTGAATCCTTCACAAAATGTCACCTTTATTCCAATACTAAAGAGGATAGTTCCAGTGTTATCCAAACCGTCTTAACACTTATGTAATGGTATGCGAGTATTGGTTCCCATTAGTCCCGGTGGGAATATTAATGAGTACACAGTAGCTGCCTGTACAAGGTTACACCTACTGCCCCCGTAAATCTATTGTCAAAGCAATGACAATATTGACTCGTCATGTAGCGTTAGTGCCTGGTGTGAAGTCAGCAGACGTCCCTGGACATATGGATGTGTCTCTGCTACCTGTATGCAATGTATGTTGCTACCTGTATGCACTGTATGTTGCTATTTGTATGCAATGCATTGCTGTCTTAACCAAAATACAGGAACTTGCTCCTGCTTGTTGCAGTGAGAATGAATTATATTGCATTATATTCAGTTGAATTGAACGGAATCAGAGTGTACCACCAGACTGGTACAGTGAGGATTTTCACAATGGTGAGAAAGGCCACCAGTCCAAGTGGCCAGTCTACAGATCTATGTCTGCCAGAGATAAAAAAGTTAGAATATCCTAAAAAGAAGTTGGAATATCCTCCGATTTCTCCTTCCGACTCTACTGTCTCTTGGTATGCCTCAATATAAGCTCTTCTAGAAGAACATTGAGCTTGATAGCGTTGGATTGGTGGATTAGTATAATCAGGAGATGTTCCTTAAGTTCCTCATGCTTCCCATGATGATATGTCTATAAAGTGCATTGTCTATATCTTCTGTTACCAACAGAGCTTTCAACACATAGATCCATGGTCCATTCCTGATGAGCTAGTGCTGTAAGGCTCCTCTGGTAATACTTTAATGTGATAATTCACTTAAAGGCGCAGATCTCGGTACCCCTCCAGCGGCAATCGGCTGGAGTCGGGACAGGTACTCGGCCTTATATATAGGGGCACTGGGCCTTTAAGCTCCTATCAATATAATAACTATGTCACACAGTGGGAGAGAGAAATAGCTGCAGTAGCCAGGCTAAGTGTGAGTGCTGGGTGATAGCATTGCCTCATTAAGTCCTCCTCTGCCTACCCTCCTCCAGGGCTCCTCACCAGCCACCGCCTGCTGAGTTATGAAGCTGCATAGTTAATAACTGACACGTGATGTCATCCCGGTCCTCCCACTAGGTGCCAGTGTCGTCAGCTCTATGAGAGGTTCACGATACCCTTAGTTACCTGGCGGAGACGTCCCGCGGGAGAATGTCACTTGATGATGGAAGTGTGAATGGTTGATGAGGTGGATGTATGATGGGTGGGGAGCTGGTGACTATGCTACCTCAGCATTGTACTGATAAGGTAGCGCCTTTGGTAGAAGTATATTCTTGCCTTACCATATGGTCGGTCGGATAAGATGTATGAGATGTTTATCCTTTGGAGACAAATACATCATTACTGCCAGTTTAAAGCATACATTTGAATCACTTAAAATATCAAATTAATGCCTCCTTAGAGGCATGTGGTATTGTGCACATATGATATTCTTCCACTGTAATCCTTGTAGCAGGATTGTGTGTCTGAACACAGAAAATTAGGTCCCAGTCCCTAACTGTTAAAACACCATAAATATAGATCCTTAGCCTTATGTGTTGCTCCCTTATGCATATTCAAAAGCACAGCAATTGAGACACAACGAGTGCATTTATATCCTCCCTTAGAGAAAGATTATCAAGCCTAGTCGGGATATATAACATGACCCCTCTCAGAAAGTGAGAGAGATGTGCCCGTCAATGATCCACAGTCGGTAGCCGCAGTATATAAACACGTGTCAGTGTGGTCCGGGTGGTTTATCATGACATGCTGTGCATGGACATGCCTCCACGCTGAAGGGCCCTGTCACTGCGCTGCTCCCCGTCACACTGAGCTGCTCGCTCCGGCTCCCAAGTGCTCTCTGTAGCTCCTACTACCAGTTCCTGCTACCACTAGGGCGTGGTGTGCAGGTTTACATGCAGAACCAGGGGGAGAGTGAAGTGGTTTCCTGCAGAACAGTGTTAACCCTTTAAGGACGGTGTCATACCTTATTGCATCATGTTCTTGGTCATTGTAATACATGAACACAACCCTAGCAAATTGCTCATTGGGTCTGCATAGGTGCATCATGCCGATCCTTTGTCTCTATCCGGTAGGGTCGGCATGATGCTTGTTTGCAGCACTGCTAAGTTACTTGCCACGGCTGCATTCATGTAGCATGCTAATCCTATGGTATTTACACTGTCCTTAACCCTTTAAGGACGGCATGTCCCTAAAAGATGACATTTGTCGTCATGATGCACCAATGCAGCCCCAGCGAGTAACTCGCCGGTGCTGCATTGGAGCATCATACCGACCTTTCTGGAGTGTCTCAACCCTGTAGGGTCTGCATGATGCTTGAATGTAGCACTGGCAAGTTACTCACCAGGGCTGCATTCATGCATCATGACGACCAAGGGCATGATGCACAAAGTTATCATGCCGTCCTTAAAGGGTTAAAGGGTTAGAGCAGCCTGTGAAATGTAGCATGTACCTACCCCAATAGTCACAATACAGTGTCAGCCAACACTTTCTATTGGTGTCACTGCAGGCCAGCAAGAAGTATCCCAGGGCTCTGTGCTGTTACATAAGATACTCTATAATACCCTGGTACAGGCCCGGCAGTACAATGGCATGCCAATGGGGTAATTTCTATTCAGTGTAAGTGAGACGCATGCATTAAGCATTTCCTACTATGGTTATACCTCCAATGCTATCACTGGGTATCCTTAGTAAACTTGGATATATTACAAATCCACCAGGCCTTTACAACTTATTTTATTACAAACCTTCCAGACCTACTTTATCACAAATCATCCAAGCCTTCTTAATGATTAATCCTCCAGGCCTATAAGTGACAAATCCTCTAGGCCTTATTAATTACTAATTCTTCAGGCCTTCTTAATGACGAATCCTTCACGCCTTCTGAATGGCAAATCCTTCAGGCCTTCTTAATGACGAATCATCCAAGCCTTCTTAATGACAAATCCTTCAGGCCTTCTTAATTACAAATCCTCCAGGCCTTCTTAATGACAAATCCTCCAGGCCTTCTTAATGGCAAACCTCCAGATTACCTTAATGACAAATCCTTCAGGCCTTCTTAATGACAAATCCTCCAGATCATCTTGATGACAAATCCTCCAGGCCAACCTAATGTTATAGCGAAGAGATCCTATAGTAGATAGCTGCACACCCTGGAGGTGGCCTGTCCCAGTACCTCCGGTCTCACACTGCACCCTCCCACCTTGCTACCTCCAGACCGGCCGGCCTGAGACTGATATGGTGCCACGTAGTGAGCTGCTAAACTCCCAGTGAGCTGCTCCATCCACTGTGGTCCAACCAATGCAGGTACTCAAAGCCTAGGGTAGGGTCTGGGGAGTGAGGGCTGCACTAGAGACTGCCTCTGTGAGATATAGGGGTACTATTCTGTTGTAGAAGGCTGTGATACCACTTTTGGTAATTGGAGAACGGTATGACACCTTAAGTTTTGATGTTCATTTGCCAGTGAGTGAGATTATGGGGACTTTTCAGGGTGTATTATTAGCAACATACATGACCTAAATAATAGAGCCTGTCAAGGTTGAATTTATGAATAGTGCATTTGAACAGTTGGCCTTAAAGGGTTGATATTACCTACCCTGAAGCAATCTTTAATTAAAAATGTATCTGAATATATGTTTGTCTGTGAATGGGATTCATTTTATGTTGACGCCAGGCCCTCACACCATCTTGTGTCTGTACAAGACAGCGCCTGTTACACCGTAACAGACTGCAGTCAGGCCCTTGCACCCCCTGGTGTCTGTACAAGATGGCGCCTGTTACTCCGTAACAGACTGCAGTCAGGCCCTCAGACCCCTGGTGTCTGTACAAGATGGCGCCTGCTACACTGTAACAGACTGCAGTCAGGCCCTCGCAGACCCCGGTGTCTGTACAAGATGACACTAGTACACCTGTACCAGACACCACACAACCCCTAGCTCCCCCTGGTGTGTGTGAATAGAACTCTAAGTGAGCAGCTCGCAGACACCAGCGCTGGGGGAGGGCAGCTGCTGGTTCCTGTTGACAACATGGTCTCCGTACACTGTCACCCTGGGTACCAGCTGAGTTGCTCACTCAGCTGCTCTCCAAGCACAACTCTGCAGGAGCTGACAATTACTCTCCAGCAGGCTTGCTAAATTATAATTTTTTTAAATGGGTAATAGAAGGCTCTGAACGTGCCATTTCTCAAAATGCTATCAGGTTACTATATATACTTTATATTGTATTCTCTCTCTAAGCTTTTTTCCCCCATATATTTATAGTGTGCTAGTCTAAGTATGCTTACTTAGGAAATAAGCCAGTTTTATTCCAAGTTCAGCATCATCTCTCTCTCCTGTGTCATAACATTAGACCCTGCTGAAATATGCCCTGGCGCCTGCTCAATGAGAGGATAAATACATGAAATACAAACTCACAAACATAAAGAGGTCAAGGTGACCATCAGAGTATATAGGGTGTAAAGGATATTGGCTCTTATAGACATCTTCTCAATACATGCATGAAATATCACTGTATACATGTGTAGCTTATAGCCCAACCAGCCTCAATCCCACCCCTCCTACACCACACCACACCAACCCCATCACACAGTTGATGAGAGCAGCTTCAGTGGGTGTCCCGGGGCCGGAAGTGCTAAGCCCCCCTGTCGTCAGGCTCTCGATGTGTAGGTGGTCGTTGGTCAGTTGTTAGCCTCAGGGGCGGCTTGTACTCAATCCCCCTCCTTACCAGCTCCCACCAACACCATATAGCCTCTGGGGGTATTAGTTGTGTGGGCGGAGAGCTGATGATAGAAATATTGAGGTAAGCATAGGGGCTACTAGGAGTAATGCATGGCCTCCAGCATAGGTGTCTCAAAATTATTATAGTTGTGACCCAATATTATTTTTCAATAATAGGCCACTGAAAAAATTATTTTCTCATCACCAAGGACTGAGAAATATGACGAGGGAGGCTTCTTTTTAACTTGTGGGCTAAAATATATACAAAAAATGTTTTTTTGTGATTCACATTTTTGCACTGTCGATCTATAACCCGACTCCATTATTGGCAATATCAGCTTCGATTTGATTTGTCCACTTTTATCACATTTTTCATCGAAAATAACCCAAAATTAAGATTTTCCTCAAAACCTGATATCTATGATGCGCGAGGTGATAAGAAATCATTATACCTTTTTTGAATGGCCCGATAAGAAATAAATAACACATAATCTCATATTGTTTCCTATTTAGCTAGAGTATGTATGCGTCTATACAGCCATGCATTTGATGACATTGCTATCGAGAGTATTCCAAATATGATGAGGAATAGATCTCTCTTGGTAAGTAATCTAAGAGGTGTGTATTCCATCCTAAGAGTTTTGATGAAAGAATTGGGGCCAGCTATGATCCATCTATATTACTTCTGCAGCACTGCAATCTATATTTATCAGAATCCCACAAGCAAAGGATTGTTTATTGAACATTATCTTGAATATCATCCCCAGCATGATTAACAATGATTCTATATTCATGGACTTGTTCATGAAATGCTCCTTCTGACACAGTCCATTTTCTCGTTATATGTATAACAATAACCGGTGTAAAATATGCAAGGACACCTTGCAACAGTAGACTGCACAAAGCTACATGGAGATCATTTAACATTTATGAAGTATAAGTATCATGATTAAGCAGCACCTTTCCAAAAAGATAGTTCAGAAGAGGAGAAGACATTTTGTCTAGTGCAATTTAAATCAGAGACAAAATTGTATTGCTTGATCTTGCTGGGGTTAAGAAACAGTCTACTGGTATTAATCAATTATCATGTGTTTTATATATCTGCCCAGATGCTTTGTATCACCATGAAGCTGTACCTGATATAATGTTGATCTGGGAAAGGGGCCAAATCTCTGGCAACCATTGCAGTTATATTGATAGGAATAGGGAATTACACTGTTTCGACCCCAGTTTACATCCAGTCACCAATTTCCTGGGTAACCATGCAAATGGAGGCTATTAAATGCAGAAATCTGCTCTATCATGTTCACCGGTGTGTACTTTTAGAACCCTAGAACACACTTCAACATATTTTGCTATAATATCAAGATAGCCATTTGCCTTAGTTTAACTGCATTCTGACATAATCCTATTTATCTATATCAATAGAAGATGCAAATTGCATTGTGAATCTCAGACGGATCAATTATGCCTGTTTAATAACTTTCAATATTGACTTTTACCTAAATATTGCTGCTGGTAACAAACGACACTTTTGATAGACTTGGTTCAGGAATTTGTATGAATCAATATTGCTGTCTACAAGGCTATGCCTTATGTGCATGTCAAAATGGCATCATATGCTGGAAGAGTACCCATGATTCAAATGGTGTTTCTAAATAAAGCACTGTAAACAGAAAATGTTTGAATGGCTAAAACCTATTGATTGTCAGCATGGTGCTGTACAGTGTGTTAGTCAATAATATAGGGCAAGTAAAACCACAGAAAGTGCATTGTGGCTGCCTCTGCACCGGTAGGGATATTCAAACTCAACTGTTTGAAAATACAATCATTATGGTTTTCTCCATCAGTTTTAGCTTGGCTCAGCTTTAAGGTGAGAATATGTAATACCTGCATAATCTCTACACAAGCATGAATATATAATAGGTGTTTACTTACATTAGATTATCCTAGTTATACCACAGCCGGCATGGAGAACAAAGCATTTCACACCTCTTGTATACTGCATACAGCTAGTGGTATAAATAAGGTATAGGCCTTGTACCAAGCTGTAGGGGCTTTCGCGTACAGCTTGGTACTTGTCCTATAACCCTACTAACAAATTAAAGTTTTCCTCAAAACCTGATATCTATGATGCGTGAGGTGATAAGAAACCAATATATTTTTTTGAATGGTCTGATAGAAAATAAATTATGCGTAATCTCATACTGTTTCCTATTTAGCAAGGGTATCATTGATCATGTATCTATACAGCCATGCATTTTATGACATTGCTATCGAGAGTATTTCAAATATGATGAGGAATAGATCTCTCTTGGTAAGTAAGAGGTGTGTATTCCATCCTAAGAGTTCTGATGAAGGTATTGCGGCCAGCTATGATCCATCTATATTACTTCTGCAGCACTGCAATCTATATTTATCAGAATCCCACAAGCAAAGGATTGTTATTGACCATTATCTTGAATATCATCTCCAGCATGATTAACAATGATTCTATATTCATGGACTTGTTCATGAAATGCTCCTTCTGACATAGTCCATTTTCTCATTATATGTATAACAATAACAGGTGTAAAATATGCAAGGACACCTTGCAACAGTAAACTTGACAAAGCCACATGGAGATCATTTAACATTAAATTTTATGTAATATAAGTATCATGATTAAGCAGTACCTTTGCAAAAGGATAGTTCAGAAGAAGAGAAGACATTTTGTATAGTGCAATTTAAATCAGAGACAAAGTTGTATTGCTTGATCTTGCTGAGGTTAAGAAAGAGTCTATTGATGTTATTCAATTCTCCTGTGTTTTATATATCTGCCCAGATGCTTTGTATCACCATGAAGCTGTACCTGATATAATGTTGATCTAGGAAAGGGGCCGAATCACTGGCAACCACTGCAGTTACATTGATGGGAATAGGGATTTACACTGTTTCAACCTTCTGTTGACCCCAGTTTACATCCAGTCACCAATTTCCTGGGTAACCATGCAAATGGAGGCTATTAAATGCAGAAATCTGCTCTATTATGTTCACCAGTGTGTACTTTTATAACCCTAGAACACACTTTAACATATTATGCTATAATATCAAGATAGCCATTTGCCTTAGTTTAACTGCATTCTGACATAATCCTATCTATCTATATCAATAGAAGATGCAAATTGCATTGTGTATCTCAGACGGATCAATTATGCCTGTTCGATAACTTTCAATATTGAATTTCAACTAAATATTGTGGCTGGTGACAAACGACATTTTTGATAGATTTGGTTCAGGAATTTGTATGAATCGATATTTCTGTCTGTAAGGCTATGCCTTAATTATGTGCATGTCGAAATGGCATCATATGCTGGAAGAGTACCCATGATTCAAATGGTGTTTCTAAATAAAGCACTGTAAACAGAAACTGTTTGAATGGCTAAAAGCTATTGATTGTCAGCATGGTGCTGTACAGTGTGTTAGTCAATAATATAGAGCAAGTAAAACCACAGAAAGTGCATTGTGACTGCCTCTGCACCAGTAGGGATATTCAAACTCAATTGTTTGAAAATGTAATAACCATGGCTTTTCTATCAGTTTAAGCTTGGCTCAGCTTATAGGTGAGAATATGTAATTCCTGCATAATCTCTACACAAGCATAAATATATAATAATTGTTTACTTACATTAGTTTATCCTAGTTATACCACAGCGGGCACAGAGAACAAAGCATTGCACACCTCTTGTATACTGCATACAACTAGTGGCATAAATAAGGTATAGGCCTTGTACCAAGCTGTAGGGGCTTTCGCGTACAGCTTGGTACTCGTCCTATAACCCTACTACCTAAATCGTGAACAAATCAAAGCATCTTGGTTTAAATAATCTGTGCCAGTGTCGAGTGAACTTGTCTGAGAGAAATAAAATCAGAATATAAAGTTTCTGAAGCAGTTATATGTAAGTGTTGTAACATATGCAATAGATCAGTACATATTTTTGATAATAGTATCTTAGTGCTGTAAAGAGTATGTATCTTTAGACCCTGCATAAATGTTATATTTCTATAATTGAAGAGTTTCGTTGCAAAACGCAACAAATCCATTTTATGGGTTTTGAGATAATAGTGTATATTTGATTTTGACAAATTGGTGAATAGAAAGCATTTTTCTTTAATAACTAATGATTAATGTTCCAAAGATAAAATACTTAGAAATCGATATTTGAAATCCTTGGATTTTTTTTTTAGGAGAAAAAGGATGATTTGATTTCAATTTTCAGTTTTTTTGCAAAACGCAATAAATCCAAAATCAGTTTTTCTGCATATGTCCATAAAATCAGTAATGGCCATTTTTATTTCAATATGATTTTTTCTTGGTATAGTGGGACATACATGAAACACCAACAAGTAGCTTTTAAAAATCCTTGCATCTTTTTTCCTTGCTTTGGAAATAGGATTTAATTTGCTCAATTTAGTTTTTTTGCAAACAGAAATAAATCCAAAAGCAGCTTTTTTGCAAAACGCAATAAATCCACAAAAATCATAAAACATGGTTTTTGTGTCCATATTTCAAATGCCTTCTAAATAAAATAGTTTTTTTATTTTCAAATAATGCTATCAACAATATAGACCATGATTGTATTCAATAAAGCCTTATTAAGACCGTAAACATAACAAAATAAACAGTCCTACATACAAAAACAATCTTTGGTGAGGTGGATTTATTGCG
Organism: Harmothoe impar; assembly: GCA_947462335.1. Lineage (NCBI taxonomy): Eukaryota > Metazoa > Annelida > Polychaeta > Phyllodocida > Polynoidae > Harmothoe > Harmothoe impar. The sequence goes on along the minus strand of OX381710.1, from coordinate 70,754,428 downwards.
TTTTGCAAAAAAACTGCTTTTGGATTTATTGCGTTTTGCAAAAAAACTGAATTTTCAACAGGCCCTATCTACTAAACAAATATACTTTTACAAAAAAAAATTTCACAATTTTTTTTCAATTTACCCTACACAATACCCCTGACCTGTGTTCTCCCGATTTTGTATTTTGGCGCTTATTGCGTTTTGGAACCAAACTCTTTAATTGCAGGTATTCTGATTCTTTAATATTTCTATTATTCCAGGTATTTTGATGCTTTAACCCTTTAAAGACAGATGTCGCTGCATTGGTGCATCAGGCCGACCCCCTGGGAGTGTCTCAACTGCATAATATTATGGTCGGCATGATGCTTGAATACAGCCCTGGCGAGTTACTCACCAAGGCTGCATTCGTGCATCATGGCGACTAAGCCATGATGCATTAATGTACTATGCCATCCTTAAAGGGTTAAGGTGCTTTTGCAGCGGCTGTCCTTCAAAACTAGGTCCTCATATCAAAGATGCACCACCGCCTACATCTTATTTCTGCAGTATACTGACCATGAATGATAGGGGTCAAATGGGGGTCATATCAGACTCTCCCATCCAATATCACTGTGTGCAGCCAGAGACAGGTCACCAGACTCTTTACATCATCTTAAATAGGAGTCACCATTGACATCCTGCATCACTGTCTGCTGGAATGTGGTTTAGTAGGACAGCTGGCATTGCACTGATATTCTTTGGCTTTGTATACGACCAGTCACTATAGTCAAACTAGGTTTGTCATTTTGTTGGATAACTATACGACCAACCTATAGGTTAGCTAATGTGGTCAGGTTAGTCAGTGTTGACCAACTCACCTTAGTCTTCTCTATTTTGTCCTTTGAGTAAGGCATTAATCATAAATTGTTATGCCTTAGTTTAATTTTGAATAGCACTTGGTCATGCCTGACCAATGTCCCTATGGAATAGCCACTTCAGATGAAGGGCATGGGCTTTAATTCTAGTGTGTGCCGATAGACAACATGGAAGTGGCTGACATAGAATTATGATATTTACCTGATATATACGAGGCTTTTGTTATGAAACACTGTGCACCCCACTGTTGACTGTCATGGCTAAGTGACCACTCACAGTCCACCCGAGAGAGGCAGTAGCTGAACTGCAATTTAATAGGCAGATTGTGGTTTGAGATTATGTATTTTCTTCTCGGTTGTGGCAATGGACTGCTCAGAGTCTCCTTCACTGGATTCCCGGATTATATTAAGTATTTTCTTGTAACACAAAAACCACCGGACGTCCCTACGTGAGGATATAATTCCATTCCTTGATGAATCCTTTGTATCTGCCCAGGTCAGTAGTTGGTGTATGCTAACACTAGTAGCTCTGTATTCCCATTCGGAGTTTGAGATGTTTCCTGGATTGATGACACAGCCTCAGACCTATCTGTAATGTCTACTCACCATCTTGGGGCAGTATTTGAATAGTGCGGGTAAAGGATATGTGGATAGGAAACCAAGCAGAATTAGACAATAGGTAGTAGATGAAAGCCTTGCTGATGCACCGTACCACCCTTTTAACTTTCAAGGAACACATTTCTACAATTCTCATGTTCATTTGTTTGCATAATGCACTAATATAGCACTTGGCTCCTTGGCATTACATTCACGTATGATTTTAAAACTTTAAGGTAAACATGATACAGGAATTTCAGAACCAGGTTTATCTATCTTTTCATATTAAGGTACATCACTTATAGGCCCCCATTAGAAAAAAAAAATTCTAAGATATTCCCAACAAAAATGATAACCAAGAATTTCTCAATGAAGATGCAGGCAGTCATTCATATGATCATTAGAAACAAGTTGAAAACGAGCAAATAGGGAGTCATGGGCAAAATGGAATTATCCTAAATTAACCAAAAAAATACCAAATCTATTGACTGTATGAGCCTATGGACAGGGCAATTCAGTGAGCAAAATATGTAGAATACTAAAGTATGACACTTAAATCTTTGATAAAGGAAAATCATGAATCATAAATAAGAGAAATCTGTAAAGTTGCAGATAGTTTTTGTTTTTTGCCACCAGGCGCCATATTCGTAGATTGTGTTGAATACCATTTAGAAAAGCATCATGTCTTAATGCATCATGCCTTGGTCATCATGATGCATGAATTCAGCCTTGGCAAGTAACTCGCCAGTGTTGCATTCAAGTATCATTCCGACCTTATGGGGTTGAGACACTCCTGAAGGGTCAGCATGATGCACCAATGCAGCACCGGCGAATTACTTGCTGGTGCTGCATTGGTGCATCATGACGACAAATGTCATATTTTATTGACATGTGTCCTTAAAGGGTTAAGGCTGTGTCTCATGAACTTATGCCAATGTTTTCATCTCTGACCGGTTGCCATCTCTGACTGGGTGCCATCTCTGACTGGGTGCCATATCTGACCGGGTGCCATCTCTGACCGGCCTGAATAAAAACAGGTTATTTAGGGCATACCCAGTGGACACAAAATTCAGTCCAATGTTGAATCAACATTGAATCAATGTTGAATCAACATTGGCAACCATTTATCAATGTTGATTCAATGTTCTGTGCCCACTGGGTATGATGATAAAAATGGGCAACTAATTTCTACTTTAAAGAGTTATAACATCCATTAACCTTTTCAGCCAAATTCTATCTAAATCTGCCCTAAAAAAAGTTTCTATTCAGGCCAGTCAGAGATGGCACCCGGTCAGAGGTGGCACCCAGTCAGAGATGGCACCCAGTCAGAGATGGCTCCCCGTCAGAGACAAAAACATTGGCCCAAGTTTGTGAGACACAGCCTTAAGGTTCCCAGGTACAGGCTCAGTAAGGTGACCAGTTACAGCAGTACCGCCCGGCTGTGTAAGGAGCAGTCTGCCTTGTCATGGGGATCACACAGGGGACGTGTGCTAACACTGCAGGAGTACAGACAAAGGGCGGCCAACAGGCACTAGCCTACACAAGGAAGGGTCCTAATCCTACCACTGCCGTTTTCATCCTGGTACTACAAATGTGTCAAAGAGATGTTGTAACTCCTTATTCAACTCGTCCTTCTATAAAAGCATCTATAGTTGGAGTACTGAAAGATATATCCAGATTCACCTATAGGTTTCATTTTGGTTCAGTAAATTGCACAAGATTTCTGGTTCCCTTTTCAAAATGGTCACAGAAAGGAAATAATAAAACCTGAAAAAAACTTTTTCCCTGATGGAATCCCACAGTTGGGTGAAGGTAAATCAGTGAAGATACAGAATCACAGCAATAGACAGAAGATCCACACCTCTCCATCAAAATGGCAATGCTTTAGTCTAGGCTATACCTGCTAGCAGAAGACCTAAGGAATAATGTGTTTGCATACCGTTCCTGTGCCCCTGGGCCTTACAGTGATGGTATGCTGAACATGGCCACCGTTTACTACACGCATTTACAATGCTCCACCTTGACCAACATACAACAGTCTCCCATTCTGCAGATCATCAGTTTAGGCCAAAAAAAAGGTGTGTTTCAGGCAACATGGTCCAAAAGTTTAGGGTAGGTAGGTCGGATTTTATTTTATTTTATTTTATTTTTTTTTAAATGTTGGAATGAGTCCGGACTGCCATATGGGCTCGTGGGTCATTAAGACTACTCACCGATTCTTGCTATAACTAGGAATATCATGAAATTATTGGACATTCTTGATAATAAGCAATTTCCTGAGGCTGGACAGTTAATTAGGCATGTGATCTGTTCTTCCTGACCAAAAAGTTCCTTAAATTTCTAAAAAAATATGAATATTTTGCAAAAAAGAAAATTATCCAAAATCGGAAAAAAATGCTAGGGTCGGCCCTTTTTTGAAACTAGGGTCGGGTTGCCTGAAACACACCTTTTATTTTGTTTGGCCTTATGGCGATGCTCTGCCCATTGTCAGCCCGCTGGTTCACAGCTCACTGAAGAGCATTCTATGAGATGCTATTTTCCAGAGTATGTTCACAGGGGATGTGTGAAAAGGGTGGTCATTGTTGTCCTCATAGAGGGATCTACCCACTGCATTAGTGACTGTCATAGAGTCATTTGGGACATAATATTGATGGCATTTCTCAATGTTCAGATATTATCACAAACCAATGGTATAAATTGGGGGGGGGACTGTTATACGAGTAGTGTCATGCATTATTGATATTCGGATAGGCTTTGTAAATGGCTGCAATAAATTATGCTCAAAAATCATATGCCCTTATGTCATAGTCCCAACTCAATTCCTAGCCCTCCTATAATATCCTACTACACTATACCTTAATCAGGCCATCACATTTACTCAGAAGGTCTTCTTTGGCTGTCCTATCATATCCCAGGGTGATGCCAGGAGTGGTTAGAGGTTAAGGTTAAAGGGTGCTCTATTTTTAGTAAGTCTCCATTGCAACTAATTTCAATTTTAGGGGTCATTCAATACTATACACTCAAAAAGAACCCAACATATCTCCCCTCTGAAGGTGAAAAATGGGATCAGAACTAGAAATGGTGTTTGCTATTTCTTCCAGAACACCTAAAATACACTGACCTCCTCACAATCTGAATCTCACAGTTGGGTGACGGTGAGGCAGTTGAGATATGATCACAACATTGGCTAGAGAATCCACACCAATCTCTTTCAAAAAGGCAGTGCTTTAGTCCGGGCTCCATATGGTAGAAGAAGGGCTCAGCCATGCGTTGTATGAACAACCTAAACTACATCCTTGTGCCCCACAGTGGTGGTATGCTGAACATGGCCACCGTTTACTACAGACATTTACACTACGCCATCTAAGCCAACACAGACAGAACAGTCTCAAAGATCACCAGTCTATGCTATACTATGCCCGTTGTCAGTAGTCTGGTACACACCTCATTACACTGAAGAGCATCTTTTAAGATGCTCCTTTCCAGCGTCTTTTCACAGGGGATGTGTGATAAAGCTTGTCATTGTTGTCAGCATAGCAGGAACCACCCACGGCATTGAGTGCTTTCATACTGTGCACATACCTACCACAAAGGGTCATTGAGTATCACTTTCTCAGAGAAAATGTTCCCCGATGCAATCAGGTTAAAGTAAACCGTCTCAATATTGTCAGTGGATATTTGACCAAAACAAAAATCACAATCAATTCCATCCAGTGTACTGACTAGCTGTTTTAGGCCTTGTGTATGAGAGGCCAATATTCATGGAAGTAGGCAATTCAAAATACTGCTTATTGTCATTATTTGTATGGATATGGCATAATTGTATTTTTCAGTAATGGCTATCCTAACCAGATACAAAATATTCAGGGGAAAGAAAATTTGATGCTCTCTTAGTATTCCTAGACCCTGCAAATGGGGGTTTAGACACCTTAAATCACGGTATATCATGATTATTTACTACGATATAAGCACAATTGTGTAAATGAGAGAATTAGGTTACTGGCCAGTAAGAACATAGGCATAGATAGCTTTAGTAGGCAGAAATGTCAAAAGGATGAAGAATGATATTTTTGAAAAATATGACGGCCATCACTTTGGGCGGCCATATTGGAAAAACATGCCAGCATTTTTTCGTAACAAATGGATTTTTGAATTCGGCAGAAAATTCTACATAAGAACCCACCCTCAAACCTTTTTGTCACAAAAACAAAATTAAAAGTGCCCGGGCTCTGGGACTATGAGGATAAGAAAACAATCTATTGTTATTATTCAAATCTTATGTAATCCCTAGCTAGATGCTATGTATCATCATGTATCATCATAACGTTCTGCATGCTCTATTGCAAATTTTAGAAAGGGACCAAAGCACTGGCAAACTGTTATGTGTGGTTATATTGATGGGAATAGGAAATTGCGTATACACCCTCAGAAAAGTGAGCGTCACTGTCGCCGAAAGCACTCTTTCCTGAAAGTCTGGCACTGCCTGGCCTTCAGGTGAGAGTGCTTTCGACAAAAGCCAGGGTCACTTTTTTTTTTTAAAGTGTTTTATTCGGGTAAAAGATAACAGTTACAAAAGTAAACGTATCAACCTAGCATGTGCATAATGCATTATCTCCGCTAGGGCCCCTTTCATGCCTTAATTAACAATGAATTCTCTTAACTCGGCTATGACGTATACATCTTGTGTGAACAATAACAATTATTAAAAGATATAAGTACATTTTGAGAGTGTGTACACTGTTCTAACCTTTAGGTGACCTAAGTTTGCATCCAGAAACTAATTTCCTGACGAACCAATGCACCCCTGGATACCATCAATGCTGACATGCCTATTGCTTCCTGTTGCCTTGTCCAGCACGAATAATGACAACCAGGCCTCAGGAATCTGAATGCCAGTTTGTGTATCAAGCATGCTAAACTGTCAATTTTCGGGCAATTTTTTGGACTTTGGAGCAGCTGGATAAATATTAGGTAAGTTAACAGTTAGCGCTTTCACAATATTATGAGACTTCCTCTATGGTTGTTGCAGGAGCGTAAATATTGAATTAATCTCTTCTAATACTTCAGCCGGGAGGATAACATCTCAAAATGAAAATATACCCAGATTAGTGCTTTTTGGTGAAAGGAATAGTTCTACCCTAAATTGCAGCCGTTCATACATATCTAAATATGTAGAAAGGACTCTAAAATGTTTTCAATATAGAGAATGCACCCTGAAGTGACGGAAATCCACATGCCCGTATCATGTCTAAATATTGCCTCGGGGGGAAACAGCCTTTAGAATGTCAACATGGCTTGCCTATACGATAGCATGAGTCAATATAAAACACACACTCATTCCAGACCTATATTGGGATAAACCACTTAAATGCCATTGTCTTGCTACCCCTACAGGCTAAAGCAAGAGTGTGTGTAGAGTGAAAAGCAGTTTTCTTTATATTTTCACATAAATGAGGTTGGGGTTTAAGTGCACTCTTTATGACCACTTCACGAGGGCCTCTAGCCTAGAGGATCGTACTGTCTCGTAAATCTAATGGGTACAGTATGTCCCTGCATGGAACCACCAGTCTAACAGGTAAAACCTATCTCGTTTTTGTTAGCAGATATGTGGCAAATGTGAATAGATCATAAAGGAGTTGCACTCTTTGTCACCATTCTTATAGTAAGGCCGTGATGTAGGTAAAATGCCCTTATCAAAAGCTAGGAGATGTGTAATGCTTGATTTGATTAAAACCCCAGAATTCACTTCAACATAATATGCTTCAGTATCATGAAAGTATATTTCCCTTGTTCAAATGTTCTGACGTATAATAGTAGTATAGTATGTATCGGAACGGGACTATAGTTAAGTACTGTTTATTACTCAATCGACATGCAGCCAATCAGAGGCCTCCATTTGGTCACGTGACCGGAAGTGACCTACTTAGGGGATTAGTGGTGACGTCACGTGACCTAGTTAGCCAATCAGAGGCCTCCATTTGGTCACGTGACCGGAAGTGACCTACTTAGGGGATTAGCGGTGCATTCTGGGTAACCCTGCAGCCAATCAGAGGCCTCCATTGGGTGACCGGAAGTGACCTACTTAGGGGATGGTGCATTCTGGGTAACCTACTGACCTACTTAGGGGACCGGAAGTGACGTCATATGACCTAATTTAGGATCACGTGATCGGAAGTGACCTGATGAGTCACGTGACCGGAAGTGACGTCACACGACTTAATGGCCAATCGGAAGCGACCTGATTGATCACGTGACCGGAAGAAGAAGAAGTTTTTTTTTGTTTAGGATCCCGTGACTGGAAGCGACGTCGTCACATGAGTGACGCTTTAAGAGACTGCGCGACTTACTAGTAAAAGAAGCCGTATGATAATAAAAACACAACAATATTTTCTTTTAATTTTTTTTATTTTTTTTTTCAATCTTGATAAACACTCTATTTTTGAAAAGATGCACACGCTTATTTTTTTTTTTTTTTTTTTCATATCTCTAAAGGACTCGTTGTCACACCGTCAGAATGCACGCGACGCTTATAATACAAGTAGCGCACGCCGTCTTTCTCTATGGTGTAGGTGACCATTTTGTTTCGCACCACTTTGAAATTTCTATTTACAGCAATGAGAGTTTTTCGTTGGCGAAGAACATCCAAGAAGGCGTCTGGTTCCTGGGGGTTTTGTTTCTTCTGTACGCCTTTTGCACTCCATTTTTTGGATTTTCTTTCACCGGTGTCGCTGACTCGATCGTAGCAAATGTAAGTCTTAGGGTTGAGACTTAGGATCCCGTCACCTTCCCACTCCGCTTTCATGAGCCCCGAAGTTCTCAGATCGTGAAGGTACCGTCTCTCACAACATCCGCCGGGCGGCGCACACCATTCTCGCACTCTTTCCGTTTTTGTCTTCACGAAAAGCTCTAAGTGCTCGTCGCACACCGCTGTCGGAAGCCACTTTCGTTTCTCTCTGAAGTACGTCTCTCTCAGGCGAGGTTTCACTAGGTCATCCAACGTGGCACCGCTGAGAGCCATGTAAAGACTGTCGGTGTCCATTTGACAAAGGGCATAATCGCGCCGATCGACGAATCTATCCAAGAAGTCGTATGTGAACTCTAACATTTTCAACTTCGCGTACTGGTATACCATGAACCCTATCTGAATAGGGAGGTTGTTCTTGACCGTTTTCGGTTGTAGTTCGACTTCAAACAGATCGGAAGTCAACTCGGACGCCTTTTTGAAGCGCCACGAATTGGCCAATAGTTCGAACTTCCGACTGTCAGTGTATCTCACCGCCGTGTGTTTTTCTTTGTTGCAGATTGTTTTACCGTACGTAGCGTTTCCCATTAACTTGTAACAGTCTGACAGAATTTTCTCGTTCTCGTTCACGTCGCCACGTCTTCGCGCCGCCGTCACTTCGTCCGCGAAACCGGCAAAGGAGCGTTTAGGTAGGTATTCTACCACCAGCTGCACTTTGGTGACTATCAAACCGTGCTCTAAATACCACTTGAGAAGCGGCGTTCCCAAGAGAATATTTTTTCCGTGGTAACTCCCTATCAGACATCTCTGAGGCGTGCTCAACAGCTTTTCTTCCTGCGCAAAGTCTGACATGTGAGGGCCTATGTCCGATTTTGAAACGGTCGCGTTCTTGAAAACGGGGGTCATTTCTTCGAAGTACTCTCGTAGGTGAGGCGGCGTAGTGATGTCCACTTGAACTAAACCGAACATTTTCTCCTCTTTCACAGCGGAAAGGATGTCGCTCTCGCTCATCGCGTTTCGAGACACTTTCAAAGCGTCAACCTTCCAGCGTTGTTGGGAGGCCTTGACCCGCTCATCTCGACGCTTCATCTCTCGCCATTCGCACTCCCACACGACGACCAGCTTTTAACCTAACGCTTTCAAGTAAGCGCTTACTCTGGTCGTTCTGTCGCGTCTCTCCTCTCTCAGTGAAGCGCACTGATATCGGTGCGACGGTATGCACTCGTGAGCGTGGAACCAACACCCGTGAAACTGGAAAACCGTATTAGAGGCCGCGTGAAATCCGTCCACGCGAATTCTCCGACAGCCTACCGCCATCTCGCCGCCGTTCAGAGCGTGGCGCAGTTTCACGTCGCGGTCGTGCTCTACGAAGCGTAACCACTCCAAAGCGCTGTGAGAGTTTCTTTGCCTGATTTCGGGCTTGAACTCGGTCTCGGGCCGTCTCACCGCGTAATAGCCCGTGCAGTGCGCTTCGCTCATGCAGCGCAAGTACAGAGAGTTAGCGTCTAGTCCTAGGATGTGTTGGCACGGTCTCGCTTCTTCGCCGTACTTGTGCTCCCTTATCCGCGTGGTGCCCTTCTCGTGAAATCTATGGAAGATGATGGAAGGACCGCCGACTAGATTCTCTTTGATCAGAGCGTGGAGGACGGCGTCGAACTGGGGAAACGTTGTGAACGCGTCTTCTAGGTTTTGGAAGAGGAAGCGTAAAGTCAAACCGGCGAGAGAAACTCCGTCTTTCAACATGTCGATGCCGCGATCTTGGAAAAATTTAGCGTGATTTTTCAGAGCTTCTATGAAAGGTTTCACGTCTTTGTTGTTGTAGTGGATCAAGTAGTCTTCCATAGTTTGCATCTTCTCGTCGGACCAAACTTTCTGACATGCGGCGTAGTCGGATTCGGACATTTTGACGCCCGTCAGCTCGCTGTCGAAAGCCGATCTCGGCGGCAGCGTTCTGTTTGCCAGTTTCCTGGTAGACGTCATCCATTCGTAAGGAAAGTGACCTTTCTCTTCGTTCCTGGTGAAAGCTCGCAAATAGGTCGCGTAGTTGTAACCGGGTGCCAAATAGTTGACTACGTCCAAGAAAACCGTGTGCTGTGTGTAAACCGCCAAGTATTGATTGCTTCTCTTTATGACGCTGAATTCTTGGTTTCTTCGGTCTCCGGAGGCGAAGAACGAGTGAAGGCGTATTTTGATCAGGTTCAAGTCGTAACGCCCCGAGTTGAAGCCCACCACTGGAGCTTGACGGATGTATCTCAGAAGACGCTTCTTCAGTTGAACTAACGGGTGTCTGGTCTGAGCCGCAGCGAAGCCGCCTGGAGAAGGGGTGGTGAACGTCGCCTCCTCCAGCAGGAGAGCTTCACCTATCGCCGCATCTAACTTCGCTAACGTCGGTCGGTAAAGTTCTAGCACAGCTTCCCCGATCGCTTTGGCGTTCTCGTTTATGTGATTTAAAACTCGGTCCAACAAGGGGTCGGAATCTGCGTCGGACGCTCTGACGAAGCAGACGGGCCCCTCCCACCCCGGAAAGTCGGATGCGACGCTAGCCGACAAAGGGACGTGATCCCACAGCAGGGACACGTGCTCCGTCGACGGTTCTTTGCACGGTCTGAAGAAAGCCTCGAAATCGAAGGCGATCTTGTAAGGGTAGATTCCGGAATGTCCGTCGGGGGGAAAAATGGAGAAGTCTGCTAGCGCTTCGAAAATCGTTCTCGAATTTTGGTAGATGCCACCTACGTAGCGCAACTTGACTTGTCGGCAAGAGGAAAGCTGGTTCCTGTGTCTCTTCAGCAAGAACTCGGTGGTGAACGCCGCCTTACACTTGCAACATTCGTATATGCCCGCGTACGCGTTGAAGTCCGTGACGAGAGAGACGTGCAAACCGCCTTTCGCCGTCAGGTGTAGGTTGACTTTACCTCGGGCGGCCACAGTTCTGGAAGGCGGTCTGATCAGAGTAACGCGTCTTCTCAACTTCCGCCCCGGCACTTGACGCGACGCGGTGTAAACCGCTATTTGTACGTCAAACAAGTTCTCTAACGCGGGTAAGTCGCGGATGTTCAGACCCGGAAAGGATTCAGGTGTGGCAGCGGGACAGAACTGACGTAACAAATCTGAAGCGCGCTTGCTGGTGTTGTATAAGTGAAAGGAAATGCAGCGGAAGATGCAGAGGTTGTCCTTGTTGGGAAAATCTAACACGCCGCTTCTCTTTCCAACTCGACCGGCCTGAGTGATCCTACCGCCTATGGGGAATTCCCCCGGTCCCATGTAAACGCAGATGTTCAAATTGGTAGGAAAAAGAACGTGCCACTTGGTGTCAGCGTCGCAAAGTTTCCGTACCTCCTCGCAAGCGACGGTGTTTTGCATCTTTGAGAGGAGCTCTTCCAAAGTTTCTGAATTAGTTACAGTAGGGAGCGGTTGTATGAGAGTTGCGTTGTTCTGGGAGGCGTGGAAGTAGCGCAGTTTGCTCTTGTCTTCTCTGTGTTGTAACAGTAAGCCTACCGAGAAACCCACTTTGTATCTGAATCTTTGTGTCAAGTGAATGCGACGCATAGTATCTACAGCGTCACTCAACTCGCCGGTTGGTAGCCTGAAGTTTGTTACACTCACGCGAGTCCCGTGCATCCTGACGCCCGTTTGTATCGCAGGCCAATTCGCCGTGAACGTTTCCTCCCCGTTCGGTACAGCACATATGCGCGGAGGGACGGTCACCCCGTCCAGAGATTCGCGTCGACAAGCGCTCTTTCGGCAATCCCCTTCGCCGCACAGAGGGCAAAACTTAGCTACTACTCTACAATTTTCTACGTGTCTCTCGTGGTTGTACGCTCTTTTAAACATTTTGAAACACTTTTCGCATACGTACTGTGTCATGTTTTTTTTTCACTCGGTTACCAACTACTTAGCCGTCTAACTATCTATCTATCTATCTAGCCATCTATCAATCTGTCGTCTATGTAACTATCTTTCTGTCTGCTGTCTGTGTATCCGTCTGTCTGTCTGTCTGTCTGTCTGTCTGTCTCATACAGCGTACGTCAAACGCTGTGTGTGTGTGTGTGTGCGCGCGTGAGCGTTGAGCGTCTCTCATTCCGAATCTATGCCGAGATATTTCAGAATGATCTCTGTTTTGTCATCCAACTCTTTGAGCGCTCTGGCGGACAGCGTCACCCCCTGCTGTGTGGGTTTTTTGTCAGGACCTTCGTACTTGCGCACGTGGACGAGGTTCTTACCGCTGTAGTAGCTCACAGCTGCGTACACTTCGCCCGCCTCATCCAGCACTGCGAACCAGGGGGTGTGATTAGGTTTTCCTTGCGCGGCCGCTGTGTCGCGTATGCGCACCACTGCGCGGATATCGGCGATGCGTGCTATGAGCTCGCGCAGCGCGTCGGCCGTGAAGTGCACTCGCTTGCTTCTGGTCAGAGACGCCTCTTTCACCTGGCCGTCTTTTGTGTAGCGCGGCCTCCTAGACAGTCTAGCCACGTCCTCCCAGATCTCCAGCGTCAAAGCTCCGTCTAAGCAGAACTCTAACCCGAGTGTTTTCTCTGCTTCTTCTCGTCCATCTCCTTCTTTTTCTTGTATTTTTCTCTTCTTAGTGGGCCTTGTTGTTCTGGAACTCACCTTAGAACGTTTCACACCCGCAGGATGAGTAACACCATCAGCGTGAGCTGAATCAGCAGCAGAACCGATAGCAGGAGCAGCGTCAGCGCTGGTGGTATCGGAGGTCTCGTTGTTGGAACAGCGCAGCCACACGCCGTCCGTGCTGTGTGTAGCGGTAGAAGATGAAGCGCCGCCGCCGCCCTCGTAAGGTGGCGGTGAGGGCAGTCGCCACGGACCGGACGGGGGGGCGCTAGCAGTGGAGGAAGTGAGGTCGAAAGGTCGAAGAGGGAAGCCGAAAAACGTACCGCTCACCCCTTGCCCTTCGGGTTCTTCGTACGCCTCGTCGTCAGCGTCGTTCTCTGTCTCACCCTGTTGCTGCTCCTCCTCCTCCTCTTCTTCTCAGTTCAGGGGCTGAGTGTCCGAATAGCTGTAACTCTCAGCGCGAGCGGCGTCGAGGGCGTCCGTCGATGTAGTGGTGGAGGAGAGGGGCTGTGCAACGTGCGGCAGGTCATCAAAGTCATCAACAGTAGTGGGGAGGTAAAAACCCGGTTGCCAGTACTGCGCTGTGCCAGGAGCGTTGTCGTCAGTAGTAGTAGCAGTAGCAGCAAGTGCAGCAGAAGCAGCCGCAGCAGGCGCAGCCGCAGCAGACGCAACAGTAGCAGGCGCAGCAGCAGCCTCAGCAGGCGCAGCCGTAGCAAGCGCAGCAGTAGCAGGCGCAGCAGCAGCAGCAGCAGCAGCAGCAGCGGCAGGCGGGACGGCAGTAGCAGCAGCAGCGCGCTTAGCAGCAACGTGTACCGTCGCGAGTGTAACAACGTCGCTAGCACGACGACTGCTACCAGTAGTACTACTAGTACTACTACCACTACTACTACTACTGCTACTACTAGTGCTACTGCTACTACTACTACTACTACTACTACTGCCGCGAGCGCTCGCTACAGCAGGAGGGTGATAAGACCAACCGGCTGCGGCGGTAGTCTCATGTTCAGTAGCAAGAGCAGGCACTGACGCTAAACGAACGCTGTTCCGCGTAGTCTTCTTGTTCTTGAACGCCACTAGCTGTTGTCTTTTGCTCATGGTGGTGACTGTAGAGAGCAGCAAAAAAGAATGAGTGAGTGAATGGAGGTTTCCAAGCCCCTTATATACGCCTTCTCGCTTCTAGAGCTAAGCTACTTACCGACCCTGTTCAGCTGCCGCCGGCTGGCCGGCGGCCATTCACAAAGAGAAACAAAAAGACATAAGGCATGACGTTTTCAGCTGGATCCCTTTCCCCCCCCCCTCTTTTGAGAGATCGACTGTGATGATGAGCTAAGCCGCTTACCACCCTGTTCAGCAATTCAACGCGCATTAGCTGTATAAAGGGTTAAGCGGTTGCTGCCTGCCGTCGACTGACCGGCGGCGGCCATTCACAAAGACATAAGGTATGACGTTTTCAGCTGGATCCCTTTTTGAGGGATCCACTGTGGTGAGCTAAGCCGCTTACCACCCTGTTCAGCCATTCAGCGCGCGTTAGCTGTATAAAGGATTAACGGTAACGGTGATGAGCTTACAGTGTGTATACAAAAAAAAACTACAGGAGGCGTGTGGCGTGAAGCAGGACCCCCCTAAGACGAACGTGTCTGTCTGTGAGTAGAGGCGTGTGCATGTGGTGAGCGACTTAAGTGTAAGACAAAAATCGCCACCTCCTGCCGTGGTGAGTAGACCGGGCCGGCCAGGCGGGCGGGCGGCCGGCTAGTTCAATAGGGAGGGGTGACAGCTGCCTAAGGCTGTGCATGAAAAAAAATCCGATTTTCACCTGACCTCTGACGTTTGTTACAATGAATGTCAGAGGGAGGGAGACGTCCTCGGGTAGGGGGTAGGAGGTATTAAGGCTATGAGTGAGGAAAAAACACCGTTTTCAGCTGGTCTCCACGGATAGCGATGCCACACCCCCTCGTCATCTAAGCTCTTAAGGAGCGGAGCGGCTGAAAAAGCGTCATGCGGACAGGGTGCTAGACAGCTGGAGCGCTGTTGGAAATGGGATTAAACTCCCTCTGTATAAAAAGCTCTCATTTCTGTTGGAAAAAAAACATATCACCTCTGACCCCAGTAACGGCTACTACCACCACCACCGCCACCACCACCACCGCCGCCACCGCCGCCGCCGCCGCCGCCGCCGCTGCCGCCGCCGCCAAGACGAGACGAGATGGCTCAAGCTATTCCACTTTCAAGCTCGCCTTCACCGCCTGGTGCGCCTGAAAAAAAGTTAATGCGGCTTGACGACGTGAGACGCGGCGCGAGGCAGCAGACCGATGATGGGGAGACCCGACAGGTAGGACAGCGGCGGTTAGCCTATAGCGACGCCTTGCTTCGTCAACTAGGTAAAGAGTTGAGCGGCTGTTGGAGAGAGTTGGGCAGTAGCTTAAAAGTCAGCGCCGCCCGTATGGATGCTCAAGTAGAGCGCAGTGTCAAGACACCGGAGGAGCTGTGTACGGCGATGTTCCGAGTGTGGTGGGGTGAAACCCCGCATCGTCATAGATGGGGCGAGCTCGGTCGCGTCTTCACCCGCATAAGACGCATGGAACTGTTGGCTCAGTGGATGGCCCTTCTCCACAGACAGGGGTTGGATTTCGAAAACCCCGACTCGCGCGCGATGCATAAGCACTTGGGCACCCTCGGCAGACGTCTGGGTAGCAGGTGGAAAGAGGTGGGGGACCATTTAAAATTGTCGCCTGAGAGGTTAGATAAGATCGCTGAAGAATGCGAATACGGAGGAAGTCCCGCTGAGTGGGCCTTCCGAGTGTTGAAAATGTGGCAAGATGAAGCTGACGGCGCCGGCGGTACGCCTTTTGAACTCCTTCGAGTGTTGACTGAGGACATGGGAAAGTTTGGCCTCGGCATCGCGATATTACTTGACTTTATCAAGCAAGAAACAACGAGAACGACGGACATGTGAATTGTTGTGTTTTATTTTCATACGTCTTCTTTATTAGTAAGTAAAAAAAAAAATATCATAACAATTAAGACGCGCGATCTCTTAAAGTGTCACTTCCTCCAGTCGCAGCTGATCGCCTCATCGCAGCACGTGATAAACAAAAAAAAAACGAAGAGACACGCTTCTTCCTCTCGAGAGGAAGAAGCGTGTCTCTCGATTGAAATCTTTTTCTTTTCTTTTTTTCTTAAAAGAGACAAACGCCCCTTAGAGTGCTCCCCCACCCCCCTAGAGTGCCCCCCTCCCCCCTCCCCCCCTCCCCCCCACCACCCGCCCCATGCATCCTAAAAGCGCCCCCCTCCCCATGCATCTTAAAGGGGCCCCCCTCCCCCCCTCCCCTCCCCTCCCCCCCTTATACACTCTAAAGAACGCTTCTACCTAGTTCAATAAGTCACTTCCAGTCGCTCGTAAAACAATAAAAAATGAAAAAAAATGAAAAAAAAAACTTATATCGTAGTGTTTTTTATTAGTTTACCGAAAAAAAATAAGAGACTCGCCTCCTCCTCCAAAAAAAAAAGATATCACATTTTAAAGCCCGTGACCCCTTAAAGACGCTCATCTCTTCATTAAGTCGCGTGACGTCACTTCTTCTTCTTCTTCTTCTTCTTCTTCTTCTTCTTCTTCTTCTTCTTCTTCTTCCGGTCACGTGATCAATCAAGTCACTTCCGGTCACGTGATCCTCAATGAGGTCACTTCCGGTTGGCCATTAGGTCATGTGACGTCACTTCCGGTCCCCTAAGTAGGTCAGTAGGTTACCCAGAATGCACCATCCCCTAAGTAGGTCACTTCCGGTCACCCAATGGAGGCCTCTGATTGGCTTCAGGGTTACCCAGAATGCACCGCTAATCCCCTAAGTAGGTCACTTCCGGTCACGTGACCAAATGGAGGCCTCTGATTGGCTAACTAGGTCACGTGACGTCACCACTAATCCCCTAAGTAGGTCACTTCCGGTCACGTGACCAAATGGAGGCCTCTGATTGGCTGCATGTCGATTGAGTAATAAACAGTACTTAACTATAGTCCCGTTCCGATACATACTATACTACTTATAATAAATTTTGTTGCCAGTGACAATTGACACTTTTAATAGAATTGCGGGAAGAAAATTGTATGAAGGGATACTTTCTGTCACCATTGCTATGCCTGAGGTGCATGTCAAAAGAGAATCATATGCTGAAAGCTTGTTTAACTGGCGTTTCTATATAAAGCACTGTAAACAGAAAATATTTGACTCGCTAAAAGCTATTGATTGTTGGTGTGGTGCTGTATAGTGTCTATTGTATAGAGTCAATAATAAAGAACAAGTAAAGCCACAGAAACCGTCGTGTTGCTGTACTACCATAGTGCCATTACTAAAACTGAACTGATTAAAAATGCAAGAGGCTTTCTCCATTAATTTGAACTTCTACGAAATACAGCTTTTCGGCGAAAATATGGTAATCATCTGACATAGTTTAATAATCAATATAGATGGGTAGATTGACCTGAAGTCGGACACATACCTCGATTTTTTAGTATTCAAGTATTTTAAGCTCTTCATTCTTTGAACTATTGTAAAGCTTAAGTATTATTCTTGCCAGAAAACATACATTAGAAGTCGCAGTTTACATGAATAACCGCACTGTCCGTCTCAAATGATCTGGTATCATCTCTGTCCACAATGAACCTGCTTGAAAATGTTTGTTTAATTAAAGTGTGTTGTATATCACATCTTACTATACTAAATTCAAAGGATATCTTATATCAACATTGCAACTATCGCCATTTCACTTTCATGATCATTCAGGTGTCTCAATCGTTGAGGTGCTAATATTGCAGCTGCACCTCAACATTAATAATAACATATCAGACATGCACCCCAGCCTTGGTCACGTGTCGTCAGCATATATCTGTATATGGCAACTGATAATGAGGGGTCAAATGGGGGTCATATCAGTCTCCCAACATCACTGTGTGCAACCAAAGAGAGGTCACCAGACTCTTTCCATCTCGAATAGGAATCACCTTTGACACTGTCTACGTAAATATGGTGCCTTAGGAAAGGTGTTATTGCCTTTAGATGAGATGAGAGTGGATGACATAGAAGAAGGCTATATACCTCATATGTAGAAAACTGTGGGTTATTGCATTGCCAATGATTTATCAGGTGGACTCTCATGAAAATATTAGTGGAAAAGGACAGGGCAAAGGTTAATATCTGGTTTAGTGCGATGTTCAATTAGCACCGATGTTTAGAACCTAGAACTCATTTATTAGGCATAAGTGTTTTTGTCTAAGACATTTTGCTATACACGTACTGAACAATTTGATTGAAACATCTTCACCGTCATTACAGCTCGTCACACTAGTTAGAATATCCCTTGCAATAGGAATCTTAAAATCGACAAAAGATACCTCAAGAGATCTCACATATCGTCAGCTAAAATTGCATATGTTAAATGACAATGCATTATATTACAATGCAGATATTAGCTTGATGATATTATTCTCTTCCTAGATAACTCACATCCCAGGCGATTGTATCAATATACATGTACAAGGTGTATGCTATTATTAGTCATGCAATATAGCTGAATTAATGACACACTCTCAGATCTATGTATGATATCACAGCATCTAAGGGTATTATTTGCGTAGGGCGGGTAAAGGTTTGGCAGCAACCCAGGTTGTGTCGGGTTGTATATGAAATAAGGCCATAAAAGATAAAAGGGTCGTTTCAGGTAACATGGGAAGAAAATCTAGGGTCGGTAGGTCGGATTTTTGATTCATTATTTCTTTTTTTCAGATGAGTACTAGCCAGTCCCTCTCCATACCCTAAAATTGACCCAAAAAGTGTCAAAATATGGAAATTTGCCTGTACCATGCAGCCTTTCTATCTCACATTTTTTTCTAACTATGAAAATCATGGTCGCTGTGTGTAAACCCTAGAACTGACCCAAAAAATAGTAAAAGATATGTGAATTGCATAAAAAATGTAGGTTCGGCCGTCTATTGATAGGGTCGGTCGGGTGACCTGAAAAAAAAACTTTTTTTTGAATTTGGCCTAGTCATTGTTATATGATCCCGCCTGTAACGCAGTGGGCATAGAACATTGAGTTAACATTGAAAACTGGTTGTAAATGCTAATGCAATGTTGATTTAATGTTTTCCCAACATCAAACCAAATTGTTTGCCCACTTCGAAGGCATACATTGCTACAATATTCGTGTTCAGATAATGTTGCAATGTGGATAAGGCATCATTTCCGTTAACTGCTGCAATACAAGGATACATACCTGATGCTTGCACTGCCAATGCTTGTTGAATTCCAAAAGTGGCGGTGTCAAATAGCAACCGTTACTCACCTAAAGGGTAAAAAAGCATAAAGTTTGATATTAAAATATAGGTAAAAAATCAAAAATGTTTTTATTTCCTTCATCTTGTTCTTCAACTCTCTGGCTTTTCCCCCAATTACCCAGACTCTCTTTAAAATTCTCTCTATATTTGTTCATCACCCTCTTTCACAATCTATCTAACGTCATATCCTCTCCCTTATTCATTAACTGCCCTCTTTGTGTGCATCCTCCCTACTACTCTTTCTATTGACTTTGCATTTCCCTCCACCCACTCCCTATAATGCTCTCTCTATCCGTCTCTTCCCCTCATTATTCTCCCCTTTCCGCCTCTCTAATTGTCCATGTCCCAATCCCCTCCCCATTAATGGGTTTATTGGTTCACACCCCTACTAACACACGTGCCCAGATAGCTTACTCTACACCCACTGCAAGGAGGGTCAACAACAGGTGACCTTATTATTTTTCTATCGAATAATACCTGGGTTGGCAAAGAGGAGAATCCTTCCGCTATAAAAACACATGTTGGCTCTCTCAATTGGTTTGTCTAATATTGAGGTATTGATTTTTGGGGATTTGCAGAAAGGATCCAGCAAACATCATAACCTGATTCATGAATTTGAAGCTGGAGTTAAACTTAATTAAACATTAACAATATTTGGTTAGCCAAAGGAAAATTGATTTCTTTCACATGACGATGGAGGAGGGTCTTTGGAATATTATCTAGCTAGAACAGCCTAACCAACAACGATATTTAGATACTGCCTGAAGTCAACTATAGGTGTGGACAACTGCAGCAATATGTAGGTATGTGCGATCATGGAAATAAAACGCTGAATAAAATCTGAATATGAGAATTGATCATGCCAATGTAGACTTGGGTGTTCAAACGGCTTTTGGACGATATGAGGCACTGGGGGAAACCGCAAGGGCAGATCAGAGAAGGGAGCGTCCCATTAAATCTATTTTTGTCAAGTCTTTAATCTTCGTTTCATTGAGTATGACCATTTTTTGTAACGGGAGAGGAAACAGTAAAAGCACTGCTTAAGTTAGTATTTATTTAAGACGGAATCAGTTCTATGATATAAGTTTTGTTTAGTATGGTTTGACATTTGTCTTATGGGAGACAAAACAGTCAAAACACTGCTAAAGATTATCAAGCTTTTCAGGACTACTAGGATTACTAGTTACCAGGCGCGGATTCAGAGGTGGGCGGATCCGGCATACGCCCCCCCCCCTATTTTTCTGTATATTTTAATGTAAAAATGTTCAATACCCCAAGCAGATTACCTCTTTCACGCCCCTCCCTTCCAAAGTTCCTGGGTCTGCCCCTGGTTTTAATGGTGCAGTCAGGTTGTCTGCAGTCTCGGGCCCCGACTGTAGGTATACAGTCTGGGAGAGTTTTTATGTATTGGGTTGTACTCGATATCACCAATCTGGACATCATGGGTTTGAGTCCCACCTTGGCACAATTGGTAGGAATTTCTAATTAATTAATATGTAATATTAATATGCCAGTATAGGGGTATTTATGCTTCAAATAGGCCAAATAAATAATGTAAAAAAACGAACCTACTTTTTTGCCAAGGTGGGATTCGAACCCATGAGGCTAAACACAACATATCTATGTCATACATGATCATGTGACCATGGCTAACCAATCAGTAGTTGAGCTATCTCATTAAGGAATGATCCAGGATCCTGGATCATTTTCTAAGTAGGTCACAGTTACTAGATACAAATTTGTCCAGGCCCATTACAGCCTAACGGCTGCAATGGGCCTGGAGAGCTCGAGGCTGGGTTGTCTGTGGATCAGTCTGTCTTGTCATTGGTATCACGCTGGGGGATGTGTACACACACTACAGGAGGAGGGACCAGGGGCTGCCAACAGGCACTCAGGGAGGCCCAGACAAGTAAGAGGCCATCAAGTGTAGGGTAGGGAGGTAAGTACCCAGATCCCGCCACAGCCATTTCGGTCCTGTGCATAGGACAGAAAGCTACTCCAATCTACCACAGTCTCAGGCCCAGACTCCATGATAGTTAAGTCTGGGAAAACTCATATAAAAAAACTTGTTTAACTAACTTGCCTTCAGGAGTTGACCAATTAAGTCCTGTACAGCAATTCCTGTGCACAGCCTGACAGGAAGTGACAATATAAACAGTTCCACCAAACCTTAGATGGCTTTGGTTGACTCAGTAGTTTCGGTGCCAGAAGCAGAAGCTAGCAGAAGACTAGTGAACCACAGCCACAACCACAACCACAGCAGTCTGAGTACATCTCACTTGAGACAGAAGGTGTACTGATGGTATGCTGAACATGGAGAGGCATGTTTACAACATCCGTGTACACTGCCCCTGGTGCCTCACATTCTACACATAGACAGTATAACAGCCTCTGCACTGCCCTACCTTAATTCAGGTCATATACCAAAACTACCTCTGTACTGCCCTACCTTCAGGCCATACCAGAACAGCCCATGTACTGCCCTACCTTCAGGCCATACCAGAACAGCCCATGTACTGCCCTACCTTCAGGCCATACCAGAACAGCCTCTGCACTGCCCTACCTTCAGGCCATACCAGAACAGCCTCTGCACTGCCCTACCTTCAGGCCATACCAGAACAGCCTCTGTACTGCCCTACCTTCAGGCCATAGCAGAACCCCCTCCCCAGTGGGCACAGAACATTGAATCAACATTGATAAATGGTTGTCAATGCTGATTCAACATTGATTCAACATTGATATAACATTGTACTGAATTTTGTGCCCACTGGGTCTGTACTGCCCTACCTTCAGGCCATACCAGCTCGGTGCCCAGTGTCACCATCTGTGCTCCTGATGAGCTTCTAATGAGCTACTCAATCAGGAGTTCACAGGTCTATTAGAGGGTCACGCTGGGGAGTGGTTGGGACTTAGGCTGATGCCCCAGTAGTATCAAATAACCAAATAATTAATTCCCATTCTCCATGAACCTTCAAGATTTGATCACAGGATTGGACACTCTGATTTAATCTAGCCATAAGGCGACACCAGCAGAGGATGGCTGCACATATGGTGAACTACTCAGGCAGTCTGAGTGTGTGTCACTTGAGACTGTGATATTATGAATGCTTAACCACTTTTAATCAACCTGCACTTTACAAGGATATCATATACCATTGCATTGCTGCTGACTATAAGTCGAGTACAATGCATTTCCAGACCTGGTACCTGGTACCTACATCTGCCACTAGTGGCGCTCTACCACTGTATTAGGATATAAGGAGCGCACACTACCGGCTACACACACACAGCTGGGTAGGGTACTAGGTGCACAACATTGCATACTATCTGTACAATAAACCCAAACTACACACTTAATTGCCGATTGTAGTCTTACTTACCATCGTGCATATCAAATCTCAGATATTAGTGTAATGCTAATTAACGATGGCCCGGTCTTCATGCTGACCTATCACCAGTCTAGATCAGCTATATGTACAATTGTATACCTTATTCCTGATCTGATTCTGAAGGGCTGCTCCTTTCTATATTTCAATCAGACTTTTAGCTTGGTATGCTTTGGGTGATTTGAACTTGAGCATTTATGCTAGTGTTGCAATAGTAACAAATACCCGAAATATATTGGATAACCAAGTTGTCCATGAACATTAATTGCTACTCTCATCATTCCTAGAAATAAAAACAGCTAATGCGGGTTGGTCAGTATTGACTGACCTGACTGACCTGGAGTGGTCATATAAGGTGCTGAAAAAGGACAAGGGTAGTTGGTCAGTGAAAACCAAGGTGTCTAGTCTGAAGATCACTAGTGTTCTTCCACCTGCAGTTCCATTCACAATATATTACGATATTCCTCCCTATTCCATGTCAGCTTCCCAGAAAAACTCTTGCTTTCCGTACATACCATTAGCAACATTGAATTTCCTTTTTTTAATATCAGTTCTTCATTTTGACTAAAGTATTGGGCCGTTAGACCAATGACCCTACGATTAACCTGAGTTAGCCAATACAGACAAGAGTAACAAACTCACTGAATATCATTGATGGGGGGAGATGATGGACGTGAGACAGTTAGACAGACAGTAGAGGGATGGGATTATAGTTGACAGTTGCCTCACGTGTATCTGGGATTAGCTCGATAGACACATCTATCATATGGTTCAGTAAGCAGTCTGGTGGGAGCCAGGCTAATAAGACAGTCATGACTGTGCAGCACAGCTATAGTCTGTGTACTAGTACCAAGGGATGCATTAGCAATGCACTATTGTAGCCTATTTGACAGCTAATGTATATGTGAGGCAACATGTGTGCCGCTCTCATGCGCTCAGTCCTGTACAGGTATTTTGACAGACACATCAGCTTAAATCAATCAATCAATTATCCCAACATCTATCACTTTATCCCTAATACAATATTCATACGAAATGTTTTTTTAATTTTGTATTTTAGACTGATTAGCCATTTAAATTTGCATGCTTTTTAGGAAGTTCAACTTTGAATTGAGCAAACAAGAATTTTAAAAGTTTGGTGCATTCAAATGTTATGCCTAATTTGCCTGACCAGATTATACTGTATATGAGCTGATATCGTATTTGAATGTGATTTAATGTGACATACAGCTTCCCCAATTAGTAATCGTGATAAAAAATAGCTGAATCCTGTCCATGCCCCTGCGGTAGTGTGAAAGTTGACAAATTACATGAGGAACAGTGACCAGTGTATGTCAATCAGCAACTTGTATGTCCTAGGTGCTGCACAAGTGAGCGGGCCTGTATGTAGGTGTTATGTAGGTTCTAGTGATCAGAGAGCCCCGTGTTTACCCCGGGGGGGGGGGGGGGTACTTGAGTTTTTTCTGATACGGGTGTGCGGCTGGACCTATGACAACCCTTACCCTTGCTAGGGAGATTTTGTGTCTAAAACGTACCCTTGCTAGGGCACTTTTGGGCCAAAAATCCTTGTTTTGACGAGAAAAAAAAAAAATTCTTAATGAGTCATTTTACTGAGAAATTTTACTCATGTCCGGGAAATTTTGGGGAAAAGTGGTATATTTTGACGAAAAACAGGTCATTTTGGCGAAAAAGTGACCCTTGCTAGGGCGATTTGGTTGAAAGTAGACCCTTGCTAGGTACACTTTTCCTTCAAAACAGGACCCTTGCTAGGGATATTTTACTGAAAAAGTACCCTTGCCAGCCGCACACATGTGTATACAAAATATACCAAGTGCCCCACCCCCCAGGGTGTTTACCCTAGCTACAGGACAGGTTTAGTGGATTTGTGATATGACTCCAACTCATTAATTGCATCTACCTTATTTTTGGCAGTTTGAGAATTTACTAAATCCCAAAATAACCACTATGGCTAATTGGTACCAGCAGGATGGCGCTGATGCAACACAGACCCTACACCACAGTAGCAGGAATGGTGAGTACCCTAACTACCAGCTCCCTGACACGTTGTAGAAGTTGGGTGTAGAAAGATTTAATCATGCTATGTAGTTAATTGCTGCCTGAATGTGCTGCCTGCTTAAAAAGGATGTGCCTGGCGTGTAATATTAACTGAAGACTGCATCTTATAGTAATTGACTTACTATGGGACTACAGAAAGGGACAGGTATGTATTTAAGACCATTAGCTAATAGTGCTTCTTCAGAAGGTATGACTCTGAACTTGGATATATGCTTGAGGCCATTACAGTCCACATTACTGTCTTCATCTACTAATTTGATAAGGATGTGGTGTGATGTAGGCATATGGTGGCTGCATTGTGGTTTGTACAAAAGGCAATAAGTCGAATGTGCATGTTTTCTAACATATATCTCTATGTCCAATATCCATGGCAGAAAGATCGAAGGGTAAGATCTCAAGTATTTGGATAGTTAAGTGAGTACTTGTTATTAAACTGTGGTATTTTTATCAATAGAGAAGACAACTGCTGTGGATTTATCTAAATATGTGAAGGCAGGGAAATGTTGAATAGGTATAATGACTATACCATAACGTGGGCAAGAATAAGGACAGGTAATGTCTAAGTGCTGGGGTTAACCATATGCACAACAATACAAGGTCAACATATGGAACTGACACATCTCTATCATACAGTATTTGCTGCTATTAAGGACCTTATGGGCAATCACGTTTTAATGGGTATAGACCCCTAAAATCGACATGGCGATATGGGCATTTCTTAAAATCGACATGGCGACATGGGCATTTCTTAAAATCGACATGGGACATAGCCAGCTAAGTGACATGTGACATGGGCATTTCTTAAAATCAACATGTGACATGGGGCTTAGTGACATGAAAAAACAATCTCATATAAAGTGAAGTAGGTGACAATACATGGGTAAAAATCGACACGTGCGACACAGCGACACGGGGGGTTCTTAAAATGGACACAGGCGACACGGGGGTTTAAAAATCGATGGACATGGACAAATAGGCCACAATGTACTAGATAAAAATCGACACGGCGACACAGCACTTTCCTTAAATTCGACACGGCGACACGGTCAAATATACAGGCACTCATGTATAGTCACAAGTAGGCTACCAAACTCTTTCTTCAAATTGGTCCCTGTGGGTTTTTAAATGCCTACATTTTTCCGGGGCCGCACGCCCAAGACCCCCATATATAACTCTTTCTATGGGCTTAAATTATTTTTCCTTAGTGACACTAGTGACATGGCTTTTTCCTTAGTGACATGTGACATAGCCATCTCTTAAAATCGACATGCAGCATGGGGATCCCCCCATCTACCCCCCTGTTTTACATGGTATATCCTTCTATTCAGGACTGCTATGGTGACCATGTACAGCAGCACAGCCAGGTTGTATGTAGATCAGTCTGCCTTGTCATGGGTACCACGCTGGGGAATGTGTACACACACTACAGGAGGAGGGGCCAGGGGCTGCCAACAGGCACTCAGGGACAACCAGACAAGTAAGAGGCCATCAAGTGTAGGGTAGGGAGGTGAGTACCCAGATCCCGCCACAGCCATTCGATACTACCCAGTGGACACACCTCAAAAAAGCAGTTATTAGGCCTTACAGAGAATATGCAGAGCTAAATAAGCGCTTAATAAGTGGTCTATGCCCACTGGGAATGTTATGCCTGTTTTGTACGGGGTGCTACGAAATCACTTTTCTAAGCCCCCTTTTTCTCATTGGACCCAGTCTATAATAATACATTCATGGTTGTGCAGCACTGCTTGAGTCTGTATACTAGTACTAATGGATGGATTAACATTAAACTATTGTAGCCGTTTTGATGGCTGAGATGTATGCTTGACAACATGTGCCACTCTCATGCACTCAGTGCTGTACAGATATTTTGACACATCAGCCCAAATCAATCAATCATTTTTACATATATCACTTTGCCCTTATAAAGCATGTGTCCTGAAATCTGAAAACTGATTTGAATAGTGGTTCTAAATGTGATTGAATGTCAAATACAGCAAATGTAAATGGGAATTAGGAGAAGCTGAAGCCTGATCAATGCACCTGCGGTAGTGTAAAAGTTTGACAATTACCTATCTGGAAGGACATAGCTTTAAGGAGGCACAACATGCAGCCTTGCAATGCATTGGTGTTACGGAGGGCGTGTAATTTTTATTTGAGCACATAGCCTTATGGTTCCCCCAACCCCCGCGAAAGGGGTCCGGATATGTTGGTGCTTTCCAACAGGGTTACCGTATCTGACGTAATAAGCACCCTGGGCGCTTATGAAATTATTTTTATGTCATTTTAAGTACTGTTCTAGTCTAAATTGCCCCAAAAGGTGGAGGGGGTGCTTATTAGGGGGATGGCGCTTATAACCTCAAATACGGTATGTTCATAGTGGGCCACCCTTTTACTTTTAATAACACTCAGGCCTTTAAGCTTTAACCCTTTAAGGCGGATCAAAAATTTCTTTTTCCTGGTGATGGGGGTGAGACATTTTCACAGGAGCTTCCCCTAGGGCCGAGCCTTTGCTGATTCCCATAGAGTTATGTCAACTATAGTCTATGCTCGGCCAGCCATGGCGTCGACTATAGTCGATGCTAGGCCAGCCATGGCTTCGACTATAGTCGATGCTCGGCCCTAAAGGGTTGGGGTCTAAATCTCTTTAGTCTCATCCCTTCCAACCCCACCAATGCCTTTATATTGATCACTTCCTAATTAAATAGATGGGGAAGGAACTTCACTTTTCTTGGTTGGGATATTTTTTTCCTTTCCTTTTGTACATTCTGACCCTCTCCTCCTTCCTTAATTTTTCCCTCATCTCGCTAGCTGTGGCCGTGTGAATGTAGAGCAGCCTGCCTTGTTATGGGTATCTCACAGGGGTCAAACATTTTGGGACTACTAGGACGACCAGTTACCAAGTGCAGATTCAGAGGGGGCGGACATGGCATACGCCCCCCCCCCTATTTTCCTGTGTATTTCAATATAAAAATGTTCAATACCCCCCAGCATGTTGCCTTTTTCATGCCCCTCCTTTCCAAAGTTCCTGGATCTGCCCCTTGTTCAGTGGTGCAGCCAGGCTGCATGTGGACCAGTTTGTCTTGTCATGAGTAGTATAGTATGTATCGGAACGGGACTATAGTTAAGTACTGTTTATTACTCAATCGACCTGCAGCCAATCAGAGGCCTCCCTTTTGGCGGGAAATTCAAAAGCAGCCAATGAGAGGCCTCCCTTTTGGCGGGAAATTCAAATAGGTCACGTGACCGGAAGTGACCTACTTCCGGTCACGTGACCTTTGGGCGGGAAATTCAAATAGGTCACGTGACCGGAAGTGACCTACTTAAGAGGGTCACGTGACCACCATGTTGGCGGGAAATTCAAATAGGTCACGTGACGGGAAGTGACCTACTTAAGGGGGTCACGTGACTACTAGGTTGGCGCGAATTTCAAAATAAGTCACTTGAGATTTTGATGGATAAATAAATTTAAAAAAAGAAAAAAAAAGCAAGCTGAAAGCTTGCTAAAAAATAATTTAAAAATACGGCTCTTTTTTTCTAGGGGGGGAGGGGCACTCTGGGGGGCACTCTTTAAGATGCATGGGGGGGGGAGGGGGGGAGGGGGGGAGGGGAAGGGTTTTTTAAGAGTGAGACTCGCTTCTCTGCCCTCTCTAAAAGAGAGGGCAGAGAGGCGAGTCTACTTACAATGAAAGGTATCATGATTGCGTTTATGATGATGTGCATCATGATGTGACTATCTTACAACCCTATGAGAAATAAGCAAGACATGGGCGTACTTACACGGGCTATTTGTAAACTAATTTCTCTTGAATCTATTAACAGCTCACATTTTTTTCTTAGATGACATCTGACAGCTGCTTGCTAGGCTAAGATATTGTTAAATAAACAACTTGGAAAGCTAATTACAGTTTTCTGGCTTGAAATATAGTCTTTCAACAGACTTTTTTTTCTCATCTTACACAGAGGCAAATATCAGAGACACCCAATGGCGCTTAAACTGCTCTCAGCCAAGGGTCGGGCACTGCTGGACTATAATAGACGGGTCAAGGACCGTTCTACTGTGGGTCAGGCTAGGTCGGACATTCAATAACGCGACTTTAGCAAAACTTGCTTGAAAGTCTGACCATGCGAGATCCTTATGCCCCAGTCTGTCAATGCTGTCCAGACTTTCAAGCAAGGTTGTCAAACACCTACCTGTCATTGAATGTCCGACTTAGCCTGCCTGACCCTCAGTAGAACGGTCCTTGACTCATCTATTATAGTCCAGCAGCGCCCGACCCTTGTATGAGAGGGGTATTGACACCATTGGCTGACTCTGATAATTCGCCTGTGTGCACGAGGGGAGGAGAGGGTTTACAGCTTGCGCTTATAGAGCACTACTAGTGGAGGTTTGGATGAGGAGGCTATGACATATGATGTTTGTCTTAAAAAATAGCCATGGCGCATGTCGATGTCGCTTAATTATGCTCATATCTCATGTCGATTTTAAGAATTGCTCATGTCACCTGTCACTGTGTTTTTCAAGCTTCATGTCAAATGTCACTAGGCTTCATCTCGACTTTAGTGGTCCACACCGCTGCTGCTGCTGCTGCTGCTGTCGGTGCTGCTGCTTGTGCTGCTTGTGCTGCTCATGCAGCAGCTGCTGGCTGCTTGTGCTGCTGCTGCTGCTGCTGACAGATGCTACTGCTTGTGCTACTGCTCGTGCAGCAGCTGCCAGCAGCTGCTGGCTGCTTGTGCTGCTGACAAGGTCATGGGGGCTGCTGCTGACGATGTCACGGATGCTGCTGACAAATGCTACGGCTTGTGCTGCTCGTGCTGCTTGTGCTGCTGAAGTCGCTGCCAGCTGCTTGTGCTGCACGTGCAGCTGCTGCTGAAGCCGCTGCTAGATGCTGCTGCTTGTGCTGCACGAGACTGAGTAGCCGCTATTCGGCGTTTCACTCCTTATGTACCCTGTCCTAGTTAATCCTCTTAAACGGCTGAAAAGGCTCTCTCAGCACAGAGACTCTACTCAATGTAAGAGATCAGTTAAGTAAGTTTTCACATGCCACCTGACTACTGCGGGAGGGTTTAGACTTAAGCAGCTTAGTGCACACACGTGTCTGTTAGAAAAGCTACCTGCACACCTGCCTTCCTTTTTCACTAGTATTTACCCCCTGCCGACTTATAAGGCACCTATACACGCCTTCTTGCTTCTAGAGCTAAGCTGACTGGCAGCTATTTTAAAAGAGAATACTCGTTACCTGTATAACGGATAAGGGGGTTATGAGATTAGCGTGTGTATACAAAAAAAAAAAAAAAAAAAAGCTACAGGGGGCGCGTGTCTGTCTGTGAGGTAGAGACCATGTGGTAAGCGACTCAAGTGTAAAACAACAGCACCTCCTCTTGTCGCAGTGAGTGGTGTGGACGGCGGCTGGCTAGTTGAATTTAAGCGTCAGCTTGAAAGATAAGGCCAAATAAAAAAAAAGGTTTGTTTCAGGTCACCCGACCAACCCTAGCAAAACAGGGTCGACCCTACGTTTTTTTTTAAGCAAGTTTGAAGAAAATTTCATATTTTTATACTTTTTGGGTCATTTTTAGAATTTCCACGGAGGATGGCTAGTACTTTCATGTTAAAAAAATAAAATAAAATAAAATAAAAATCCGACCTACCGACTCCAGTCTTTCTGCCCATGTTACCTGAAACATACCTTTTTATTTTTTTTTGGCTTAATCCGTTCACGGGCTGGCGCGTCACACCTGTCGTTAATCACCCCCTGTAGTCTTTGTATACACAGGTGACTCGGCTTTATCTCTTCACCAGCTATAATCCCATATACATGTAGCGCACGTTACACTCGTTAATTCTCTTTTCATGCTGATGGATTAGGGGTGGAAGGGTTCAGGTGAAAAGCGATTTGATTCTCTCTGGAAGAGGGTTGGAGCTCTAGGTGAAAACAAGCTTAGAACATCCAGATTAGCTGCTCTCTCGGCTATATAAAGAGCTTCATTTTTTCTAATCTCTGCCCACTTCGTCTTGTTGTACACTATCAGTCACGAGGCAGACGCTGGAAGTAGCAGATGTTTGCAGTATGGTTTACACAGAGGTTACCTGCTAATAGGATTTTGTCAGAATAGGGTGAGTTGCTATTAAAATGAACATTTAAATGGGTTGTTAATATGGTATCTGATGTTAATGAGCTAACACCTAACATTGAGGATTATGACCTCCCAGAGGGGCGTCTCGCCAAATTCTCCAGTCTTGACTATAGTCTTAACTGTCTAAAGACTGTGGAGCACGTTAATGGGTGGTCTCCTTACTAATTTCACTTGACCAGGCCGGCAGGGTCAACTAGGCTAGGTAATTACAACCACAAGGGCGGCTACTCAACATGCAAGTAGACCTACTACTACGAGATTGTCTTTTGACCACTCTGCCGCCGCCTGCTGGTCTGGCGATTACATGCTCTAGTATAGTTCTCCGCTCTTTTCGTCAGATGACGCCACAATAGGGTTTTTGTACATTTCCACGATACTCGCGAACATTTTAAACGCATAATGACCTATAATAAGCAACAAAGCACACTTCTAATATATTGAATATAAGAAACATGTCAACGTTGTGTATTTCTGATAGAATGAGGCAGATTCTTTGAAATATCAACTAAACTATAGTGAGATTGAAAATACTACACCATATCTAAAGCGATATAAAAGCTATATAAAGTCAGAACCTCTGACGGATCGGTAGGATCACTCAACCATTCGTCCTCGAAAGCAACACAGGGTTCCCGTCCAACAGGACTTTCAGCCTTGACGCTTTTGAGGAGGTTTGATCTCATGCTGCTTAACATGTGGTGTAATTAATCAACACCGCGGCCCCTCTTTAGGGGCCACACAATAAACAAAGAATAAAAAAGGGTAGGACTTAGGTTTAAAGTGAATCTCCCAGGATTTTGGCGAGGTCGACAAAGGAGGAGATAACAGATTAAACTGCAGGAGACTATACGCAAACCTTGATACTCTCAGAGGGGGAGCTCCATATTGCGGACCTGTGGTCAAGGTAATTACAACCACAAGGGTGGCTACTCAACATGCAAGTAGACCTACTACTACGACATTGTCTTTTGACCACTCTGCTGCCGCCTGCTGGTCTGGCCATTACATGCTCTAGTGTAGTTCTCCGCTCTTTTCGTCAGATGACGCCACAATAGGGTTTTTGTACATTTCCACGATACTCGCGAACATTTTAAACGCATAATGAACTATAATAAGCAACAAAGCACACTTCTAATATATTGAATATAAGAAACATGTCAACGCTGTGTATTTCTGATAGAATTAGGCAGATTCTTTGAAATATCAACTAAACTATAGTGAGATTGAAAATACTACACCATATCTAAAGCGATATAAAAGCTATATAAAGTCAGAACTTCTCACGGAACGGCATCTGCAACAGATCACTCAACCATTCGTCTTCAAATGCCACACAGGGTTCCCGTCCAACAGGACTCTGAGCCTTGTCGCTTTTGAGGAAGGTTTGATCTCATGTTGCTTAACATGTGGTGTAATTAATCAACACCGCAGCCCCTCTTTAGGGGCCACACAATAAACAAAGAATAAAAAGGGTAGACCTTAGGTTTAAAGTGAATCTCCCAGGATTTTGGCGAAGTCGACAAAGGGGTAGATAACAGATTAACCTGCAAGAGACTATACGCAAACCTTGATACTCTCAGAGGGGGAGTCCCATATTGCGGACTTGTGGTCAGATCTATCCCTTCTAGGGGGCAAGTTGCATGTCGTAAATGTCTACTACAGACATTGGGATATATTGTTAATCTTACTCTAGGGTCTCCATAATTAGACCCTGAATCCGTTGTTAAACGGGTGTGAGGGGGTGGTAACTAATACTTATGAGATGTTAGCTTAGTTCATAGTCTCCTTACCAATTTTCACTTGACCAGGCTGGCAGAGCCAACTAGTCTAGGTAATTATAACCACAAGGGCGGCTACTCAAGATCTAAGTAGACCTACTACTACGAGATTGTCTTTTTGGTCCTTCTGCTGCTTAGTTATTACATCCTCCAGTCTAGCTCGCCACACCCTTTGAGCAGCACCACCATTGCCTCGGTAAAAGTGTAGGGTGTGTGCTTTCCACCTTCAGGTATCCATAGATTCGATCACTATCACCCCCCTTGAAATGACTTCAGCTGTTAATTAGGGCGTAAAGCCACCAACCAAGTCCCTGTCAAAAGATGTGAATAACGAAACGCGCTAGTATAGTTCTCCGCTCTTTCGTCAGATGGTGCCACAATAGGGGTTTTGTACATTCCTACGATGCTCGCGAACATTTCAACGCATAATGAGCTACATAGGCAACAAAGCGCGCTTCTAATATATTAAAATATAAAAAACAATTCAATATTGTGTATTTCTGATAGAAATGAGGCGGTTTCCTTAAATACCAACTAAACTATAGCGAGATGAAAAATACCACACCATATCTAAGGCTTTATAAAAAACTATAGAAAGTCAGAACCTCACACGGATCAGCATTCTGTTTGCAACGGATCACCCCTGACCCACTGGTCCTCGCATGCCACACACGGCTCTGCCGTGTTTGAGCTTTGAGGTATCACCCATCAAGTGATCCATGCCGCCCAACATGAAGCGTAATTAATAGCTGCTGTTGCATAGCACAGTGGCAGCATCTAACTAACTCTAAAGAGTTAGTCGGCCCCTCTTTAGGGGCCACACAATAAACAAAGAATACCCTGAATCTGGGACCTGCGGGCGAGGGCCCCAACTGTGAAGTCATTATTGGCCACATTGGTAATATCAATTAAAACTTTAGACAACACCCACCTTAAGTATCATTAACGGACAATATCAATGAACTCAGCATCCGCCTGGTTACCACATTTAGCACCAATTTTACAACTCACAGGGGCCACACTAGCCTCACCGCGCTTTTTATTGCTCTGCTGATTTCTCCAATCCAAAACATGAGGTATCTAGTCTAGCTGTGAGCTCATTGGGCCAAACAAAAAAATAATCCGTGTTCAGGTAACATGGTCCAAAAAAAAATAGGGTAGGTCTACGTCGCCTAAGGCGACGAAAGCGCGTCAAAGCGTTTACAGGGTTCGAGCCCGTGAGCTGCTCCTTGGGGCTGCAAAAAACGCTTAGACACTGAAATCCCATAGGGAAAAAATTTTGGGTTTTTGGACTTTAGGCCTTAATTTGAGGGTGATCCCGGGCTGATAGAAAAATAATTCTTGGACGAGCGGATAGCTCTGGATCTCTTTTATCTAAAACAGCGAAAAATTGATTATGGTTTCGCCGCAATTCATCCGACGGGGGGTAATCAGCCCCCCCCTCTGCCAATCAAGGCAGTGAATCTTGGCGACCGTGCGATCACTCACGGCCACCGCAACGAACCGACAGAAGAGATCGGCATCTTAGTATGATTCGTGTGACCTACTTAGAGGCTCACACGGTGGAGGTGTGTCCGGCGTTCGGCGCGCTGATTGGCTACTGGTGGGAGGCGCTGTGCCGCGTCAAGAACTTCACCTATTTGGGGCGGCTGTTAAAGGCGCACTGAGTTGAGGTGCACCTTTGAGCAAGAGCGCGATCCGGCCTAGTCTTGCGGACCTCTGTTTAGAGAGTGTAGCAAGCGGCTATGTCGCGCTCTCCAACCACAGGCTTAACAGTGGTCAGCAAGACTAGAGTGCAAGACGCGTGCACACACAGACCGAACAGACACACACAGACCCACTCACCCACACACTCCTATCAGTGAGACGTCTAGCAGATTCGGGAGAGGCGACCAGGGAGGTACTCTCGGCTAGCGGCCACTAATTGCCTGTTTAGATAAGGCACAGAAACAAGGGTGATGACAGACTACGTGTTCAAGCAGCCAACATGCCCTGACACTTGATAATGGGTGTGGACCGCTAAATTCGATATGGTGACATGACCATTTCTTATAATCGACAAACGACATGAGGTCTAATGACAAGTGACATGAGGCCCAAAAAATCATAGTGACAGGTGACATGAACATTTCTTAAAATCGACATGGGATATGAACATTATTAAGTGACATTGTCATGTGACATGGTCATTTTCTAAGATCGACATTCGACATGGGGACCCCCTATCCAGAGCCCCTTGATAGATGACAGCTGTTGTGTGTAAGAAAAGTGTATGCCTCACAATCAAAAGATGATAAAAGGCTTTATCCCACTCGATGTGGGTTTTGAATCAAATATCAAGGGATCAAATATCAGATCGATATTTGACGTCGTCAAGTGATATCTGACGTTGTCAATCACTTTTACTATGTAGTCAAGGTCGTAAAAACAGAGCCCCCTGATTGGTCAACAGCATGAATGAAAGTTGCATCTCAAACTTTTAATACTCGGTATGGGGCCCCGTGGGGCTGGGACCAATATTTGCAATTTTCGGAAATACTGTCGAGAATTTCTAGATGGAAACACCTTGTCTGGGGTAATTTGACCTCTACTCTTCGATATTCAAGTAATACTCAAGCTATTCTGACTCTAAACATGAGTAAAACGGTCATTTACCAGCGTTATCGGCAGCGCCGACATCAACAACTGCTGATCTCCCTTGGTTACATGACCCAGCTCCGTTTCTAAGGCCTCATGGATCGGGGCCCTGAAGGGGGATCTGCAGAGGCCCTATATCGGGCCCTAGATATGTACATTATATTAATATCTCATAACTTAATTTACTCTAAAATCTTTTGATAGTTCATAACCTTGACCCTTATCTCCTTTTCTCGCGGGATAAAGATAGAATTTGGTTGTTGGCGTGGCCTCTCGTGGATATCTGCTCTTCTCCACGGCACCTCTCGAGCCCCCTGCGGGGCCTCTAGGGGCTGCTAGACGTCTCTCTGCTATGTAGTGTGGGATGTAAAAGAACCCTTGTCTCGGTAAAAGGGCCAATAGATTCGATCACCATCACCGCTCTTGAAATGACCATAGCTGTTAACTAAGGCGTAAAGCAACCCACACACCCACACACCCACACACCCACACATTTTTCTGTATGAGCCTTCAGACCTCAAGCTGCTCAGTGTACGGGACTAGGTTTTGTCATAGGCCCTACGGACGCTACTCAAGGTAAAAATAAGAGAGCTGTCTCACCATGACATTGGGCTGGCTGTAGTTTTTTATGTTTCGGTACCTACAACCAAAACAGCCAGTACCCGCCCCAGGGCTTCATGTCGCACGCGGGAAAAGTATAACGGTGGCGCCAACTGTCGGAATAGCGGGTACACTACGTCAGTAGTTCTTTTGTTCTCCGCTGAGTGACTGGGCGAAATGTAGTCGGTAGCTCTATTTTCTGTGCACTGTTCTGTTCATTTTCTACACTTAACACTTAAATAGACCGCGTGTTTGTACAAGCTAACCGTTTTTATCAGTGCAAAAATTAAATAAGCATCAGATAGAACACTAAAAAAATGAGAAAGTAATCCAGCACTTAGTATAAGGCACCAGTTTTATCATGAGACACCGAAAGTCTGGTTTTTTTAAGGTGGATAAGACAGTCGACTGAGAGCTCCAAACTAACCAAAAACGTACCAGAGGGAGAACGTACCCGACAGGGCAGGGGCCTTCTACACCCCGGCTCTGATTGATGAGCAAGCGACAAGTGCTACAGAGGGCCTATTCCTCTTTTGAGGTGGGCCCGAAATTGAACAAAAGAATAAACTCAAGAAAAAGCCTTAGGCTTAAAAGAGTTGTAGATACTGATTTTAACGAAGAAGTCACATTCATTAGTTTACAAATAGCCCGTGTAAGTACGCCCATGTCTTGCTTATTTCTCATAGGGTTGTAAGATAGTCACATCATGATGCACATCATCATAAACGCAATCATGATACCTTTCATCTCTGCCCTCTCTTTTAGAGAGGGCAGAGAAGCGAGTCTCACTCTTAAAAAACCCTTCCCCTCCCCCCCTCCCCCCCTCCCCCCCCATGCATCTTAAAGAGTGCCCCCCAGAGTGCCCCTCCCCCCCTAGAAAAAAAGAGCCGTATTTTTAAATTATTTTTTAGCAAGCTTTCAGCTTGCTTTTTTTTGCTTTTTTTAAATTTATTTATCCATCAAAATCTCAAGTGACTTATTTTGAAATTCGCGCCAACCTAGTAGTCACGTGACCCCCTTAAGTAGGTCACTTCCCGTCACGTGACCTATTTGAATTTCCCGCCAACATGGTGGTCACGTGACCCTCTTAAGTAGGTCACTTCCGGTCACGTGACCTATTTGAATTTCCCGCCCAAAGGTCACGTGACCGGAAGTAGGTCACTTCCGGTCACGTGACCTATTTGAATTTCCCGCCAAAAGGGAGGCCTCTCATTGGCTGCTTTTGAATTTCCCGCCAAAAGGGAGGCCTCTGATTGGCTGCAGGTCGATTGAGTAATAAACAGTACTTAACTATAGTCCCGTTCCGATACATACTATACTACTGTCATGGGTAGGCGTATCACATAGGTACGCACACTAGTGCAGGGTATGGTTGGGACATGAACTGCTGACATGATAGTAGTCCATTGCGAATGCCTATCGTGTTCATGAACCTTCTAAAACAAGCCGTAATGAACATGACACTCAGTGTATTTTGTATTCATAGGGTGAGTTCTGGCTAATGAACAGAACGGTTACCATTACTGTATTTCCACCTTTTAGGGAGTGGTCATTTTTTAACAACAGAGGGGTTGGTGGATTTTCATGCAAGCGGGTCAAAATGTCTTTGATCCACACCTCGGGAGGGGTCGAAAAACTGTTGGTTCCCCCTCAGGCAAGTTGACATTAAGTGCAGCCAACCCCGTTGAGCTATAGTAACCGTGGGCTCAAGAAGGGTCCAA
Organism: Harmothoe impar; assembly: GCA_947462335.1. Taxonomy (NCBI): domain Eukaryota; kingdom Metazoa; phylum Annelida; class Polychaeta; order Phyllodocida; family Polynoidae; genus Harmothoe; species Harmothoe impar. The sequence goes on along the minus strand of OX381710.1, from coordinate 70,717,029 downwards.
ATTCGTTTGGTCCCTACTTCAAGGGGTCCAAATCTGTTGGTCCCCCACCCAAATCCATCAACCCCCCCCCCCCCATATTGTTAAAAAATGACCACTCCCTTAGTTCAATTGGAGTGGTAAATGGGTGGGCCGCCCACACAACACCACCCACCCACCCACACCTATAACATAATGGGTTACCACCAATGCAACAAACATCAGTTCTCCAATTACATAGATCCAATAGGTCACTATACTATAGCCATTTACCATATGGTTATTCATTACACTACGTTATCCATTACATCTGTGTGTTATATAATTGTCCAAATATCAATTAAATCATGTGTTACATAAAGTGTACGTAATTCACATTTTAATAAAATTTATCATACTTAATAAATTTTATTCACCCCAATCCCGCATTGACTTGTCTCTGAGGGGCATATCAATGGCTGGAAACATTACAACCCATTGTTACATATATCCCCATTAACAAAATGAAGTTTAGATGCAGCTAGGCCCAACTAGAGACAAAGGTGCACGAGTAGAGTTCCTCACTGGGGGTTAATTCACGAGGCAAAGCTGAGTGAAATAACTCTCAGTGGGGAACTCTACGAGTACCCCTTTGTGTTTATTTCATGTCATTAATAATAATAAATGGTAAAACTCCACTTAATTGCTTTGAAAAAGCTTATTTATAGTGGGAAAATGATCATTTTTGATGATTTGACAGGGGGTGAAATACGAAAGAGGGTTATTTCACGGGGGTGTTAGGAACGGCCTTCCTTGGTTGAGTCAATGGGAGTGCCATATAATTCACGGTTGGGCAGCTGTCGCAATGTCGCAAAAAATGTGCGACAGGGGTCTTGGAAAATGCGACAGGGACATTAGGGAAAGTCTGGGCTTTCTAAAGCTGAAAGAATTTTGTGAATATTCCAATTACAACCAAAGTTAGGACTTTTTTAATAGATTTCCTCTCCCAGTGTTCCCAGTGCAATATTCCCCATAACCCCTCAGCATACACCCATCTTACGATGGGTTTTCAAAATGATCTTGGATATAAACCTTCAAACCCTCAGAATAGGAATCTCAATGTAGTATTCTAAACTTTTCCCAGACCAACATGCTCACAGAATGCACCAATCTGACAGTGAAATGCTTATATTATTTGGTGCAACATGCCCAGAAACTATACACCGATCTAAAAATAAATTTCCCAAATAGAATTATAAATTTTATCTGGAACAAATACCCCCAAAACACCACAAATGCACCAATCTAAAGATAGATTTTCAAAATTGTCCTGGAGCAACAAAAAGATGATCAGAATACATCTAAGTTAACTAAAAGGTGAAATTTCTATATTTTATTGGAAAGACATGCTCTCCAAACCATCATGAAAACATCTATTTAAAAGGTAGCAGTTCCAAATTTTGGGTCAGCAGTATGCTCCCAAACCCTTCATTCTAAAGATACAAATACAAAGTTTTCCTGAATCAATATGCCCTCAAAAGTACATAGAAAACATCAATCTAAAAGTAAGAATTCAACATTTTCCAAGAGCAATGTGTCACAGAATGCACCATTCTAAAATCACTTTCTGGGAGGAATGTGCCCTAAACAGAATGCACAAATCTAAAGATAGAATTTAGAGAATTCCTATTAGCAATGTGCCCTAAACCCCCTCAGCGCACAGCAAAGTAAAGACAGAAATATCAATATTCTCCTTTATTTCACACGTGAAATTCACCTCAAGGAGATGATTTGGGGGAGGGGGAATGGAGGGTCCCCCGCCACACACAAATATATCTAGTCAATGTGGATCCGTCTGAAATAATTTGCCCCAAAAAATTCCAGGTTTGCTCCAGCATATCCCAACATGCCCATCACCATGCAATAAAACATCTATAGATCCTTCACCACACTGAAACTTGAGGTGTCCCTGCAGAGCTTATCTCAATCACCAAATGCATACATCCATTACGATTAATATCTTTATATGATATTTATATAATAGTGAATTTATCTCTAGCATGAAAACTATTTCTTAAAACATGTATGTAGATAGCAGAGCAAATTTGGTCACATTTTATTGGTAACCTATTTATTGGCGTAGTTTCCAGACACTAGCCCTAGAGCAGAACGGTTTGTAATGATAAAACGTCAACCTTAATCATTCTGCCCCTGCTCAGATGCCAATGCCTAGTAGTACTTAGTTGCATCTTTCATAATCTCATAATGTGGTCCTGCAATACCTTGAGGCTTCATCATTTAACCTATTTATTACATTTTCAGAGCTGTATCTTAAATTGCAATAACTGTCTAGCATTGCCTCGTAAACATACACTTATGTAAGTCATGTGTGGTTCTGGCATCTTCGAAGACGGGGTGTTATAATCAGATTTCAAGTATTGAATAAGCCCGCATTTACCTTATCTGTTATCTTAACTGTTAAGCACTTAGCTCATAATTATGTACTCTTTTACAGGTAAGGATAGTCAATTTATAATAAAGAGGCACTGGTGTAATGTATGAGTGAGTATGGGATGTGAATGAGATAAATCGGTTAGTGAGGAGAGCATCAGACAACTGAAAAGAGTTTTATGTGAGGTAGGAATTTAGTCAAATGTACATTTTGTAGTAGGGAGATATGGCCAAGGCAAGAACGGCATACAGAGGGTAGAAAGAGGACTGAGCAGGTTGACAGTTGCCTCACGTGTGTCTGGGATTAGCTCAATAGACACATCTATCATATGGTTCAGTAAGCCGTGTGGTGGGAGCCAGGCTAATAAGACAATCATGAATATGCATGGCTAGAGGCTGTGTACTAGTACTGAGGGACGCAACAATAATGGACTATTGTAGCCTATTTGATAGCTAGGGCAATGTGAGTCAACATGTGTTGCAGTCTTATACACCTGATCCTGGACAGGTATTACGATACATGCATTGGTTCAAATCCATCAATTATTTTTACATTTATTACCTTATCCTTGATAACGTATCATTTAAAAAAATGTATTTTTTATTTCATGTGCTAGGCTGATTTATACTGTATATAGTTAGTGTAGGTAGAATCTACTGTAGATATACACTAGATTATACTCTATAATAGATTTACAGAAGAATCTACTGTAGATTTACTGTTTACCTACAACAAACTGTACACCTAGAATCTACAAAAACGGCAGCCAAGTTTTCACTGTGTGTACCTGTTGCATGGCCATTTAGATTTAAATGCATTTTAGAAAGTTCAACTTTGAATTGAGCAAACAAGAATGAAATAATATGTTCCGGTGCATGTCAATGCCCAAGTTACGTGACCAACTGAAGCCATACATGCTGAAATCTGATTAATGGGAATGGCAGTTTTAAATGTGATTGAATGTGAAACTGAAAATGGAAATGAAAATTGGAGATAACTGAAAGCTGCTGATTGCCTTGCGGCAGTGTTAAATGCTGACATATATAACATAGTGTGGAAGGACAATACTGTAAGGAGACATACACCGGTATGAGGCCCCTAAGTCTCAAAAGGCCCCATCCCTCAAATATTTGTGAGATAGGGGCCTTAGAAGTCTTAGGACCCACCTGAATTCCCTATATGTCAAAAAGTCCCTATCCCTCAAATATTTGAGACATAGGGACCACATTTATACAGCCCCTATCTCACAAAGATTTGAATGATTGGGGCCATTTGAGAGATAGGGACATGTCAAGCCTCTATCCGTCAAAAAGTCCCTAAGTATCAAAAACGAATCTAGCCAAAGCACTTGTAATTAGGACTATTTATTACTTCTGCAGCAAGAAAGCAGGCCTCACAAAAACACAATCACTTAAGGTTAGGCCAAATGAATAGAAAGAATGTGTGTTTCTTGCAATAGGACACCGGGTTTAAAAAGTTCAGAAATTGGCCAACCCTCAATTTTAGGATTAGAATTCCTCTGCAAAAGGGGTCATGATTTTTTTACTCTGCCCCCTCAGGAGGGTTGATATTTTTACACTTTCGATCCCCTCCTGAGTTAGGAGGGGACATTATTTAGGTTGGGACTGATGGGGGAAACATTATCCAGTATACCTATGTATGTATACATCTATAATATACTGGATAAACCCAATGGGACAACTTTGAGGGATAGGGGCTTTTGAGGGATAGGGACATGGCAAAAATATTTGCGACTTAGGGACTTTACATAGGCCCTATGTCTAAAACTGTTTTGAGAGATTGTGGCTGTTTAGCACATAGCCAGTGGGCACACCTCACAAAAGCAGCACTCAATAAGCGCTTATTAAGCCCTACAGAGAATATGCAGAGCTAGATAAGCGCTAAGTGGTCTGTGCCCACTGGGATATATGTAGGGGCTTTACCTAGTCCCTATATCTCAAACGGGCCAATTTTGAGGGATAGGGGCCTTTTGCGGGATAGGGGCCTCGCCCCCCCCCAGCCCGCCGATGCATTGGTCTGTAAGGAAGCAAATGCCAAAAAAACAATCTGCTATAACTAAGAGAGTGCTTATTTGTCATCAACAAGGGGGGGGGGGCAGGTTTTTAGGTCAAGCCAGCAACCTTTTTTTTTTTGCCCCCCCCCTGCTGAAACAGTTCCCATATTCTTTTCAGGTAGGACTAGGCGCTTCCCCCAACAGGGTTCATTCTGATATTAATAAATTCTTATATTTATAAATCCATAATATATAGAGCAAATCACAATCGAAAATTGGCCGGGGAATGATTTAAAACATTATGTTTACATACTATATATCTATTTATGGTCGAAAAAAACTGAAAACTAAAATCGACCCCAAAATTAGCTGCTAACCCATCTTTCTAGGGTTTAATGTAAACTCTAAAATGCTCAGTTCATGGATACAAGTTATTCACATATTGCCTGAGGGGCTATTTTATCATTGTATAATATACCTCCCGGATGTCACCCTGGACCACCTGTGTCTCTGCAGCAGAGTGCTGAATCATGATAAAATGTCAACCTCCTTCCCTCCTGCACCTGCTCAACTCCTAATGCCCTCAGATCTGTGATCTATCTCTTTGTAGCACAACTACATTTGTCTATCACTACATCACTCATTCACTTATACATTTATTCCCTTACCACATGGTATTTACACCAATGGTACTTACATTGACAGTAGCTATTATAATGAGGTCAATTATGGTACAATAATCTTATCCTGTGTACAATAAATGATGAGGATGCAGAGCGGTGACCATGCATGGTCCTTGTGCACATAATAACTATGCTGCAGCAGATACAGCGGGCTCTACACACAGGCAAATATCAGCGTCAGTCCATGTTGCCAATAGCACTGTTAGTAGGGTGTTACATCGAAAATGAATTATGATCATCAGAGTATATTTATCTACTGGTCCCCAAAGAAAAGAGGTGGATTAGGACTTTGCAAAAAACTGAATAAAGATATCTGTTATATCAAATGTGTGGGAGTGCTGTAAAGTTGAAAAAGTCCTTGTATTTGTACCCCTGCTGCTCTATATATAACCTATCAGGCTCATGGCACTCACACTGAGGGTACACAGTGGTCACTGCAGGGTGGTAAGGGCTGAGTAGCCACCCTGCAGGCAGCCACAGGCACTGGGAGTAGAATGTCCATTCAGTTTAGAATATGATAACTCAAAAGGTATATCAAATAGACTGTCAATTTTTTCACCATTATTATATATGGATCTGTATCTCTTATTATCTATGCATGAGATACTACCTGTTTAAAGATTTATATTCTTGAAATGATCATAAGTCTACTCAAATTATGGGGGAGATATAGGGGTACTTTGACTTTAAGTATGGGGGATTTGGCCATAGCTGTATCATATTTTATGGATGCATTCTGTCCACCAGAACATGTATTTTCATAATATGAATGCACATTTTCTAATAAGCTGATGCAAAGTCATATATTTTTACATAATATGTCACAAAATTGTAACTGTTGGTTACAATAAAAATGTGCACCTCTTATGGGATACCCTAATATGTATAGAAACTGCCAGTAGCTTTAAACCTATTTGGGATTCCACAGATCTTCCCATATTTGACATTGATTGAGGCCATGTCTAGGTCTCCTACTGCAGATGTAGGTGCCACAGGCTACCCACTCACACAGTGCTGAGACTCAGGGATAGCTGCACATTCACAGGTATTTTAATGTAGGAATGAATTATATGGCATAAGAATTGCTATGCCTATTAGGAGCCGCATATTCATTGGGATTAAATGAAGGGGTCAACCAATATTGTGGAATGTATATTAAAGCTATGGGGAGCATATGTATGAAACCATGTCAGTATTTTCCCTGAAACTGCCAGGCGGGGACGCATTGTAGCGGCCGATGTAACACCCTACTGTTATAATACAAGGGTCAGGCAATGCTGGACTATAGGGCACCTGGCTGTTGATCGTAGCACCACTTGTGCTAAGTTGAGAACCTTCAGAACAGGCCCTTGGCCACTAGGTTGAGCAGCTAACCGGGGGTTATGACATCACAGGACAGACCACCATTGCTTCTGTCTGAAGTGGTTCCCAGGACTTGACCCTACAGTGAGTAAGCCTAGGTACTGAGGGTCAATGCTATTTGCATGTCTTCAGGGTAACACAGACTGAAGCAATTACTATCCCGACTTAGGCCCCATCTAGAGGCAATGTACGGAGGCACCGGGGGTTAGACATGGCGGCGTCCATGGCCTAACACCTAGGAGCCCTATATTAGATAGGTCAATGGCCATTCTAGTGAGGGTCAGGCTATGCTGTACTTTTAATAACAGTCTGGACTATCGCAAAATTGCTTGAGAGTCTGGCCATGCTGGATCCTCATGCCAGAGTCTGACAATGTTGGACTCTTGCAGCCTGAAAGAGACTCTCCCAAGAGTCAGGCATTGCATGAGGATCCAGCATAGCTAGACTCTTGGGCCACTTTGGGTGAGTCAAGGCTCTAAATGAAGGTCCAGCATAGCCTGACTATCAATAAAGGGTTTGACTTTTGTATGTCAGTGCTTTTGGCAACAAAGCCAGCGGCAGATTGACGCTGATATTTGCCTGGGTGTAGATGGCGGGTTGCTATATCAAATGTTGTATTCCCGAAATTCCCAGGTCACCTGTCACTTAAATTTCTATGCTCTATGTTCCTTGTGCCTCCAGGAACACTATCATGTCTGATATCTGATCATTAATATTTTGCCACCTAGAGCAAATATTGGATAGAAGAGGAGGGGTCATGGAAGCAATGGAAGCAATGGAAGCGATAGGTAGAGCTAATTAGTCCCTCAAAGAAGGCAAACAATCCTAAGTTACACATCCACTGTATTAGGGGTAATAATCCTGGGTGCTTAAAAAGTTATTTTGAAATAGGCCCCAAAATCCATTTTAATGAGTGCCCCCCATGGGGCCCATTTAAATGGCCTTTAACCAAGTCAGCACAGAACATTGAATCAACATTGAAAACTGGCTGACAATGTGGATTCAATGTTGATGTAACATTGATTCAACATTCAGCTGAGTTTTGTGCCCACTGGGAAAAGGTTTTTACTCACCCCAATGCCTTTTCACACAAAGGTGTGAGAAACAGAGAAGGGGAGCATTGTATAAAATATATGGAAAATGATCTGAAAAGGAGAGGGAGGGCGCTCATAAGGGGGAGGGCTCTTACTAGATTCAATAGAGTATTAGTCATCATGATGGCAATTATGGTACCAAATCTACTGGTACAGTGTCCAGACACTAGCCTTGGAGCAGAATGCTTTGTCATGATAAAACGTCAACCGCACGCCTCCTGCACCTGCTCAGAAGGTAATGGCCTGTCATATGCTGACTTAGTTGCAACTTTCTTAAACTCGTTTGGTGTGGTGCAACTTCCGTTCATCATTGCACTCTCATATTCTAGACAAGACGCTTATAAATGACTTTTGTTTGTTGAAAGAATAAATTAATTTGTCTTGTATATCACCTTGTGAATTAAGAACTTTTAAAACAGTAGACCAACTGGCATATTGGTATGCTTACTATTGGTTAGATTTGCAAACATACACCTACACAAATCATTGGTGATACACATATAGTCTCTGGCGTAGGACAGTTGGAAGGGTTAGAGGGTAGGTGGACAAAGAAGGCTAGAGGTGGCAGAGGAGAGACAGATATAGAGTAGAGATTCCACAGTTTAATAGTCCCCTCACACATCTCTGTGATTGGCTCGCTAGACACGGCTATAAGATGGTTTAGCAGGGCTGTGGGTGTCAGGCTAATAAGATATTGATGAACACACAGCTAGAGTTTGTACGCTACCTCAGTACCTGGATATATGCCATGGTAATGAACCTGTTGCAGCTAGCTCATAGGCAAGCTATGTGTGAAGCAATATGTGTGAAATACTTATACATGAACTATATACTCAATACTGTACGGATATTTTAACACACTATCATATCGAATCGTTTCTTAATTTCATATTGATGACTTGGTCCATTTTATTATAAGTTAATATAGTGTGTGTTTTATATAATATATTAGTATGATATTGCATCGCAGACTTATTTATGCAAGATGTTGAGTGGCCATTTACATTTATATGAACATGCATGTCAGAAAGTGGAACGTTGAATTGCATTGCATTAACCAGAGACCTATAAAACTACGTTTTTATGTTGCATGGTCATGCCCAATGTGCATGTCCAAATACAACCATATGCTGGAACTTTAAAGCTATGGTCCTCCTGAATGCGATTGAATGTTAAGTAAAGCAATTATTGATTGCCAATGGTGGCAGTGGAACTGGTGATATAATAATAAGTATTGAATGGACAATTACTATATCAGATAACACAAGCTCTTCCTCTTCTCCCTTTGCTCTGCCCTCTAACTGTCCCTCCCTGCCTCCCCCTCTCCCCATCACTTCCCCCTGTGATAAGTGGAGTGTTGCTCTGGACTTAGGGCTCAGTCTCATGAGTTTGTAACAGTTGAAACGTCTTTGACCGGGTGTCGTCTTTGACCAGTGTAGTCTTTGACCGGGTGTCGTCTTTCACCGGGTATCTAGAAAAGATTCTTTTTCCAATTTTTTAAAAGATTATACATGTTTATGATGTAATGTACTTGGTGGGACTTCTTATTGCATAATACTTTGGACAGTGCAGCTGGTTAAAATCTTTTCTAGATCCCCGGTCAAATACGACACCCGGTCAAAGACGACACCCGGTCAAAGACGTTTCAACTGTTACAAACTCATGAGATTGAGCCTTAGATGGTCAGACCTCTTTGTACACCTCCATACAGCCGGGCCTGATGACACAGCTTACCCTACATCAACTTCACAACAGGCTCACAAGCAGCCTAAATCCCTGCACCAATAAGAGGAAATCTTGGTGAACACAAAAGCCTTCTTTGCGGAAGGAAGGAGTTTAAGTGTACTCAATTATCTGAGCTAATATTGGTTGGGTTAGTTTGAACGGAGTAATATGATATAGAACATGATAGCTCAATTCCATCAGTTTGATGAAGATGAGATTAAGATTTGTTTACAGATCTAAATGAGAGGGAACAGCTGCTTCTTAAAACCTCACTTCCATAGAGAGGTGGGCGTCCCATGATTGCAGTCTAGCACGGGACAGTGGCCTATCTTGCCCATCTCTTACATCAACCTGTTATGTAAGCTACACTGGGCCCCTGTACCTCACTTTTTTTCAGTGTACTGGTCACCACAGACGCTCTGGGTGTCAGGTTCCATTTCTCCATTTTGGTCAATGGATTGACTGTGATGAGACATACTGATTAGATAAATGCAAGAAAATGTCCATCATGGAAGTAGTATGACTGTCAGGTCAAAAAGACCATTCAATATGGTGTCTGCCTCCCAGTTTAGGCTTAAAAACTAAATATTTAGCTCAATTCTAACAGACAATGAAAGAGGGATCCTTGTCATTCTTTCAGAATATCTATAACAGTGTCCCTACGGAATTATTACTTGGATGAAGACAACCACGCCGAAACAATGCTGAGTAAGCTATACGCTTGACTATGCTGACTATTATTATGCTGACTATTATTATACTGCCATCAATAATTGAGCTCATATTTTCTGAGCTTGCATACTGATCCTATGGGTCTACACAATGCAGGTAACTACATTGATTTTCCCTTGATACTGGTATGGTCTAAAGACCTCGTGTTTATATATTCTTTGTGTCAGGCATCAATGTGTGCATTATCAGGGCTGCATGTATATGTTGGGCGGATCCGTTGAAAGTGTATCAACCACATGGGATAAGCATGATGCTTGAATGCATTATGGCAATCAAGGGTCCGGTGGGCAAAGTTGCTGACAAACATGAGTGTGCTGAATTACAGCACTAAACAGCATCAAAAGGGCTAAATGTAGTTGAGTAATTAATGTATCAGATGAAGGTATGCTACCTAACCCTACTTCTGACAGAGCTCATCAACCATGTCCTAATTACATCGATCCTAATTACATTGATCCCATCCAGGTATCTCACCTCCCGGTCAGACACCTTTGCTCTGTGCAGCTCTCCTCACCTGCCCAAATCAAACTCTTTCCTTTAGGTTAGTAAGGGTCCTGTTCCTGATGCAATTTAAAGTGTTGCCTTATGTACCGATAAGACATAAGTTTGTGGGTTTGAGCAAATTAATTCTGCAGAAAAGGAAGCCAATTTCAAAAGAGTGCTTAAAAGGGTTCTCTGCTTGGTTCAAACCTCAAAGATGCAAAGGTCTACAATTTACCTATTACTTCAGACTCAACAAACAATTTAACATATTGGGTATCTTAAGAGCACGAGGAAGGAGATGGCATTGAGGGATGGTGTCATTTCTTGATGAAGGTTATAGTACACTTAATGTCTTGTTGACTGAGTTAACTACAAAAAGCTGAACACTCAGACAGAGAAGCCTTACACCTAATTGGCCCGCAGAGCATGATGACAACAACATCAAATGAATAAAATACATTTATGAACTCAACTTTACCACAAAATGGGTGGAGTGAGGCAAATACCTTACAGGGCAGCAGCAATGCCTGAGAAGGGATGCCAAACCACCACACTGCACCACACTGCACCACACTCCACCACTCCTAACCATTACCATCACCATGTCCCACAGCTCACACCATGTAACTATGGTAACCAGGTGATTGAACTCCACCTTGGAGGAGATGGGAACTACTTGGCCTTTAATGCTGGCATGACCTCTCCATATTTCTTCCATTCATTGTCATGATTCACAAGTATCTTTGCAGTAAAACAATCTTTCCTGAATACTGAGACTTCTTACTCTTCATGAACCAGCTTAATATTAACGTGATGGCTGCAGACTTCATATCCTTTGAATGCCAACGTTGATGTGCCAATGAAGCACTGGGGACTTAATCACCAATGCTGTGTAGGTGGATAAAGATGATGAGGTATCACGCTGTCCTTAAATGGTAATGCTCTTTCTGGGTACCAGAGTGGCATGTCTTTAACAAGCCTTGCTCAGTGTCTTGGAAACCAGAACATCTCATGTTATATGCATCCTAAAGGTTGAACGGCTTGTCCTGATAGGACTCCTAAGGATGCGGTAATACTGAGTTTCAATATGGTCCTGAAGTAGGGTCCAAGAGATTCAGCAAATACATGAAATGTACTTTTATAAGGTGTCCATACATGGTTTGACTGCAAAGTAACATGACAATTCATTTGGTTTTAGAGCAAGGATATTGGAGTCATTCTTGTTAAATCAACGGGACCATAACTAAGTTTTGTTCTTCTCTTTTACCTTGGCAGACATTGGCAGTAAAATCCCCAGCTATCTAGAATTTATAGACAACGAAGACCCGTAACATTTTACGGGTCGCATAACTTGTTGAAGGCCCTTGGTTGTTATGATGCATTATTGCAGCTTTTGTGGGTATTGCTGTCAGGGTATCATGCTGCTACTATGGGGTTGATACACTCCTGGAGGGTCAGCAGGGCTCCCCAGAGCAGGAAAATGCATCATAATGACCGGGGATATCTCACATTAAGGCACCCTGATGACAAATAGTTGAGCTCATTATGGCACTATGCAGCCCTTAAGGTCTGTAGCTAGGACATGGTTGGTGCTCCTCCATGGTATGTAGGTAATTGCTGCTTAGAGGTGTCCAGCTGAATAATATATCCGCACCCAGCTTTGACTACCAGTCTTTGACAGTACATATGTCTATATGACAATGCTTCACAGTTAGGAATAAAGAGTGACAAGACTTCATGGGGAAGCTATGGCACTTGAAAAAAACGAAAAAAAAATAGCCAATGTCAAATGAAGACTTTTTTTTTAAAGTTGAAAACTTGGCATATCGTTTTTTTAAACTTTTGCTTTGCTTTACACCTATGCAAATCATTGGTGATGTCACGCTAATGAACTTTTAGGGCTAGCTCATGGCTAAGCTCTGTGTGAAGTAACATGTGTGCAACATTAATACATATTTACAATCTCTGTTGTGCAGGTATTCTAACACACTCTTCAGCCTCCAGCCTTCAGCCTTCAGCCTCAAACTTTGAATTGCATCACATTAAGCAAACACCAATGAAACTATCTTTTCATGTTGCATACCCATGTCCAATGTACATGTCAAAATAGAACATCTGCTGAAATTTTAGTACGTTAATCCTACGAAATGGTATTGAAGGTAAAGTTAATCAATTATAGATTGGCCAAGATGGAAGTGGAAATGGTGATTTAATAAAAAAAGCATTGGATAGACAATAGCTATATCATTCTTTCCCCTTCTTTCCCCTTCTTTCTCCTTTGCTCCGCTCTCTAACTGTCCCATCCTGCCTCCCCCTCTCCCCGTTACTTCCCCCATGGCAGTGGGAGTGCTGCCTTGGACTTAGATGGTCAGAGCTCTCAATACACCTATATTCAACACAGGCCTGATGATATAGCTTACCGTACATTAACTGCAGGACAGGCTCACAAGCAGCCTAATTATCATTGCATCAATAAGAAGTATTGGTAAACATGACACCCCTCTTTGAGGAGGGAAGGAGTTCTATGTGTACTCAATTGTCTGAGCTAATATTGGTTGCGTTAGTTTGTATAGAGGAATGTGATATGAAGCATGATAGCTCAATTCCATCATTTTGATGAAGATAAGATTAGGATTTGTTTACAGATCTACATCAGGGGGAACAGCTGCTTCTTAAATCCCCTCTTCCATTGAGAGATGGGCATCGCATTGTCCATTTTGTGGATGGATTCGGATGCATGACACTAGTACACTAGTATAATTGTGTGCAAATAATGTGATCTGGATCTGATACATAGGGCTATCATTACAATAGACTAGTATTCAATCGTGTGTGGATTACAGTGATCTGGATCCAATAAATGCAATAATTATCCATCAGAGAAGCAGTATGACTATCAAGTCAATAAGACCATTCCATATAGTGTTTGCCTCCCAGTACAAGCTAACAGGCAGTGAAAGAGGAATCGTTGTCTTTCTTTCAAATATCCATAATGGTGTCTCTTGGTGACTGACTATGCTGCAAATCATTATACAGCCATCAATAAAAGAACACATGGCTCATATTTTCTGAGCTTGCAAACTGATCTTATGGGTTCACACAATGTAGGTAACTGCATTGATTAACCCTTGATACTGGTATGGTTATAGACCTCATGTATATTTTTCTGTGTCAGGCATCATTGCAGGGATGACCAGCGATCCGTTGAGAGTGTATCAACCACATAGGGTAAGTATGATGCTTGAATGCATTATGACAAGCAAGGGTTCGGTGGGCAGGACCAGACAAAGTCGCTGACAAACATGGGTGTGCTGAATAAAAGCACTAAACAGTGACGAAAGGGCTAAAGATAGTTGAGTAATTAATGTATTGCATTAAGGTATGCTGCCTAACCCTAGAGCTCATCAACCATGTCCTGATTACATCAATCCTAATTACATTGATCCCAGTTAGGTGTCTCATCTCCCCTCCAGACACCTCTGCACTGTGCAGCTCTTCTTACCTGTCTGAATCATTTCCATTGGGTTAGTTAGGGTCCTGTTCCTGATGCAATTTTAAGTGTTGCCTTATGTACAGATAAGACATAACTTCGTGGGTTTGAGAAAATGAATTCTGCAGTAGAGGGACACAATTTCATAACAGTGGTTAGGCTCTGCTTGGTTCAAACTTCAAAGATACAAAAGTCTGCAATATAAGTATTAGTTAAGACTTAACAAGCCAATTAACATGTTGCATATCCGACTCCTGTCATGCTGGGAAGGAGAAAAGAGATCAAATTCATTTGAACTAGCATATATAGTGATGGAGTCATTTCTTGATAAAGGTAATAGCATAGTTAATGTTTTGTAGACTGAGTTAACTACAAAAAGCTGAATACGCAGATAGAGAAGCTGACACCGAATTGACCTGCAGAGCATAATGAGAACAGCATCAAATAAACAAAATACATTTATAGACTCAACTCTACAACAAAAAAACAAATACTTTAAAGGGCAGCATCATCGTATGAGAAGGGATGCCAAACCACCACACTGCACCACACTGCACCACTCCTAACCATTACCATCACTATGTCCCACACCTCACACCATATAACCATGGTAACCAGGTGATTGAACTGCAGCTTGGAGGAGATGGGCAATACTTAGCCCTTTAATGCTGGCATGACATCTCCATATTTCGGTTCATTTAGTGTCATGATTGAAAAGTATCTTTGCAGCAATACAATCTTTCCTTAACACTGGGACATATTAAATATTCTTCATGAACCACAGTAATATTAACTATGTGATGGCTGCAGACTGTATAATGCTTGAATGGCAATGTTGATGTGCCAATGAAGCACTGGGGACTTGAATCACCAATGCTGTGTAGGTGGATCATGATGATGAGGTATCACGCTGTCCTGAAATGGTAATGCTCTTTCTGGGTCCTAGAGTGGCATGTCTTTAACAAGCCTTACTCGGTGGCTTGGAAACCAGATCATCTCATGTTATATGCATTCTAAAGGTTGAACGGCTTGTCCTGATAGGACTCCTAAGGATGCGGTAATACTGAGTTCCAATATGGTTCTGCATTAGGGTCCTAGAGACGCTACGAATACACAAACGAGCTTTACGAGGTAGCCATGCAAGGTTGGACTGCGAAGTAACCTGACAATTCATTTGGTTTTCAAGCAAGGATATTGGAGTCATTCTTGGTGAATCAATGGGAACCATAAATAAGTTTTGTTCTTCTCTTTAACCTTGGCAGACATTGGCAGTAAACACAATGACACCAGCACTCACCAGGTATCCAGAGCTTGTAGACATCCAAGAAATTAACTCTTTAAGGTTTGCATAGCTTGTTAGGCCCTTGGTTGTTATGATGCGTGATTGCAGCTTTTGTGCATATTGCTGTCAGTGGATCATGCTGCTACTATAGGATCGATACACTCCTGCAGGGTCAGAAGGGCAGGAAGAATGCATCATAATGACCGGGGACCTCTAACATCAACGCACTACATAGCATTGACACAACGAGTATGGCACATTATGGCACTATGCAGCCCTTAAGGTCTGTAGCTAGGGAAAGGATGGTACTCCTCCATGGTATGTAGGTAATTGCTGCCTGAAGGTGTCAAACTGACAGTATCCGCACCCAGCTTTGACTACCAGCCTTTGACAGTACATATTTCTATATGACAATACTTCACAGTCGGGAAGGAGGAGTTTTATGGGAATACTATGGAACTCAAATAACTGAAAAATGTAAAAAGAAATAGCCAAAAATTGTACGTATGGAATAATCAGTCAGATGCAGTGGAACGCCTTTTCAGTCTGTTTCCAGGTGGTATTCAGGCTAATTGTCAAGCATTCTGTGCACCCACAGATTTTGGGGTGAATGATAGCAGCAAGATCTCCGAAATATTGCACACTGTGCTGATCCAATGATATGTAGCAGGGAAATCAGACAGACATCATGGGTTAAATTAAAATACCCCTTTAGGTTTATGTACCATGTCAATAGCAGTCCATGCTGCAATGAACCATGGTGGTTTAAACCAGTTCTTAGAGTCCTAAGACAGCTCTTGGACGACACATATTGCCAACGGCGCTATATCATCATTGTACAATATATCTCCCGGATAAAGGCCTGGACCACCTGTGTCTGCGGCCACCCTGGAGCAGTATGCTGAATCATGATAAAATGTCAGCATCTCACCCTCCTGCACCTGCTCAACTCCTAATGCCCTCAGAACTATAATCCATCCCCTTTTGGCATGATTACATTTCTTTATAACTTCATCACTTATTAGCTTAGTCATCATCAACATGTAATCTACACTAGGTGGTATTTATGTAAAATAACAACAGTGTCAACCTCAGATAATAAGGTCAATTATGCCGTGAGATACACCCACAGCCCAACTCTTATCTCAACCTGTATACGCATTAAGTCAGGATTAATGAGCAGAGCAGTGACCATGCAGGGTAACAGTGTTAGTGACATCAGATAACATGCATCAGGCGGTGTGCAGGTATATGATGGGTACTCACAGAAAAGTAAAGGTGTCTCCCACGGGGCACTGGCAAAAATGGAGTGTCAAGCAGCTATTGACTCTGCTATTGACACTGATAGTACAGAGTCAACTCTAGTTGACACTGATAGTAGATAGTCAACTCAAGTTGACCCTTCATATAAGCGGGGTCATTGGCTGTTTGACTCTCCATTTTACCAGAGCCACGTGGGACACACAGTTGACTTCTCTCTGTGTAGGCACATGGCAGGTGCCAGCTTTAGTACATATGGAGTACACTGTCAAAATATGAAGGACCTAAGGAGGTAGAATAAACAGTGTCAAACTCTTCAAATTGAGAACCTGCCATTTAATTGCAATACTCAGTATTATATCACTCTGGGAGGTAATCAAATCATTCTTCTAGGCAGGTTTAGGGCTTGGATGTGCCAGGTGGGTCTTTAAACTGACAACTCATGAGTGACAGCCCTGAAATTCCTCAACTGGAATATGCATGGCTAAGGCTGAGAAGTTTCTGGCTTTCATGTGTAGATGAAATGGGTATGGGAAGTTGAATTAGGCCAAATTTAAAAAGAAAGGTGTGTTTCAGGTTACTCGACCCTACCTAGCAAAACAGGGCCAACCCTATGGACGTTTATCCAATTTTGAAAATTTGAGAAAAATGTATTATGTTTTAAGTGATTTGAGGGCTATTTTAGGGTCAATTTGATAGTCTACCAGTCAACACCATAGTCGGCAGGAATCTTTTATCCAATTTTGAACAAATATTCATGTTTTAAGTAATTTTGGTCCTATATCAGGGTCATTTTAATAGTCTACGAGTCAACACAGTTGTTGGCGAGTCGGCGCTGAAGTTTGTGAGTCAATCTTTTGTATACTTATCAGTCAAAAAAATAAATAAATAAAAAAAAGATGAAAAATCCTACCTAGATTTTCAAACTATGTAACCTGAAACACACTTATATCCTTTTTTGGCCTTACAGATTTGTTGTCCTGATGCACAGAGTCAGCATGATGCATCAAAACAGCAACAACGACTAACTCCTAAATGGTTTTCAGCTCCCCTAATGAATCCCAAGCAGGAACGAAGGGTGTGGCAGGGGCTAGAGGCATGGCCAATGATCAATGCGAGATGGATTCCCCATCATTTGGCCATTTTCTGATTTTTGGACCACTCTGATTTGCAGGTTCATTCTTTTGGTTATTCTATACTATAGGACTTCTATAGGCTTTTTCAATACAGTGAAATATTTTATACTGCAGTTTGTTAATCCCATACTTTGGTTATTATGACTTGAATGATAGTTAAACTCACATAGCCATTACAGACTTACAGGATTCCTCTAGAACTAACATAAACACAACTTTACTTTGAAAAGTCACCCTTTCTTTCCGCATTGGCCTAAAGAGAGAGGGGATTCCCCCAGTTAACAGTCCGATCGTGTGTCTCTGAGATTAGCACAATACATGCAGCCTTTAGGTCGTTCAGTAGGCACTGCAGTGGGTGCCAGGCTAATAATGCAATGATGAATAAACATATCTACAATACAACCACTGTTACCTGGTGTGAAAGGCTGCCCTCAATTCATCTATATGTGTGACACGATCCAGGGAATGGGGCCTTAGTGCAGGCAGCACATATCTTTAATCGTATGAGGCAATAGTACAGCCCTATCCCCTCTCAGCGCATGCTGGGCACCACCTGTTCTGATTGATATCGTGCCTGTATTAACCTTTAGGGACTGCACATAACTTTGACGTGTGCATCCCTGTTTTTTTGTTCAATAAACTTAAATTGTTCAAAAAAACAAAAAGCTTCCCACTGATGCAGTCAAGCAAACAAAATATATTTGTTTAATGATTTTCGGGTACCCATTCCCGGGAGGTAAAGTTTTCCCAGAAATACTAGCCATTGAGGCATTGGTGCATCATGACTATATTCATGATTGCATTATTTTATATCAACGTTTAGGCAGAATCTCGAAAATTGACTTATTTTACCAATAATTGATATGTATCATAGTTACTATTTATGGACCACTCATATGAGAATGGGCCAGACAACGCAGATAAGTAACTGTTAGGGAGCTGTGTATGGTATTCAGGTCGGTTTATGACCATAGTCCTCTATGCACATAGTGCTATCATTGATTAGTCATTGTGGATTCAGACAGCAATATCAGGAATTTAGTACAGGCCCGCACTGGAATTGGCTCATTGTATTACGACACAAGGCCATAAAGATGTGTTATATTATGCGCAGGAGACAGTCTATGTAAACATAGATCTAGATAGTGGTGCTTTATAAGCAAACGCAAGCGACTGTCTTGCTCATTGCGATAATGGTGGTTTATACAAATCTGCTTGAATTTGTGACCATTGTGTATAAAGGTTTTGTGGTTGCTTATTATGATAGTAGTAAGATATGGCTACAATCTAGCCTTTTCATCTTGCTTTATACTTAAAGAGCGGTCATTTTTTAACAACAGGGGGGGGGGGGGTGTTGGATTTGGGGGGGACCAAAACAATTTGGAACCCTTGAAGGAAGGGACCAGTAAAATTGCACCCCTCTTGAGGGGGGACTAAAAAAATTACACCCCTTTTTTATGAAAAAGCCCGCGTGTTCCTATAGCTCAAAGGGGTCAGCCGCGCTGAATTTCAACTTGCCTGAGGGGGGACCAAAAAAAGTTTGACCCCTCTCATGGGGGGACCAAAAAGATTTTGGCCTGCTCGTGCGAAAATCCACAGACCCCCCCCCCATTATTAAAAAATGACCACTCTCTTATAGTTTCTTATAATGCAGCTTGTAAAGCCCCTTTAACTCTCTAAATCCTTTCTTTATCTAGATAATGTGGGGCCGAATTATAATTATAACAATAATCACAACACACAGGGTGTAATACAGATCAGTTTGTAACTTCCTGGGATCTTTTTAAACCAAAGGGGCCAATGGTTAGAAGTTGGTCAAATATCAATCATCCATCAGTTCCATAACAGCTCTGTGTAGACCCATGTCAATCAGCTGCCAATACAATGTCTAGACGACAGTCACAGTAGTCTGCTATATAGCATCAAAGGTTATCGACATGGTTATTGCTGTATGTTCTGGCCCAATCAGAAGCAACGCATCGACTTTCTGAACCCTCGAAAGCTATGGCTCCAATAACCAGTTTTGTTCTCAAATCGGTCCTTTTCTCACATTAATGACCCAAAGAAAGAAATATGGGATAACAGTGCATACAAGGGTATGATCGGATTGTTAGAAATATACCCAGAAAATCGGGTGGTGGAGTCCCTGATTAAGGGCTTCATAATGTCTCATGCCCTGGGCAGTCTAGTCACAAGAGCTACATTGATTCACCAAGAGCTATACTACATATAGAGACTGCTGTGTCGGATATGGTATAAATCTAATAATGCCCTGTACCTATGGCTAATCAATATAATGCGTTCAATATAGGGAAATAATATAGTAGGAGAAAATGACAACTCATGATAGAAACAAAGGCAGGTGACGTGTAGACGATTAATAATCCCTGTACTATAGGAAGCCAGAAGGAGAGGGCAGGAAAAGCTGAGGAAGAGGGAGGTAAAAGCATGATCGTGAGTGGGGGTAGTATAGAATGAGAGTATTGGGCAGGGATGGTGGTGGGCTGGGAGGTATCGATATCTACACAGGGAACTGTGTGACGTTTCTAGACGCACTAACATTGACTTAAGAAAACATGTTTACCAGGAATGAGGCTGAGTGTTTTAGCCAAGTCCCAAAAGAGGGACGCTAAGTGCAATAAGATGGCGCCCTGTGGATCTAGCAGGCAATAATGCCGCTCAAATTGAGACACTCTTTGAGAACAGAAAGTGCTGCAATGTGTTACAGTACACCCTCAGAAAAGTGAGAGTCATTGTCGCTAAAACTACCCTCACCTGAGAGTCAGACAGTGCGTGACCCTCAGGTGAGGGTAGTTTTAGCGACAATGACTCTCACTTTTCTGTGTGTGTACAATCACAATGATGCGCTTGCATGCTCTTTAACACTTTAAGGATGGATGTCGCTAATAGATGACATTTGTCATCTTGATGCACCCAATGCAGCCCCGGCGAGTAACTGGCTGATGCTGCATAAGTGCAGGTCGATTCTGTAGGGTGAGCATGAAGTTTGAATGCAGCAGTGGCACTGGAAGCGGTCCATTGAACACACTCTCCTACTGTGAATGTAAGTCAGATATGATCCGCATGACTATCTGCATTCGTGTCATAAGCCTTGGACAATTGTAATTATCCAAGCCTGGCGCCTTGGCTTATAACACTTATACAGGAAGTCAGCTGGCGCCTTGGCTTACAACACTTATACAGTAAGTCACCACAGGCCTGTATCATATCTAATGCATACTATATAAACGGCACACCAGGTAGATGCCCCCACTCATCCATTAGTGGGAAACTCCTCTTTGCCTGTGTACTAACCTTGCGTCTTGGGACCAAAGTTCTCACTTCAATATTCGTAGCTCAATTCAATGATGCAACAGTTAATTCACTTAAACTCTATCAAATCCATTTACAATTTGTTGAAATTGGATGCTTCCACTTTGAAGATGATCATGTAGACCTGGATCTATAGCAGCTCTTGCCTCACATGGTCCAACGCCCCAAATTCATACTGTATACATGTAATGCGTTTCGTGACAAGATAGTGCTTTACCCTTTATGGATGGATGTCGCTAAAATATTACATTTGTCGTCATGATGCACCAATGCGAGTTGCTGGTGCTGCATTGGTGCATCATGCTGACCCTCCAGGAGTGTCTCAACCCCATAGGGTCGGCATGCTGCTTGAATGCAGCTCTGGAAAGTTACTGGCCAGGGCTGCATTCAAGCACCATAACGACAAAGGGCATGGTGTATTAATGTATTATGTCGTCCTTAAAGGTTAACCCATTCATCATCAGATCCATGAATGCTGGACTGGAGAAGTACTAGCCAAGCCAAGATCCATTATCCCGCAGCTTTTTTGGCAAGGTTTATATACTTCATAGGGTCAGCCTAGTGCTTGAATGTAGTAATTAGTCAGCAGTGCTGCATGTATGCATCATGACGATAACAGCCACAATGTGTTATTGAAATATGTGGTCTTTAAAGATCCAATACCATTGTTAACAGGACAAAAGCCCTTATAAAGGATGCAGAGAGTTTAGGGAGTGTTTATTTACTAGTTACAGGGGGAGTGGGGTAAAAATTATCGACCCCTACTGAGGGGGGGGCATAAAAAATTCTGACCCCTCTTTGGGGTTCAGAATTAGATTTAGCCCCTTTTTTAGCAAAAATGCCCGTGCATTACTCTAGTTCAAAGGGGGGTGGACGAAAAACTTTCGCCACATTCGGCGAGGGAGGGGCCACAAAACGTTCTACGCACTGTCAAGGGGGGGGGGCATAAAAAATGTTCGCCCCTCCGCGCGAAATCTCAACATTCCCCCTGTAATTAATAAATGAACACTCCCTTAATTCAGATAAGTACTAGCAGATCGGTAATCCACTTACTATGAGGAAGCAATATGGTGAGAGCCCTGTTAGCTATCGAGGGACTCATCCTGAAGAGATATTAAAATGTACAATTTAGATAAGTACTGACAATCTAGTGGGTGGGTCTGAGGGATTGGACTTTGTTATTCCTATTATGTCCCCAAGTGCCGGAGACTTGAATTATATGGGTGAAACTCAATTCCTGAAGGCTGAATTTCTGAAATCAGGACATTCTGAAACTGGTGCCATCGTTCATGAAACAAATACTAGTGTCTCTGCCATTGCAATTACACTTCAAAGGCATCTAAGAGGGTGCATACGGTCAGAGTGCACCTCGTCAGTGAATGCATTAATCCCCTACTCGATGGCTGTTGACTGAAGTGGATGGGTGTTGTTCAAACAGTCCGCCAGGTGTCTCCTGCAGCTCCCATATCATTTACATGTAGTTCCTGTGTTTCCCACGAGGTGGCGTTAGTGTATTGAACTGCTCAGGAGCTTAGAGAAGGTAGACGCTGTGGGATTGAGCAGCTCACGTTAGGGAGTGTGGTGGCATCAGATGCTCTGGGCATAGATCTGCTCTTTTAGAATGGTAGCATGTAAACAAATCATGCATACAGGGTATAGGTTGTCTCTATGATCATGATACTATGACTTGAAAATCCAAATCACATTGGAACACTTTCGTTTGACAGATCGAAATAATGATGCTATTTGGGAGTGGTATTAGTTAAAGATGGTGATTAAGTTACTCGTTACACAGAAAACTGGTTAAAAATAAGATCGTGTATTTTGTCAAAATCATTTCTAAATCTAGACCAGAATGTCGTCCTTTATACATGCACTTTCTGTCCCGCAGGTTCCCTACCCATGCCGGTGCAATGTCTATAGATCAACAATGAAGCATGAGCTGTCAATATTTGGGGACCTCCTGAGTTTATTTTTACACTTAACAACATCAAACACTACAATTAATCAAGCGACATATTTAGCGCTAATGTCTCCTACTACTTAGTATATCGATCCTCACTTTTAATCACCTACACTGGATCCATGTACCTCTAATATTGGATGTAACCCTCTAAAGGCTGCATGCAAGGCACTTTAGACATTATATATCCGATGCAAGGATTCACTGATTGTTAGTAGATCACCAGTGCTACATTGAAGTACCATGCATCCTCTTTAAAGTTGAAACATTCCAGTAGGGTTGGCATGACTCATGTATGCAGACCTGGTAGGTTACCAGGTCTGTTATAGGCCTACACCCAGTGGGCACAAAGTTCAGTTCAACATTTGATCAACGTTGAAACAACATTGAATTAACAATAACAACCAAAAAGTTGATCAAATGTTCGGTGCCCATTGGACAGTCATGCATAATGACCACAAACGGCATAGTACATGTACAGTACACCCTAAAAAATTTGTATAGTTTCTAAACTGCTAAACACTTCTTTGTACCACATTTTCATCACGTCATCACTTAACACTTAGAACATGGAGTTTAATTAACCAAAATGAAGTTTGATTTGCCATTTGACAATTTGGCATGAGAATTCGCCAAATTCTGTATGTATGGAAATTCGGCGTATTCTGTATAAAGGGCTTCCATGTTGTAAGGATGAACTACCAGTATATCGTTTTGTAGGCATCCTGAACAGGAAGCTAGGTGAGAGCCTAAAAGTGTTTAGAATCAAGTTTTTAGATTATTAAGTGTCAAGCGATAAAGTGTTTAGAACAAAGGTGTTTGAAAATGTGGTGCAAAAAATGTTTAGAAACTATACACACTTTTAAGGGTGTATGCGGTCATTAAAGGGTTAATCTATCACTACCAAGGCAGTGAGCTAAATTTAACAATTTGCCAATACTGGATCTATATCGAATTCTATGTATAGTCAAAGTGGACGTGTTTTTGTAAACCTAGAATGACATCTTAGACATTTCATTATCCGTCTTTTTCGATTAGCATAATTATATGAACAAAAACAATTTATGGAAATAAGTGTAATCTTTTATAAATTAGATAAATTGATTAGGGAGTAAGCATTCATGAATTCCTGAAGAATGTAAGAAACTGGGTGATTTAAAGAATAATTTCAGTTCCTCTGTATGCGGCGCAATATAAAGTCTCTCCTCACAATTTTGGTGAGATTTAGGCCGGTACCATACTCACACGTAGCCACACATACCATGACTTGCCAATAACAAGCAACAGTCGGAACACAGAGAAAGGTAAAGGAGTCAACTGTGTCTCTCACGTGGATCCGGTAAAATAGAGAGTCAACCAGCTGATGATTCTGCTTAAATGAAGGGTCAACTTGAATTGACTCTGCACTATCAGTGTCCACTCAAGTTGCTAAGAGATACAACCAGAGTCGAAAGCTGTTTGACACTCGATTTTTACCAGAGCCACGTGGAACACGCAGTTGACACCTTTGTTTTCTGTTCTCACAAAATGACTGTGATCTCGGGGACAAGTTTCTTCCTGTTTGTGCACTATAGCTGACAGAGGTCACGTGTGACCTGGGCGGACTGATATGGTAGCTTGTAGCTGTATTGGTGTGGTCAGACATTCACACCTGGAGGAACCCAATCTGGACTTACACTGGAGCACTGTGCTACCCAATAACCGCTTCACCACAGGCGGCCTCCTTGGTGGAGTAAGATCCCAGGGAGTGGGATTTGATCTGTAATTATCCCACCCTGGATAAAGTATATGCCCACCGTCTTATCAAAATTGAATTTCTGGAGCATACAGTTCCATTTGGTACACCATGACTACATGGAGCTATATATCTGGGCCGAGCAGTTGGCAAGGTACCCCATAAGATTTGATGGTGTAATGGTAGGATAGTGGGGAGACCAATAGTATATTTTAATGACCTTTCCTTTTCTTTTGACACACGTGCCCCTTCCCCCCTCCCAGCAACCTGCCAATGCTTTGTGTGCCCCCTAGTGAGCAGGGTCTGAACCTGGATGATTGACATGTCATGTATTGGCCTATACTCCAATAGGGTAGATTCACCATGAGTCGGACACATACCCTGAGACAGACAGTGGAACTTGAAGTTATTCATTTACAATACGGCTTCTAATATACATTTTTTCGGATAGAATGGTATTCAAACTATACCATTATTCACAAATAAATAGCTTAAGCTGCTTAAATAACCACAATATCAAGTGTCCGACTCCAGGTGAGTCTACCTACTGTAGAGTGGCAGAACCAGGACATGACCTCCAACGTGTTGTCTGCAGTCCTAGAGCTACAGTGGCACATGTATGTCACACACTTGTCACATGCTTGTCATACTTGTATGACACTTGTCACACACTATGTGGCAGAACCCTTTGCAGAACCCTTTGCAGCATACCATAGGACACATGGAGTGACCTACAGTGCTAAGATACCTGTCACAAGCTGTTGTTCCTCAATTGACAGTTGACACTTGACGGTAAGTGACTGAAGTTGGAGTTTTCACTTTCAACTTTGACATTTGAACTGTTTTTGGTTTGATGTAGTGTTGAAAGATAGCAGTCACAAGTTGCTTTATTTGAATTGACAGGTGACAGTAAATGGTTGAAGTCAGAGTTTTCACTTTCAACTCAAGTTGAATTTTTGCAAGTTGAAGTGAATTTGCAATTTCAAATTTAGAAAAAGATTTGACCCTCCTGGGCCACTGTATAGGGCACTTTAATGTGACGTTGGACAGGCACAGATGGCAATCCCCCCGAACATTATTTACTGTCACCACGGGACAACCAATTGCCAGGGAAATGGGGGAAGTAACCACCGTTTAACCACTAGAAGCAGACATAACATGTAGCTACAATATTAGACAAAGTTATCTATTGGCTCTTATTCCAGTCATAAGGTTTCATATACTGTTTTGATCACAACTATAAAGTTTCTACAAAGATGGTGGCGCCTTCTTCAGTCTATTAGACTCCGTTTTAACGTAGCCTCCTTCCACAATAATCACAGTTGGTAATTATCACTCTGCACGATTTTATCGTTTTAGAAGATCTACGCTCCTTAAATCCACCCACCACACAAATAATCTGAATGCTCCGGCTCCTAGTCTGTAGTGGCTATCCCAGGTTAGTTATAGGGACATTGGTCAGAAATGGCAAAATGCTATTCAATAGTGACTGAGGCAAAATTAAAGAGGACTAATGCCTTACTTAAAATGAATTGATACATAGCATAATACTCA
Organism: Harmothoe impar; assembly: GCA_947462335.1. Taxonomy (NCBI): domain Eukaryota; kingdom Metazoa; phylum Annelida; class Polychaeta; order Phyllodocida; family Polynoidae; genus Harmothoe; species Harmothoe impar. The sequence continues at coordinate 70,690,776 of OX381710.1, read as the reverse complement.
TTGATATAACCGGTGAAGACTAAAGTTAGTTGGTTAATATTGACCAACCTGACAGTATTAACCAAGCTAATCTGGTCGTATAGGGGAGCAGAAAATGATTAACTAGGTTAGGTACTATTGATCGAGTTGTTAGCCTGTATTGACTAAGTTCTGGAGCCTCAATATTATCTGTGCACTCACTACTCCACAGCTTCCTTAGTGATGATAAAAACAACACCTTTGAAGGCGACCAACGTGGCAGAGCTGTCAAGTAAAATCCCCACAACATTACCAGTTGCTCGGGATGTGGAGATGTGGCTGTGGTTAACTGGGGTAATTGACGAGCGGTTAACATGTCGATAGGGTGTGGGATAGGGGAGTTCTTGAAAAATAAAATCCAAGGGTGACAAAATTTGAACAGGGCAAATGAAAATAAAAATATGTTTTATAGGTGACTAGTCCTAACTAGCAACACAAGGCCAACCTTAAACAGTTCGATCTAATTTTGAAACACATTTCTGTACCAGTTTTTGTGCTATTTTGAAATCAATTTTGATCTTCCCAATTCCAGGTGTGGTCGACAACTCAGTGATTGATTTCACGAGTCCATTTCTATGAGTTCAGGCCTAAGTATGAAATAAAAAAAGAAAAATCATTCCTGTAAAATATAGTTATGCATGTTAATCAATACGGCCATTTCGAGACTATCTAGCAGGAGGACGGTTAAATAATTGGGACACTTTATTATGTTGAGCCAAATGAGGTCTCTTGCCTGAAATGCTCATTCATGCCCTCCTCTCCTCCAAGCATCTCCAACCTCACTCCCTACCACTGTAGACCTGTGCATCAAGGTAGGGTGACTTGTCCTGAATACCGTTTACTGTAATTGTAATATTGGCAAACATTTTACATCAGGAGATTCACAGGACAATTAGCTTTCAAATAATGTATATTAAGATGCAGGATTCTGAGCCTGTATTTATGCATTTGTCGATCACGTTTTGGAAATGTTCAACAACTTTATCAACAACTTTTATAAAAAAAAGTCCCCTTTCTTGCTGCATTGGTCTATAGATGGGTGGGGCGGGGTGATTGATGAGGTGCTGTGCCGAGAGCCTCCTGTTAGTTGTACAAGCTGCTGCAGTCAGTACGTAATTCACACCCCAGGTTCTGGCCATTTTTTCTCTAGTTCCAAGTTCAAATCTCGCTATAAACATAAGCAATGGCCTACAACCCAGTGGGCACAAAATGCAGCTCAAAGGTAAATCAACATTGAATTAACATTGAAACAATGTTGTCAACCATTCATCAACATTGATTCAATGTTCTGTGCCCACTGGGAACGATTAAGGACCAAGCCACTGAAGCATAGTTAACCTACGAGTGTTTCCATCTCTTAGATGGGAAAAGCATTATAAATATAAGATGTGTGACAATAATATCCCCCAATAGTCTTATCAGTACAGAATTGGAAAGTGCAGTGACAGTCTCAGTAATCGTGCTAACCCCAGGTTTAGACTAGATGCTCCAACTTCTTTGTGAAGGGCATGTTAAATCCCACTTGTGTGACAGCTTTAAATAACAATATGGCGCCCACGTGCACCGGCTCTAAGCCCTATTATAGCGTTATCTAGGCTCAAACATGCAGGACCTCTGTAGTGATTTGACAGGGCTCTTTCTAACCTTTGCCAGCAGGTGATGCTATTTGATTTGCTGATTATTGTAAGCTTATTTTGGGCCTGTACTCCGTGTCTGTCTCTCCAGTTCTCTGTTCTCTCTCTGCCTCATTAAATGGTTAAGTAATTGTCTATTATCTTGCTAATTCATCCCCCAGATTTGGCACTCCATTTGCTATGACACAGGAAACACAGGGAACACAAGGATGGAGGTTGTGTGAAAGAGTGTTTCAATTGCTGAGGGCTTCCTTTGTTCACAGGATGAGAGATTTTTCTGCCCATGGTTGTTCTTTTTTTAGCAAGGAGGGGTTGTGGGACTGAAAATTGGACCACCATTGTGCAGTAATGCATGCTCCTGTTTATACTACACTTAATTATAACAGGCAATTAGTTAAGTGAGAGTAGACTGTACTGGTAATTAGGTTATAGACCCAGTAAGAAATACACCTTCTGTTGTCACTCAATATTTTTGCGAGGCTGATACATATCAGCAAAACGCTGTCATGAATGAAAAGACTTTCTCAGAAAGGGAAACTTTTTGATATACTCTATCGGTCATAGATGTCAAATGCACTAGGCATTCCTCGTATGCCAATGATGTTAATACGTGCATTACAAAGCATCGCTGACTCGACAGAAATAAGAGAACCACGTGATCTGAGCAGAAAGCCCTGAATCCCACCATGGGTCTTTTTTTTTTTTTGAACAAAGTTTAGCTTTTATTGTCCATAGGTATCAGATGCAGGGTTTACATTGTATGACATACAGGTGACTTCATGTAGATGACCGTTTGTGGCTTATCAATGTTAAGTATACACGAATGCTCGAGTACCGGTAATGCCTGTATGTACATATATGTTTTTCATTTAGTTACATAATAATATTACGAGGTTTGGACATAAAAGCCATGGTATGACCGTTATACAATGATAATTTTCAGGTCATACCATATAATGCACGTGTAACAAATTTTAAATCGAGTTCAAATAATTAGTTAATGTGACAAGAGGGCAGCAGCTTTCATGTTATCACAAGTGTAAATCGATACTATTTAACTTTCCCCATATTTAAAAAAAAACATATATAAAAAGCAGCAAATTACAGTTTCTTAGGAATGGATGCGTCAAGAGTTGCTCGTGCTTTGGCTTTGAAGATATCTTTACATTCAATACCTCTATCCTCAGGGGTTAACTCATTCCATACCTGTCCGCATGTTACCTGTGGGCTGTGCTCATACGATGTAGCATGTATTATGTTATAAAACAATAACGGTGCCATGTTAGCCCTAGTAGGCCTTCCAATCACCCTTCTGTACTTTGTACCACTATATGCTCTCTTGTGAGCTAACAGTTTGACATGATATACTCTTCTTAAATCTAACATAGGTAATTGTGCGGCTCTATGGACCTCTATGGTAGGAGTCAATATATTAAGATGTAAACAGGTCTTTAGACATTTATTTTGGATGCGTTGTAATGCTTCTAGCAGATCAGCATGGGTATTTGTATATAGTGTGTCGGCATAATCAATCAAGGGAATAACATACGCTTTATAGATGTGTAACAAAACCAAAATGGGCATCATTTTTTTTAAACTATACAACAAGACTGACTTAAATTTCAGATCCTTAATAAGGCTTTTTACATGTAGTGAAAAATTTAATTCCTGGTCGACTATGATACCGAGGTACTTGTAAGAGATTACCTGCTGTAATTTCTTTTCCTTCAACTTAACAGTGGGTTTGGGCAACCGTTTCAGGGTGGGAGCTGCGGCAAAGACCATCACCTTAGTTTTACTCTCATTTACAGTTAACTTATTTATAGAAGACCAATGGGCAAACCGACCAAGAGCAGTGTTCAAGCGCGTCTCAACCACCTTAAAATCATTTCCAGATACATACAAGACTGAATCATCAGCGTATAACATAGTTTTGTAATCGTCGTCATCTTGAATGCAGTCATTTACATATAATAAAAAAAACAATGGACCCAAAATTGAGCCCTGGGGTACACCGCAAGATAAAGAGGCTTCCTTAGATTTAGTATTATTGGCAATTGTAGATTGTTTTCTATTTTTTAGATAATTTTTTATTAAGTCCAAATTTTTATTTTTTATTCCGTAATTTTCTAACTTTTTTTCCAGGATTAAATAATTTACCGAATCAAAAGCTTTCTTGATATCAATGAAGGCAGCCATTGTAAAATTTCCTATATTTCTATTTAATAAAATGTCGTCAACAAAGTCCGAAATCGTATCTGTAGTAGATTTACCTTTCTGGTAGCCTCCCTGGAAGGGGGACAGAATTTTGTTTTCATCTAGATGTTTGGATATTGCGGTGTGCAATAGTCTTTCAAGAACCTTGCCAGGCACTGGCAACACACTAATGGGTCTGTAATTAGAGACATTAGTTTTCTCTCCAGATTTGGGTAGAGGGGTTACAATAGCTATTTTCCAGCAGTCAGGAATTTTAGAAGTAAGAAAGCACAAGGAAATAATCTTAATAAACCTGGTTGGATTGGCAAGAACTACATCTTTAAATACACATGTTGGTATATAATTAAGGGCAGATGACTTTGTACTGTCAAGTTCCTTTACACATTTCAATACATCATCATTATTTACAACAAAATCAGGCATGACATTTTCACAGGCTTTTCCCATGAAGTACCAGGGGTCGGTATGCTTTTCGGCTAACTTGGAACCTATATTGGCAAAGAATGTATTTATATATTCAGCGGTATCCTTCACATCAATAGAGCCACCATTATCATCAAGTAAATTAATGCAAGTGTTAGATGAACCAGACTTTGAGGGCACCATTTTACGTATATTTTTCCAGAACCTTTTACTATCTTTTACAGAATTAATGCATTCTTCCTTAAACCATTTGTCTCTAGCATCCTCTCTTTCCCTATTGACAGTGTTTTTTAGATCTCGAGCATTGTGCCAATCAAGAATGGAAGATGATTTCCTAGCAACATCAAGCAAATCATTTTTATCCCGTGTTCTTTCTAACAAATAATTAGACATCCAGGGGTCACTGTATTCCTTAATTTTAAATTCACGAATAGGACAATTTACATTCAACAAATTAAATAAATGCATTTCAAAAATATTCCAACATAATTCTGGGTCTTCAGACATGTCAAATTCAGACCAGTCACAATCTTCTATTGCATTTGTGAATGCTGTTGCATCATAATTACGATAAGACCTGCCAGTAAAATACCTGAAACCCTTTTTCACATTATCATGTTTCCTAATCATGTAAACCGGTAGGTGGTCAGAGAGGTGTATATTTAGTAGGCCACAGGAGAGAATATTATGACAGTTTGTAAAAATCAAGTCCAGACATGTATTATAGCCTGCAGTAGTGGTGACACTATTTATCAGTTGTACAAGGTTAAAGTCGGCCAGAGTTTCATACAATAATATTTTTTCATTGTCATCTGTTAGCGCGTCAACATTGTAGTCACCAATTGCCACGATATCATACGAGTCAATCTCATGTACCTGTAGCAGAAGGGCTTTAAAAGTATTGCAGAAATTTAATAAGACACCACTCGGTGGTCGATACACATTGCATATTATGGTCTTCTTGCCTTTGCCCTTTTGAACTAATAGCCATTGTATCTCTATGTCCGGATTGCTACGATTTAGCATGCGAAATTTATCTGAAGAACATGATAAGGTATCAGATATATGTGCAATTAAACCACCTCCCCTGTGTATGCTTACTCTATCATGTCTGTATATATTGTAATGTGACAGTTGGTAATCAAAGTTATCATCAGTATGGTTCAAGAAAGTTTCAGAAAATAATAACACGTCAATCCCATTTCCATTATACCAGCCTTCTTATTCCTAACACTCCTTGCATTTAAATGAACGATGGAAAAACCCCTATTAAATATATCAGCCGCGCCCCGAAAGGCCATGTGACAGATACCTTACAAGCCTAAGAGCATTATATACATTGGTGCTGCAACAGTAAATTATAATAATATGAAAAAAAATCAAAATCAAAATGTCCCTCCTAGGAGATGAGCCTCGACTCTTATGGTCACCCATCCCCTCGTGATTTATAGATCACTTTATGAGACCAGCCATAGAAGGCCAGAACCCAATCCCCTCCCCATACCTTGTGTGTGGCTTCAAACATATTACAGTTCATAAACTCCAATAACTGTATTATGGTTAGATAGAATAGATGTTCACACGAAACATATCCTATGTGTACATTAATGAAATCATATATCATATTTCTTACATACATTGAGCAATTGTTATTAATCCTTATTCAGAACTGATCACTTAGTCTTACACAACCCGCTTGAATCCATGTTACATTGAATAGTGGGTGTACATACATTATAACAGAGTACCGGTAAGTATAGATCTAATCGAAAGTATGTGGGCGTGGCAGATTTTAGCGAGTTCCAAGAAATGCCACCAGGCGGCGCGCGGGTATTACATTGACTTACATAGGCGTTCAGAGATGGCGCTACCGGTCTGGCAGGGGTTCGTTTTACAAGTTTACCTGAGTTTAACTAATAGAGACCACACCTCCAGATAGCGATCACATTACAACATGATATTTTAATATTAATATTAAATCAGACCTCATAGATAAATGCACTTTTTAGGTTGAAACCTAGTATGAGGTGTAGTAGATTGACTACTGTGCTGGGACAGCCTGGTTGATCGCTATGTCTCTGATCCTCATCAGCAACTTGCCGTGGAGGTTGGCGCCTTTGATGTTTGGTTCGACACACTTATTCTTCTGCCCGAGATGGAAACAACACCCCCATACTGGGTGAAAGCTGGCCTCATACAGATTGCCGTCAGCTTGTGTAGACTTGAGATACTCCTTCATAGTAGGATCGTTGAATTTAATCACATTTAATCTATACAGAACCTGTTCAGCTTCCTTGGCCCATGCTTGGGTATCCTTAATGTCCTTGCCAGCCAGCATCATCAGATATGGACATGACAGTGCCATAATTCGGTCTGCAATCGTCTTGTTGCTTGCTCTCATCGCCTTGGTCCATTGGAATCCCTGCTCGACACATGAGAAGGTGTTACCGTCATCAACAATTTTACAGGGGTATAAGTTAGATAACTTATGATGGTTTGACTTGAACATCAGTCCATCTTGGGTGATAGCTTGCGTGGCTTCGTGCATATTCAGACCCTCAATAGGTATAGTGTTCAATCTGTGATGTGGGTAGACCTTATCATCAATGATGACCACTCGCTGGCGAAGCTTGGTGTTGTGACCCTTGTTTCTTGCAAGAAAAAACATACTTCTCAAGTCTAGGAAGTTCCTATGTTCTTCTTCAGTGAGCTGGTCACCCAGGGAGATACCACCCCATCCTTTACCATTTAGCTTGTTTAACGATTTCATGACATCTGTTTTGGTCTGAGACTTGTGGAACACTACCCTTACCGACCTGGGTTTGGCGGGGCGCGGGTCTTCGTCTTGTTGTTGTTGATCAGGCTGTCTGCGCTGCCTTTGTTTACGCTTCATACCGACTCTTTCTATGCTTTCGACTGCGTTTACACCCCAGTCAACTTCAGTGTCAACCAACAAATCACGTATCGTGTTTTGCAGCGTTTCGCCATCTTTCTCTTCCAGTCCTTCCATGATCATAATTTTCATAAGATCCAACCTGTCGGCCTTTTCAAACCGATTTTGATGCTCCATTAGTATGCGTGTCTGAGCTTCAGAGGTAAGGGACAGCGAGTTGACAGCAGTCTTAGACTGTGACATTGTAGTGTTGACACTCACCAGTGCTTCAGTATTTCCAGTTAGGCTCGACTTCAACTCGTCCAGTAAACCATTTTGCGTTACGTTGGTCGTGTTGATATCATTTATTGAGTTGGTGATGCCGGTGAGGGTGCTAAGGGTCTTCTCCGCAAACTTTTCCTGTACGTGTACCCTACATTCCAACGCGTTTAAAGCGGCTATGACATCGTCCATGGAAGATCTCGGCTGTATAAACAATGGCCGCGGTTCGGCTGGGACATTATCCTCCGGTCTCCTTGATCTGAGCTCCATATTGGCCGTTTATTCTTATATGTACGTGTGCTTGACTCCGTGTTGTATTAGTTTGACGAGTTTTTTATTTCGTACGTGTAAAATTACATTGGTACGGGTGAAGAAATATGGGACCGCTCCTAACCACGACTTAGCCCTGTGCCGCCATCTTGTCTCCCATCTTGGCCAGTTTTCCAGAACTGCCGCAATACTCCCACTGTGCCCATTCACATAACAAGTATTCCAGGAACTGTTTCACTAACAAGATGGACAAACAGCGGCAAATACATGTTGTATACCGTATTCGACGTAATAAGCGTCATGGGGGCTTATAAAATTGTTTTTATGACGTTCTGAGTACTTAAGTGTTTAATTGACTCCAAAATTAGGAAATGTGAGCCTTTGTTCTAGTCTGAAATGCTCTAGAAAGGGGAGGGGGCACTTATTAGGGGGAGGGCGCTTATTACTTCGAATACGGTACTAGTATAATCGCCAACTTTTTGATGTAGATACCGTTCCGTAATACACCATGCATGGATTGCATAGCATTTTTTGCTTTTGCTCTCACCCCATGTCCCGTCTTAAATCAGCCAGTGTCAGCTCACCACTCCTAGTTCTTTAAACAAATGCAGCACAGATTCAGTTTGTGATACCCTACCTTCTGATGAGGTGTCAGCCCGGAGTGTTAGTTTTGGGTTCGGAAATTCCCTGATTTTTAACTTTCAAGCAATCACAGTCATTAATAACCACTCTGTAAAACATAACTGTTTTACTTTCCCCAACTGCATCTGGTACCTGTCACCCCCTTCCCATACACACACCCTCCTGGCTAGAATAAAAAGTATATATTTTCAGGATACCTAGAAGAGCTGTTTTATAAAAAACCACTCATTAACAGGAGTATAAAACCAGGCCAGGATGTGGAGATGAGGGTGTGGTTATCTGGCATAATTGATCAGTCGGCTAAGAGGCAGAGGTTGGGACTCTTTTACAAGCCCAATCTAAAGATAGTAAGGTTTACCAATGAGGCCCTCCCCTTCCTATCCCTTCTCAAGCGCCACACATCCAGCTGATCACCAATCTACTCAACTCAATTATTTCCAGTCATTTGACACCTGCTATAGACCAATGCGGCAAGAAAGGGTGACTTTTCAGAAAAGTTGTTGATAATGTTTTTGAACATTTCGGAAGTGTGACTGACAAATATGTGAATATAACCTCAAAATCCTGCCTTCTAATATAAGCTTTTTGAGGGATAATTGTCCTGTGAATCTCCTGTTAAGGAAATGTTTGGAAATATAGCTATTACAGACAATGTTATGAGGATTCTGTTTAAACCAACATAAACACAACTTTATTATGAAAAAGTCACCCTTTGTTGATGCATGGGTCTATAGTTGTTGTCAGTCAGCAAGTGATGGGCACATTACACCATGTAGGCAGAACCCAATTCAGCTACACCACTCTGTTACAAAAGCTATAAGTAGCAGTTTCAACAGAATGAAATATAGATTTTCCATGATCTTAGTCTCACTTTATTTGGATATAATGCTCAACGAAATTAATTCGGATCAGATTTTTATTGAAATGTCCTTTTGAAAATGTTAAGTAAGGTTTGGTATCAATATATTACTAAATAATATATAAGTAGCAGTACAGAATATGAAAACAAGAATTGCGGTTGTTGCCGCGTAAAAAAATGCCTCAGGCATTTTTATACGCGGCAACAACCGCAATTCTTGCATTCGAAGAAACATAATGTCTACATGGTTGGTATGTTTGAAGGGAACCCATTCAAGACACCAAAAAAGCAGGGCCGGGAAGGGGTTATCAGGGGGAAGGATGATATTACCTCAAATATGGCATTTCCTATGAATTCCTTGGGTCCATGTTAGGGGGTAAGGAAATGTGTGTTGCTAGGCAGATAAACAATTACAAAAGATGTTGCTAGGCAACCAGCTAGATTAGAAACAAACTAATAGAACCATTGAACTCCTTGGGTCTATTTTAGGGGGGTAGGCATGATTATATTCAACCTTAGGACCATGGAAATGTGCGTTGCTAGGCAGATAAACAATTAGAATAGCCGTTGCTAGGCAACCAGCTGTATAAGCAACAAACCGATAGAACCATTGAATTCGTTGCGTCCATATTAGGGGGTAGGTATGATTATAATCAACCTTAGGACCATGGAAAAGTGTGTTGCTAGGCAGATAAACAATTAGAATATCCGTTGCTAGGCAACCAGCTAGATTAGAAACAAACTAATAGAACCATTGAACTCCTTGGGTCTATTTTAGGGGGGTAGGCATGATTATATTCAACCTTAGGACCATGGAAATGTGCGTTGCTAGGCAGATAAACAATTAGAATAGCCGTTGCTAGGCAACCAGCTGTATAAGCAACAAACCGATAGAACCATTGAATTCGTTGCGTCCATATTAGGGGGTAGGTATGATTATAATCAACCTTAGGACCATGGAAAAGTGTGTTGCTAGGCAGATAAACAATTAGAATATCCGTTGCTAGGCAACCAGCTGTATTAGCAACAAACAGATAGAACCATTGAATTTCTTGGTCCATATTAGGGGGGGGTAGGTATGATTATAATCAACCTTAGGACCATGGAAATGTGTGTTGCTAGGCAGATAAACAATTAGAATAGCTGTTGCTAGGCAACCAGCTGTATTAGCAACAAACCGATAGAACCATTGAATTCCTTGCGTCCATATTAGGGGGGGTAGGTATGATTATAATCAACCTTAGGACCATGGAAATGTGTGTTGCTAGGCAGAAAAACAATAAGAATAGCCGTTGCTAGGCAACCAGCTGTATAAGCAACAAACCGATAGAACCATTGAATTCCTTGCGTCCATATTAGGGGGGTAGGTATGATTATAATCAACCTTAGGAACATGGAAATGTGCGTTGCTAGGCAGATAAACAATCAGAATAGCCCTTGCTAGGCAACCAGCTGTATTAGTAACAAACCGATAGAACCATTGAATTCCTTGTGTCCATATTAGGGGGGGTAGGTATGATTATAATCAACCTTAGGACCATGGAAATGTGTGTTGCTAGGCAGATAAACAATTAGAATAGCCGTTGCTAGGCAACCAGCTGTATTAGCAACAAACCGATAGAACCATTGAATTCCTTGGGTCCATATTAGGGGGGGTAGGTATGATTATAATCAACTTCAGGACCATGGAAATGTGTGTTGCTAGGCAGATAAACAATTAGAATAGCCGTTGCTAGGCAACCAGCATTATATGCAACAAACTGATAGAACCATTGAATTCCTCGGGTCCATATTAGGGGGGGTAGGTATGATTATAATCAACCTCAGGAACTATCAATAGTTGATTTATATTATTGTTATCACATAGCATAAATTTGTGTTGTGACACCTTTAATAATCCAAGATGGCGGCACAATCCAAGATGGCGGCGCCCGTTCTGACTTCTGGCAAAGTGCAAACATCATATACCTCGTTGTGGTGGTGCCTGGCGGCACCACCAGGTGGCTACGCCACCACTTCTGCATAAAAAAGGATGGTGTTGACCCTGCTAACTACTAAATTAAACATCTCTGTAGACCGTGAAAATTCGAATATTAAAGTGGCATGGTCCGATTTTTTTCCATATTTTGATTTCTATATAAACTTGTTCAAAATGGCAGAACAATGTCATATTTGGAGGATGGGATGCAATAAAATGTCATTGATGGGCAATATGAGGCAATTAAAATGGTCCCATTAATACAGATATACCCTTTTACAGTGTATTTTCAATGGGTGGAATTGTAGCGTGCACTCCATAAGTCTTAAATGAAGCAAAAAAAACTGATCAGTAACTGAAATCTAAGCTGAAATCTGGGAATAATGTTTAGTAGAGTAGGTAGGACATGAACTATGACCATAGTTAACATTCTGGCTCAATTTTAGCAAAATGAATTCTTGAGCCTTAATCATCGGACTATGCCACTTTAATAAACAGGAGAAAAAATATGAACATTATTTTCTATTTCCACCCACAATGCATTTCAAAGGAAAAGTAGCTACAAAATTATGTTTTTGTTCATATTCCACAATTGATATGTGCTACACAAAGTTAAAACATGTATATGTGCCAAATAATAATTATGCAAGCCAATGGACCTAAGGTGAACTGCCCCTTTTACAAGACACTGCTCAAATAAAATGTTGATTATCCAGGTTTCGTCTGAAGTGGTATCAGTGACCTTCTGAGGTGTAATGTTGCACATCGCCTCATGAAATAAAGCTGGGACCAGACACCCTCTGTTTACCAGCATGTCTTTAAATATCCTCACGATAATGTTGAAGGCAGTCGTAGACAAAGGCTAAATTTGGGAGCAATAGTACATCAGTTAAATCAAAACAGCACTAGGTTGATTAGCGAACAATAGGCTAACCAACTGTCCCCATGTGAATTAGATTCATGTTAAAGGAAGAATGTATGGATACATACGCGACAATAGCAAGCTACCTTCTGCAGCAGCTCCCTCTACGTCATTATTATTATTATTTTTTTTTTGGTTAAAAACAAATCTATTCATTTTTATGACATTCAATAAATTTGAGGATACACATGTAACTTCAGTCAAATTTATCGAATATCACGAAAATGAATAAATTTGTTTAAACCAAAAAAGAAAGAAAAAATCTGTTACTCAGAAATCAATGTCCTGCACCCCAACCCTGCCAAAACTTTAGCCACTATATGGTCTTGATTATATCTAGGTCTATGTCAAAGGTAAAACAGTAATAATAAAGTGAACATAACAAAATGTCAGATACAGCTTGCAATTATCTCTTTGTCAATCATAAAGCATGTATAACTAATACTGGGGCCGTATCCCACTCAGCCTGCGGCTTCGTGGGATACGGCCCCAGCCCCACCTCAGGGGAAACGGTACCAAAATGACCTCTGGCTATGAGCCTTTGGCTTTATTTTATGCCAAAACGATCTAAAAATGAATAAAAACAACGCTATTTACTTTCTGTTAGCGTCCACTCGTCTTGTTCGATGTTTACACCGCCATTTTGAATCTAGACTGATCACGTGACCAGCGGCGTAGGAATACGCCTCGGTGGTTAACGTCGTTGCCGTATGATTTTTTATATTTTTAGGTATCAATTCTCCCAAATTCCTTCCATTTGCACCTTTCCAAGTAAATTCTCCCTAATTATGCCCATAATAACCCCCCCCCCCCCCCCATCACTGAATTCTACTGCAAACGCTGAGGGACTACATTTTGTGCGTCTCACCGAAGCAAACTACAGCCAAAGACGATATGCCCGTCGTCACTCACTTTCGTATTTATGTGGATTGACGTCAATTTTTTTTTTATTCAATTCAGGTACTTCTAGCCCTCTACAATGCCTTTACTTATTAAATATATATTATATCATGTTAATAAAGACGATTTGACACCTTTTTCAACAGTAATTCAACATTTTATTTCAATTTTCTCTGACTCGTCGTTTCGAATTAACGGCCAGCGCGGCGTCAACAAACAACAACATGGACGACCGCATGGCATATTTCTTCGCCTTACACATCTGGAATTTTTGGAATTACAGGAGAAACAGTGACAGATGAGCTTTGTGTGTTACAGACATTGTAGTTTATGGTCAATTTAATGTCCCCATGGATATTTGCGTGTGCAAACATGCCGGCTGCGCTCTGTGCGAGCCTTTCAATTGTCAAATTTGGACGTGGGACAGGAATTGGCAGGGCGGCCGCGTTGGTTTCTTCAACGACGTCAGATGTGGCGTATGGTCTTTAAGTAGGAACGACTACATTCACCATGGAGCAACTTGATCCTTGGCCTTCTTCAATGGCTTCTTGGACGGATACAAAATTCCCAGGGCAACCTTTAGGCGCTGGAGCACCTAGGGCTGCTGGAGGAGTAGGCCCTACTCGCTTACCGGTGAGTATGTTGCTCATGGCCCTCTGTTGTAGACGAGTAGCTGTTTCGTACCCCCTTAGGCTCCCAAGATTTTTATGCCCACTATGCTGGGCAACAAGTGTAGTTGGAACGTTATTGCCCAATAATTTGGAAATGCCCGTTCTCCTCAGACTGTGGTTGGTTTTCTTTCCAACGACCCCCCCCCTTTGGCAAACATTTTTCACAATTTCCTCAAGGGTGTTTTTCCCCATAGCCCCCTCCAGATAGCCCACATCATCCCTTATGCTTGCTGTTGGATGGACAGTCAAGAAGAATGGGGAGAAGGGGTCGTAGCATGATTCGGGTCGCCTATGACGGAACATCTTGAAATACCATACGGGGCATCTGTCCTGCCCTGTTTCTTATAATTTGGGGGGTACTCACGGGGGCCCCCATGGCCCTGTCGGGTTTTGGTTGCTTTCTCTGCATACTCAAGATACACGGTACCATCAGAATCGACTAATTCCTCAACATCTCCCCATAACATTTGTTTGGGCTCGTGACATCCCCTTTGACCGAAGCACATATTAGTGTAGAAATATACAGTTTCCTGTAGAATTCGGGGGGTCGACATTCCAAAGGCCCCAGTGGCCCACAATTTTTCAATTTCATCATCCTCGATCGCCTCACTTTTGTTGGGCCTATTCCCTTTACCCAGCTGCTTGAGCTTCATGCGCTTCGAGGCAAGCACATCCCGAGACATTTCAAATTCGTCGTCAGTCAGAGGATCATAAGCGTAATGCTTGTTTTCCAAGTGCCTGCAAAATAAAAATCAATTTCAAATTAGGTATACTCAAAAAATGCGACTTTTTATCTTAATCGGTCTACAGTCAAACCCAAAAAAGGCGACTTTTTATCTAAATCGGTCTACACTAAAACCCAAAAAAGGCGACTTCTTATCTTAATCGGTCTACACTCAAACCCCAAAAATGTGACTTTTTATCTTAATCGGTCTACACTAAAACCCAAAAAATGTGACTTTTTATCTTAATCGGTCTACACTCAAACCCAAAAAAGGCGACTTTTTATCTTAATTGGTCTACACTCAAACCAAAAAAAGGGGACTTTTTATCTTATTCGGTCTACACTAAAACCAAAAAAAATGTGACTTTTTATCTTAATTGGTCTTCACTCAAACCCAAAAAAGGCGACTTTTTATCTTAATCGGTCTACACTCAAACCCAAAAAAGGCGACTTTTTATCTTAATCGGTCTACACTCAAACCCAAAAAAGGGGACTTTTTATCTTAATCGGTCTACACTAAAACCCAAAAAAGGCGACTTTTTATCTTAATCGGTCTACACTCAAACCCAAAAAAGGCGACTTTTTATCTTAATCGGTCTACACTCAAACCCAAAAAATGTGACTTTTACATTATTTCTCTCACCGTAATATTCCCCGGTGTATGGATGTGAGCGTATCCAGCTCGTGCTCCTCTCCATTGGCTTTCCTTTTCATCATGAGGTAGTTACTGATAAAGCCATCTAAATCGATGGCATGCATCGCCTCGATTGGTGTTTCTTCCTGGCATACCTTCGAGAGCCATCGCTGTAAAGCATTTACTACCTGACAAAATAGAATAACGCAAATTGATCAAATTCATAACTCAGTAATAGTATAATTGTTATTTAATTACAATTTCTAAGCCCCCCCCACACCCCAAACTATTTTTTTTTTCCATATTTCAAGATGTTCCGTTATAGGCGACCCCAATCATGTTTCGACCCCTTCTCCCCATTCTTCTTGACTGTCCATCCAACAGCAAGCAGATTGGATGATGTGGGCTATCTGGAGGGGACTAAGGAAAAACAACCCTTTTTCAATTCATCCCCCCCCTTTCAAAAAAATTCCTATTTCTACAAAATTACTATTTTTGGAATACCCAAAACTTGTACTGTACTGCACTACCGTATCACTTCACCCAATTAGGCCTAAGACCCCTAAAATAATTATTTTTGTCTTGTTATTTTGAAAAAAAATTCTTGATCATTTGATCATTTTGTTCAAGTTCAAGCCCAAGTCCATGCCCTTTGCTCGTCCCTTCTACACTGCTTTAGGGTCGTCCCTTCACAATATAAATGTGGGGGGGGGGGCCTGCATTTTCCCAAATTTTTGGGGGTTTAAATTTTCAAGGTCGTCAAGGTCAAAGGGTCAGCTTTTACTAATTTCAACATACCTGCTTCGTTTTTCGGGCTGTATTCACATTCTTGGTAGATTCCACAAATTCCTTTAACTCGTCCCTGCCTTTAATGTCCTTTATCACCTTTTCTACTTGGGCTTTGCTGAGTTTATTCTTCTTTTTTGCAGCTCCATCAACGACGCCATCAACAACGCCATCAACGATGCCATCAACGACGCCAGAACTCACTTCTGCAACTTCTGCCACTTCTTCCACTTCAACAGCGCTGTTTGCCACTTCAATGACGTCAAAACTTATCCCATCTATCGCCAAACTATCGCCCATGTTAAACTGCAGGTCATATGTCAGAATATCGCTGGAAATCGCCATTTCATCGTCAGCAGACAGGTAGGACTCCTCCACTTCTCCCTTCATCTTGACAGGTCGTCACTGCCAATGCTGAAACTTTTTTTTTTTTACCTCATTATGACGTCGCGACCTCGTAGTGACGTAGCGACCTCGTTCTGACGTCCACCTCATTCTGACGTCATGGGCCATGGGGAATCACAACACTGTATCCCATGGGGGGCATGGGATACGAGAATTCTAGTACTTAAGCATAGTAATAGCCATTCCCGGGATGAAATAACTAAACATATGGCCCTTGAGTCACATTACTAGTAAAGGATAGCAGAATTAACTTGACCGCTCGATTCAGCATGTGATCCTGAGGTTTGCATAAACGCCAACGCCTATATACAAAAGTAGTTTGGCATGTTGAATCCTACGTGTGTAGCAGCTTTAACCCACTGTGGGCGAGCATCAACTATTGACTATGGGATTCAACAAAGCCTCGTCCTTAGGGAAGATTTTTGCAAAAATGCTCGTCCTCACAGCTCGCCAGAACACCTTTTGGTCATCCTCAAAGGGTTAAGTAGCAATATGATGCCCACGTGCACCTGTTGTAGAGTTATCTAAACTTGACATGCAGAACACTGAAAATCCATAGATTGAAAGGGTTAGTCAGTACAGACTATCCTAGGTTGGTCATATGAGTGTTAGTCATAATGGCAAAGTTATATTCAAAAATGACCGAGGGGTCAGTCAGTAGTGGCTAACCTAGGTTCATCATTGGTGTGTTGTATTAGTATACCACTAGTTCAGGCCACCTCTCATGACCACTCAGTGGCTCCCTCTGGGGAAAAAAAGACTAAGGTTGGTTGGTCAGTACTGACCAACCTGACCTAGGTATAGGGAGGGTGCCAAAAAATGACTAACTAGGTTAGGCACTAGTGACTGAGAGGTTGAGCATATAGGGAGCCTAGGGATATCAGTGAACCTCCATAGGAAGTTCACAGGACCCTTCCTAACCTGTTCGAATGTGTAGAAGCCTGTTTTAAAGTAAATGCTTGTCAGGGTATTCTGGTGCTGTACTCTATACTTCTCCTTTTCTCCCTCCCTACAATATTCTCTGCCTCACACAATGTTTCTTCTCAGCTAATTGTTTCTCATCTTTTCAATTCACCTTCCAATTTAGACTCCATTTCTTAAGACACCCCATTCACATCTTTTCACAGCATGAAATCTTGTGAAAGAGTGTTTTAATTACTGAGGCTTTCCTGAACTGGTTCGTTAATGAGATGACAGGATTCTTTGCCCTTAGTGAAAGCAGGCCAGTCAATGAGATGGTAATTTTGTCTTCGTGTCTTCTTTTTAACATGGGACATGTTGTCCGCTGCTGCCCTGAATATCCATATTACCTTCTTACTTGTTCTATCATTGCAGAAGATGTGATGAATTCTGATGGCAGAGATATCTGAATGTGTATATATTGTAAGATTGTAAAATATCTATTTCAGCCAGGGTCATGGTTTAGCCTACAATTTTTAAGATCTGAATCAGAAAGACTATGTACATAGTGCAAACCTATTAATACATGAACTGAAAAAGACTCTAGTTTCCATATAGTAGCAAAAGAGAGGTAAAAGGAGGTAAACGGATTTAGCTAAACAACATTTTGTAGTATCCCACAGTGTAATCACATTGACTAGAGAGCAGGACTGTTTAACTGCCTAATACAATTGTCACACTTGTCAGTAGATGGCAAATAGCTGACTATTGGTTCAAGGGACTGGCCATCAAAGTACACAGTGGTCTGATCAGACACCTCAAACCAACACATTCCATGCAGTTAGAGATAGGATTGTATAAACCGATCAGTCATGTTTCGAGAACTTTTTCTCCCCGACGAATATCCCCACTATAACTTTCCTTCATTGTGACATGGTGTTTGAGTTAAAACATTCCCTGCTTTGAACAAGACAACCATCATTCAAACCCCATTAATAGCCACTCTTGAAAACACAGATATTTCAATAGACTAACCCTGGTTGACTGCACCGAGCCCCCCCCCTCCCCTCCCACCATACGCACACACCTTCCTAGTAGTGGACAAAAAGACATTTGCAGGAAGCCAGCCTGGCAGATTTGTTTCCAGTTGGACAAAACCTGCCTAGGATGTGGAAATGAGGGTGTGGTTAACTGGGGTAATTGATCAGTCAGTTAAGAGGCAGGGCTCTTTGCAACCCCAATCTAAAGACAGCATGGTGTCCCAATGAGGCCCTGCCCATCCTACCCCTTCACAACCTTCACCTACCCAGACTATCAGGCTTTAACTCAACTCAATTGTTGCCATTCTTTAACTAAAACCATGATACTCATACCGATCATATATAGTTAAAAGATTTGCATGAAATATACACCACTAACTGTACCTGTCTAAACCTTTAATTCATCTTAATTCAATGTTAAGCATCATGTGATGTCAAGCTTGGTAAGGCCCTTGCCCTAGGTACCCACTCTTGCCATCCCTCTAGCCATGCAACCCCCGCCCTCCCCTCATAGGTTTTAACAAGACCTCAATTTGGAGAGTGAATATAGGCTTTAGGTTACAAGGGCAAGATGTGCAACTAAAAGTCCAACCTCATCTTTGCATGTCCCAATAGAGTCTACAGAGAGGTGGTGCCATCTAGGATATCTTCTGTACACTACCTCTTTGTAGAATCATGCAAAGATGAGGTTGGACTTTTAGTTAGTTGCACACCTTCCAATGGTACCCTATAACCTACTCACTCACCAAACTGAGGTCTTGTTAAAACCTGTGTCTCCCCCATCCCTGCACCCTGCTGGGAGTGATTGATGAGGTGTTGTGTGCAGGGCCTCCCTATCAGTGTTACATGGGGCAGCTGTCAGTGGCTGATTTACACACTGTGGTCCAGGGTCTGTGGGACAGTAGGACTCACCAGCCATGGACACAAGGCAATGAGAAGCCTATAACAAATTTTGTCTACTATATTTATGGCTGCTGAGACCTCATTAGCAATGTGTCTGAGTAAGTCTACAGTACTCTTGAATGTACCCAACAAAATGATGAAATAACTGACGGTAGAGATGCAGTTTAATATCAACAGAAGCAGTGAATCTTGGTCAAGCAATGCCAATCAATAATATTATCAGTGACTGCTCCCGTTAAACTCTGATGACTGGGGGTACGCTGAGTGTGGCTTTTCAACTCAGACAGTCATTGATACTGCCTCACAAGGCAGTTTCAAACAGGGACCAGATGTGACCTAAAAGAACCAATGGTGGCTCAATGCCCTTTATTATCGTACTGAGTGTCAGTATTTTTGTCAAGCAATCAGGATTGAGTTGTCGCAAATAAAGCACCGCTATTGCTTCATCGCTTAAACAAAATAATAGCCATGACCCCTGAACCATTCATCATTGTGAGTAAAGTCATATTAGGTTAACATACTCTAACAGGTTAACAAGACATTGTTAACAACTGCTCAGTTTTAACTTTGACCATCTGAAGTTTGTTTGATGCAGTATCAGTGACAATAGTTTGGAGAAACGATAATCAACTCTCTTAGATGAAACGGACATGAACAGTAAGAAATTTCCTGTGGTCTTATGGCTTGGGTCTAGCCACAAAGATCGACAGTAATCTAGAAAGTATGTTAAGTAGTGAGCAAAAGCTGAGCTAGAATATGTTTCTTACATGTGTGTAGACCATTGGAACTACAGCAGTTTACATAGAAGACCCTAACCAACTGTGAACAGTGATGAATAGTCTCTGGTGAAATGAAGACGACAATATGTCAGATGTAGCATCCTCTCATTCTCTTGTCAACCACAAAGCATGCTACACACTACAATACAGATATCAAGTATATGACAATCTAATGTTGCAACAGGATTACCAATAAGAAGTAGCAGAATTTACTCACAGTTTTAGCAAACGTGTGATCTTGAAGTTTGGACTAGACACCCCCTCTTCTGCATGGAGGTAGTTTGACATGTCAAATCCTACTTATGTAGCAGCTTTAACTTAGAATTACACCCATATGCACCGTTTATTGGGCCTATTATAGTGTTATCTAGACTTAACATGCAAAGTCTCTGTAAGAACATGTAATAAAATGTACTACTCTTTACCAAGATGTAGAGGGTTTTCGATGTCCTAATTATTGTTAAGCTATTTTGCTATTCACCCCATACTCTCTGTCTCCATCTCTCTATCCCTGTCTCTCTGTACCTATAACTCTCTGTCTCTCAGTATCTCTTCCACATGTATCCTTTACATGTCTCTAGCCTTCAAAAGATCATTAGCTATTAGCTTTTATTTTGCTCCCACTCCTTATTACACTTTCTTCTTCTCTAGCTCAGGTGATGTCTACACACAGAAAAGAAGTAGAATCACTGTAACTCCCGACGTGATCACTGAGGTAACTCTCCCCAGGACTCTAATGTGACTCCTTAACATTAGCAGGACTCTAAAATAACTCTATAATGACTCTATAATGACTCGGTTCGAAGACTCCCTAATGATTGGGAGTCACTTTAGACTCCCATTTGAGAGTTACAGTGATCCTACTTCTTCTCTCTGTGTATGGTGCACTTTCTCTTCCATGTCAAGCAAACCACCGCTTCCCATCCCCATCCCCATCCCCATCCCCATCTCCATCCCCATCCCCATCCCCATCCCCATCCCCATCCCCATCTCCATCCCCATCCCCATCCCCATCCCCATCCCCGTCCCCGTCCCCGTCCCCGTCCCCATCCCCATCCCCATCCCCATCCCCATCCCCATCTCCATCCCCATCCCCATCCCCATCCCCGTCCCCGTCCCCGTCCCCGTCCCCGTCCCCGTCCCCGTCCCCGTCCCCGTCCCCGTCCCCGTCCCCGTCCCCGTCCCCGTCCCCGTCCCCGTCCCCGTCCCCGTCCCCGTCCCCGTCCCCGTCCCCGTCCCCGTCCCCGTCCCCGTCCCCGTCCCCGTCCCCGTCCCCGTCCCCGTCCCCGTCCCCGTCCCCGTCCCCGTCCCCGTCCCCGTCCCCGTCCCCGTCCCCGTCCCCGTCCCCGTCCCCGTCCCCGTCCCCATCCCCATCCCCATCCCCATCCCCATCCCCATCCCCATCCCCATCCCCATCCCCATCCCCATCCCCATCCCCATCCCCATCCCCATCCCCATCTCCATCCCCGTCCCCGTCCCCGTCCCCGTCCCCGTCCCCATCCCCATCCCCATCCCCATCCCCATCCCCATCCCCATCCCCATCCCCGTCCCCGTCCCCGTCCCCATCCCCATCCCCATCCCCATCCCCATCCCCATCCCCATCCCCATCCCCATCCCCATCCCCATCCCCGTCTGGAACAACATGTGACCTCCCAGCACATCACTTCCCTGTTGACAAGACGACAGGGTTCGGCACCCTCAGTGACACCTGACCAGGCCATGAGGTAATTACATTGACTTTGTTTTGTCTGGCCTGAGGCAGTAGAATGTTGTCTGTGTGCAGTGAAGGTCCCCACTCACTTCTCACACCTTCAGATAGCACAAAGGCTGTTATGTTTCCTAAAGATGCAGATCCCTTTAAGTGTCATGGCTTATAGCCTGCAATCAGGGAATTTGCCTAATCTATCTGATCAATGCTTTATCCCAGTAGGCAGGAAATTCAGTTCAAGGCTGAATCAACATTGAATCAACATAAGCAACCATTTGTCAATGTAATGTGCCCACTAAGGTACACATACTCTAGCCCAGGATAGAACTAAATTCAATATAATGTTAGTGCTAATGTAAAATGAACTGTTGATACAGGGTTGCATTTGGTTGATATAAATAAAGTTGCCAATGTTGATAACTCATCAGTTATTCAGTACTGATGTTGTCATCTTGAATTAAGCTATGATCATTGACAATGAATCAAGAAGATCATTAAGCGACTCGGGCAATCTTTCTGATCTAACACAATTCTATTTAAGGGTCAGAGATTAAGTAAATGGGTGTGTTGCCTACAATCAGCGAGTTTTGATAATATTTTAGCTCTTAAAGATGTACACTGACTCTAGCGACCAGTGGGCAAACTACAGTTTATCTAATGTTGATTCAATGTTGTGATTTATATATAATCATCGCAACATCCCACTCCTATATTTGCAAAATTAAATTCTCAATCCCGTTTTACGGTGCATTAATAAGCTGTTACGATCAAATGAAGAGGCACACATACACTCATTTCAAACCATCTAGGACAGTACTGTGGATTCATCTAATATTCTGAAAAATATAAAGAGTATCTTATTGGGATAGTACATGTCTTTCTGATAAGCCATTTTTAATCAAATGCACTCACTATAAGCCCCTATAAGATGAATGATATTTTGCTTCAATTGTACATATTGATGATGGAAATAGAGATGACAATCAGGCAGTTAGAAGTGTCTTCTGTCAGTACAAAGGTTTGATATGCGTCAGCCATTATGGACATTGTTTGTTGTCTCTGTCATGTATGTGTCCTTTAATAAAACCCGAAACTTCCTTTACAGCAAGTAATTTCTTTTTGGTCATGCAGCCCCATTGTTATTCTCAATGGGCAAGATCATTTTCAATAATCTGTTCATGTTTTAATTTGATTTCCGGGGGAAAGGACTTTAAGAAAAGACAAGCTGCTGAAGGCTGATAAAAACAAAAAAATCATTACAATGGTTTTGCTGATTGGGTTAGACTAAGCAAGACGTGGGTGTTTTGCAAACGCTGCATTTCCTGCCAGACTGACATAATTATATATCCTCAAAATGCTGTCACGATAGAAAGACCTGTAGAGTGTCTTTCTCGGAAAGGAAAGCCCTTCAAATGCTCTTTAGATGGTTTCATTTGGCCATAGACGTCAAACATACCTGGCATTCCAGGTATGCCACTTATGTTAATTTTTGATATACAAAGGCTGTGTCTCACGAACTTGGGCCAATGTTTTCGTCTCTTACCGGGTGCCATCTCTGACCGGGTGTAATCTCTGACCGGGTGCCATCTCTGACCGGCCTAAATAAAAACGGGTTATTTAGGGCAGATGATGATTAAAAATGGGCAACTAATTACTAGTTTAAAGAGTTATAACATCCATTCGCCTTTTTAGCCTAATTCTATCTACATCTGCCCTAAATAAACCGTTTCCACTCAGGCCGGTCAGAGATGGCACCCGGTCAGAGATAGCACCCGGTCAGAGACGAAAACATTGACCCAAGTTGCAGGCTTGGATAATCCCGGGAATTCTCCATCACAGGTAGAAATCCCGTCCAGGGAGGTTCTGCCACCAAGGGGAGATTTCCCTCTACTTAAAGCAGCCCCATGGTCTGTGTCCTGCCCTTATCTCTACAGAGATAAGGGCCGCCGGTAGAGATAAGGGCCGCCCCCGGTCTGCACCTTCAAGGGGAGATCTCCCAGTGCTGGGTCAAATACAGGTGGGTTGGTGAGGGAGGGGGGAGGGGGGTAGGAGTCCACATTTACATATACCTTATTTAGGCTATATTTTGTCTTTTAAATCATTATATCTCAAGAAATACAAGACTTCTATGCATGCCCATTCATATACACTCAGACAATTATATTGTCAACCTGTTTGTAGGTTGATAATTTTCAGCAAATAATGGTAAGGTATTAGCAAATAGGATTTTCTGGTTGAACCTAGAATTACATGTATATCCACCCAAAATCAAGGGGAGAAACCCCCTCACTGTACTTTTTCCCTGCAAGGTATTAAATGCAGGATTTGCCCAACCTGAGTTGGTGAGACACAGCCAAAGCATTGCTGACTCAACAGAGATAGGAGAAACCACTTAATCTGGCTGAATAGCCCTGAGCACAACTATAGGTCATATATCAGCCAGCTGTTCAGCACTACCCCAACATTCTCATTGTGCCCATTGCCAGGGCAAGTCTTATGTATTTTCACCAACAAAATGGACTGGATACATGTTATATATTGGTATAATCTCTGACAATTTGATGTTGACACCATTCTGGTCTGGGAATCCATATTCCTTCTTAAGGGGAAACAGAGCCACAGGTCAATTTGTGCAAATGATAATAAGGCTGTCCTCATATTTCATTTTCTCAAGGATCACTTTGTGGTGGTCAATTTTGAATTGACAAGATGACTGATAGCTAAAACGTAACATCCCTGCATCTCCTCTCAACTACTCAACTCACTGAAAACATTTTTATTTCAATTACAATTTGACCAACGACTGTGGGGTGAGCACTTGACCGATACAGCCTCACTACACTGATATTCCTAGGCTCCCTATACGCCCAACCTCTCAGTCACTAGTGCCTAACCTAGTTAGTCATTTTTTGGCTCCCTATACAACCAACCTAGATTAGTTATTATTGTCAGGCTGGTCACTACTGACAAACCCACCTTAGTCTTTTTAGTTCCAGGGGGAGCCACTGAGTGGTCATCACAGGTGGCCCCAACTAGTGGTATACAAATACAACACACCTATGATGGACCTAGGTTAGCCACTACTGACTGACCTCTTGGTCATTTTTGAATATAACTTTGCCATTGTGACTAACACCCATATGACCAACCTGGGTTAGTCTGTACTGACTAACCTTTTCAACCTATGGATTTTCAGTGTACTTGCTGGTAGTTATTTTAGCAAAGGCAGCACAGAGTCAGTATGTGAAACCCTTCCTTCTTATAAAGTGTGAGTATGGGTTCAGAAATACCCTGATTTTTGAATTGGCCACTTAGGAGAGACAGTCAGCATTAAACACAACTACTCTACCTCACACAGAACAGTAAATGTGTCAACTGTGTCTCCGATGTGCCTCTGGTGAAATAGAGAGTCAAACTGCTAATGTTTATGTCCAGGGTCAACTTGAGTTGACTCTGAACATTCAGTGTCAACTCAAATTGACTCTGTACTATCAGAGTCGACTCAAGCAGAGTCATTAGCAGCTTGACTCTGTATTTTATCAGAGCCACATGGGAGACACACTGGACACCTTTACTTTTCTGTGTGGCTCCTCCACTGCACCCAGTACCTGTCACTCCCACCCACAAGGACAAGCACACACACCTTCCTTGTTATAATAAAAACAACACATTTGCAGACAACCAACCTAACAGAGCTGTTTGATAAAAATACAAAAAATACAAGAAGACAGAGAATGTGGATATTAGGGTGTAGTTAACTAGGTTAAATGATTTGTCAATTTACAGGCATGGGTTGGCGCTTTGTGACGAGCACCATCTAAAGATTTCAAAGTGTACCATGAAGCCCTCACCGCCCTACCCTTTCTCAAGCTTCACACACACAGTCTCTAGCCCTTTCAATCGCCAAAATTGTTCCTAGTCCTTTGACACCTGTTGATTGTTGTTGATTGGTAATAGTTTGGCATATTATGCCATTAGCATAGAGCCCTGTCTAAAGGTCTTCTCCACTCTCTTACAAAAGTTGTGAGGAGGAATCTCTACAGAATGACATATTGATTTCTCATGATCTTAGTCTCATTTCATTTGAAAGGCGTGTTGGGGCGTGCTCTATGAAATTAATCAATTAAGATCGGATATTTACCCAAAAGTCCTGTTATAAATGTTAGGTTAGGTTTGGTGTCAATATCTTACTACAAAATATATAAGTATCAGTACAGAATATGAAAAAGGACCGTGTTGACCATGCTTACTTTGGATTTGTTTAGCTCTGTTGACCGTAAAAATTCACATAACAATGAAATGTAGAAAAAAGGCACAAGGAAATGAAACTTAGATTAATCCGCTTTCAATAAGGCTGAGAATAATTTGCCAAACATCTGAAAATGTATTACGAAGGAGAAGGTTCTAAAAATACTTGTAAAATCGAATTAGTTTGAAAGAACCATCAATTTATAGTCATCCTGATATGTGCAAGTTCCAACGTGTATGTGTGAAAATTAATGCAAGCCAATGTATTCATCTCAACTAGGGCGAATTACCTCCTTAACTTATTAACCTCATTATCCTCTAGAACTTTTACCGCCTGCAAATGATATGACTCAGCCATATGGGCATTTGGAGGGGGTGGATCTACCCAGGGGTTAGACGTCCTAGAGGGTAAAAGTCCAAGGGGGTAGATGTCTGAGGGGGATAGATGTCCAGGGGGGTAAATGGTAGGGGGTAGATATCCGGGGGTATAGATGTCCAGGTGGTACTAGTCCTAGAATCCCCTGTCATGGGTGTAGCTATTAAGGCCTTCAGTCATAGGTAAGTATAGATGAAACCAGTGATGATGACATCAACACAACATAAAGTCAGATAAAGCTTGGAGTTCTTCTTCTGTCCATTATAAACTGATACACAGCCAAACATATATGACTGACTCTGCGCTCTCATTCATAGTGAAAGTAGCAGAATTTACTGACAGCCTAAGTAAACATGTGCTCCTGAGGTTTGACATAGACGCCAACATCTCTTTACAGAAGTAGTTTGGCATGTAAAGTCCTATGTGTGTTGTTTTTCTAAAATGCAACATGATGCCCACTTACAAATGTTCTGAGGATGTATATAGTGCTAGCTAGAAGTAGCAAGGGGAGCTCCCCCCCTCCCTTGCTACTTCTAGACTTGACATGCAGAACCTGTAATTTAACATCTACCCCCTTGGACTTTTACCCTCTAGGACTTCTACCCCCTGGGTAGATCCACCCCCTCCAAATGCCCATATGGCTAAGTCATATCATTTGCAGGCGATAAAAGTTCTAGAGGATAATGAGGTTAATAAGTTAAGGAGGTAATTTGCACAGGCTTTTGATTTGCAAATGATAATCATGGTATCAAGGAGCTGTACTTACTGACTGTCTCTTGGATTATCTTTTCTCCCTCCCTGCAATATTCTCTGCCTCACACGGTGTTTCATCTCAGCTAATTGTTTCTCATCTTGTTAATTCACCTTCCAAATTGCACTCCATTTGCTAAGAGACCCCATCCACATCCTTTCCCAGAATCCTGGTCTTGTGAAAGAGTGTTTCAATTACTGAGATGTTCCTTAACTTGTTGGTTAATGACAGGATTCTATGCCCTTAGTGAAAGCAGGCCAGTCAGTGGGGTGTCTTTGTATCCTACTTCTCTATTGGAGATGCTATCTGATGCCCTGAATATCCAAATCCTGTTTTCCTACTTTTATTTTTGCAGATGTTGTGCTGTTCTGCGAATTTAAATCCCAGTGAATTTGTACTTTTTAGCAAATCCACGAAAATTTGTACCAGCAAAAATATCTACATTCACAGTATAATGTGTGAGACTGAAGGAACGAGCGGCCACAGGCACAACAGGTAGAGGTAGCTTATCATCGATAATGTTTACTTTACTATGGCTTCACTGGGACCATACACACCATTCACTTTCCTAGCATTGTTTGATACAGAAGAAATAAAGATAAATTAAAATGATTGATTAATTTAAGGTGATAAAACAATTCATGATCAACAACATTATCAGTGTGTTTTGGCAGAGCTATTCCATCAATTGTAATTTGAGTTGACATAACCTTAAACATTCCCCGTTGGGATCTAAACCTATACATGGGTGTTACGCTAAGGTGGGACCTGACCCTTAAGGCTGCATTGACCTAACTAGGAGCTACCCAACCCCAGTACCAACACTGCTATATTTAGGGTGAACTACAAACCATACATCAAAAACTGAGAAAAAATATAGTTATCAACCTATCAACCTAAGAGGCAGTTTTATATAGGGACTTCGATAGAACTCAGATAGAGGATTAATCGGTCATATCATGGTATTGAAAGTAGGTAGGCTTTTAGAATATTTTTGTATTGCATTGTTTCAAATAAACAATCATTCATTGCTTCATCGCGATAACCGTAACCCTTCATCTTTAAGAGTACAAGAAGATTAGGTCAACATACATTAACTTGTTAACCTGATATAATTATTGACTGCTCCGTTTTACTATCGGGAGAATGAACAATTAAAATCAGTCTGAGTTGAAAAGTCGCAAGTATCCTCGTAAAGTCCACATGCATGTGTTTATGATACAAGATACGCCGATGGCTATAAACCAATGAGGCAGTTTTAAATAAACACTTAAAATGTAAGCTAAATTAAGCGTAGGTGGCTCGATGTCCCTTTTTATCATAGTGAATTTCAGCAGTTTCGTTAAGGGATCAGACTCCCTTTGTATTGAGTTGCTGCAGACAGTTATGATAGGTCCACAAACCTTACCAGGTTAACAAAACATTGTTGATGACTGCCCGATTTAAACTTTGACCATCTGAAGTTTGTCTGATGCGGTATTAATGACAGTCTCAAGTGTAATGTCAGAAATAACTTCATGAAATAAAGCTGAAACCAAACACCCTGTGTTCAAGATGGTGCGTCAGCTAAATGTTTAGAGATTCTTTAGTTTTATCATATTACTATTGTATATCATATCCCATACGTCTTCCCTAATTTTTAAAATTATTGGCAGTGTCTTAGTCTATAAGATGAGCACATGCAGTGCAATATTTTTTACTGTAGGTTGACACTAAAACTCCATGTTGATACTGCATGGCTCAGTACATTCTCTATCAGATTAGTTCCCCAAATACTCTCCTGGGGGAGTGCCTGAGTCATTGAGATAAATCAGGTACATTGTTATCAATCTCAAATTATGTATTAATAGACAAATATGTTTGTCAGCTAAAATGATCATAGAATCCGTGGCATTAAAGTGATATCAATTTTGAAGAAATGGTTTGGGAAGTTGATTAGCTGATATACCATCTTTAACCACCGAGAATTTTAATAACCACCTGATAATGCTGCGGGAATATAAAGGCTGCATGTGGAGGCAATTACACTGATGCAAAACAATATTTTGTGCATTAGTAAACAATAGTCTATTGTTCCCATGTGAATAGGATGTAAAAAATGTAAAAGAAATTATATGGATAAACAATAATGCATTCTCAATGATGAAATTGAAATAAAGACATTTCAGATTATTCACTAGTGCGATCTACTTCTTCTATAGATTACAATGAATGCCCTGTAGACACTCTCATGGCATGGGTCTAGCCATCATGGTCTACAGTAATCCCTAAATCTACATTACAGTAGTGAGCAAAAGTTAAGCTACAGTAGGTTCCTTGCATGCATGTCAACCATTAAAACCAAAACACTCAACATAGAAGAGCCAAGCCTATAGTGTGACTTAGTAGTGCATGCCCTCTGATAAAATGAAGGTGACTTATTTTCAGATACAGCTTCCTCTGTTGTCAAGAAGTTGAAGTTTGAAGTTTGGAAGGTTTATTGACCATAATTCATACCAAATCATTGATGCTCTTCGATGCTTTTTGCCCAAGGCCAGATTTTCTAATACAAATAAGGTCTCTCACGTAGAGTACAGAGGCACCCTTATAATGGTTTCCATAAGTGCAGAGTAACATGTAACATACGAACGGCACAGTGGATAATTCCTATAAATAACAACAGCAGTTTCAGATGAGATCAATTGTTGAACAGCACCTCTCATTACACACATCAGCCATTAAATAGCGGCCTTGAAAATGTCAAGCGTATTTGAATGTTGTATCACAGCGTCTAGCTGGTTCCAGGAAAGCATACCTCTATATAGAGCCATGGCACACACATCCATACTGTTAAGATCTAATTTTGCAACCACGTAACCAGTAAACAGTTGCAGAAGTAAACGACTGAAATAATAAACATGTGATCCTGCAGTTTAAACTAGACGCCCACACCTCTTCAAGGAGGTAGTTTGACTTGTTAAAACCTACTTGTTCAGAAGCTTTAAATTGGAAGGACACCCACGTGCTGCTTTTATAGGGACTATTGTAGTGTTATCTAGACTTAACATGCAAAACTTCTGTGGCAATGTAACATCAAATGTCCTAACCTTTACTAAGATGTTCAGACTAAATGAATGATAACTATTAAAGAGCTTTTTTACTATACCGTATTCGACGTAATAAGCGCCCTCCCCCTAATAAGCGCCCCCCCCCCCCTTTTTTCAGATTTTTTCCAGATTTTTTTAATGTGGTCCTCCGATTTTGGTACTGATTTTCACACCTGTGTCTAATATAGAGCACTTCACACCTGTGCAGGTGTTGAGGCCAAGTCAGATGTGAAGTCATAGGGGTCTGTAGAAGCCTTGTAGAGGCCACTCAGGTCTGCATATCACAGCCATGGGGGCGCTTATTAGAATGAATATTTTAGGCCGATTTTTCCACTTAAAATAATTTTTTAAATGCCCAGGGCGCTTATAACGTCGAATACGGTACTCACTAAAATACTGTCTCTCTCTCTTGCCCTGTCTCTCTGCCTATGTGTCTCTCTTCCAGATGTGTCTTTCCATCTTTCCAACTCTCCCAAGATCATTAGCTCTTTCAGATTACCTGTTTATCTTGCTAACTCTTGATATTCCCCTCCTTATTGTACTCCATTCTTACCTAGCTCAGATGATGTTTGCGATGAGCTTTCTGTGCCATTTGATGAAGCCATTTCCAGGCACCACCTACTCCCGATCCCCTTTCAGAACAACCTGTGGCGTTCAAGCGTGTCATTTTCCTGTTGACAAGACGACAGGGGTCGGCACCCTTAGTGACACCTGACAAGGGCATGAGATAATTACATTGACTTTGTTTTGTTCCTTTTGAGGCAGCACAATGTTGTCTCTCTGGCCTCAATAATGTTATTTGCTCCCCATGCTTTGAAATACCACACAGGCTGCTGTTATAATTCCCAATGATACAGATCTCTTTGATGGTCAGAGAATGAGTAAAGGGGTGTATTGCTTGTTCAAACCAATGCCAATGGTGATTCATTATTGTCCATTTAGATTTGCTTAATGATTACATTTACATGTAATTTTTTTTAATTTTTTTTTTTTTAATTCATACCTTTCGAGGGGGATGTTTTTCTTTAAATGAAATTCTTGTCTTGTCCATACATGTGTCCCATCCATGTTCTGCACCAATCATACATAATGTAACTTGGGTGCAGTACAGTGTGTTGTGGTCATGTATAGAGTCCGACTTTTAGCTGTGAGAGCTGTCACAGACTGTTAAGGTTAGCTAACTTGTATACTTTCTACAGAATGAGTTTTTACAGATGAAATGAGGAAATTTTAAAATATATACCCTCCCTTATACATTATGAGTAGAGTAGATAGGATTAGTGGTTTTCAGTTGGCACTCTTTGAACATTGGAGTTGTACAATAAGCAGTTTAGTCTTTAAACCCTTTTATCATTATTAAATTAAAAACTTGCCATAATTACCACCAGTACTCATTTTACAATCATGCGGACCTGTTATTATTTTCAATTGGTCAGATCATTTTAAATAGCCTGTTCATGTTTTAATTAGATTTTCAGAGAAAACAAAGCCCTGTAAAAACATGAGCTGCAAAGGCACTTTTACCTGGGCGCTGATGAAGACCAAGAAATGATTTGATATTCAACTTCAATAGAGGATGCGCAACTGAGTAAAGTTTGTGTAATTTGAGTTTATATATGAGTCAGCATTACCAAAAATGCTCTAAACTGGGGTACTATGAAGCCACTTATGGATCCGTGGCATACAATGTGTCATATGCAAATCGCGGGGCGTTTTACGTTAGGACATGATGAACTCAAAGCAGGCCCCTGTGCCCACAATGTATATCTACCATGCTAATACAGGGACAGAACCTATGTTATAACTACATGCATCTTCTGATTCTAGGCTAGCCCTTTTATATAGATATTATTCACATCTAAGCGGCCGCACCATAAAAGATCTTTATCGATCTGTTCTTATATCCATACCCAATATTACATTTCAAAATCATTCTGGGAATGTATAAAGATATTACTGACGGCAACTTTGATTGATAGTTCCGGCCTCACCTGCCCCATGTGATCGACTGCTGAATTCTATTATTATGAAGCTGCAGGCATGGAATCTTGTCAAACAATGCTTCATGTTCAATCAGATCTAGGTTTATCTTTTGTAATTGGATTAGAATAATGCTAATGCAAGGTTGATTGTTCATATCTGCAAGGCAAATATAATGAAGTCTACATGCTGAGAGAAATGACAAGTATGGTGTCCCCCTTTTGAAGTCTTAATATAGCTATATCAGAGATACATCACCGCCAGATTCAAAGGCACCAGGTATTATTTGAGGGAATGGGATAACACATTAAAAGGAAGTACGTACGTGTTCCTATAGAAGTAAAATATATGATGACAGGGCTTCAGAAAAATATAATTGTCCAAAAATGACCCAACATTATCTTTTAAACCATTGATGATTAAATATAATTATAACGTCACGACCAACTCTAAGGAAGAACATAGTATGGAAGTTGTAAACAGAGAGTAATAAGATTTACAGGTGTAAACCAGGCTTTTATTCCTGGATCTACAAGGGTGTTAAGTGGGGAGCTCTAGCAGTATCCTTTATCAGATCTCAATGCAGTTCAGTACCGGGCAGGTCAGTTCAAATTATTTTTTGCTTAGTTCTTCCTTTCAAGTCTACTTATCATCAGATCGATTTTTGCTTTGAAAACACTGAAAGAACCCTTGGTTGAAGCTCCTGGTTAAAAGGGGACAGCAGCTGATACCTGAGGGTGAACACCGATCAGTAGGAATGAGGAAGTGCTCATTTTTTAACAACCCGTTTTTTTTTCTCACACCCCCTAGAGGGGTCGAAATTTTTTACCCCCCCCCCCCGGCAGGCCGAAAATCGCCCGCATTCGCGCCCCTTTGTAGCATAGTAATATGCACGGGCTTTTTCCCTTAAAACAGGTTGAATTTTTTTGACCCCCCCCCAAGAGGGGTCTAAGTCTTTGACCTCCCCCCCGGTCAAGGGGTCCAAATTTTTTACCCCCCCCCCCAAATCCACCCCCCCCCCATGTTGTTAAAAAATGAGCACTCCCTAAGATCTCCCAACATGGATCAGTCTGCGGATCACACACGCGGGGAAACTCGGGGAACCTCAGAAGGATGAAAAGTGTCCGTTTCATTGATCCATCCTTCCTGCCAAGAAAGATGGATTCAGCGCAAGGAAATCCTGCAGAGCCAAGCTGTAGATCTGTGGCAGATCCATTTGTCACTGCCCTAACACCTGACGGTCATAAAATAAACTAGTCAAAAACTCTTCTAAGTGACAAGGAAGCGGGTCTTCTAGCTGGAGATAGAAGACCCGCTTGGCATGTGCTAGCCCAAAACCTGAGCCAGCTCCAGATTATATTTGTGGGATGGTAACCAGATAGGTAAGACAAATTTTGATGTTTATGATAGTCACTTCGAAGAGTCTGGAGACAAGTTTACTTTTTCAGTGTACCATTTAGGTCCATCTCAATCTGAATTAACACTGCTTCTACAGCTTACATCATATTGAGTCAGTAGTACGGCTTGAAGTGAGCAGACAAAAAGTGTATTCCACTGACCTAAATTTGCCAAGATTCTTTCACCGGAGATGATTCGTCCATGAGTTTAACATTGTAGACTTTCATCAGATAATGTAATTACTGCCAACCAACGTCACTGGAATGCTCCCTTTACTTAGTATTCAACCACCACTATTTGTGGCACTTAATTTGCACATGAGTGGTATCAGAAATTTCCCCCCTCACAGAATTATATAGGTTACTGTGTATCCTAAAAATAGCAATAGCTGCATATGAATGCCTCTACATGGGTAATGATCGACACAGGCGATACAGCGACAGAGCCGTTTTAGCCCCTTTTAAATACTGACAGACACAAAAAAATCGACCCACAGGGAACATTCCCTAAGTTCTTATGTATCAAAACATCGACACAATGACACGGTCCTTCTGCTAAAAAACAACACAGCCATGTTGTTAAAATTGTTGATATCCATGTAGAGTCACAAATTATTCAGTTCATTGCTTTGTTCTTAAGACGGCATTTGTATGGTTAGCAATCTTTTCCATAACCTGTCCACACCAGAGTCTAATTAGTACACATGGAGTCAGGGCTGCCGTTTATATTGTTTAATAATTCCTCCTCATTGTCCCCCATAAAGCTGGAATCATTTAATCATAGATCTAGAGCATTGTAGCTGAGAATATAGGACATTATATTAATGGCATTTGACTAAAGGATATGGGTGATAGCCTAATCAGCA
Organism: Harmothoe impar; assembly: GCA_947462335.1. NCBI lineage: Eukaryota > Metazoa > Annelida > Polychaeta > Phyllodocida > Polynoidae > Harmothoe > Harmothoe impar. Next base: position 70,656,505 of record OX381710.1, on the reverse strand, counting down.
ATCCTATCCATATTTATCCAAGTTGTACTTTGCAATCACTTACACTTTCTTAACAAAAATCAATCCTGGAAATCAGGTTAACCAGGAAATGATTTAATACATTCACCTTATAGGGGATGAGCCATAGCAAGTATGAGGCTCATTTGGGGGGGCAGGGTCTATCAGTGATTTTTAGTAAGGTATATATGTATAGAGCTGGAAAAAATGTGATAGACCTGTAGAAGTGGTAGCTTTTGCTTTCTAGCACCATGTATATGCACCAACTTCTACATGGATATACTCCTCCCCGCAATATTTAGAATGGCTCTGAATTTGTCAATAATTGAGATAGAGACTTCAGAATGGAACCAAATGAAACCCCATGCATTGCTTCTCCTCCATGTATGCCATTGGTATAAGTAGCTCATTTGCATATATTACATAATCAGGGAAATAAAGGTTTTTAATCGAAATAGTTTATTATGCCTACCTAACACAATGCAACATGCATATACAGTATCATCTAAATTATGCAATTATAGGTCAGAGTAGATGCCACCTATGTGTTGTTCAGCATAGAAAGTGTTTTGGAATTATGAGCTCACACTTATTATATAATTTCGAGCTCTTCCCACGGTGAGCATTTGTTTCAAGCAGTTGCGGAGGTAATGGAATTAGACAGCGTATTCCTAATAAGTTTCTCACCTAGGGCTGCAACAATTTTTTGTAAATTGATTCTTATGCAGTTTTTCCCAGGGAATCCAAATCTGCAAGCGGCCATTAGGGATTTTGATTGATAATGCCCCTAATTAGCATATTATAATTAGGTAGGCTAATTATCAGCTTGGACAGGCTAAAAGCATTGTAAAAATACATCCAAACCTTCTAGGAATGATATGGTGCTTTTAGATATGAAAGATGTACAAGAATGCACTCTTTCAAGATTTTTGATTGACGCCTAATTAGCATAATTTATGCAAATATTGAGATAGCAGCATAATTTGACTCTAAAATTATCAGTTGAAACACTCATCCCTTGAACATAACAGCCAATTTCAAATACAGGATCATAGCAGATAATGGCTGTGGCCATTATGGTAGCCATATTTCAAGATGGCCGCCTAGCGATACTTCTACATAAGTTATCTCCTCTTCTAATCAACTTAGAACCATGATCCCAAATGCTGAGTATATATTTCTGAGGGCAAGGAATACAACGATGTTACTCGTGAGTTGATGGATGGCAGCCATCTTGGAATTTAACTAGGTTATTCTTAGAAAACCTATCAAAAAGCGTATTCCTCTAATCATTGCCTCTTTAGTATAGAGGTCTATGCCAACTGTGTTGATAAATCAATAACCTGAACCCCTATTTCACCTTTTTAATGCCTCTATGAGCACATTAAACACTGGAGGATTTGTTCCTAATTGGCAACTCTCACCTCAAAAAACTGTCTTGCCCTCAACAGATGTTTTACACCCAAAATTGGTTTGCACTCAAAAATTGGTTTTGCACTCATAATCGGTTTTGCACTCATAATCGGTTTTGCACTCAGAAACTGTTTTGCACTCAGAATCTGTTTCTGACAGTTTGGCCTCAAAATTGACTTGCACTCAAGATTTGTTTGCCACTCAAAATAGATTTTGGATTGCAAAGGTTCCCATTGTGATGGCAAGGAACTGTCAATAAGAGAGCAAATTCACACTACCGACAGTTTGGTGAAGAACTGTCAATACCAGTGTAATTACTTACTATTTGCAGCTTGAACTGTCAATAAGAGAGAAATATCCCATTATTGCCAGCGTGAACTGTCAAAAGTTTTCCAGTACTGACAGTTTGAACAATCATAGGCAAGATCATGATGGGTAGGCTATTGATAGGACAGACTGTCAATAGTCGAAATAACTCTTCTTACTGACAGTTTGAACTGTCAATACCAGAAAAGAGTTCTCTTATTGACAGTCCCAACTGTCAATAACAGAATAAAATTCTCTTATCGACAGTTTCAAGGGAATCTTTTTATGTTACTGACGGTTTGAACTGTCAATACAGGAATTTTATCCTGGTATTGACAGTTTTTTTAACTGTCAATAAGGGAATTCTATTTCATGGTGAATACGGCACTCCCATTGACTTAACCAAGGAAGGCCATATTCAACACCCCCCATGAAATAACCCTCATCCATATTTCACGGCCTGTCAAATTATCAAAATTGTTGATTCAACCACTATAAATTAGGCTCTTCAGGGTAATTAAGTTGAATTTACACGAATATAATTAATAATGACATGAAATCAACACAAAGGAGCACTCATAGAGCAGGTAATTACTTTGGCCTGCAGGGACCCCGTTGTAATAAAGTTTTACTGCACATTGTTCTTGCATTGCACTACACTCTCCTGACAGACTGATCACAATACAAGAGGAAATTTGGGATAGCTATTTTAGTAGCAGGGCAAGATGGTTGCAGTAGAAACTTGGTTGCATTGGAGGGAGTTTTCTACATTGAATTTGATAGCCCATGATTTACTCTAGATATGCCTAACAGAAGGCAATTTGTGTGGGGTGGTTGGTCTAAATGGGATTCATAACTTGAGTGTCAACTTAACAAAACCAGTCAAAATGGGCTGGTAAGTGGCATCATTGTATTCCTTGCCCTCAGAAATATATACTCAGCATTTGGAATCATGGTTCTAAGTTGATTAGAAGAGGAGATAACTTATGTAGAAGTGTCGATAGGCGGCCATCTTGAAATATGACTACAATAATGGCCACAGCCATTATCTGCTATGATCCTGTATTTGAAATTGGCTGTTATGTTCAAGGGATGAGTGTGTCAACTGATAATTTTAGAGTCAAATTATGCTGCTATCTCAATATTTGCATAAATTATGCTAATTAGGCGTCAATCAAAAATCATGAAAGAGTGCATTCTTGAACATCTTTCATATCTCAAGGCATCATATCATTCCTAGAAGGTTTGGACGTATTTTTACAATGCTTTTAGCCTGTCCAAGCTGATAATTAGCCTACCTAATTATAATATGCTAATTAGGGGCATTATCAATCAAAATCCCTAATGGCCGCTTGCAGATTTGGATTCCCTGGGAAAAACTGCATAAGAATCAATTTACAAAAAATTGTTGCAGCCCTAGGTGAGAAACTTATTAGGAATGCGCTGTCTAATTCCATTACCTCCGCAACTGCTTGAAACAAATGCTCACCGTGGGAAGAGCTCGAAATTATATAATAACAGTGAGCTCATAATTCCAAAACACTTTCTATGCAGAACAACACATAGGTGGCATCTACTCTGACCTATGATTGTATAATTTAGATGATACTATATATGCATGTTGCACTGTGTTAGGTAGGCATAATAAACTATTTCAATTAAAAACCTTTATTTCCCTGATTATGTAATATATGCAAATGAGCTATGTATACTTATGGCATACATGGAGGAGAAGCAATGCATGGGGTTTCATTTGGTTCCATTCTGAAGTCTCTATCTCAATTATTGACAAATTCAGAGCCATTCTAAATATTGCGGGGAGGAATATATCCATGTAGAAGTTGGTGCATATACATGGTGCTAGAAAGCAAAAGCTACCACTTCTACAGGTCTATCACATTTTTTCCAGCTCTATACATATATACCTTACTAAAAATCACTGATAGACCCTGCCCCCCCAAATGAGCCTCTTGTCTCATATATGGGGCTTTGGCTCATCCCCTATTATGTTTGTAGTGTAAGTTACTTCTGGGGGTAACCTGAGACAAGCCTGCATTTGAGCTTATCAAGATTTCCGTTTTAATTTTTGCCTATCGTGTAGACAGTCAATAGATAGCTTATAGCACATTTTTGAAACAGTTTGAAATCCCAACTGGCATCTCAGAAAAGGAGGTTCAATTTTATATCAATAAGTTTGCACCCCCAGCAGAAAGGCTATATTAAAAACTCCCTTTCTGGGTTTCCCCAATTTGCTCCATCTAAACTTTGACCATCTCATTTTCATCTGAAGTGGTATCGGTTACTGTCTAAGAGGTGAAAGTATCAAATCACATAAAGCCACTACCTGACCAAAGAATCTATGGATGGAATTTTCTGGTTATCTCATTATCATCTTCCATCACTCTAAATAATAGGGATTATAGATGTTGATACTATAACTGTGTGTCTCCTCATTTATCTCATTGCATTGCACTGTTACTAGTTCTCTCTAACCATTGTCTTCATATCTCCATTAGAGGATGCTGCACCTTATTCAACACACTTTAGTTTTGTTAACAGACCATCCGAGTTCAATGCCCTCACTAAAAACCCAGCCTGTAAAAGGGATAATTATTTTGATGTTTTGGTTTTGGTTTTTGCTGATGTCTGTCTGCCATCCCTAAATAAACCCACATTTTGTTCAGCTTTTTCTGCCGACCAGGGATAACCTCATTAAAAAAGTATGTGGGTACGATGAGGCATGACATTGGGTGTTGAAATCTGCCCACTGTCCTCCTCCATTCATTTAATGGTAACTCCTTTATACCATACACAGCATGGTCTTCAAATGGTGTTGGCTCAGAATACATTACACTGGATGCCTGCATGTGGTGGTTTATACCAGCTTGTGAACACTGCTATATCACCTGTCAATCATCCAGGTTCAGGCTGTTTCTACTAGGTGACACTTGTCTTCTACTGTGTTTTATATAATGGAATTTACCACCTTCAATTCAATTCAATTTCAATTTGCAAGGTCTTTATTCTGCAATCACGAAAAATATAAAAGTACATACAATTATATTTGTTTCAATCGAAATACAGAGAAGGTTGATACTTACAATGAATGATTAATTACATTTGCATTTTCGGCTACAGCACCTCCATTTCTTTATTACTGCATGAGAACTTACAAAAAGGTTGGTTGTGATATTACTTGGGGTAAAGGGGGAGGGACTGTATGGAATTATGCCTCAGATATTGGCAAGATATTGAGCTCTATCATGATCAGCTGTCACCTGTGTGTACACATGCGGGTAGTAGTAAGAATACATATCAAACACCTACGTTTAAAGTTCTGCCCAAACGCAATGGCAACGGACAAAGTTTTACCCTCACTTCGCGCACTATTCAACCTTATCTCATTTTCCACGTGTATCAACTACTGCCGTATGTTGGAATTGGATCCCATGATAGTGGTCTCATAATCATGCAAGCTACACTTGCTTGGTCAGCTTGGGTCCTGTGGGTACGTATCATGCACCGCAGTGATATGGGGTGTTCTATACTGTTTAAGTGAGTAATCCAACAATATTGGTCTTTTTAATACCTAATCTAGACCTACCCTGAACCACTTGGTGGTAGGAACTACTGATAATGGCTGCACCAGAGGGTTTCCATCGAGGGTTATTATGTACAGTGAAGGCCAAGGATATAGAGTTATACAAGGCTAAGTCTAATAGAGAGAATAAAGATTTGAATAGAATTCCTATGTCATACCTCCATTCATCATATATTGCCTCTATCATTTAGCATTTAAGGTGTTACTGAGGTGCTTTTTGAATAGATATGACAGTCCGGTTAAATTCATGAAGCCTCTGGAGGTAATGTTTAAAGACAGAAAGCATTTGAGGGATGTACAAGTTACTACTTTGATTAACCAATTGGAGTGATTCTGTCACAAAGAAAAGCTGGTTCAATCATAACTGCTCTGTTGCTGGCATGAATGGCATGACTTGTATTACCTTTATAAAACATCAACTACTCATACTCCTCGGAGAACATTAGCCAATGTGGTTTTTAATCATGACCATATTGTTATTCCTATTGGGCAAGATCATGTTCAATAACCTGCTGATGTTTTAATTTGATTTCTGCAAGGTAAAAAAAGTTCATAAAAACAAAAGCTGCCAGAATCACTTTTTGGCTTGACTGCTGAAAGCCATCTTTGCCCAATACAGAACGAGCTAATGTCCTTTTGCCTTGTGTGAAAATATCTTTTTAGCAATGATTTCGAAATCATCATTCGTATAATATTTGCTGTTTACATATACAATATATGTTGTAGATAAGTCATATGAGTTTGCTAAGAAGGGATGAAATGTAAATAACCATGTTCATTTCTTGTCATGGTACACCAAGGCATCACTAGTGATGATTCAAGCTCAATTTTCTAGAAGATCAGTTTATGATGCAATGAGGAGTATAATGAATTAAAAAAAAAAGTGGTTTGTCATGCAGGCCATTTCGGAGTGTCTGAACCTCGGAGGGTAGTGCTGACCTATTTCGTAAATGTAAAACAGAATTCTTGATTCACCATGATAGAAGTGAACGATTATGAACTTACCTGGAATAGAAAATAAAAAGGAAACTTAATTTATATTCTATAGAGTATTAGGGAAAAGAACAGGCTGAGAATGGTGAAAATGTGGGGCACATTTTGAATAAATTCTTGAAGTGTTATCATCGTAGATACAGTAACCCAGTATCAAACCAAGTTTGGGGAACTAGCTGCAATTGTAATACGTTATTTTTATATTCCTGAAACAAATTGTTGCAAGTATCGAGTGTACAAGAAAGGCAGATCTCACACCTATAGTGCGAACATGGAAAGGAGCCATTGAGTCTATTTAGCCTTCCAAACTTATGACAAAAGCTATTTTGAGACCACTTTTTTAACTAGGCTTTGGTGTATGTTCACAGGTTTAATGATCACCAGAATAAATGAATCCTGGATATAGAACATGATACAAAACTACTTTCTGACTGCTCAATCATATAAGTTGATAATTTGCCATTGACAATTCCTTGTGTAGGCTGAGATAATGACCCACCATACCACATATCAAGGTCTTGATATTCTTACACTCCTCTCCCTACTCACTATTGGAAATTAAAATAATATGACATCTATTCATCAATTCGTCTTTTATAACTCTGAGACGACTGTGCTCACTAGAATCCCTACCTTTGACGTCATAACCTCTGAAAGCTAATGCTGTGTCTAGACACATAGCTTTATAAATGAGTTTGAGAGAGAGGTAGAAAGCAGAAATCCAACAGTGAAGATTTTTTGGAATATGATCTAGTCAAGATGATATCTACCTTGTTACATTACCATATATCATGATTAACTACACATAACCAACATCTTATGTTGTCTCCCCTCCATGATAAGATTACAAAGGAATATAAGGATAAACATGATTCCAATGATGGAGGAGAGGAGACGAGGACCCAGCAAGTGAGTACTTAAACCATGTGGCCAAATTGACTATTAACTCAAAAATGTATGTTCATGTAACTAAAATACCTAAGCTGGTTTGACAGACAGCGATGCAGATGCTATTTCAGCAGAGCGCTTTTGCTAACTTTTTTCTATGACTGTCAGTGTTGTGTCTCAGAAAAAAGGACGGGGACAATTGCTAGTTGTAATTAGTTTTTTTGCTCCAAACCATCTCATATATCTAATTATTTATATCTCTACTCAGAAACTCATTTCTGTTATTGCCACAAGTTATTGCCATACAAAAGTGACCTTAATAAGCGTAGGCAACGTGGCTTTTCTTGGTAAACCTTTACACAGGATTCCCTTTCATAAGCTGTGTGAAATAGATGACTTCCCATCCAGAAAACCTAGTCTTTTTACTGTGTAAGGCTAATTGGTATAGCCGCGTGTACTCAAAAGAGTCTTTTCAATCTGCTGTTGCCACTCTAAGGACAGGGAGCCCTGTAGCCGGAAATGCAGTCTTTGCGAAAACTTTTTCGGCATGCAGGACAGTCGGTCCTGCATCTAGCCAATTTTGCAGGACCGGATAGATTTCTGCAGGACCGGATACCAAAACCAAGGTTTTGCATAATATTTAGAATAGAATAGCATTTATCATAGAAAATGATAACCAAAAACTTGCTCTAATTTGCCTAGAATATTTGAGTGCACTCTAGAACTTGTAAATTCAGTTCTAGTTGGAATATTTGAGAAATTCTTTCAGTTTTGGAAAGCCCAGAATGTGGAGGACACCAGGTCCTGCAACACCAGTTATTCTGCCGGACCAGAGCCATTTTAGGCGGACATTGCCACTGTCCGGCAGGATTTGGTAAAGACTGGAAATGCACATATATATCTGTATATACCTATAGAAGTGAACAGTACAAACTCCATCATGGGGCTTCAAAGGTCACCTTTAGAATGGATTCCCTATTGGTATACACTGCAGAAAGTCTTACTCAGTCCTAGATATATGACGTATGGTGACAGGTGTGGAACAGATACACAAGCATAGAGTGAGGCAGACTGCTATAACGAGATGCCATGAACATGTGATACATGACACGTTACCTGATTGATGCTTCAGTTTCCACTTCTGGCAAGGGCGTAATCAAATGCCTGATCTCACTTTTTTTTTTTTTATTGCATGATAGGGGCCACTAAATGGCTTCAGCTTACCTGTCTTTACAGAAAATGTGACCAAAGTCCAGGGTTGCCAATTAAGTGTAGGCAATTTCGTTAAATTGACTATGAAATATGATTCCATCATGACAAAGGTGCCTGGTATGAATTTGTATTTAACTTTGTAATATCATGCATGTAATCAGGTGTTCCAAATGAAGGCTCTAGATGTGGCTGTGTCTCACCAACTTTGGCCAATGTTTTCGTCTATGACCGGGTGCCGTCTATGACCGGGTGGCATCTATGACCCAGTGCTGTCTATGACCGGCCACCTTAAGATTTAGAAAAAATAAATTGCTTCTTTGATATGTAAGGGATAAAATAAAGAAAATGGCCGTGGTTACATATCCATATATATCTTCACCTGCCCTAGATAAACCTTTTTCTCTCAGGAGGTCATAGACGGCACCCGGTCATAGACGGCACCCGGTCATAGATGGCACCCAGTCATAGACAGCACCCGGTCATAGATGCCACTTGGTCATAGACCGCATCCGGACATAGACAAAAACATTGGCCCAAGTTGGTGAGACACAGCCTGGTACACAAATATGGCAATACCACATTTTCTAAGGGCGTCCTCTAACCCATTTAGTAAGATGGCCCCCAAATATAATGGAACGCACTAAACTCAGGAAGAAACAGAAACAGGTGTTTTCTTTTTGCTGCCTCCACATAGCTTCATGTAACAATTTGATTTGATTTGGCATTCTTTGATATAGAACAACAGCTCTATATAGCCCTTTGATAATGGTACCGGGTATCAAGTCATGGTATTCAATGTCAATGACATATGGCTAAACAGCTATTGATATATTTTCCTAAAAATTGGTTAACCTACTCCTGTGGGTCACCCTGGCCCATAGGAAGGTAATTGTTAGGAAAACTGTGCATCTGGACCCAAAAGTATGGCTTATTGGCTCCCGGGCCAGCGTTAATGTCTACCCCTGCACAAGAGTCAAAAATGCAATCATCTACCGGTATATAACACGACCACTGATTATATCGTCTTAGATATCAAGCATATTTTGCAGCTAATTATATTTGTAGGGATTCAGGGTCATTTTTAGAACTATAACTAGGCCTAATAGATCATTCAGGTGCCAGTGCACGTTTCACAGTCTGACCACATAAAATTGCAGACATCAGCACATTAACCTTCATATTTAGTCATCTCAAGTTGCCTGGAGGTTAACAATAGCTGTGTGGTACTACTCAAGGGCATGCCTGTCTTGGCATGCATCAAACTAAAATAATCCCAACTGATTAAGAGAAAATGTTGGTGAATAAGATTGACCGAACCCTCCGGTATACCTTGAAAGCATGTTGAGAATGTATGAAGATATTACTGAAGGCAGCTTTGATTGATAGTTCCTGCAATGTGTGACTGCTGAATGATATTATGAAGCTGCAGGCAGGGTTCTGGTTAACCCTTTGAGGTTGGCATGTCACTTAAAGATGACTTTGTAGTTATGCTGGACCAGTGCAGCCCTTGCAAGTAACTCGCCAGTGCTACGTTGTTGCATCATGCCGACTCTTCTAGAGTGTCTTGACCCAGTAGGGTTGGCATAGTGCTTAAAATGCAGCCCTGGAAAGTTGCTCGGCAGGGCTGCATTTATGCATTATGATGACCATGTCATGAGGTAGTAATACACTATACCTCAACGGGTTAAGCAATGTTTTATGTTCAATCAGATTCAGATTAACAACATGTACGGCCAAAAAAAAAAAAAGGTGTGTTTCAGGTTACCCGACCCTACCTAGCAAAACAGGGTCGACCCTAGAAATTTTTATCCAATTTTGAAAAAAAACACTATATTTTAAGTAATTTTGGGGCTATTTTAGAGTCAATTTGATGGTCCACGAGTCGACCAGTGTTGGCGAGTCAGCGCTGAAGTTTGCGAGTCAGTTTTTGGGTACTTTTCATGCCATGGGATCAATCTGTCTTTATAAAACAATTTTGGGGCAATTTGAGAGTCAATTCGATAGTCCACGAGTCAACACCGTTGTCGACGAGTCAGCGCTGAAGTCTGCGAGTCAGATTTTGGGTACTTTTCAGGCCAAAGTAAAAAAAAAAAAAATTAAAAAAAAAAAAAAATCCGACCTACCTACCCTAGATTTTCAGACCATGTAACCTGAAACACACCTTCTTTTTTTTTGGCCTAATTAGATGAGAGAAATGTTGATGCAAGATTGATTGTTCGCATCTGCAAGTCAAACATGATGAATCAAATTAGACAGACTCAGAAAGAAACAGAGTATGGTGTCTCCCTTTTACAGTCCCCACCTAGCTACATGACACTTGTTATTTTTTGTTGATGTATGGCACAATATGATGAGTTAATCACCAGGTTTGCAGGAATGTAATATGGCAATTCTACAATATGGCTGATACACTCCTAAAAGATGGACAATGCATTTCTACATCATGCTGACAAATGAACAAGAATTGTTTACTAGCTGGAATGTGCTCTTAAAAGATCAGGCCTCATTTCCTGTACACTGAATAATGATGAAACATAACATAACATGGTGTTACATGAGCAAACCCCATTTGAAAAACCATCCACGAATGTCACACCAATCTATTTTTTTTCATTTCACTGATTTTCCCTATGAGGAATAAATACATTTATTTTTATATTGAGCAGCACTCATTCTTTATTCATGATACATTTGTCTACAAGAATATATTTGCTTGTTAATTTTCTTGGGGATGACTAAGATTGATGACCAATGCCATTACCTACTGAGCTATAGAAGTGATTCTACTCTTGACGATAAAGCTTTCTTATTTGCTACTAGCAATCTTGATAATTCCATGATTAATCCCATTTGCTCCCATCCGACTGCTTTGATAACATGGGTGATAATACGGGCTGATAGCCTGCTAACTACTCATTGTCTTAGTCCATCATTACCAATTAGGTCCATCTCAATCTGAGTGAACACTAAGAGGCCAGGCTTTACAGCTTACATCATATTCAGTCTTCACTGCAGCTGAGGTAACCAGGCTAAATCTGCATATTACATTTTAATGGCAAATACCTTTCTGTAGTTAGTTTAACCAGTTAACTATTATTCAAGTATCATAAGTTTGAGTGCAGAGGACTCAATCGATTTTGAGGAAACAAGACACTGCTCAGAGTCTGATGAGTATACATATATATATATATATGAGGTTTGTATCTCTCCTTTTGCCTCATAAACCTGGAGTCATTTAATCATCTTTAACATTGTAACTGAAAATTGAAGGCTTGATTTGTTGAGATTCAACAAAGGATATCAATGACTGCCTGATCAGCAATCCGATTCAGTTTATTCATGTCAACTTTCCATCTCCTATAGTCCTTTGGTGGATGAAATATTGTGTGGAGTTTTATCTGTTATGTAAGGATTCAGTTTAAGTCTTGCCTGAAAGGTCAATGGTGTATGGTGTATGGCTGATTGCACATCTTTAAAGCAACAGTTTGAAATACCAACTGGCATCTCAGAATATATGTTACTGTTTCATAAATGTAAAGTGTGTATCCCCAGTAGCATGCCCACACAGGTCCAACTCATTTATTGCTTTGGACAAATCTCAATACCAGGGTTTTATCTAGGCATATGGCTGGATTGCTATTGGATTACAGGGGCTATTCCACTTCATTCATTTCACTTCCAAGTGGCATCTGTTACTGACAGGGGCCACCTCGTCTCATCACAGGAAGCCACTGCACAACCATTGGTTCCATAGAAGCAGTTATATGATTATCTCATCATTTTCTTCATGCACTTTCCAAAGAGATTATTTATACTGCAACCCTGATGTTCTGTATGTCTCCTTGTTTCTCATTATCTCTTTCTACTGTTTCATCCATTATCTTGTATATCCCCATCATAGGTGACTGTCCATGGGAGAGCCAGCCTTATGGACCCCTTGCATAAGGCTGGTTTTCCCATGGATGGATATTAGAATGTCATGCCTCTTATTAGATAGTCATGTGAATGGTCACAGGTGCTAAATATGGCAATGACTTTCACTGAACATTGAGCACAATCTAGTTTTGGTAACAGAGCGACAGAGCTCAATGCCCTCAGTAAGAACTAGCCTGCAAAAAGTTAATTATTTTGATGTTTTGACTTTTTTGCTGATGTCTGTCTGCCGTCTGTCTGCCATCCCTAAATAGCCTCATCTCCTTTTTCAGCTTTTCTTTTAGTCTGATCCCACTGTCTGACACCAGGCACAACATAATTTAAAAACCATGTGATGTTTAATTGTGGGGGTAAAATTAGGCATGCCATATGGGGTGTTTAAATGCTCAAAATGTCCTCCTCTACCTCCTGCATCCCATTTATGGTAGCTTTAGTAACCATACTCAGCATGGTTGAGCTGGTTTGAAATGCATGATCCAATCGTGTTCGCTATGAGTCTCAGAATGTATAGCTAGCACACATTTAAATATATCAAGAATATATCTGATATGTCTCTATTGAAAAGGCCAGTATGTGTTGTCAAATCTGTCAGTATTGTCTGAGTGTCAAGCATGGTACTATATAAGTAGAATAGCACCGCCGATAGATTTAACTTCTGCTGCTCATGTCAATAAGTGACCTATTTCCCTTTTCGGGGTTCTGCTGAGAACTCAATTTTTCTTCATGATGCACCAATTAGCCACGGTGAGTAACTCACCGGTGCTGCATTGGTGTATCATGCTGACCCTACGGTAGTGTCTCAACCCTGTAGGGTCAGCATGATTCTTGAACGCAGTATTGGCGAGTTCCTGGCCAGGGCTGCATTTATGCATCATGATGACCAAGGCATTATGCCATCCATAAAGGGTTTAACTACTGCTACATGTTGGAATTGGATCCCCTGATAGTGGTCTCATGAGCGTGCAAGGAACACTTGCTTGGTCAGCTGGGGTCCTGCGGCCATTTATCATGTACGGCAGTGATATGGGGTGTTCTATGGAGACCAACCACATTGGTCAGGACTACTGGTAAGAGCTACTGATAAGAGGTACACCACAGGGTTTCCACAGAATACATGGCCTGGTATGTAGAAAGCATAATTGGTCTTCAAAGGGGATCAATATATTATGATGATAATTTCTATGTAGTGCTTCCATGCATAATACATGCCTTTATTCATACGGCATTAAAGGTGTTACTGAGGTGCCCTTTGAATAATTATGAAATCCCTATTAAAATCATTAAACCTCTGAATGTAATGTTTAAAGATGGAATGCATTTGTTGAATGTACAAGTAACTATTATGATTATCACATTAACCCACTTACACCTAAAGTGGCAGTTATTATCAGAGAGCACTGAAAATTGATACGTGGACCCATATATGGCCATGTATGCCCTGTACAAAATTTCTAAGCTCTATCTTTATCGGTTGCGGAGATAATTAACGTTCTTTACCGTCCTACATGTAGGACAGTAGGGTTATGCCCTACTGTCCTGTGGCCTCTGCCTGGGCCTATGTTATTGTAAACCCATAGATAGTTATCCATAGTCACTGAATATTGTCTCCCACTCTAAAAATGTTGCTGCCAGAACAGTTTTAAGTACATCTGCCCTCCTATATTGCATCCAAGGGATACATTTATCTCATTGGTTTGTTGCTAAGGTAACTAGTTGCTTAGCAACAGCCGTTCTTTTTGTTTATTTGCCTAGCAACACATGGTTAATGGGATCTTAGCTCAATTTCAACCATACCTGACCCCACTAAAATGATACCACAGGTTCTGTTGCAGTTATTCATGTGTTGCCAAGGGAGGTTGTTGCTTAGCAACAGCCATTCCAATTGTTTATTTGCCTAGCAACACACGTTTATGTGGAGTTTAGCTCACTTTCAATCATACCTAACCCTACTAAAATGGACCCAATGGTTTCAGGGCAGTTATTAACATGTTGCTAAGGATGTGGGTTGCCTAGCAACAGTCATTCTAAATGTTTATTTGCCTAGCAACACATGTTAACCTGGACTTGAGCTCATTTTCAACCATAGCTAGCCCTACTAGATTATCATCTAACCCTGCATTTTATATGTTAGTACAAGTTAATCAGCCAGTAAGAACTACTATTAAAATATAGATCTATGGATTTTTTGCCAATGTTTTCATGGTTGACCTTGGAGAAGATGAATATTGACAAACTGTATTAGGTACAACTTTAACTTCGGCCAATATGTGGATGTATGACCTTTAAAAATATGACCTTGACCTTGGCCCAAGGTCATCCTTTTAACATGAACTGTTGAACTATGCTATTTCCAAAAACCCACAACAAATCAAAGATCTAGCTAGTTTTTCCTTTCAAATATACCAATTTTAATGAAATTGCATGGTAACTAGGGTTGACCTTGACCTTTCAGTCTGATGGTACGTAGATGGTATCTACACACCTTCATAAAGGGTCAAGTCTTGAGCTACAATATGGCGTCTCTTAAGAAATTGACCATATTCCTTCTACAATGTATGTATATTGAGTGAATATGGACAAACTACATAAGGTCTAACTCTAATTCTGACCAATATTTTGTTATTTGACCTTGAAAAGATGACCTTGACCTTGGCCCAAGGTCATCTTATGAATATGAACTGGACGACTAATTTAGTTCAAAACACCAACAACATATTAGAGCTCTATGCAACTTTTCTTCTAAGATATACTCAATTCAATGAAATTTCATTGAAATTTCTTGGTAACTAAAATTGAGGCGTGACCTTGACCTTTGACCTCTGATTACACAAAGATGGCTAACATACCAGACTGCTACACTACAAAAATATTATTTTCAGGCATAAATTATATCTTTCCAAAAGAATTGCATCAAGCTTGGTGCCTCGCAATGGTACAGACTAACAATATTTGGCTTACTGAGTTATGAGTTACTTCACATTAATGAAGCACTCACTATGAGTACATTTTCCTGACCTTTGACCTCAGTTTTGACCTTTCCCTGACCCCTACATCATACTACACACACCAAATACCAAATCAGCATACTAAAATTAGGGTAAACCCATTTTCAAAGTAACTATATCAATCCACTCACACTGAATTACAATATTGACTTTTTGACCAGTTGGCCAACAATTGCGTAACACTCAGTAGCCCATAGTCCTACTGTCCTTCTGTAAGGACGGCTGGGAATATGAGCAAATTATGGCTTTATTGCTTAACATCATGTTCACAAAAAAAGACACACATCCTCAGACATGTTTTTTTCACATGTTATGACATTTTGACAAATGTGACCCAACAAGCAAAAAGACCCATCCGCGGGGGATTTTTAGTACTGGCTTTTGCCACCAGGGGGCACCAGAAGGGTTAGAGAGTGCATAATTCAAGTAAAAATGCTCTAGGCTAATTTTTCGTGTAGAATACAATAGACTTATTATAATTGTTCTATCTTTACTGAAAACATTCCATATTTGGAATGCAAAAAGAACGTTTTCTATGGAAAATTAGCATATAAGACATTTTTTGGTTGCCATGGAAACCATTCCATTACACAAAATGGCTGATAATTGTCCCGGTTTCTTAAGTATCACATCAGTTACTCAAAGCTGAAAACAGACTGTAAGAATTCCTTCTAGAACCAAATTTAGACTAAAAAATACCATTTAATTGGGTTATTTATCAATAAAACTGATTTTTCATAATTATCGCTATTTATTATGGGATGCAATGCTTTTAGAGCTTATCTACTGTTTTCAGTGATTGATATGTACCAATCTTTGAAAATCGATTCCCACAAAACTACCAGGAATTTTTTTGCTCATGATATCTCATTTTAAAGGGTATGGCACCAACTTTAAATACGAATTCCTCCCCGGATGGGTCTTTTCCCTAGCCTGGTCACAAATGTGGCTTGGAAAATGTTCTAGATAACACAGGAATTAATTCCAGCATTTTCTTTGTTACTATTTTGGGGCCGTCCATTAATTACATACGCATGAAGAGGGGGTGGGGGGGTTAGGCAAAATGCGTACAGATGTGTACAGGGGGGGTGGGGGGGTCTAGGCCCATTTTGGCATACGCATTGTGTACGCATGGGGCCGATTTTCTGGTCATTTTATAGTAAAATTGGTACCTGTTTAGTCCAAATATCCAACAACATTTTGAAAATTTTCTTATAGATTTTCCAAACGTGACATTTTTTTTGACCCCCTCTCCTACCAACTAGCCATAAGTACCCCCCCCCCCCGGCCATTAAGTTCTGCTTTTGCAAAATGCCCTTCCCTCCTCCCAACAAATCGCAAATGGTGGTTAAATGGTCATATAAATTTGGTTCTGATCACCCCATCAGGGAGGCTTATCAACTTTTGCTGAGGACCTTTTTTCACTATGACCCCCCCCCCTAGATGGCAATATATAACTCGACTCTAAGCTTGACCAGCCCTGGCACTGGCGAGTTACTCACCAGGGCTGCATTCATGCATCATGCCCACCAAGGGCATGGTGCATTAAAGCATTATGTCATCCTTAAAGGTTTAAAATATACATATAATTATACTCAAAAAGGAGTTGCTCTCCGCTCCTCCCCCTACATACGCACTTCTTTTATTGGGGGGGGGGAAAGGTTAAATGCGTATGTACGCATGGGGGGGGGTAGTCCAAATGCGTACATGGTGCAACAGGGGGGGTGGGGGTCTATTTTTGCCAAAAATGTGCGTACGTAATTAATGGATGGCCCCTTTCCAAGATGTATGGATTTTGGGACCTCAGTCTGACATCATAGCGGTAACCATGGCAACCCTTGACAAAAATTGCTGGGAACTTGGAGACTTGAGCTTTATGAACCAAAAACACAATTTAAAATCTATGGATTTTATCTTTGGTAAACAATCTCTTATTATATGTCATATAGGCGTCCTACATGTAGGACAGTAGGGTTATCTGGGTTAAAGTGGTTTTTTTCGTCAATATGAAAAGCTGGTTTTAGATATTGTGTGCCAGGCAATGGAAAAGGGAATGACATGGTTTGTATTACCTGTATAAAAGTAAAATCTTCATACTCCTTAGAGAACATTGGCCAACTTTGTTTTTAATCATGACCATATTGGTATTCCCATTGAGCAGGATCATGTTAGATAATCCTTTGATTTTTTTTTTTTGGTTTCTGAATAGTAAAAGATATTGACTTTCAAAGAAATTATACCAAAAATGTGGTTTCTTCTATAACTCGGTAAATGATGGCCCTACAGGGCTGAAACTCTGCCTAGAGACTCCTCGTTTCGTCCCCACTATTACCAGCGCCTCGACAGCATGGTACATAGAGCGACAAAATTTTCGAATTGCTCAGGACCACCAGAAATGGGCCGATATTTACCGGAAACATGCTGATATCACTAGATATCAGCGCGGGGATATCCCTGAAAAAGCACGATAAGTGGCCCAATCGTGTAATAACCATACATATATATGTACGTTTCAGCAAAGAAAGTACCCATGCTTTATTGCTACATCATGCAACCTATTTGGGAGTGTATTAACCTCAGAGTTTCATCCAGAATGTAACACTAGTGAGTTCCTAAGTAAATGTAAAACAGAATTCGGGACTCACCATGATAGAAGATAGGATTCATCAACTTACCTGGAATAGAAAACAAAATGGAAATTAGATAACAAGTCAAACGCTTCTACTTAGATACAAATTCAATCTATTTTAATGTATCAAATTAAAAAAAGTCTTCACTTTGGACAGGATTAAAAGACCTGTAGGGAAATGTATATATGCTTAGAATAGTATAGGTGTGAAACACATTTTAAACGAATTGCTTCAGTATTATCATCAAAGGCATAGTAACACAGTATATCATGTCTGAGAAAACAGTTGTAGTACTTTCTTTCCTGAAACATATATTTGGCAGTTGCAGTTATCTAGTGATTCGATTGGATAGAAAAGAGTCGGATCTGATCTATGTGTCAGTTAAAAGATGAAAAGGAGGTCATTCAGACAACTTAGACTCATAATTGATATGAAAGTATTAATAAACAAATATGAAAGCTGTTTTGCAGTAAATTCTGGCAATGCATTTTAGTGTAAATAAACCTTTTGATCTATCATCAAAGTAAATGAAAGCTGCACATACATCTTCTTTGTAATATAAAAAGAATAACTGTGACACAATCTGCGAAAATGGCACTTAGTGCAGGGTGCACTAAGGTCCTTTTTCCTATTGCATGTCACAAATGTTGCTCTCAATCAGAACGATATCTATTATTATTCAATTATAAAGCGTATTACTTGAAGTATGTTTTGTATCCTCTCTGTAATCAAACTAAATTAGCACCTGTCAGTTCCTAGCCAGATTTTTCTTCCTGACATATTTTTCCAACTGAACTAATGTGAGTTTATATAGAGAGTATATAAATAGTAGTTGAGATGAGTTCTGTGATATTTTAATGCCTGGTAATGAAGCTGGGGGTTTGACGAGGACAAACCAACCCTGCGACTACTCAATCAGCCTGGTAATCAAGCTATTTAAATCCATCAAGCGCCCCCTAATGACTAAAGAATCTGCCCTAAATGAATTCACCCAGGAATGTATTAGGCTTTAGTCTAATCAGTCAGTGGTGGAAATTAGGATCCATATGAAGCAGGGCAGAGCCTACTTTGTGGTAGCTTTTGTAAACTGATCTAGATTAATGTAGTGTAGGCATCAGATATCTGTGATGTTAATCTACGGTCTTGGTTATATCAGCATCATGTCATCGGTTTTAAACTCATTGGTTTTGAACCGAAAAAAAAAGAAAAAGTTTGACTCCTCTTTAAGTTTGATTTATGTTCTGTTACCTATATTTTCCTGGATCAAGGCACTTATAGTTTTCTTAGGTGCTAGGTCACTATTTTAAATTCACCTTTGTAAGGGTACAAACATGAATTAAAGTGAGTATATCCGATATGTGGGACAAAAAATAGTTTTCTCTAATAATGAGACCCCATCTATTCAATTTCTGAGCTGTTACTGCCCATGGATACCATTTTAGTTTGCTCAAGTCCAAAATTAGTACATTTTTACAGTATTTGGAACATATTTATGGAGGATTTAAAATGTTGTTCAAAATCAGATATACCCACTTTAAGGCTTGTGCATCTTCAGGGGTAATATCATATATAGACTTATAGACATATTTATGGTCATCGGAATCATGCCCATTGACTAAATGTCCTCTGAGAGCCTATGCTATATACATAGACAGGACCGACAAATATTGTTTATAAGTGAGGTGGAGAGAAGATGGACAGTAAAGGGATCCCTGGAATCATGCAGCCCGGTTGCTTCTTAAATTCGAATTGTATATGGAACAAAATCCCCCGAGCTGGTTTGACAGACAAACGCTCTGTCAGACAACAGCAGGGCATTTTTGCTGGCTTTATTTTATGACTGTCAGTGTTGTGGTCAGAAAAAGATGATGGGGCTAAGAGTTAGTTGCAATTAGTTTTTGTTCAACCATCTTATATATCTAATTATTTATACCTCCATTGAGGTAACCGTTTCTGTGATTGCATTCTACAAAGTACTGCTATGTATTTCCTAGTTCCCAGTGAGTTTAATAAATGGAGGCAATATTGTTTTTTTAGATTAACCTTTCATACTATTCCCGTTCATATGCTGTATGAAATAGATGACTTTCCATCGAGTAAAGTAAATAATTTTACTGTGAGACTGCTAATTGGTATTGACTCAGGTAGTAGAAAAAGTATTTATTGACTCAGATGGTGAAAAAAGTCTTGCAATCTGCTGCCACTCTAGGGAAAGGTGAACCGGCAGCAAGACATACATTAACCAACATCATATCATATACCTATCACATACCTATAGAGGGGAATAGCATAAGCTCCATGCTGAGGTATCAAATTAAAGGTCACCTTTAGAAATAATTTCCTATACTGTACAGAAAGTCTTACTCAGACCTAGTTGTGAGACAAGGAATGGCTACACTCTGCTGTAGCATTTCATCTCAAATATTTACACGTCCTAGAACTGACCCACTAAAACATGATATAGTTTGCAGAAAAGGTGTGACATTGTGATATGATTAGGATGATAATAATCCACTAATAGCCATCTTAATCTATGAGCCAGGCTACTGCTACATGTCAGGAATAAGTAAAATTGTATACAATGATGCTGTAGGGGCAGGCTGCTATTATGCCAATAAGATGCCAATAATATGTGATACATGACAGGTTACATGGCTGAGTCTTCACTTCCATTTCTGGCAGGGCATGGCAACTTAATTAAATGCCTGATCTCACTTTATTTTTGTATTGCATGAAAGCGGCACCTACGAGGCTTCAGCACATCTGTCTTCACGGAGAATGTGATTAATGTCCAGGGTCGTCAATTAAGTGTAGGTTAAATTTTAAATTTGGTTAAATTTACTATGGATTATGATGTCATCTATTAAGACATTAAATGCCTGGTTTGAAATTTGTGTTCAATTTTATAATGCTGTTATAGCTGTACATATAAGCAGATGTTCCATAATTGGTATGTTGTGCATTGTATTTACTAGATAAAATCTTCATATCTGCATGTCAAACATGATACATGGGAGTAGACAAACTCAGAAAGAAAAATCACTTTATACAGCCTCAACACTACTAGATAGCAAGCATTAACATTTGAAGCTAACTATATTTGTCAGGATTAAGGGTCCTGTTTAGAACTAAAACTAAAAGATCATTCAGGAGCCAGCCCACATACACAGACTGACCACATAAAATAGCCGACATTAGAACTTTAACCTTCATATTCAGTCATCTCAAGTTGCCTGGAGGCTAACAATAGCTGTATGGTACTATTCAAGGGCAAGCCTTGTCATGGTTTCCTATCTAATGCTCGGAATTCCATCTTATTGCTATTATGAATCTGATCCAAAGAAGGTAAAAGTAATCATACTAATACTTGTAGGGACTACACAAATTGGCTATATCTAAGATTTCCTTTCACACAGAAAAGAAGTAGACTCACAGTGACTCCAAAAGGGGAGTCTGGACCCAAGACTCTAAAGTGACTGCCAATTGGTAGGGAGTCTTGAAAGGGGTCATTATAGAATTATTATAGAGTCCTGCTCATGTTAGGGAGTCACTTTAGAGTCCTGGGGAGAGTAACCTCAGAGATACAATCGGGAGCAATTATATTTCTTTTCTCTTTGCTAATGCAGTGAATCTATAACATTCAAAATCTTGAAATCCATAACAAGAAAGACGATAATATTATTTGTTATCATTACCACACCATCAGACAGATAATGTAATGTGCCATCCCAGCCTGTATAGGAACCCAGGCGCTTATTGATTTAAATTTCTATTAACCCAGGCGCTTACAGAACACTGGCATTATTCTGAGTGTATTAATTTTTGTAACACCCCTGTACCTCATACCCTTGTCCAAGACCAAGGCTTCTTGAGGCCCATCACTGATACAGGGCAATTAGATGTTTCCTGTTTTCTTTACACTAGTCCCCGGGGCATCATGACGACCTCAAAGATGGCTGTCCTGTTGGTGGCAATTAACATGCTAATACAGAGACCTTTATTAAATTCATTCCCCTCTTGCCATCTTGCCATCTTGGGTTTCTTTCTGATATTTGTCTTTTATATTACTATGTGGCACAGGTGTCGATTCATTCCTACATCCATTTGCAAATTGATGTCTCCTGAATCCTATTGAGAATGTATGAAGATATTACTGATGGCAGGTTTGATTGATAGTTCCTGTTACATGTGATTGTGGACTGCTGAATGGTATTATTTTGAAGCTGCGTGGAGGGGTTCTGGTTAAACAATGTTTTATGTTCAATCAGATCTAGATTAACAACTTGTTATTAGATGAGGGAAATGCATATGTAGATTGATCGTGCACATCTGCAAGTCAAACAGGATAAACTAAAGTAGACTTCCTCAGAAATAAATGGAATAAAGTGTCTCCCTTTTCCTGTCTCCCTGTTTTTCTGTCTTCACAGAGCTACATGACATTTTCTACCATCTGCTGATGTCCATTGATGTATGCTACTATAAGACAGAGTCAATCAACAGTGATGCAGGTATGCAATGTGGCAACTCTTTCATGCTTAACAATATTGCAATTTAAGACCCATGTTTATAAAAAAGTGTATATGGTTGCACACTCCATAGGGAAACAACGTGTCAATGGGGTATAATAAGCACTAGATCAATATAATATGTGATATGAGAAGAGTATCATATTAGCTATCATCTCTTTTTATGATATTTAACTAAATGTCAGAGAACATAATTGTATAAGCTGGGTGCTGATTCTCCACAAATTTGCTGACCTCCATAAATTTACGGACATCCACAAATTTATGGAATGTATATTCTGCAAATTTGTGGATGTCCATAGATTTATGGAGGTCCACAAAATTGTTGAGAAACAGCACCCTAGGGATGTGCTTCAAAATAAACACATTAGTAATGAAGAATTGTTGTCCATGTTTTTATTAATATAAAATATGAGGAAAATTAGGTATTTAGAAAGAACCTATA
Source organism: Harmothoe impar (assembly GCA_947462335.1). Classification (NCBI taxonomy): domain Eukaryota; kingdom Metazoa; phylum Annelida; class Polychaeta; order Phyllodocida; family Polynoidae; genus Harmothoe; species Harmothoe impar. The sequence goes on along the minus strand of OX381710.1, from coordinate 70,633,556 downwards.
CATAAGTGTATACTATATGTAAGATTTAGTACAAGCAGGTGAGATGAATAGAACTAACTTCATTAGTCCCATTTCAGTGACATGATTAATCCCATCAGCTCCCACCCCACTGCTCTAATTACATGGGTGATAATAGGGGCTGATAGCCTGCTAACTACTCATTGTCTCAGTCCATCATTACCAATTAGGTCCATCTCAATCTGTTTAACCACTGAGAGGCCAGGCTTTACATAGATTAAGTATCATCTGTATCACTGCAGTCTATCGACGGTGCGAGTTTACAGATTGAGGTGACCGTATTGCCATTTGTGGAGTGTCAATAGGGGTTGCTAGTATCTTTACCATGGCAACAACCCACGTCAGACAGACGTCAAAATGGCGGCCGCTGCTGATGGGGTGACGTTTAAGCCTTTAGATCATTTTATTATACTTTTATAAAGGTCCAATCACATCTATTTTGGTTTGATAGGCCTTGGTAGGGATTCATTCTGTCTGAATATCTAAAATATTCAAAGATAAAGAGACATTTCAATGTGATCGGACCTTTTTTAAAGTTTCACTCCACTTTTGAATAGGGCATTCCAAGCAGCTCTGTTCAGGAGAGGATCGGACGAGTACACAGAGCTGCTTATAGAGGCTAGGCTTTACAGCACACATCATACACACAGGGTACAGCCTACCAGGATTTCCTTGACAGCGCATGAGACAGAGCCATATTGCTAGCTGGTATACACTCCAGGACATGCTGTCACAACGTTATGTTAAAGTGTGATGCATGAGTCAATGTATCTAGAACCTAAATCAAAATCAATTTGTGATAAATTAATGAATTAAACTAATGCTGTATGTTAGTAGATAGATATCCCTTCTAAAGGGGGCAGAGTGTCACGCTTTAAGGCTACATTCATTGCTGTGTCCCACGAACTTGGGCCAATTTTTGTCTATGACCGGGTGCCATCTATGACCGGGTGCCTTCTATGACCGGGTGACGTCTATGACTGGATGATATCTATAACCCGGCTAGCAAGGAAAAGGCAAATAAATATAGTGCACTAAAGTATAGAACGGTACACATTCATGTAGAGCTATCACACATCACATATCACAGTATTTAAAAAAACAACAAAAAAAAAAACATTTTTTAGATTGCCGGTCATAGGTGACACCCGGTCATAGACGGCACCCGGTCATAGATGGCACCTGGTCATAGACGGCACTCGGTCATAGACAAACACACTGCCCAAGTTTGTGAGACACAGCCTCATGTGTGGAGATGGTGTATGTCTTTATGTAGCCATGGGCCATAATTGATTAAATCTTTACTGCAGCTTGAAGTAACCAGGGTCACTCTCCATGATTACGTTAAAATAGGAGTGCCCTTCATATCAAGTGTGCTGCTTTAGTGTCAGCTTTTTAAAGCAGTTCCTTAAGTCACTGCTTTAAAAAGCTGACACTAGAGCAGCACACTTCTGTCATCAGAGACATCTCTTCCACAAAATGGCATCTATTGTTGGTAATCCTAGCTAAATCATTACCAGCAGATAATTCAGCACATCACTTTGTCCAAATATGGGCAGTTGTCCTTGAGAGATCGTTTGCATATAAAGCAATCATCTCCCTAACCTGAGAACGTCAGAATCCAATTATTAGACATGGAGTCAGGACTGTGGTTTGTATTTGATAGTTTGCCATCATGGGTCTTCATATTCAGATTTGGAGGCATGTAATCATATTTAGCATCGAACATAAAAAGGGTGACATTTAACCAAAGGACATCTCTCATTGATCCATAAGCAAAACCATATTTACCTCCATTTGGGATTTATGACTCTAGTGAGTGCTATGTGGGAGCCGTCCCCAGGTGGCCCTTCTCACACACCTAATTTAGTCCATGATCTAAGTTGATTTATGTTCTTATGAAGATGAATTATATTTACACAATGAAAACTTATTGAAAGTAATGTGAGACTAGACATTTTTGAGATAATGAAGATTTCAGTTGCAATCAATTCTTGCCTGAAAGGTTAATGGTTAAAAGACATCGGCGGAGACATTGATTGTCAATATATCGTCATAGATTGCTACCCTTCCTTTATGCATCACTGCATTAACCACTCCCCACCACACACAAGCTCAAATGCATTACCCAACTATATTAGGCTGTATTCTTTCGAGATCGGGCCAATGTGAACGTATTTGACCTGGTGCCATCTTTGAGCGGGTTCCATCTTTGAGCGGGTGCCATGTTTGACTGGGTGCCAGCTTTGACGAGCTTGATGGAAAATGTTTTATATAGGGAAGATGAAGATATAAATAGGCTGTAAAGGTTAATGAATGTTATAACACTTTAGGTTAGTAATTAGTAGCCCATTTATATCTTCACATGCCCTAAATGAATTGTTTTTCTATCAAGCTCGTCAAAGATAGCATCCGGTCAAAGATGGCACCCTGTCAAACATGCCTTGCTAGAATGTGATACCTATGGCAGCATTTCAGGTTGTTTCAGAGTGAGTAATAGCAAATCATGTATAAATACATGATTTGCTATTACTCACATAATTATGATGTATATATATTGCAGTACATAAGTATAGCTAAGGTATATTTTAGGAGTTTTTTAGTGACATAATAGAGTTGTGCTGATTAGATGTGATATTACATTAGCGGAGGCTCGAGTTGACATGAAGGCCAGTGTGTAAACGCGGCTTTGTAGTCGAGATTCACAGAGACACAGCCATTAGCAGGACAACTAGATGGTAGAAACCACACACGTTGCCTTATCTAATCACGATGCAGGTGACACTATGGTTAATTGGGGGTAATTGATGGGATGGTGAACAGACATCTTGGCAGTTGGGGGAAGGGTACTTGAATAACACAATCTTAGAATAGCAAGGTGTGCCACCCTGAGGTCTCCCCAGACTGCTCCATCCAATGCTGCACCAAACCAGCCTCATCACTGTTAGGAAGGGGACTATGGTAACTGCAGTTACCAGATCACCATTGAGGGACCCCCACTGTAACATAGAGAATCAGAAGTGGTGATTATGCTGTGTTTATATCAGCTTTGGTATTGCATATTTGTATAGCTGGTACCATACTTTACATTTGGACCACTAGATATATCAATGTGCAATGGGGCTATGGTTTCAGGTTGACTATGGTCTACAATAACAATTATATTGGTAACTGTATGAGGGACACAAAAAAAGATACCATAGTCCACCTGATTCTACAACCCCTTTATACTCTTGTTCTAGACACTTGTTTGGGTCCCCCCCTGTAGTTAAGAATGACCACTCCCTAATGAGGAATAGATGCATCTCCACACCCACACAAACACATCTGATCTGACAAAAGGGAAAAGGGGTATACTTCCACCCATTTTGTTGCTCTCTTTTATTACTCCTCCTAAGCCATTCTTCCAAAACTATGTTTGTCTTTTTTGTGGTTCCAACCTTCCTACAGTCCCTCTCATTGCATCTACGCTTCTACTGACAGCCCCAACCCGTGTCCTTTCTTTCACACATGCTCACATGCACACCACGTAGCACAGGCCAGTGGCCGCCACCCCCAGGCATGTCTAGGGTTTGTTCACCCATTGGCAGAGTCCTGTGGCCATGGGTTAGTTGTGTTGACATCACACTTGCTTCTTGGAATATGGATTGTATGGCTCTGCCTGCCCCAGTTAAATTACCTATAGAATTGCACACATTCAGCTTGTCCTTTTTAACTGTTATGGTTGGCTTAAAATGGTATTCAGACTTAAAGGGACATTCTCACCACTCACACTTAACCACATAGTAGACTAGAACAGTACTAGATTTGTGAGTGGGATTGGCTCGGTGAGAATGCCGCTTTAAATCATAAGGTAAATGGGGTGGACGAGACTATTAATTGTTACATAATTTGACAACAATAATTATCATCCAACAAGCACCTTTTACGATGATAAATACCTGAAGAAAGTCTCTTTATATCCATCACGCATGTAACCCTATTATTAAACTCCACTCAAGGAATGTGTGTACACAAACAGTAGTTCTGTTGCATTCCGAGATGTTTCAAATCTATGTCATTTCAAGATTGAATTTATCACAAAGCCATTAAAATCCATCTTGCAACCCCCCCCCCCACCCCTGACTAATTACCCAACATTAAAATAGTCTGCCCTAAACGAACCTGCCTGGGAGTGTCTAAAGCTTTGGGTTAATCTGACTATGATGTAATACGATGGTTGTGCAGGCAGGGCAAAGCCCACTTTGTATTAGTCTTTGTGAAGAAATCTGGATTAATGTAGCTCAGTACTTTCTGCAGGAAGCACATGTTTGTAACTGAAGAGGGAATTGCCCCAGTTATATATGATATTTATATTTAAACGTTTTGTACATATCTGGTTTAAATGTTTTCCTTTACTTTTCTAAAGACAGATTCCCAATAGCATCGGCTAATGTATTAGGAAATTTTTTTTCAAATGTTTTGCAAAGCAGTCTTGTACCATTCTTTGTTGTATCCTAACTTTAAAATATGCCGTACTGCCAATATTCATACTGCAATTCTACTCAGAATAATTGAGTGATTCTGAACTTACACTAGCACGAGAAATAATTGGTGTTCTCTTACCAATCATACTGATTAGTTGTTATATGTTAACTGATAATCAGCTGTAAATATGTACTGACATGCTCCAGCTGAGTGACTGAATTTGAGGTCGTAACCAGCAGGTCCCAGCAACATTTCATATACCCTGACGTTTTCGTTTTTCCCAACATCGCCAACATTGCTGCCGTCGGCATATTTGCCTCCCCACATCACCCCCATACAGTTCAGGGCCTTTCACGGCTTTTCACAGCTTTCCCATGCAGGTGTGTGTGTGTGTGGGGGCGTGGGGGGGGTGTCAAGATGCACGGAGTACTGCCATAATACCTCCCTCACCACCACTCCCCCTCTCCAGGGTCACCTAGCTAACATAAAGCATGCGTCAATCTCTTTTAGTAAATCCCCATGTATAACGCACAGGTTGTATGCGAATCAGAGTCAGCTTTAATTTGATACCAAACATGCCAATGAATGCATCACGAAGACAATATAATGCATGATACACCTCTAAGGATGTGCCTAGTAGGCACAGATTTTCTCAGCTCAATGGGATAGTTATGTTGATATTACTCTGTTTGTCAACATTGTAGATATTAGATCTTTTGGATTCCACTAGGGTAGGAATATATCTAATGAATTACATAAATGAATGATTTCCTAAAGTTGATGATAAAATCCTAAATTAGTCAAAGTGGCGACCTCGGCTAGTTCCAGTGCACCAAGCATAATGTAACTCAATGTAATTACCTTTGTAATCGGTTAAACAACATAACAACACACATGCATTTAGATTTTACATCTATTATTACAGCAGGAGTATCAGATTAGGTCATATGTTAAATTGATTATGTTAAATGAAAATTTCAAAAGTATAACTCCGTGTTGTAGTCAAATCTGCTGACAGGGGCAGAGTTGATGACCTGGACGTCGGCAGAAATGCCCCTGTCTGCACCACTAGCAGCGTCGGGAGTTCCTGTGTTAGCTGAGACCTGACCAGGACCTGCACATCTGAGCTAGCATCCTGAGCTGTTGAACAGGTATCTAATGACGCTAAAGGGAAAACAAGTTATTACAGTCCCAACCTGCAAGACCGCAATATGCAGAGGCTGGGTTTGGTCATCCTACTGTTGTCTTTGTTCAAATTGCCTGGAAAAAAAACTTGTGGTAGAGCGAGGTACACTGATAAAACTAACTATCATAAAATAAACGAGTCAAAAGTTGTCTAACCTATCAGGCTACCGCAGTGGGTCTTCTATCTCCAGCTAGAAGACCTGCTTCCTTGTCACTTAGACGAGTTTTTGACTCGTTATTTTAAGACCGTCACTTTGAAGAGTCTGCAGACAAGTTTACTTTTTGAATGTAGTAGAGTAACCCAAGGCCAATTCTCTCAATGAAACTGTGCAGCATAGAGCAACATTTTCAAAAGCCATATTAGGTTTCATTCCTTGGTTAGTTAATAATTTAGATTGTACTATTCAAGTACATTTCCCCCAAGACTGTCATACATTGAACAGAATCATGCACATTCTGTTATACATGGTGGTGAGACAACAACCGAACAAACTGATATTACGATCAGTTTTGTTAGAAATACTGTACCACGCATCAATAGCAGGTCACCTTATAATACATTTTTATGTATCATATTAAGGGTTATTGCAAGCACTAGTTCCTTTATAGCTCCTCTCATATTTCATAGGTGACCTTTCATAGTGTATGAACATCTTTTTATTAATAGCCAAAATTCACATTTTAGTAGTTAAGACTTTATTGACCGTTAAAAGTGGGGAAAATGTAAGTTATTTCTAAATACTGCATTACTGGCAGTATAAGCTTCAATTTTATACCAAATATGCCATCATTTGTCCATTTTTCTGAGGTTTCTTATTAAATATCAGCAAAAAAAAAGAGAAGTTTTCCTCAAAATCTGATTTCTATGATGCCTGCGGTGATGAGAAACCATTTTATTTTTAGTGAGGCCTTATGTCCAGTCCTCTTGAGACTCTTTATGGGTAATAATTGCTGTACAGTACTCATATTAGTATTCATGGTCATGCCAAATGCTGATTAAAACGCCGCCTAGAGTCATGCCTTCCACTTTGTGTCATTTGTGAACCTTTTAATAGATAGGTATTTCATAAGGGTAAAAAATAAGTAGAAAGCAGTTATGATAGGATCACCCTGTATGTTGGTCATGAAGACCTTTTCATACTGTAAAACCTCGTTATAACTAAACCCATTGGACCGGGAAAATGTCCCCTCTAACGAATGAGAATATACATCATTTTTATAATATTACATCTATTTGATAAGTGGTAGATATGATATAAGTGACTTGCAAAATATATAAACAGAAAATCAGAGCCTTGAACCTGTGCCTCTTATTACATGCCCATTGAATCAGGTAGTGCATTGACCATACATACATACTCCACATTTCCACTGATAATTATACGACGCTGGATAGAGTAACAAACAAATGCGACTCCAATATTAGGGAATGGGGGGAGGCATGCATTAACTATACTTTGGCTCCCTATACTACAAATCTATATCAGTCACTATGGGCTAAACAAGTTGGTCATTTTTTGGCTCCCTATATGACCAACCTAAGTTAGTTAATATTGTCAGGTTGGTCGATACTGACTAACTCACCTTAGTCTTCTCAATTCCAATGAGTTTTAGACTAAGTCCCTTTGAGTGAGGCATTAGTCATATGTTGTTATGCCTCAGTCATTTTTGAATATACTTGGTCATGCCTGAACAATGAACCTATCACTAACCGGGGATAGCCACCTCAGACTAAGAACTGGGGTATTTAGGTTCTCTGTGTAGGAAAGATGAGAAACACATGACTGAGTACGGGAGTCGTAAGGCCGGACTCACTATGAGTTCAAAAAACCTGTATGTAACTGGAGTGCCACAGCCGGTTTGACAGACAGCGAGGCAGGTTTTCTGTCTACTCAACAGCAAAGCTTTTTGCTAGCTTTACTCTATGAACGGATGACTGACGGTGTTTGTCTTTTTAGAAGTGAATTATGATTAGTTTTGTTTTTGTTTTTGTAAGGCTGCTAAAATGCTTTTTTTCAGAAAAGTGTACATGTATACATGCAAGATTTAACCCGATCTGCTTAATTCAACCATCTCATGTAGGGGAGAGAGGGGCACGTTGACCACCTGGGCACGTTGAACCACATGCTCTCTTTGCTATTGCTTTCGGAATTTTCCAGCAGTTTGCCTACCACATTATCCCCTTATATAGACAGTTCAGAGCAGCATTATCATATCTATTTTGGGATGCCGAGACGAAGCTAGGACAACATGTAAGGTTTAAGGCATTGAAAGTAAAAATTTGCAATTGTTAAACTTTTATTCTCATGTTGTGACAAAACATTGCTGGCCTAAGATCTATATGGAGGTCAAAGTATATATCTGAATGCTTGCATAGAACCTAATTTTAATCCTGAAGATGTTATGTAATTTGAATTAGATCAACCGTATCTATGATGGTCGGCATGGGATACATTGAACCACAAAAACTGGGGCACCTTGAACCATGCTCAAAGTACCCAAATCTCTGTCTTGAAAGACTAGTTCCATTATTTATCACCATGAGTAATGATATATTATCAACCCTTCTCGAGGAATATAATTATCAGTAAAGTAAGAAGAAATATGCAAAAACGTACCACCCGGGTTTTTCCCATGCCACCTCTATGTGTAGTACCCTTTTTGCTGCTCCCGACCAATCAGAACTCAGTACACTGATCAGGTGATCATAAAGCAATGGCAACAATGCAAACAAACCTCCCACGGATTTGACATGATAACCCACCAATATTTCATGAAAACTCGCCGATTTAACAACAAAAAAGAGTTGTCAGTATGCCATTTCTTTTTACAGGAATGTTTCGTTAAGGGACAGGATAGTTTAAGCCAGTTGAGGTTTTCTTTTCATCAAATCAATTGCAGATCAACCTTGCTTTAAAAAGCACTGAAATAACCCTTGAATGAAGCTCATGCTAAACGCAACTACTACCTGTGGAAGACCACTGATCAGAAGGAATAAGATCTCCCAACATGCATCATACACATGGGGAGAATCCGGAGCTTTATAGGGATAAAACCAGCTCAAAACACTAATCCATCCCTCCTGCTGGGAAATGGATGAAGCCGGTTAGTCTGTAGACGGTGGAGGGTTCGGGTCAGTGGTCCCCCTCTTCGGGATCTGCCTGCTTCCCCTGTCAGAATAAGCTTAGTGTTAACTGACTGCATTATTTCAGGTGCAGATTAAGGGATAGGTTGGGATATGAGGCATAGATGGAGGCAAATTCATCATCTGTGTCTTAATCTTAACATTCTGATCAGGCCACCCATTACACCCAGGAATTAGCCCTCTCTAACAGGGTTTAGAATCCTGGGATCAATGAGTTTCACTTGTGCCTCTTCTGCAATAGCTCCAGGGGATGCCCCTGTCAGAGTACACATTATTTTATATAAGTGTAGGGGATCGGATTACTTGGTGGTGAGCCCGAAGGTGCTTAACACCTGAGTAATCCCTCCCCCCTCTGTACCATACTGATCCAGGAACATACGGCTCAGTTTAGTTCTCAGAAGGGGAAGTAGTTCCGAGGTAGAGCAAGAGATTCATGGATCTGAAGGTTGTGGGTTTGAGTCCAGCTTTCTCGAGATGACCTTTTAGTTACATAAGTATGAACAAAGATATCATATTGGGGTAGATCTTTCTCAATTCTCGATATTGTCTTGTAACAGACTCATGTTCACTGCTAGGACCCCCTGTTACACTAAGAATAGCTGCCTAAAGGCGGTAAAGACATGTAGTATATCTTACACCACAGTTGGCAGGGAGAACCCAAACAGCTGCCCGTCTGTATACCACATACCAAGCAATCACAAATGAATCACCAGGGTGAGGTATGGATACGTGTGGGCCGCTGCACACGTGTTCTAAGCCTCGGACAGTGGCTATTATCATTGCCTGGTACCTTGAACACTTACTTATACAGTGAATACATGTACTTTGGTCTGAATTCTGCATATGACATATCACTGGTACCTAATATACTAGTTAGTGTACCATTCATAATTCATACCGGCCCAAGAGTCTCGCGACAGCTAAAATGTGTCACCAAAACCATAAAAAAGAAATCGAGATGGTATTATGGCAAACAGCTCTTACATGAGCCCCCCCCCCTCCCGGACCATGGACCAATCCATATGACCTTTGTTTATAAAATATTTTGATGCAAACAGATCAGATAAGAGTGAGTTAATTGCATTAGTTTCGTTTCATTAACATCATCAACCCCCAACAGCCCCGATCCAATTGGACTAATTACAAGGGCCGTTCGCCTATTACTTACCTGGTTTTCACAATCCACTTCAGTCTATCTACATTATCTCTCATAATTCTAAATACTTCTCAGAACTGTTATACATCCCTTGCGTGAGTCATGTAAATATGAAACCATGCCACATTAAATATTTTATGCATCTGATTACAAGCTTTATATATAACCAAATATTTCATGCATCATACCTTACTTATTGTCTTAGATAGAATGGGGTAGTGGTATACTTCCTTTTGATAAAACAGGCCATAATGACATTTATTTATTTCTCCTCATATATATCAACGTATTTAGACACCATCCTAGTTAAATCACTTTTGGCAGATAAATCAAGTCGTCATTTTCATGAATTTGTGCAATTGCTTATGAGACATCATTGAAATCTACTCATCAGCATCATAATTAAACTGTATTAGGGTCCTATTAGTAGGCGTGGACGTGGGCCTGGTGTTTGTATGGTTTGATAATTTCTCATCATGGATCTTTATAACTCCTGATGCCATCTACTTGTCTTTGGTATTGTCACTTATAATTTGAAAGATGATTTAACTAAAGGACATCTCTGATTGCCACATCTGTAAATCTGAACAAAGATGTTAATGCCGATGACTTGGCATTTCCATATTCGATATCTCATGGAACAACATCTAAGTTATGGTTATTTGGTACTGTGGTTTATTTTCTATTTCCTAGATATTTATCCCCAGTCAGGGGCTGTCAAACTGACGTGACCAGAAGAAAGAGACAACTAGCTAAAAGGAGTTTTATAGTCGTTTTTATTATCATTATCACAACAGGTACTATACTGGCATACATATAGTGTACATGTCATACAACAACACACTGGCAGCGGTATGGTGACAAGTTACTCTTTTTTTTAAAAGCATGATTTTGAGGTTATATTTACATATTTGTCAGTCACACTTCAGAAATGTGCAAAAGGTTTATGAACAACTTTTCTTGTTGCATTGGTCTATAATCACATGTTGTAGATGATCAAGCATTATTTTGGATGGCCCTCTGTTGTCCAGATGAATATACTAATAATCATTGGTCTCATGTCAATCTTGTTTTTCACAAGTGGTGTCTGGGGCTGTATCCCATAAAGCTGCAGGCATAATTACGTTTTCTGGCTACCATAAAACCTTGTGTACAAGCCGCGGCTTGTTCGCAACTCAGACTCAGCTTTCTTTTCAAACCATATAGGATGCGGCTTATTTGAGCTTTTTGATAAGTATAGTACAGTACCCTATAAGCAATTTTCAGAACTCTTCTGTGGCTTATATAATTTGTCAAAGTTAGGGATGGAGCTTATACTCCAGGTGTGACGGTATACATAGTATTCATGAGAACAACAGAAATATTTCTTCATGTTCATGTTTCAAAATGAAAAATAATACACAAATTAATCATATCACATCTAGTACACAGAATTGACATCACACCTTGCTAATTTATTTTACAAAAACAAACGTTTAGTTCGATACCCTATACCTTTACAGAATCATGACATATCACCACTGCCCACTGGTCATTGACTGGGTCTTGTGGCACCTCGGCTCATGGAGAAGTGAGTATATGGCGTAACCCTATACAGGTGTAGGGTATCTCATACATGCATATTTTTCTATTCAGATTAGGTAGAAACGTTGTTCAAATCGAAGAGAACAGGGCTTTTACCTATCGGTCATAGAGAAAAGCTTGTGTTTTTACTGTTCACTTGCTAGGAGAAAATATAGCAAGAGGCCTGCATGGTCAGCAAGCATCGCAGGCAATAACCAATCAAAATGGTATCATAATACCAGCTCATTGACAGGCAATACTGAAATTGATTCCAACCATTCAAAACAAATGAACGCTTGAATGCGTATTAGCTGATTTGCATATTTATTAGTATTTGCAATCTATTATTCATCTCATATAATATGCTATAATATATTATGATACCAAATTTGCTAATACTTTTCCAATATTGACATATTTTTCATCAAAAATGTAAAAAAAAAAATGTAAAAAGTTTTCCCCTAAACCTGATTTTTATGATGCTCGCAGTTGTGAGAAACGTTTTTTTTTAATGGCCTAATAGACACAAGTTGTCCCTCCTTCAGCAGATTGGTGGTAAGTCTTGCACCTTCTGATTTTGTCTGGGCTCGAGTTTGTTAGAGGGTCTGGGTGCACTTTCATCCACAGGCCTTCACTGAGCTGTGGTGGAGATCGTCTGCAGTGGGTTGGTAGTATTAGTGTAAAGGTCTGACACTGTGGTGGTACGGTCATCTCAGTGACCACGTGACCAAACTCTACATATAGGTAGTTCCCAGACCAATCACCAGGCCTATACTAATGACATCTATTGATTGGGGTGGGAACTACCTATATGTAGAGTTTGGTCACGTGGTCACTGAGATGACCGTACCACCACAGTGTCAGACCTTTACACTAATACTACCAACCCACTGCAGACGATCTCCACCACAGCTCAGTGAAGGCCTGTGCTTTCATCTGCAGCTATTACATGAATATTGACGTGCTGAACGGGGGCGTTGACCGATCCAACACGATTACTACTACCACACCGTGCAGTGCATACGGAGAACAGCTGACTCATGGCTGCCCTGAACTTCTTGTTCCTCCATGCGTAGATAGCGGGGTTTATCCAGAAATTCACATCAGCTACAACCATACAGATATGGTGAAGTACATATCGCCAAAAAGGCGGAGACTCCTCGAGGAGAGCAAAAGAAATGATTATCGGAACGTAGAGTGCGAAGAACACAGCGACAACAAGTGCCATCATTTTGGTGATGCGCAGAGCTGTTTCATGGTGTAACAGTTGCTGCTGTGTTTGAGGCACATGGGAAGCAACTTGCCGACTACTGGTGTGCAGAATCTTAGCAATAGATGCATAGACGGCAATGATTGAGAGAGTCATCAGTATGAAATAGATGGAATTAATACGCATGTGTGCTATTGTAATGGTATCTTTTAGGGTCAGGTATTTTCTTCTGCAATGCTAAGAGTACTACTAATAAATGCCACATTGAAGGTTATGATAATCAGCCAACACCCAATCACACTCAAAATCACATCTCTCACCAGCCATTTTCCCCTGTTATAGTTCAGTGTATTTCTTCTCTCCATGGCTATAAGCAGGAAGGTGATGCCCTGTGCATGTATGGTGATGATCTCTGTAGCTATACTTACAGTACAGATAGCTCTATACTGGGTGCGTACTGGCAGGGTGTAAATGGTCAGGCCGTGCAGGGTGTCGGTCAGGGCCAGGCTGGTCACTAAGACCCCGGCCGGGTTCCACAGGTTTCTGTACCTCGCCACACAGATGATGGTCAGTACATTCAGAACCACACATGCAGTGGATTGCACCATTCTGAAGCACAGAATAAACATGTCAAATGCTGCCGTATCCATGTTTAGCACGTGTATGGATCAGTCTATGCACATCATTTAAAGTCCAAAATCTCGGTACCCCTACAGGAACAGTCAGAATGAAGCAGGGTCAGGTACTCAGTCCTATGTATAGAGTGGATGGGGGTTTACAAATCAAATATTGAAAAAGTTCTGAAAATAGTGTCACTCCCCTGCCACTTATCTGTTGTTATAAGCATGGGTAGTTGCAAGATAAATCCGTTGTGTCCTTTCAACGTAGAGAAGGCATCATATTGCGCCCAAACTAAATAATGTTTCAATAACTCCAATGTATAACCTACCCATCAATGAGACGGCACTGCAAAGGTGGTATACATATGATCCTTTTTCTTTTGAATTTCCTCGGATGAAATTAGATTGTGAACCTCTGCTGAGTTTTTTTCTTTCCATTGACTCAATTGTAAAACTTTGCTGAAATAGCCAGGCTATAGGTGAATTAATTCCTTGGTCCGATATTGCATACATAGTGCAGGTACATCCTGATGTCGTACGTCCTTTTTATCCCAGCACCTATAAATGTCCAGATGCAGAGGTGTCGAGTGCACTTCTAACAATCATGTTGTGATTCAACATGATTTTATAGTAGATTGGTTTCATAAGCTCCGTACAGACTGTGTGCTCCCCACGTGACCCACTCAGTGATGAGACTAGTATTGACGTATTGGCGTCTACCATTACTATACTAATTAGCCCGCCACACTACACAGGGACCTCTTTTATGGAGATGCCATTATATAAACAGTGGAGGGGGGGGGGTGTTGATTGGAGTGCGGTTTAGATGGGATAATGTTGACTTCTCTGGAAAAGGGACGGTAAAAGGCCTTTGAAAATGCCAAAGCGATGATTGTGCATTCAGAAAACAAGACCAGTGTATTGTTTGCACAGCAATGAGAGAAAAAAAATATCCCCCTGTTTTAAAACAATGACCCCTCCCTAATGACAGATTGCCAACTTCCTGGATTCCATCATTACTTGATGACGCATGTACGCCAATGATATCTGAGATTCACACAGGAAATCACGCACCTGTGTCAATACATGACAGTTCCCCACAGCTTTAACCGTATGAGCGCCGCACAGTGCTTCGTTTTGCTTTCACCTTTGTATGGGCTGTTTCCATAAGGCTGTGTCTCATGTGATTGGTAATCTTTGACTGGGTGTAGTCTTTGACGAGGTGTAGTCTTTGACCAGGTGTAGTCTTTGACCAGCAAGTTACAATAGGGCTGAAATCGAGGCTATGGACACAGAAATGCCGGGAAGTGTGTAATATATTGTGTTAAAATATCCATTAACCTTTTCCCCATCGGTGTTTTCTAACAGATGAGAAATATGTAAGATATCCTAATTTACGATCCACTATTAAGATTTTAGTTAATCACTAAAATCTTTACAGTGGGTTGTAAATTAGGAAAATTAGGTAAATTAGGAAATTAGTCCTGCCTATCATATTAATGCATATTCTTATGTAAATGATATAACTTGTTCACATTTTCTTTGAAACACTCTGGAGATGACTCATAATGACCTTAACTTTGGTGATGGTCCCTCTTTGAGGCTTAAAAGCTAATGGCCAAATGTGATTTCCTGGAGGGAAGTGAAGCAATAAAACACCTCCTTATCCCCATATATGCTTGCCGGCTTTATTCAATGAGCTCCCAGCCAACAAGAAAAACGTTATTTTAAGTCTAAAAAGCGTTTCAAAACTTTATATAACGTTATGCTTTAGTTAGGAGCCTTAGAGAAATGTTATATAACGTTATATAACGTTATAAAATGTTGTATAAGCTGTTTTGTTTACTGGGCTAATAGGGTTAAGCAACGTACAGTGGTTACTATGGTTCTCTTCCTGCACACCAGAAAGAATGCATTTGAGCTGGAGGTTTCATAAATGCACTCATTGTCATTATCACAGACATACAATGTGGTTTATTTATAGAATTGTGGCAAACCGGAAACTTCACACTTTTGAACACAGTTTTAGGGGTCAGAAATGGGGTGGGACGCCTGTTATGGAGTGTTTCCTTATGACAAAGTCTTACCTGAACTATATTAACCTTGATATTCTGTTCCGTGCATATATATAAGTAGTCTGATTTGCGCTCTTCTAACCTTATAGGCAATTAGACCTCTATCTATTTCGATGCTTGTTTTGAAGTACTTCATTGCATAAACTAATACACTCAGAATACCTTTCACATTAATCCTTATCAGGACTAGATAATGTTGTTATTTAAGCTTCATGTCAAATTGTCACTTTTACAAGTCGACCCTCATAATGTATTGTCCCATCTTTTTCTTTTTTCATACTGGCGTGCCCAGAACTCCAGAAATGTGTGCCGAAAAATAAAGCCCCCTTTAGTATGTAAATAAATATAAGTATTACCTAGCAACTCATATGTGCAATTAGTGCATGGTCCATTGCATTCATGGGTAATTATAAGTTTAAATCTTATTTTGTTTGGTTTGGGGCACATAGAGCATGGTATAGCAACTGTATATGCTGGGAGAAGGTGTGAAAGCCTGAGCCCCAGCCTGCTATATCAGGCTGATGTCCTGGGAGAGTGTGAACACCGTGACCTAACACCCTGCCTGTAAAGACTCCCGGCCTGCTAAACCAGGCTGGGCAGCCTGCATAAATAGGCTGCCTAGAAATACGGGTCAGGCTGTATCTCTGGTCCAGTTCTCCACCTGATTAGTCTAGCTTTCAAATAATATCACATATGATTTAATCACATGCGTGGTTTGATCACAGGATACATCGATAAACAATGTTCTCTCAAGTAGTGATGGAAGGCACATTGCAATCGCGTCAGATCAGCATGACATGAAGTGTATTGCAGCACATTTTACAAATAATTTTGGCCACAAAAAGGTTAATTATCCTTACACGTGCCTCTTCTGCGATCTTCACCTAACTAAGTTATATCATTCCTCAATCTAACCCCTCATGCATCTGCCTATCGCTCCAAAAATTATAACCATTAAGTTCGCAGTTTTGTCCATAATGCTGACCCCGCACGAATCTGCCTACCACTCTAATTATAGCAATTTGCTTTGGATTTTTTGTGCCCATAATTCCGACCTTTACGCATCTGCCTATTGCTATAGTAATTGTTACTATCAGCTCGAGCGTGTTCTCCTCCTACTCCCATTCTGCCCCATCACACATCCCCTCCAATTGTATATCACCGCCACCTGTCTGTTAGTTATTTGTCTAATAACATGTAATTTATCATTGGATAATTCATCTTTTTTTCACCTTTCCTCTCAATAGTTATTATAGTCCAAAAGAGGTGACGTCACAGTTCTCATTACTACTGTTAGACTGTATCCACCCAACCAATTCTCTCTCCACACACAGACATCCCCTCCAATAATATATAATTTTTGTTCTACTTACACGTAATTTCTCTTTTGGCTCATTGAATATTTGTGTCATATTTCACTTTCATACCACATGCTTATGAACAGGGTGCCATCACTTAGAACAGGTGGGACGCGAGTTTGTGTTGAGGTGGGAACTGTGCAGGTGAGAGGAATGTGTCCTCTACCTGTTTATAACAACTATCTTACAGTAATCAACACAGGCTAAATAAGTATGTAGTAATTTTAGGACATGTACCAAACTGTATGCGAAATACAGTGAAGGATCCTTATAGTAAAATCCTGGTTTACACTGAGTGATATCTAGATTATTACCGTACCCTCGCGATTAAGCGCCGTGGTGCTCTTAAGTTTGGTGGAGCCTTTGAACCGAATACAGGTGCTTATACGAGATCCTACTTTACAGCTTAAGGTACATTTCAAGAGCACTTCTTGTGCTTATACAAGACCAGTGCTCTTTCCAAACTGGCGCTTCATCGTGATGGTATGGTATATAGTTGTATACCGATGAGTAAAGGCTGTGTATATCAGCAGCGATTTGTTCTAGCAATATTATTAAGCACGGGCATCATAACCTCACATCACGCCCTAGAGGCTTATTTTCTAATATCATAAAGCAGCTGCATTGTAATATTGGATTATATTTCCTGTGGATATATGTGGGAAGGTCAAATGAATGGACCACAGAGCATATAAAAAAATTCTCATTATAATTATTACCATACACTATAAATAGTTAGTGTAGGTACCCAGTTGAATCTACTATATATCTACGGTAAAATTTACTGTAGATTGGATTTACAGTTCAACTACGGTAGATTTACAGTAGGTTCTACTGTTTACCTATAATGAACTGTATACCCACAGAAAGAGCAACCAACGTTTTACAGTAGAGGTTATCTAGTCCTGCTATATTTTTGTTTAGCCTGATTCTATGACGAGGCCCTATCAGAGTGGTGCTGCCTAAGTGTAGCATCTGGGATTGATTCACATAGTAGCTATATATCCTAATGACCTGCAATCATTGTTGTAGTTCTGTGGTGGATTTAGTGAGCCGCCGTGTGTTGGCTACATGGTCTAGGCTGCAGTGCAAGTGGACCAATTATGGTGGTAGCACAATAGAAACATCTGGTGTTTCAGGTTACATAGTTTGAAAATCTAGGTAGGGTAGGTCGGATTTATATTTAAAAAACACTTTTTACTTTGACCTGAAAAGTACCCAAAAATTGACTTGCAAACTTCAGCGCTGACTCGTGGAATATTTAATTGACTCTGAAATAGGCCCAAAATTACTTTAAATATAGATATTTTCTCAAAGTTGGATAAAAAGAATCTAGAGTCAGCCCTAACCTGAGATACCCTTTTTGGCCTTATTGCATCAACTAATAAGAACACAGCACATCACAAAATTAGACAAATATGAGCATTTTAAATTTTAGTATTAAGTTAAATTATGCAGTGCGGTAAATGCAATGGCGTGGAGGAAGCATGCATGCATATTTACAATTTTAGATATGATTTAAGCCTCGGCAAAAATTCCTTGTCATATTTCTCATGGCTTAGTGATGAGAAACACGTATATCATTTGGAGATCCCCTAGTGAATTCAAGAGAAAGGGAAAGGAGCATACTCTCAATGTTAGCCTCAAAATATGGACACATACAAATAGTGTATCGAATCAGCATGAGACATCCCCTAGACGTTTTGAGACGTCAAACACTTCTATTGCCAACATCCATGGGATATCCCTCTTGCTCATCATATAAATAGACAAAGGTTCACAAATTTTTGGTCTGTTGACTGGGTTATTTCACGAGTTGAACCTCGGCCATATTTCGCGAGGCCGCAGGGTGTTTGAAATGCGGCCCGAGTGTAAACAAGTGAAATAACCCAGTCAACAGACATAAATGAGTGCTCCTTTTGTGTTTATTATTTTTACCTTTTTCCGATTCAAATTGATTTTTTAGGGGGGAGGGACTAAATTTGCTTAGATAGCTTTTTTTCTAGGCTGTGCAAATGTAATTAAACCGCCATTTTGATGACGTCACAGGGCCATGAAGTATGGCCATGGGTTATTTCACAGGGGGAGTAATATACGCAAATAAAACTTGGATATGCTTTTCTTTTCCTTTTTGTTTTACAAATGCATCTTCATTGGTTTTTACTAAGAGAAATCC
Source organism: Harmothoe impar (assembly GCA_947462335.1). NCBI lineage: Eukaryota > Metazoa > Annelida > Polychaeta > Phyllodocida > Polynoidae > Harmothoe > Harmothoe impar. Next base: position 70,614,583 of record OX381710.1, on the reverse strand, counting down.
TTCTATACATTACAATATGAGACATGACTTTTGATAGTTGAGAGGCTGCATTGCCCTAAGCAAAGTTCATTATAACGTATTCAACTTCTCGATTCCCGGGGCCGCAATCTTGCACAGGGTGATAATGAGCTTTATTTCTGATAAATCAGATGGTACAGCCGTGAGCATTTTGTCATGGATCCACTGTTTTTATCCCACATGTAATATTAAATAATTAAGTCTAGTGGTACTTGAGTATTAATTGATTCCACGAACTTTAGGCAGTTTCTGAGCGTGACAGCAGGGCTTTCACCTTTTTCACTAAAGGGAGGGGCTACAGGATTTTTCCATCCTCTTAAAATGTTGGCAAAATTAGAGATATAGTCTGATCATTACCACGTTCCTCCCTGCTATTGAACATCATCTTATCTTTTACATATGTCAGAATTGGCACAGCAGCTTATTTAACCATTGTTCTAGAGCATGAATATGTATGCCTTTTTTAGCTTCCAGACACATCTTGTGTTCGTGAGATTCACAATAAAATCAATAGTTATATACTTGGAAATTATATTTTTCTATATATTTTATATTAAATATAATGCTGGATTATATATCTATGCTTACATTCAGTAAAAGAAGTAATCATTACTCTTTTCCCTATTATGTAGGACATTATCGATTTTCATCCCAGTATTTGGATCCCTATATTATGCGCTTCTCTAAACATGTACACCTCTTAACCCAGATATGGCTGCACAGAGAGTAAGAAACAGCGTCAAAAGGGAGTCCAGATTGCCTCCAGAATGACTCCTCTCTCTTGGGGAGCCTGTACTGCCTAAAAGAGCCTAGTTGACTCCAAGATGGCATAGGGGAGTCACCTAGGGGAGTTACATAGCTGCCTGGCTCATCTAAGTGAGTCAAATAATGACCAGGGCACCCCTAGAGAGGGGAGTCATTGTGAAGGCAACCTGGACTCCGTTTTGACGCTGACTTCTTTTCTCTGTGTGTCTACTCAAACAACACCCAGTAGCTGTGGGTGAGAGGGATGCAGGGAACAGGAGCTGATTTCATTAGTCTAATCTGTGTGTCCTAATTCAATGGCATAATCAATCCCCTCAGGCGGTCGCGTCGGTCTCTTACGGCGCTACTTACATGGGTGATAATAGGGGCTGATAGCCTGCTAACTACGCACTGCCTTAGTCCATCATTACTACGAACCATAATGGCCTGTGCAAGTGCAGGGTCTCAAAAGAGAGCAGCTCTTGTTTAAGTGCAGGTCTAGGACCCATCTGAAACCCAAAATTTCTCCTTAAAAGTATTCATCTAAGCTCAGGGTGCTTAAACATGCTATTGCGATACATCAAGCTCTGTGCATCCCGCCAGAGAACAAAGTTGTGGGCCGCACCCTCAGGTATGGTGGATATCTTGTCCAATACAACAATGTAATGAGATATATCAATGGACCAATTAACGGTAGAAAATTGCAGTCTTCACTGCATACTAATTTGCGTCCTGAGTCAAATTCATGAGAAAATGACACTGGCAATTTTTACATTAATGATTAAATTATTCAAATCTAAATGGCATCGATGATTGCTCATTATAGCAATTACATTTGCAGTAATAGTATATCCAATGTATCAAATTCATGAGAAATTGACTCTGTAATCAAGTCTAATTACTAGGCCTTTAATCTTGGCAGTAGTTTGTGTGGCTTGATAACTGACCCCACTCTTTATACCAGATCCAGGCATGTAATCATAAGAGAAAATGACACTGGCAATTTTGACATTAATGCTTAAATTATGCAAAACTTAATGGCATCGATGATTGTCCATTAGCAATTACATTTGCAGAAATAGTATATCCAATATTCTCTAATTATCTTCTATCTCTCTGACTTGCATAACTATATGTGACATGATCTGCGAAAAGGGACCTTAGTGCAGGGTACACTAAGGTCCCTTTTCCTAGTTCTTGTCACATATATAACAATTGGGAAATATAACGGACCTCTTTTAAAGCGCCGATTACTTGATATACTTATGAGGGGGGGGCCCAGGTAGAAAAATATCATGATAAATATCAGAATTTATCATGTTGAACCATGATCTATTATGATTTATCATGATAAATCATAATTAAGCATGTTTTTGTCTATCATGATTAGTCATGATAAATCATGATTTATTATGATATTACCTCTTGGGAGGGGAAATCATGATTAATCATGTTTTCTCCTACCATGATTAAATACTATTAATCATACTATGTCATGATCTTACCTTCTGAGGGGAGAAATCATGATAAATCACGTTTTAATCTATCATGATAGATCATACTTTTTTGTGATATTGCCTCTTGGGAGGAGAAATCATTGTTAATCATGTTTTCTTCTACCATGATTAATCATGATAAATCATACTATATTATGATTTTACCTCCTGAGAAGCGTAATCATGATTAATTATGTTTTATTTCTTCATGATATGCCATTATAAGCCATGCTTTATCATGATCCAACCTCTTGAGAGGGGAAGCATGATTTAATATGAATTTACCTTATCATATTTAATTATAAGTTATTATGATGTATCATGATGTTATCAATTGGGAGAGAAAATATGATTTATCATGATTCTACCTGACCATGATTAATCACAATGTATTATGACTGGTCATGATTTCACCCATTAAGAGGGCAAATATGATTTATCGTGATATCAGGTTACCATAATTAATCATAATATTTCATGATTTATCATGATTTTACACATTGAGTGATAAAACATGATTTATCATGATTATATTTGACCATGACTTATCATGATATATAATGATTTTCTATGATCTTTCCTATTGATAGGAAAAAGATGATTTATCACGATTTTACCTGATCATGATTTATCATAATCTCACCCAATGAGACAAAAACCTGTTTTACCATGATTTAACCCAACCATAATTAATCATAATATATTATAATTAACCATGATTTTACCTTACTATAATAAATCATAATATATCATAATTAACCATGATTTTACCTTACCATAATAAATCATAATATATTATAATTAATGATGGGGACTAACTAGTTAGTACTAGTATTGATCACTAGGGGGTAGTACCACCCTTCCCGCCTTGACGCCGTGACGTCACTCCTGGCTGCTACTATTCAAACATATTTTCCCATTGATAGGAAAAACATAATTTATTATGAATTTACCTGACTATGATAGTCATGGTGTATCTTGATTCATCATCTCACCTAATGAGAGGAAAACATGATTTATCATGATTAATTTTTTTTACTTTACCGTAATTAATCATAATATAATGATGATTTATCATAATTTATGCATCGAGAGGAAGCATGATTTATCATGATTTTATTTGACCATGATTAATCATAATTTATCATGATTTATTGTAATATCTCCCATTGATAAATCTTACCATGATTAATGATGATATTTCATAATAATGTCATAATGTATCATGATATCACACTTTGAGCAGAAAAATATCCTGGGTTACTAGAGACAGCTTTGGAAAGTGTAGATCACATTATTATAAATAATCATCATTTTAAGGCTTCTGAAATGATACAACCCGTGATACTAACCAGGGGAATTAGGAAACCTATTATTTTACATTGTTTCAATGCTTCTGGATGGCTACAACCTGTGATACGAACCAGGGGAGCTATGGGACACTGAACCCGTTATTATGCATTATTTTAAGGCTTTTTGAGGGGAACAACCCGTGATACTAACCAGGGGAACTAGGGGACCCTGATCCCGTTATTATGCATCATTTTAAGGCTTCTGGAGGGACACATACAGGTAGTTCCCACAATAAGCACCAGGCCTACATTATAGACAGACGTGTAAACAACATATAGAATGATTGTCTGACAGCTTTCAGAGTGAGTCCCGCCACTGCAGAGTGTGTGTATGGGGGGGGGGGGGGAGGGTTGACACACTGGGAAATGGAATAATTAAATGTATTATTAGTTGAATAGTATCGGAATGGGCTTACAAAATAAAACCATGGTCAGAGACTATGTCGCTGGCCAAAAATGTATACCTTTCCTAGACCAGATTGATTAGTAGAATACGTGGAAACAATTTGTTTGGTGTAGGCCTACTCATATAGTAAATCGGGATCCTACCTCATTTACCCTTTAATAATAATTACTAAACCTATATTCCAAGATATACATGACAAGCGCTCCATCATTACGATTAAAATGATAGAATAAGCTTGCAAAGAAATCGTAGGTGCAAAATCGTAAGTTTTTGAAAGATTTCACTGACATGCAATGGTTGCTACATATCTCCTCTGGGTGAATCCAGAAAATCTAAGGGACCCCTACTGGAGCAACTGAGAAATTTTGAGTTTAGTGAATCTGCATAGATAGAGTGAGAATGGAAGTGCATTGTAGTAGCCTATGCTTTGGGACTAGGCCGTGACCCCCCCCCCCTCACCCCCCCCCCCCCCCCCCCACACACACACACTGCCAAGCTGTCTCGGACCACCCATCTATAGAGAGAAACCACATACACCCTTATGTAAACCATAAAGTGCTGTGCGGTACCGACAGCATTCACAGCTTTCGGTGCAGCAACACACCACTTGACCTGCTGGCAGCCTCTGTGCAGCGGGGGGGGGGGGGGGGGAGGCATCAGGGCGGGTGGGGGGTGGTTAGCCATTGTGATAGGGGTAGAGGTGCGACCATGCAACAATAGGTTCCTAAGACAATAGGTTCCTAAGACAATAGTCCTGCCCCATGCAGCCAGCCTCAGTGTGGGTGACCAGTACTCCACTAGGCAGCAGACCGGCCACATATACATGCATGGGGACATACATGTATACATGTACATGTGTATTACATGGCCTAGGTAGGTGTATTAACACAGTCTGTTTAATAACTATATAATAAAAGTAATGCTAAAGCATGGCATATATGTTTATACTATACATATACAAAATATATAACTAATCTATTCATTATGTATGAATAGCTTTAGAATAGATTAAAGCTGTGTTGAGTAAATGTGACTATAAATAGTATAATCATAATCTGTTTTGTTTTATCTTAAAGGCAATTTCCTCACAAGAATAATTAACAGTATCCTTTTTTCTCTTCTTCAGAGGTTAAACAAAAAACAAATTATAAGACAGATTATGAATGCCACTCCGAACCAGGGGGTGGGGTACTCATCAAGTACTTTTCTATTTCCCACAGGAGTTAGCTACATCAGGAGCCGGCCCTGCCTTCCAGAGACCGGCCCTGCCTTCCAGAAGCCGGCCCTGGCTTCCAGTGCTTCCAGAGACCAGCCCTGCCTTCCAGAGACCGGCCCTGGCTTCCAGTGCTTCCAGAGACCAGCCCTGCCTTCCAGAGACCGACCCTGATGAAATGATGAATGAATGCATTGACCCCCACCCCCACAATAAACATATTGTCTATACACATTGAAAGAAGACATCATGATATTTAAACATGCTTTAAATCATGATATATCATGGTCTAAACACCATGATATATCATAATAATCATCATATTATATACAAAATTCTATCATGATATAGTAAAATAAATCATGATACTTATCATGTTAAATAAATCATAGTTCTTTCACAGAAACCATGATTTTTATACCATGACATATAATAAATATCATATTAAATAAAACATATTTCTCATGAAAATTACGATTTTTAGACCATGATATATCATGATAATTAACATGATTATATCATAATAAACCATGATTATATCATAATACATAAAGCAGAATAAATCATGACATATCATGGCAAATTTAGTGTGGTAAATCACTTCTTATCATCAGAAATCATGTTAAAATAATCATGTTGTTTTCATGGAAATCATAATTTCAAAAACATGAAAAAATGTGATACTAAATGTGATTACAATGTCATCATAATACTTATCATGATGAAATATATTTAATCATGATTAATAATATGATAAAGTATGATAAATCTTGATAAATTACGATTCATCATGGGAAAGTTCATGTGGTAAACCATATGATATCATGGTTTATTATGGTTTTCATCAGGATAGATCATAATATTAGCATGATATATCATGTTTTACAAATCATGATATCCGTGAAAAACGCATGATTTTTTCAACGTGATATAATCATGATATTAATTATGATATTTTTCTACCTGGGGGGGTACCTGCCAGGTACTGCTCAGGTCTCAAACAGGTGCTTCCCTCTGGTGGACAACAGCAGAACTCTGCCTCACTGAGTCCTATTCAGCATTAGCGGGATACAGTGGATCCACCTGATGGAAGTATATGTAACTTTAACATGCTGATGCTGGTGCCTGCCATGTCCAAAATCGGAAGCTTTAGGGATCATATGTATCACCTGTAGGCACTATGAGTGGGTTGTACCTAGGACATTAGTTCTCTCACCTGTGCAGTGTAGTGTACTGGTTATCACAGTGGACACATAGTCCAAAGGACCTTAGCTCAAATCCCTTCCAATCCTAAACAGAGAAAAGAAACAGCGTCATAAGGGAGTCAAGGTTGCCTCTAGAATGAGTCCCCTCTTTAGGTGAGCCCAGGCTGCCTAAGGGAGCCTAGGTGACTTCTTGGCCAACCTAAGGGAGTCACCTGAGGGAGCCACAAAGTTCCCCGACTTACCGAGTCACATAAGGACATGGGCTCCCCTAAGGAGGGGAGTCATTCTAGAGGCAACATGGACTCCCTCTTGACGCTGTTTCTTCTCTCTGTGTAAGAGAGAATGGTCAAAAATCTTAAAAAATTATAAATGCTTATATATTTTGGTTAGATTGGTACAGGTGAACATCAGCCTTGAGGATTTGTTAAGATTAAATAGAGAAATATCAACAGTGTGGTTTCCGCCCCCTTACAAATGATGTAATAAAGCGGTTGGAATAGAATGGACCCCGAACCTATATTTATATATATATGTATCTATCCATATCAATATATATATATATATATATATATATATATATATATATATATATATATATATATATATATATATATCAATATATATATATATATATATATATATATATATATATATATATATATATATATATGGGTGGGGGTCCAGAAAATGTCCATTTCACAAATTGAGTTATTTTTTTAAAATAATCATTTTCAATGAAGAGAATGTATTGGGATAACTACATAATTGCAAAAAGCCCAATGAGTACTAATAGAAAAAATATGCATATTAATTATAATTTCATGATTTTTTCAGATTTTAGCTACTTTTCAGGGAAAAAATGACCAAAAATCGATGTCCCCTGGAAAAAATCTGATTTTAACAGAAATTTTCTCCCAATAATATTAGCTTTACACTTTTTGCTTCATATGTGTTGCATACAAATGATACTTCTTCATAACACCATTTATTTCAATATTTGAATTTTTTATTTTTTTTAATATTTGTTTAAATTACAAAAATAGCAATTATTCTCATAATCTCATATATCTTTTTAAACACTTGAATTTTTTGGAAAAATATTACACTAGATGGGTGTTTTGTGCCATTAGGCATATCCCGGACACCTATACTCTTGGGCAGAATGATAAAAATTAAGACAATTGATCATTTTCTTGGTGAAATTAGAGCCCAAAGAAGGAATTAAAAGTGACCTGTTTAAGCCAAATTTCTTGAAAAGGTAATTAATTATACAAATACTGCATAAAATTACATATTACCTGCATTGGATAAGCGTATGTATGAGCTCTACACTCCAATATCGATAGATTTTTTCTATTCTACATTTAACAAGCAAAAACAATTGTTTTCACTGGATGTTACGTTCACCAGATTGATGTTACGTTCACTAGATTTATTTAAACATTTTGAATAATATCAGCCTAAATGCCCTCTAAGGAGGAAGGGAAATATCCATGTGGTGCCTACATAGTACATGCACCATATACAATAAGAATATTAACTAGGTGCAATGTCTTTGTCTTTGTAAATTAAGATATCAATTTATGTTACGTTCACTAGAATTATGTTACGTTCACTAGAATTATGTTACGTTCACTAGAATTATGTTACATTCACTAGAATTATGTTTGGTTCGACGGAGACAGTAAATTGTCATCAAAATATGTCCTTTTTTGTTAATTTCTTTTGATAGGCCGCATGTATGTCTGTTTGACAAACCTATCAGCAAGGATGCATGTGGATGAATGCATGATTTATATAATATTAACCCTTTAGACCCCAAAACGGCCGCAAACGGCCGTGTCTCATTTCCCCAAAACGGCCATAGCCGGCCGCAAAACGGCCGTTTTTATACCCTAATTAAAATATATAAAAATGATGATAACATCCCAAAAAGTATTTGAAGTTATTTAGTATTGATAACTCGTCATTTATTAGTGAAAACCTATTATAATTTAGGCTAAAGGGATTCAACCTAAGGGGAATATAAATAGTGTACCTCAAGAGGATTCATTTGTTTTGGGCAAAGAATTATGAATTTACTGAATAATCCACAAAAAAGGTATAACTCAAGCATATGTCAAAAATGATTCTACTTAGACATTGCACCATCATTGATACAATTTATATATCATTTTAATCGGTACCTCAAGCTTCTTCATCAAAGAATGATTTGGTTCAAATTTTCTGACCAGAATTATTGTATTTCTCATGTGATTTGACCCATAAAATGATATGTAGCGCTTTCTGCAGAAAATTGAGATTATAAGCCAACCAAGCTGTTTAGGCCTATACTAAAGTGGCAATGACTACACATCTTCTAAGACCTGCCATGAATTCAAATATGGGCACTTCAATTTCTTTTTTGAAAGTCAGTTTTAGAATCAATACCATCTTTGATGTGATCCATAGCTAAAGGAATATAAATGAATATTATGCTGAACAATAAAGGTGATCAATGGACGAATTTAGCTAAATTTTGAGGGAAATCCTGGGGAAATGAAACACTATAATGATGCAATTGCTTGGGGTCTAAAGGGTTAAGAACTATCAAAACAACATGTCCTTTATTTTATGAAATGTTACGTTCACCAGATATATGAAAAAGTCAGAAATATGCATAAATAATTAAAACATAGCCGTAGCACAAATTGTCCAAGTATATCTGAGCATTAAAAATGACACTGACCTGTTTCCATCATTCTATCATAAACATATTTCATTCTAGAAACTATTCAATTTTTGTGTTACATTCACTAGATGTTACGTTCACTAGATATATTGAAAACAACAGAATTTTGGTCTAATTGTCTTATTTTATTTTATATTAAATATCTGGGACATGCTGTGACTTTTTTTGCATAGGTATTATACCACAACCAACTGAAAACAATGCTATTATTGACTGATATTTCATTATAATTCCTCTATTTTTCTGCTATGTTACGTTCACTAGATCCCACTGAACACCTCTGAATAGTAAAATAAACACAATAGAATGGCAGAAAATACAAAATATCTTCAGATATGTTAGAGCACTTTGTATACTTTCATCTGGGTTTCACAGCTAGTTTAATACTCTTCCATGTTACTACTTTTTGCTATTTATAAAGATTATAGGTTCGATTTAGACAGAAACCAACTGGCCCTCAATTGACTCTAGCTATCAAACTATCACAAAGGGGAATTAAAAATAGATTAAAAGTGTACAGCACCCTCTTACATGGTAGGAAATGACACATTTTTGCGCTAATTCAGTGAAATAAGTTCATAACCAAAATATGTCATCATATTTTTTCACTATTCTCATGTTTATGATAACATCTGGTGAACGTAACACAATTTTGTGTCATTAGTTATTGTATTTTTCAAACTTACATAGGAAAAAAAGTAAGAATCCTAGTATCACAAAATTTGGGAATGTGATAGTTCATTGCCTCCTTTATATATAGACAAATCTGCTACAACATTTGGGCAATTCAGAAATATTATTGTTTTTCACTGGAAATGGACATTTTCTGGACCCCCACCCATATATATATATATATATATATATACATTAACATTTTGGGTTATACAAATGTTTAAAAAAAACTTTCAGTATCCCCTAGTGGTTACTGCCAAGTACATTTTTGTCTGGATGTTAGGTCTGATTTAATCCCATGTCATTACCTATCTTTAGGTTATGTATCACCAATGTGTCTCTTGCCGGATATATTCCATTCAAGGTGCATTGACCCTACATCATGAATAACATACTTGTATTCTACTCTATGTTATGTTTTTTTTTCTCAAGGCTAATTTAAAGGATAGGATTGACACTTAGCAAACTGAAGGATAGTTCATCATGAACATTGGATGGTTCCTGTAGCTATCTGGCATACTTGGCGACTTAGTATAAAGGCCATACTTGTTCACATTTTCCCTGAGGATGAATTTTGGCCGACTCATAATGACCTTAACTCTGGTGAAGGTCCTTCCCGGAGGCTTAAAAGCTAATGGCCAAATGTGATTTCCTGGAGGGCAGTGAAGCAGTGAAAACCCTCCTAGCGCCATATGATGCTTGCTGAAGATATTTTCGGGGTAAAAATTGAGCCACACCAGCATTTTATATTGGCTGTCACAGTCATACCAAGGACCAATGGTATATTACAATGTCAATAGCTATGGATATCCTTATCAGGTGGCATCTTTCTTAATGATACACCTAGCCTTTTAAAGCTGGTGTATCAGCTAATAGACTTCCAAAACCTTTTCTTCAAAATGGATATCACTTCAAGGCCTTGGGTTCCATAATCATTTTAGCTGATAAACAGTGCAACATATTTGTCTATTAATACATAATTTGTGATTGATAACAATGTACCTGATTTACATCACTGACTCAGGCACTCCTCCATGAGAGTATTGGGGGAACTAATCTTATGGAGAATGCACTGAGCCATGCTGTATCAACACAAAGGGAGTTTAAGTGTCGACCTACAGTAAAGAATATTGCACTGCATGCGATCATCTTATAGCCTAAGACACTGCCAATAATTTTAAAAGTTAGGGAAGACGTATGGGATAGGATATACAATAGTAATATGATAAAACTAAAACATTTGTAGAATAGTGGGGTAACTGATTATAGGTATAGCTAGCCCTATTTACTCTCTTCTAACCCCAGAACGAACTCTGCTATTTTTAGTTGGATCGTTGGGTCTTACTATTCCATCAATAAATTCAAAGCATCTTTTACAACTGCGCCTTATCCGGTTTTGATTGCATGTGTATTAGAGCTTCAGGCAAAATGGAATCTGTACTTGTAGCCTAGGCAGATTCATGCTTGGAAACCTGACCCTGAACTGTTTTACCTCTAACAAGCAGTTAGTCAGTATTTAAATTCTCCTTCTAAGATTCTTTTCTAATTCTCTGTGCTGGCCCCGATCAGAATGGGGCAGCCTGAGTGAGGGGACTTAATAAAGGCATTTACAGGCTATATCTCCTGACGGCCCGCAATAATTACTGTGCACTGAAAATAGTTAATGTAGGTACACAGTAGGATCTACTGTAGATCTACACAGCTGTATAATGGATTTACAGTAGAATCTACTGTTTATTTACAGTAGATTCTACTGTTTACCTACAGTAAACTGTACACCTACATTATAATCTACTGTACACATAGTAAAAAATGGCAACCAACCTTTGAATGCAGCACTGACTCACCAGGACTGCATTCATGCATCATGCCGACCAAGGGCATCATGCATTAAGTACTGCCGTCCTTAAAGAGATAATTTGTTTTTCATCGACATAATTAATTGAACTGGTTGTTCCTAGTAGTGAGTTCCTAATTTCCAGATTGACTCAATATGTTTAAAAAGCTCCACCATCCGATGATTATAGGAGAAGGTCACTTCTCCTACAAGGCTATAATTATGAAGACTGTCATAGAGTCTGAGGGGACTGCCAGGTGGAAGCTGGCCCCTATTTCCTGGATTTACATGGGTGTAAAGGAGACCCCCAGGAGGTGGTTTTAGATGTCAGTCAAGATTTTAGAATATGCCAACGTTTCCTAGCTAAAAGAGACACATCCCCTTTGATGTAGGACCATAGAAATTTAATCCCAGACGCTAGCAGGCTAAGAGCTAAGATTAGTTTGACAACCTGCTTTAAAAGGGGACCCTTAAAATAAAACATAGGGACTCACTATTAGGGATACAAGACACTGTGCGGGAGTTCTCTTAATGATGACTGACACTTTGAGGCATGAACGCTTCATATCATCCTGATCTGGTCTGGGGAGGGATTAGCAGCCAACATTGAGTCAGAAAACGGACAGCGGAATATCTCGTTCTCATCAAAGTAATAATTAGAATATAGATTTATCCAATCACTCTGGTTATGCCAGAGCCAACACCCATAGATATTAGCGCTAAGAGGGATTTAGAATTCAGACCTAGACAAACTCCCCAATGGTGTGATATCCCCTTGAGATATATGCTTTTCTCAGCATCTCTATATCTATAGATACTATAGCATGACCTCTAGCGGATGGAAACAAGGAGTTTTCATTACACTCACGAGGAAGACATGAAGGGCCAGCTATGCAGTAATGATCAAATTATTATTAAAACCTGAACCTCACATGATATAATGTGCTTGATATTCTATTAAACTTTAGAAAATAGAACAAGATAAGTATTATGTCCAGACTGTCTGTTACTTTCTAGTGCACACTGATTCATGTGATGCTCCAAAAGAGTATCCATGGACGGGTGTGTGTTATGCAGAGCAAGGGACAGTCAAGATGCTGCATTTGTTCATATTAATTCTTTGGTAGTGTCTCGAACTCTTAGGGTCGATATGATGCTTGAATGCATGCCCTGGTGAGTTACTCACCAGGGCTGCATTCATCCATCGTGACGACTAAGGGCATGCTGCATAATCTGATAATAGAGGCATTATTCCCTCCTTAAAGGATTAAATGCCACAATTCAGATGTGAGTTGAAGTAGAGAGAAAGTTACACGAGAGGTCAATTAGGCAGAGATATAGAGGAGAAGAGTAATGTTAAAGTCGTTTTTTTATAATGTTCTGTGAAACTCATTCTTTAATCACACCATCTTTATGATACTCTTGCCACATTTCTTAACCATTTGGCTACCTTCTAAACCATTAAACATGGAGATATTGACAAAGTATTGCCATTCAATTTTTATTTCACATTAGTACAAACTATTTTGTACGCATGTGGCTAGATATATTCTCCATACATATAGTCTTTTCAAAACCTTTAAGATAGGTTTAATTGCAACAAGGTAAAATAAGTACATCCTAGATTCATAGACGTCTTGAATCTGGATCTAGAACGCTATGGACTATATGAACATTTTTGTAATAGACTGTATACTATACTATATGTATACTATATATGTAAGAATTATATTTTTGTATACTCATATGAAGAATTTAAATCATCCCTTAAGGACATTTTTGTATATTTATTATCAACACCATCTATAATAGATATACACATTGGCTGTAAGTCAGAAACAGAGCCTGGCTCTATGTATCTACAGGTTAAATAAACGAATAACAAACAAACAAACAAACAAACATTTGCTGCCGCAACTCTCTCAAATTCTTGAGGTTTCAAGCATTATAACACAATTCTATCTATATCGCCAAACATATGGCTATCATCCAGTCACTAAAGGCTGTCTGTAATAGCTGCAGGGTGAGAGGTATGGGATAAATAGGAGCTGATTTCATTAGTCTAATCCGTGTGTCCTAATTCAGTGGCATGATTTATCCCCTCAGCTCGAGGCGCCGGTCTCTTACGGCACTACTTACATGGGTGATAATAGGAGCTGATAGCCTGCTAACTACGCACTGCATTACTGTAGTATTAGGGAGTGGTCATTTTTTAACAACAGGGGGGGGTTGGTGGATTTGGGGGGGGGACCAAAAGAATTTGAACCCATTGAAGGGGGGGGACCAAAAAAATTTGGACCCCTCTTAAGGGGGGGACCAAAAGATTTACACCCCTTTTTAGTGAAAAAGCCCGCGCGTTACTATAGCTCAAAGGGGTCGGCCGCGCTTATTTTCAACCTGCCATGGGGGGGACTGAAAATAATTTGACCTCTCCTGCGGGGGGGACCAAAAAAATTTCGACCAGCTCGCGGGAAAATCCACCGACCCCCCCCTGTTGTTAAAAAATGACCACTCCCTTACCTGACAGATCAACCTCAGTGTACACTCACATATGGATAATAAGACAGGAACTGATAGCCAGATAAACTATACAGCTCATTCAACTAATAATGAACTGTAATTAAAGGTACAGCGCCATTTTCTGTAGGCGGGAAATATTTGTCATTTCATGGGGCTCTCATGCTGCACTCACCCCCATCAACCAGTCGAAAACATGCAGGACAGTGGCAATGTCCTTCTAAAATGCCACCGGTCCAGTAGATTTACAAGGGTAGTAGGACAGAATGTCCAGTCTAAAGCTGAAATATGTATGTCAACATACTCTGTAAAACTATATATCTATCCTGATTTGGCCATAAATGATTACAAATAAATTGTATATTTAATGGACAAATGTCATTTATACTTAAAATGCAGAAATCATCAGGTATGTGGCTATCCGGTCATCCAAAAATGTAGCCGGTCCTTCAACGTTGACAATTTACAGGACCGAATGTCTTTGCAGAGACTGATCAACAGGTATCAACAGGCAGAAATACCCACTTCAAGAATAAGAACTTGGCTGAGCCACTGTATTTTAGATCAGGCAGGATTCTCATATAGGTAGGTATTAACAAGCCTTAGTGTTGAATCAATACTGTTCTTTTCTTTTCCAACTTGGTCACATTTATCTTCATTATTCAATGGGACTGCTGAACCGTTGTTGGCTAAAGTCAAATCGATTGACTAATGTTCCATTCAAGCAAATATGGGTAGGGACCCAGGTTTGTAATCTATGATAATTATACTACATCTCAGCAAATGACAGAATTGTAGATTAGAATCAATGTCTTAGCTGCATTGAATCTAATGTAATGACATTGGATAATATCTATGACAACACAGTGTCAGACCAAGGGTAGATCAGTAGTCTTTCCTACTCTACAGTGGCCTGAACATAAACTAAGGTTAACCCAGCCTTGATTCAGTGTGATGGATTCTTGACCAGAGACATATTACCCCTGTAAGAATGCTTCATGTCCTTGTTTCTCATGATGCATGAATCCAGCCCTTCGCGTTACTCTCCAGGGCTGCATTCAAACATCATGCCAACCTCATGGGGTTGACATACTCCCAAATAGTCAGCATGATGCACCAATTCAGCACCAGGGAATTACTCACTTGGGCTGTATTGGTACATGCCAACAACCTTCAGCAACATGCTGTTCTTAAAGGGGTAAAGCTTCAAGCAAATCTACAGCTGCCTCGAGTGAAGGAAGGAGATGGGATCCCAGGAAGTTGATTCACTAGCCCATGCGGCTGGAGGGTCTTTAATTTCCTGCCATTCCGTTCTGTATTTCTGACTTACAGGTAAGCTGGTTATAGCTATCGTGCCTGAGAGCCTTTTCATAATTTGTAATTTGAGGTAGCAGTCGTAAAAAAATCAAAATAGCCTAGGTCATATTTACGCTAGAACCTGATGAGATTTTTTATTGAATGATTTTATTTACTGCCATACTGTTCTGTATCTCTGATATGCACATAGGTCAAACGGATGTACTTGTGGTTGTAAAGGGAAACCTTACGTATGACTGAGTTTCTAGGTCTTTCTGATTCATATTGCGCTTCCCAAAAAGCTGGATGCATTCATCGATCAAAGAGTACAGTAGCAGCACACATGGACAATGGGCTAAAGAAATATTCTTTTGCATGGAAAATTTTGCCCGCATATATAAAGTTGCTAAACTATTGCCCTAACATACAAAATATAATCTTTGTAACATTGACAGAATGATATTGGCCCTGTTTTTGCTAACTAGGTAATCTAAAACATATTTCCCCTTTTAGAATCACCCACACCAGCCCCTTCAGTCCACCCACCTATTATTTATACATGTACCTGTTAGATATCCTGCAACCTTTACACCAGTGTGCTTGGACTGAAGCCTTAGATGCTTCCCACATGCCAAGGACACATATAATCTAAAAGCCCTGGCCCTTAGTCTGTAGAGACTATCCCAGGTCAGTCGAAGGTACATTGGTCAGGAATGACCAAGTGCTATACAAAAATGGCTCAGGTAAAACAACATGTGACTAATACCTTACTCAAAGGGACTTAGCCTACACACAGAAAGGTTAGGGAGTCAACTGTGTCTCCCACGTGGCTCTGGTGAACATGGGGTGTCAAACAGCTATTGACTTATATGAAGAGTCAACTTCGGTTGACACTGATAGTACAGAGTCAACTCAAGTTGACACTGATAGTACAAAGTCAACTCAAGTTGACACTGATAGTATAGAGTCAACTCAAGTTGACACTGATAGTACAGAGTCAACTCAAGTTGACACTGATAGTACAGAGTCAACTCAAGTACTACTCATTGAAATAAAGAAGACTAAGATAAGCTGGTCAGTACCGACCACTTTGACAGTATTAGCTAAGCTTGGTTGCCTGTATCAGGAGCCAGAAAATGACTAACTAGTTCAGGTACTATTGACTGATTTGTTACTCAGTACTAACTAAGTCCTGGAGCCTAATGATTATCAGTGTAGAAGGTTCTCACTGTGGCCGATCTTTGGGTTACTGTGAGCTGCTCACTTTACCAAAGGCTTCCCTCTTTGTACCTCAGGGTGTGGCTCCAGATTGGTCTCCAATACCTGTGTGCTGCCAGGGTGCTCTCTCTCCTAAAGGTGAAATCACACAACACGAGAGAGAACCAGAAAATTTTGCGATTTGGCCCTGTTGGGAATACTGGCCCCTATATTAGCTTAGGTTGGCCAATAATCAACATATAACTCTCATGTATGTCTTGCGTATTGGCCTATCACAAAGATCAAGCGAGTTTGATATTTTCTCCTGATTACACTGAGAAATATTGCCTATTACAGTCTGGTAGAGGCATGGTTTATACAGGGGGAGGGGGCACTCTAGATATTTATAGGCAAGTTTATAAGAAATAATCAGTGCCAATCATACTATGAAATTACTCCCCTTGTAAATGGTAAAAGTGCAGTCCAATAGGCAACACCTTGCTTCCCTAAATCGGCTACAGTGGGATTTGGAGGATCCCATATAGGTAGTAGAAGTGTTGTGATTTACAAAATCTGCAGCAGTTCCCTGCTGACAGAAGGCTAATTTGCAACACTTTCCCATCTATTTCTCGTGTTGTGGTATTTGGCTATAACAGCACTCAGGAATGAAGCATTCATGACTTGGGCAAATCTGTGGAAAGATAGGCAAATATAGGGCAACTATTTTGGTGAATAATTATCTTGGGTGCTGTTTGGAGGGCTTCCATAGTGAAATTGCATATATATTATTGGTGGTATAGCCTAGCTATACCAGTGTGATAATAAATTCTGTTCCAGGTGTATGCCAACCTCCAAACGCTTAGTTAGAAACTTTCTTCAGGATATAGCTGGCAATGAAGATATTTTACATATTAGTAGAATGCTATTAATCAAATATGCCTCTCAAGTTATGAATATCAATGTATATTATTCATGGAATCATGGGATAACTGCGGCATATATCTAGAATGAGAAATGCCAAGTAATTGGTACCCCTATTTCTTTACCCCCCATACACAAAACTATGAGAACTCTTTTTACCTGCAGAATTGGGACGTATTGATCCAATTGTGGCTCTTCCTTATCTGGTTTTGATGGTATGTGTTATGAGCTTCAAACAAATTAGGATCTTTACGTACATTTTAAGCCTAAGCCGATTTATGCTTTGAAACTTGACCCGAAACAATTTTATCTAAATTGTTTTCTCTACCAAACCATTTGGTCTTTCTTAGAATTCTCCTTCCTTATTCTTGTTTTTTTTCTGATTCTCTGAGCCTGCCCAGATAATGAGAGTGGTCCTGCCTAAGTGAACCGGGATGGAGGCATTTAGGGGCTATATCCTAAGGGTCTCCAATCATCATGGTATGGGAAGTATGTATGCATTCTGATAATGGTTAACTGTTTATCTGGGCGAGGGAGGCTGTCAATATTGTAATTTATGTTATATTGATAGACCCTCATTCTGCTTCATGTTAGACATCAGGCTGTATATATCCAGCATGGTTTATTTTACTTGAAAGCAATACTGTTCTGTGGGTACCAAGGTACTGTTACTAGAGAAGAGACAGATTACATGCCTAGTTGGCTACTTCCTTGTTTCATTTACCCACTGCCAGATCTAATGAGGAACCTTGGATACCTTTCATTAGCATGCACAGGAAATAAGCAGTCATGTTCCCAAATTAAGGGCGAAGGTAGATACATTAACTGGAATTGTTCAAATCTGCATCAATTTTAGCATCAATTGGTATGATTTATGCAGATCTATTATAACTCTAAGCATCAGCTTTTGGTGAAAATGCCCCCAAGTGTAATGTTTGACCTCTTACCATGGTATTTTAATACTAAAGATGGAATACATAAAGCCCACTATTCAGAGAGAGGGGCTGTTCACAAAAAAAACAGGTATATTCTAACATATACCCATCCAAAACTTGCCATATCCTGAATCATTTACTGGTAGAAATGAGATTGCTAAAATCAGACTCAACTGATGGTCCATGTACCACCTGCCTCATGTAATCCCTGCATGTTGTTTCAGTGTAAGGTGACTGCAGCCTTCTCATTAGGTTAATGACATACTCCGTCAAACATTGATTGACAACTTTTAGTTCTTCACAAACAATGATATGGAGTGTTTTCTTTATCAGGATTGAGAATCCATAGATTTTCTTTTCAAAAGCAACTTTTCAAATGGAACCTACTTCTCTTATTTTCGTAAGCTGCGATGTGGGTTTATCTGTGTGTTGTCCTGGGACTGATGTGTTAACCCTCACACGATAAATGTCGCTAAAAGGTGACACTGGTCGTCATGATGAACCAATGCAACACCAGTAAGTTGCTCTTCAGGGAATCATGCTGACTCTTAGGGAGTGTCGCAACCTCATGAGATCAGCTTGATCCTTGAATGCATGCAGCTCTAGTGAGTTACTCGCCAGATAAAATTTCACATTTTAATAATTTGGAGTTTATTGATCAGCAAAAGTTGTTATAATGCAAGTTATACCTAGCTGACTGCATTGCTGACAGCATAAGCTTCAGTTTGATACCAAACGTAAAAAAAAAAGGTTTTCCCCAAACGTGTGGTGATGACTTTTTTTTGAGGGGCCTCATGTATGAAGTGGCTACATAGGTATATTATGTTTTATATGATGTGCTCTGTAATCAGCTGTAGCAGCTGCAGGGTCCCTAATCCAGAATGACAGGGTATTATTGAAGCTGTCAGAAACTGATCTCCTTCCAACGGTTTTGTATCCAATCCATTATTTGCACCAGTTTTTCTAAGTAGTGAGCAGTGAATTGTTGAAAAGGGTTCCTAATCTGATGATGATAGGAGAACACTACTTAGGGAGTTTTTTTGTTTTTTTAACTTTAGGAGGTTAAAAAATGACCACTCACTTGTGCTAGAGGGAAATACAGCGCCTTTCAATGAGTCTGAGAGGACTGGCAGGTGAAAGCCGGCCTCTATTTCCTGCATTAGCACATCTGTGAGGTAGATCCAGGAAATAGTTTCAAATGTCAGTCAACAGCTGTATCTTATAAGTATTTATTATAAGCGAATGTCTGATGATATGCGGTTTAAAGAACAGTGAATCTGAAGTGCATATTTTGCTTGAAAATAAAACCTTTGACTACGACTTTAGAAACTGCCAGCATTTTATAGCTAAATGAAGCACATCCCCTCGGACATAGGTCAGGCTAATTCAACACGATAACAACCTGCTGTACAAAGGAACCCTTGAATCCATGGCATGATAGCCACAATAATCTAGATAACTTAGTCTAGGCAGAGATTAGTAGCTAGCAGCGTGTTCAGAATAAGCTCAGTGGCATGCATTGTATTCACGGTACTTCAAATTAGATTATAGATTAATCTACACACCTTAATCATATCAGCATCAACACCAGGGTATTATCCCTAAGATGGGTTTAAATGATGTTCGCTTGCCTTTCCATTCTATACTGTAAACTACATCTATATTTCCCTGTAATGAATTTTCTCAGCCTTAGCCGTTTTCAAACCATTTAAGTCACCTTTCAAGATATCAACTGGGAAATATTGTCCGGTTTGACCTTTAATTGCCAATTCCCTTCCTATTTTTGAGCGTTGGAAAAATGTTTCATATCTGGGCAAAGTACATATCAATTTGTTAAAGTTCCATCATCATGATGTATCATCGCTCATGTTAATACAAACTCTGATGAATGTAGATGCAGATGGATGGGACTTTTATATTTTATTTGCATATTAATTTTGGTATATTGGATGTGTTATAAGGAATAACACCTAAAGTCGCATTTTTAGTTGATTTAACAGGTAAAATGCTTATATTTATTATGTTATTCATAACCAATAGTGTCCGACTCAAGGTATATGTCCTAGTCAGGGGGCCTTTACCCTATGCCGACATTTTCTGTATGGTGGATCTATATGTCACTTCATTGATCTTTTGTACTGCATTCAAAGTGTGTTGAAGGGACTGAAATGAGCATTGGCCATACATCCTTTCATTTTCAAACAAAGTTTTCTAATCCATCCAATGGCGACTAGGAAACTGTTTCATATTTTGTAATTAACTGATTAATATTTGATCCGATATTCCTGAGTGGGTACCACAGTGATGGTGCAGTTCTAACAGGACTTACAATGGCATCAAAGCAGCTTTTCTAAGTAGATGACTTGTAAACCGTCTTTCACAACCCCTGCCATAGGTCTACTTATCAAACACCTGCTAGACGCTTCAGTCCAGCAATAAGGCATTGAGACTGGAACAGAAATTTGAATGTCCTTTTATAATAGAGTACCAGTGTATTTTGTTACATTTATAGGCATTATGTTCATACATATAATATACCTGAATCATGATCATTAGCAAGAGATAATTAAATTTCATATCAATATGTTAACACCCCTAGTCCCAACACCAAATCAGGCTATAATCCGGAGAGGAGATTAGGGTGGATGAATGAAAGGACTCATTCAAGTGTAGATGAAACCGTCTCCATACATTGATTTCATCTCTGTCCAATTAACAGGTCTTGATTTATGGTTGAATGCTCATATTGACCCTGCACACCAGATAAATAGACAAATGCCAGTGCCCATTGATACCCTCTCTGTCATATTTCATGAGTGGGGGCAGTATCCCACTTAGCCCGTGGCTGAGTGGGATGCGCCCAAGCCCCAAGAAGTGAAATACGTCAGAGAGGATTAAAAGTAGTTGGCATCTGCATCTTCTTTTTGTTAGAAGCCATTCAACAAAGGAACCCATTGAATACGGCCAGATCGTATTCAATGGAGGGCATTGAATACGGTATTTCAGTGCTAATGCATAGTAAATCTTGTATTTCAAAAAAGGGCAGTAATCATCCATGCTAGCGAAATCATACAGAAAATGATAAACCGATTCTTATCCGAATTTAATTCATGAGTGCTTCATTGTCAGAGTCTGAACCAAGAGGGAGCTTCGCAAAACATGGCCAACACCGATAGAGTATGTTGGGTTGTGTAACATCTAAG
The DNA here is from genome assembly GCA_947462335.1 of Harmothoe impar. NCBI lineage: Eukaryota > Metazoa > Annelida > Polychaeta > Phyllodocida > Polynoidae > Harmothoe > Harmothoe impar. Next base: position 70,592,840 of record OX381710.1, on the reverse strand, counting down.
AGTTTCACGCTTCATGATGCTATAGGGCATCCCCCATCTGCCACAAGGAAAGGAAGAAGATGGGATCACTGGAAATTGATACTGAAATCTGTGCAGCCAGAGGGTATTTAATTTCCGCTCATTTCATTCTGTATTTTCATATCGTGTACAAGTAAACCTCTTTTACGCTATTGGACATTGAGCAACACTGTTAATAATTTGTGTAACTACACAGTAGAATCTACTGTAGATCTACAATGGAATTTACTGTAGAATAGATTTACAGTAGAACCTGTAATAAACTGTACACCTACAGTAGAATCTATTGTACATCTTCAAAAATGGCAACCGTCTTTTTACAGTGAAGGATATTTTTCTAGCATGTGGTTCAAGATGATATTCTAACCACAGTTATATAAATTCAAGTACACTATTAGAAGTAAGTAGTGTTCCTGTACACCAAATACTGGGGGCAACTTTGGTTGTGCTGTAGACCTATGTACAGCAAGTCAGCTTGTGTATATTTACAGCACCATGTACTGTACAGGGACAACAGAATCTTCTGTTACTATACAGCAAAATTGATTGTAAATCATAGTCTGAAGGTCCTGGATTCGCCTCCCAGTGCTGGTGATATTTTTAATCACCCATGTGAGGGAAAAACTAATTTTTAGGTGGATGTAGGTAAAACAATAGAAGTGGCTCGACCAAGGATTGAACTCACCACCTGTGGTGTTGGAGACGGGCCCTGATCCCTGATGCGCAACAGAGCCGGTGTTACGAATTGTCATATTAAGACATGAGCTACCTCTGCCATTAAATGAGCTACAGCCTTGTTGCTAAAGATTCCTGATGAGAGGTGGCTACACCAAGGATCGATCCCACGACCTCTCGTGTACATATTACAGGGAAAAGTACTATAGATATACATCACTACCGTAACCTGCATCTACAGCAACAGAATTGTACATGTACAGCAAAATTTGCTGTATTATTCTTTACAGCTAAGGTACTGTACAGTTACAGAAAATTTTGCTGTTCATGAACAACTACTTTTTACATTGTATGTACACTTCATCGGGGGGGATCATTGATATATGTCGACATGAAATTTGAATTGGAATCAGTTGTGGATATACTTAAGCCTATCGCAAATGAGCTCGATCCTATTGGCAGACTCAATCGACTGATCCACTTGGCCAATATCACACGTTCGATCGTTGAGACTCGATCAGGAGGACGTCACCACAGACAGGTCTTGTGTCCCTAGATACAGATCAAGTCGGGCCCGTCTGCGGTTGCCTGTAGGGTAAGGTGAAACCTGTCCTCTGAGAAAATTACAGGAGCTCACGGTAGCTTGAGCAGGCAGGCAGTGACTTCTCAGTGTTAAGAGGCGAGAGTGTTTTGGCTCCCAACTGATTTACTAAAATGACCTTGTAAACTGAACACTGTACCTTATGATATCTATGATTGAATTAGAAAAAAGAGAAGAAACTTACACACAGTGTTAATGTTTGAAATCTAATCTACAGCTATCGGTTACTCTATATGACGGTTGTGACCTTGGTGACGCATATGGCTCGTGTTGTGTCATGATAGCGTTAACTTTGGCAAAGATCGCTCTTTGAGGCTTAAAAGCTAATGGCCAGATCTGATATACTGGAGCGCCATATAATGCTTGCCAAAGACATTCCAGGAACCTTGATGGGACAAAGTTGTTGTTTCATCAAACTTGTTAACCAATGGGGCAAACACCAAAGTGTTCATGTGCCATACCTATCCAGGCTAGGATGCTGATTTTTGAAGAATGGTAGGGAAACTATAAATCATGTTTATAAAAATTGTTGCAAGTATTAGCAGCCTAAATTTCCGCTCTCGGCACTAATGATAGCAAAGCACTCTTAACCACTTTGCCCCGATCTGGTTTTGATTTTGACAATACTGACTGATTCATTTTCTGGGATTGAGCTTAAGCTAAATTGGTACTACAGTTTAGGCTAGTATACCACCATCCGGTGGCATTCTACAACATGACTGCACTTATTCTAGATCAGGTTTCAATCTCCTAAATTCCTTTGATTTCAGATATACATGGTATGTCATTTTTTGTTTACCATAAAAACTGGCATACACCCCACTCGATTTCTTTTATCATCCCCCAAACTAACATCCCCCTTCCCTCCCTTCTCTCCCTTCTCTCATTTTCTTCCTTTTGCTCCAAATTCTAAATAATTTCTCCATGGACCAAATTCATCATTTACTTTACCTTAATGATACCCCATGCTGATCAACCTGGCGAGCCAAAAATGTTGTTGCTCAAGAAAAAGGTCTATGTCTCCAGATCTCTGTAAGTGGCACGGGCCCTTTACCTGTCGGTACCACCTGGTACCTGCTCCTCAATACAGGCAATAATACAACCGGCTTAGTCTCACCAGATCGATCCAAGTGGGAAGTCTATGACCGGGTGCAATCTATGACCGGGTCCTAGACTACCTAGGAAGAGAAAACAGACTCCAAGATGTCCCCGTGGCCAATTCTGTCTCTCTGTTGGAATAGATTCAACCCTGTCCTCAGTTCTGTGCTGGTCTGATATGTACATTTTATACTAGATTTCTTGTATATGCATTGCCGATTTTTATCCTACATTTCCTGCAATTAAAATTAGTCTTGATGTGTAACCTATTAATTGATCCACATATATATACATGCTGGGCTTTTTTCCTCCAGGATTTTCTGCTTGTTAAGATGTAACTTAGCCAATATCAAATGTAAGCCTTCCACTCTCCCTGCATATCCTTAGTTATTCCTCCTAAGGTGTTCGGGGGGTATTTCGGGGGATACCATAGCTTAAACACCTCCACGGAACAGCAATGATGACAGCCCCAAAAGTGGGAACAGGGTCGTTATCTGGCCATGTCTGAGACCTGATGACTAGGTGCAATTCATTACCAGTATGAAACTTATTTAGAGCAGACGTACACAGAAATATCCGGTGAAGCTAATGGATACTTTAACACTTTATATGAGTTTTTTTCTTTTTAAATTTAGCCCTAAGTAAGCTGTATACTATAGTTTAGTTAGTATATCGCAGATAAACATGGTTGATCGTATAGGGAGGCAAAGATGACAAATCAGGTTCATGGCTATTGACTGAGTTCTAGAGTTCTAAGAGTTTCTGTGAACCTGATCATCCCCCAGATTGAGTAATTACTATATATTCCAACTTGTAAATATATCTCTTTTAATTATCGGGTAATTCCAGGTTAAAGTTGATCCTATGATGAGTGCCTTACAGCTGGCCCCGCCTTGATAAGAGTGTTTCTGCCTAAGTGTAGGGCCTGTAATTGGTGCACCCAGGGGCTACATCTTAATGACCTGTTTACAACCATTGTTGTAGGTCTGTGGTAGATTCACTGGCATCTCTTGAGGCTACATGGACAAAGAACATAGTCTAAGTGGACCAATTATGGCGGTAGCACAGCAGATGCTTCCAGGTCTTTCTGAAGTTACTTTTACATATTGTTGTACCAAACGAGACCAATTTCTAGAGCAGTTATCTAGAATTTGTAATGGAGTCAGGACAAGCACACAGCCCTAAATATAGAGGTCGGGGGATTCAACACAATCTAACACTTGGAGCAGGTAAAATTCTGAGCACATTCTCAAAGACAGCATACCAGCAGTTTTAAAATATGATCTGGAGGCTGTGTCTTACGACCTTGAGCCAATGTTTTTGTCTCTGACCGGGTGCCAGCTCTGACCGGGTGCCAGCTCTGACCGGGTGCCAGCTCTGACCGGCCTGAATAAAAACGGGTTATTTAGGACAGATGTAGATAGAATTTGGCTGAAAAGGTTAATGGATGTTATAACTCTTTAAATTTTTATCACCATCATTTTTATCACCATCTGCCCTAAATAACCCGTTTTTATTCAGGCCCGTCAGAGCTGGCACCCGGTCAGAGCTGGCACCCAGTCAGAACTGGCACCCCGTCAGAGACAAAAACATTGGCTCAAGGTCGTGAGACACAGCCTGGAGTGTATATCAAGTTAAAAGTCTGCACACCAGGGTTTAGGATATGGACCATGCTAGGACTCACATTTCAAGCATCCCACTCACAGTGGTAAGGTTTGAATTCAACACACATTCTGACCCCCTGTGGTGTTATGCCAGAAGCAAACCATTGATGATATATCAGCTGTATATGTATTCTGCCTACTGAACTGACAGTAGATGAGTGACACGTAAAATGATGATACAGCAGTTTTGATTAGTTCAAGTTCAAGTTCAAAAGGTTTTTATTGATACCGATCATAAAATGGTTTTCAGGTACAATAGTGGGTCGACAGCCCTCGGGGATATAATTAATCTCACATATCACATGATTATAGGCCTTCTCGGCTATATATGTTCGGATTTCTGACATGTACATTTCTTAAATCGAAAGATTAAAAATATCACTTGGAACTTCAAGTTTTCGTCTTACTTTGTGAGTTTCTATAATCTACTCAGATAAAATATATTAACTTTTAACTGTCTGCATGGTGCATTTACATTTAGATTGATTCTGCTTAATTAGACCCTGTTGACATTTATCAGCGAAATTGGCTGTAATGTCTTGATAGAAAATCAGAGCACTGTCCCTACTAATCTGGAATCAATTAGTGAACTGATTGATTTAACCTTATTCACAGTGCATATCTGTAAGAATGTGCAAGTAGATAGTTCTTGGAAGACTTAGAGCATAGTGAACTAAATATGTTTTGACTCTTATTGAAGAAATCATCTTTATATCTATAATATTTCATTACCCTCATACATTTTACAATTTATCAACTGCAGTTGGCAGTTTCCAGTATTACCGTACAGTAGTATGATACTGAAATGCAACCCTATAGACTACCTTGCCAGTGTCGCATTCGTGCTTCATGTCAAATATACATGATTGATACACTCCCAAATTGACATCATGATACGATATAATCCTAAATTGTTGTCATAATAATTAAACATATAATTGCAGCCCTGACCAGTAGACTGACAAGTGTCCCTTTATGCATCATGCAGACTCAAAACATATAAAAGCATGATGCGTTACTAAAAGGCTTTATATGACAAGTATGGCGGTGTTGTTTGATGGCTGACCCGGGAGGATATAGTGCCAGTTTGTTAACCTGAGAGCTGCCAATAAACCAACCTGATTCTAGACAGGGTCAGAAAGGAGTCGGTCTGGATTTTTATATACATTTATTTGGTACAGATTCAGGAGAGGACGTGTATACACTCCCCAGCACTAGAAGCAATGTAATACATGTTAAGAACGTTGCTGTTTAAAGAGGCTAAATCTGATATTCATAGAATTCTATAACATTGTTATAATCGGAAATAATATTTGCCAATAATTATTAGAAAAAAGCACTCCAAAAATTTCGAAAACCAGTGCTTTCTCAGTTGGCTCTGGACCAGCTGTAAAATGGCATTTAGTCTTGAGGTTTTCAAATGGACCTCAGTTTGTTCTCTATGTCATCGCCAACAAGTACTCTATCCATTTCTGTAAAATATAATAATCCTGACAGTCAGTTCAGAATGATAGTCTCAGCACTTGATTATACTCTATGCATAATCTTTAATATGCATGACTATCAATAGTCATTTCTCCTAATTGCCAAGTCGGATCTTGTAATTAGTTCTCACACAGTATAATTACTGCGGTATCAGCTGTCTCTAATTATTCCGAGATTCATTATCAGCTCTAATTCATCAAGGCTTCTGTGGATGATATCTGAGTTAAGGTGTATGATTATCAAAGTAATTTAGACATTAAAGTTGAATTCCATGAATTGCTGTACAAGCCATAGACTGAATTTGGAACAACCAAAGGCATGTATGGATGCCTATATAACCATAAGTAGTATAAAAAAATTCAAATTGATCACTCAATCACATTTGCCCTTTTTAGCTACACTTAACCCACGGGTGACACCTAAGACAAAGGAATTGCACCTTGGGTATATCGTATACACTGATATAACCGAGGATTAAATCAGATAGACTACACCCGGCCAGGCTTCTCCCACATACCCACTGCCCACTGGTCAGCGACTCGGTGTATGAAAACCTCGTCTAGACCTGGTGGGGCAGTGGGTACATGGAAACCGTGTCCAGGTGTCGTCTATCTAACACATACCATGAAGTAGAATCTATCAAAATGTAGAGTCTAGAACGGTCCTCCATATGGAGTTTAAACCACAGCGCAGGGGTAAGACAAAGGACTTGGGTATATTGAATACCCTAACATAACCTTACTGCTGTGGTTAAAATAGATAGACAGTGGCTATGAAAAGATAAATAGGATTAACCACAGCTTTCTGGTATGGCAACTTGAGCTTCGCCCTTGTTTAGCCCCACCAGCAAGCTGTGGTTAATTCTACATACCTTTTCATAACCATAGTCTATGTATTACGTAACTTCCAACATGTCTATTGAATGTGCATCACAGTCAAGCCAATCAGTCTTTCCCTCCAGTTTCACAAAGCTTGCAAATAATAGGCCCAATGTGCTCATTTATGAATAGACAACCTAAACGGGACAGGTTTGATCCTGGTAAAAAGAACATGTATCTTTAGACACTTTCTATAGAAAAGATTCACAGGTTGATTTGGATTTGATATTTATAGTGTTCTTTAAGGAGTATTATGATTTGTGATATATGATAATCCTTTTTTTAGAAGACATGATGGTACGGTTTTCCATGATTAATCAAGTGTAATTTATGTTCACATGAACACCGGATTGGAAAGATCAGCCGATAGATGATTTCTTTCAATAATATATTATTAACACAATGATTGCAGTGGTTGGGAATTGCTTGGGAATTATATTGAAACTGGTTGTCTGCAAGAAACTTGATTAAAGATGGCCATGGTTAATGTCAATTAAATGTCATCCATAGGACAGTATCTCCTCTATCTCTCTTTCTCCCATTCTCTATTTCTTACAAAGGCTTCATAAAACCTTTTTATTGGGTAAATGTAATACACTAATGTTGAAATGTATCTAAACCTAACGGAAACCATTCCTTGTACTGCATTCACGATGATCATTCAACAACTAAGACATCCAGTCGAGGTATGTTACTCTGGTGATTAATGGTGTAAGTTTGTTCTCTAGCCCCATACGTCACTCTAAATCCATCTGTAGTTCCCCAGTTCCTATAAAGTCTATGATAATGTTGACATAAAACGGCATTGCATGCCTGCCCAACGCTACGCGATGGGTTTTTAATGAATCATTATCAGGCCTAAATAAAAGGTGTTCTTTTTTGGCAACCTCTTTGGAAATATTTTCCTATATTTTACCTAATTTTCATGTTACCTGTAACACACCTTTGTGGCCTCAATATAAAATAACAATATTTCACACCCCAGCACTCCCCCTCTCTAAGTCGGTATTAGATTGATACTGATATAATGACATCACATGCCTGCAGTGGGTATTAGGACTTTGAGAGGATATTGTTAAGCCTCTTGATCCTAGCCTTGAATATTAACCCTAATACTAATGCAGTATGCCCTTTATTGTCATGATACATGTATGCAGCCATGGCGTGTAACTCACCATTACTGCATTCATGGGAAACGCAGAGCCTACAGGGCTTATATATTAACATAGGGCCGGCATGATGCATGAATGCAGCAATGGTGACCTACCAGGGCTGCATTCATGCATCATGTAGACAAAGGACATGACACGTTCAGACACTATCCAACCTGTAAAGGGTTAGATCTATAGTGAGATGGCATTCAGTGACAGCGGTAACATTTTATATGTGATATTCAATCATCTGCCTCTAATCCCCCCTCCCATGTGTGATACTTTATGTATGGAGCATGGGATATTTTTGTCTCTAAATCCTAACCTTTCAGGACTTCTTTCTTTTCTGTCCATTTAGTTCTTCGTCTGATGTTTTTATTTCTGAGAAGTAGGTTCCCTTTCATGTCTTTTCATCTTCATCCCTCTATGTGTCTCCCTGTATCTCTTTGTATTACTCTCTGTAACTCTCTGGGCCTCTCTCTATCACTACATCTCTCATCTGCTCATTGTGTCTCTCTGTATCTTTTTGCATAAATTCAGAGCCACCTTAAGGCTTAAACTGCTCCCTCTTAAAACTTAATTTACAGCCAAGTATTCAGATTGAAAATATTTGATCTCGATTTACTGATAAAACACTGGTAATTAGACTAACCTGGCATATCACGCATTATTGTCACCAATGTAATACCCCTAGGGGAGTGTTTATAAGTAGTCCTTTTTAACTTGTGTCCTTTCATACTCCAGTCTTGCCATAATTAATTGTTTCTCCTGGGCTTGTAGGACACCATTGTATTTGTATTTATATATTTTATTGGCTAAAACATTCTCGGTGTACAAGTTAACTATGAGTTTTTCAATCAATAGCCAAGTCGCGATCAAAGGGAAGGGTCGAATAGAAAAAGAGTCCAGAGTCATTGTCAGACATATTACATTTAGTAATAGAGAAATCTGAATATAGTAGGTCTAGAAACTGACCTATCATAAACCCCTCCCATATGCCTGACTTTGAGTAACATGGCCTATGTAAAAACTCATTTAATTATATATTTTTTTCGAATATCCAATGGATAATCTTGCCTATGAGTCAGACCTCGACTTCCGGAAAAATATTCTGGCTGACATAGATAATATTTGAATAGGAAAAAAGTCTTACAGGCACAGCTTTATTGTAGTCTAGATCACTATTCCTGCTCAATGTCAGGACAAACTGGCATCTGCCATTCTGTAGGTCAGCTAGCGACCAGATGTTGCAGTAACCCCTGTACACATAGGGTAGAGTGCCCGTGAGATGACTAGCTGGTCTGTTTGTACCATGAGTTGACCAGTACACGGATTAGGAGCCATATGAACAATAAGCCAGATGACGATTGTCCCAGAGGGTGATCGGCCCCTTGTCTAATACTAATAGCCCTGAAGCAGGTTGGGCACATTGATTACTAGCACCCTGATTGAGACCAGTCTACTCAAGTCTACTCAAGTAAACACAGATCTGTCTAGACCAGCTAGTCGTCTCATGAGCGCTCTACCCTACGCCATATAGTCTTACCTCCCAATACTGGCCCCTATTCAGTATTTACAAACATCACTGCAGTATGCAACCATGTCTGAGGTATGATCACATCAGTATAGTGCATCAATGAAGCACTGATAAAAAAAGGATGTTGTTCTGAAGTAATATTCATGGACATCATCGACAGCAACACAGATAATACTGTTGTCACTATACACCAGCCACTGTGAGGAATCCTCCTCCAGATCTAATAGTCACACATTTCTTATCTATCCTAATGTTCCTAATCTTCCCATCTCATGCTGTAGGCACGTGACTGGTTATTCTACCATGACTCTCTCCATAGCTCAGTGCCTTATTAAGAGAGTGGTCATATTGAACGACAGGGGAGAGGGGTGACTATTAACGGGGGGTGGGACAAAACATATTCCTAATCTTTCATCAAAAATTCGATGCATGACTCAAGCTAAATGGGGTTGACCTTCATAAGTTTGAAGTTGGCTAGGGAGAGACATGAAATGATTTGAATGTCTCACGTGGGGGGCAAAGACATTTATGGTGCACTCACAAGCATCCACCAACCCCCTGGTCTGTTGTTCAAAAATCCTCCTACCTCACAGGTAGCCCATTATAGGCTAGAGGTGCCAGGCATGTACACATCAAGATAATACCTGACTTCTATGTAGGGATCACATAATTCAGGCAATATGAGCAAAGTAACGGTGGGACGGTGAGTTCCGTGGGCTTGCCTGTGTGAGAGTTTGATATTCTCACTACAATGGGTTGACTGATCAAGAAGGCCTCAGGTAACAGACAAGAAAGGGACAGAGGTTTCATAATGTCTGGTTGTGTCAACATTGGTTAATAGTATCAATGTCCCAGGCACAAACGTTGGGAGCTGGCAGTATACCACAGAGTGCCATGCAGATGTCTAATGTCATGTAGTATAGTTGGAGACAGAGTGGGAGGGAGGCTGGATTATAAAAAAAAAGGGGCACTAGATCGGAGAAGGTGGTGATATATTTAGACCCTGTACACGACAGGTGCCAGGTGTGGGGGACAGCTGAAGGGCCTGACACTCAGGGGGACTGGCATACAGAGCAGTATAATGACCCTCCACATTATAATAATGAGAAGGTGAGACTAAGAAAATGACTCGCGAAATAATTATCAATTAGCTTTGAGAGGAACAATTGATTGTGTGCCATAGCAATCGGGATGGACTGGTAGTGGGAGTGAGTGAAGGGAAGAGCGTGGGCAGATGAGGTGCTTGGGACAACTCACAGAGCCATGGATTTGAGCAAGAGAGACTGAGATATCCATACTGGGAGATTGAGGATCTTGATAAAGAGGGACAAGGCCACGGGAAGAAGTAGCTAAAGAGATGGGTGAATACAAAATGATTAGAATAACACCCTTTGATTAATGCATGTTTTCATTGAAAGAGGGACAACATTTTACAGTGTTCAACAGTTAATGAGTCTTACATAAAACATCAAAGAAATCCTCCTTTGGTGAATTTGAACAGTTTTGTTGAAATATAAGCTGCAACTTAAAATTAATTGCAAAGAAGAAGAGATGTTTCTTTCCCTGCATGCCTTTTAAATGACAAAAGTAATAACTGAAAAGTGTTCACTCCAGTTTCATACAAAAAGGATTGTTTGTAATGCCCACCAACCTGAGCCTCTAGGCATGCTGACTGCCATTCAAACAATGTGTGGATAGAAGGGTACACTGAAAATCCATAGACTGAAAGGGTTAGTCAGTACAGACTATCCTAGGTTTGTCATATGTGTGTTAGTCATGATTCAAAAAGTTATATTCAAAAATGACTGAGGGGTCAGTCAGTAGTGGCTAACCTAGGTTCATCATTGGTGTGTTGTATTTGTCCCACTAGTTGGGACCACCAGTAAAATACTATGATCACCACTCAGTGGCTCCCCCTGGAGTTAAAAGACTAAGGTGGGTTGGTCAGTACTGACCAACCTGATATAAATAACTTACCTAGGTTAGTCGTATAGGGAGCCAAAAAATGACTAACTAAGTTAGGCACTGGTGACTGAGAGATTGGTCGTATAGGGAGCCTAGGAATATCAGTGTAGTCCATAGGAGATTTTTGACAGAACTTTTACATATCAGTTAAGGGACGGGCTACTGGGGACATAGTCTCAAGACGTACTAACGTATAACAGTACACACTTTTCATTGAGTAGTCATCATGCACAATGTTGGTTGGTGTTAGATACCTTGTACACCTAGTGTGGTCACTAGACCATGACCCTTACATAATTATAAAAGTATCTAGACTACCCAAAGGCCTATGATTTTCAGATTCACATTCATTTTATGAGTGACCGCTGGACTAATTTTGAACATGAGAAAACCATTCCATCATTACTACCGATATAGACATTGGAACTTAATTCCCCGACAGATTCTCATACTTTTGAAAAAAGATGAATATAAAGAGCATTATATGACAATGTGTGTTTTGAAAAATGATTTAAGTTTCCCTAGGAAAACCCTAACTTAGTAAAGCGATGAACACTCTTTCCAATGCAATTTTTTGAGTTTATAACGTATTTTATTGCATAGGATGATTTTACAAAATACGATACATTTTCAAAGTAGGACATCAAGTCCAATATGGTAGGGTTTGACATGATAAGTTGTCGTTCGGAAAACATAGTAGATAATGTTCAGTATGCATGTTGACTCAGAGAGTTTCTTCATTTGTGATATGAGAGAAAAAATAAACTGAGATACAGCGAGTAGCATTAACCAGGTTGCAGACTACACTGTGTTTACCCACATAGTGTATAAACACCCCGGCCTGTTTAAACACCACGGTTTTAGTCATATAACACTGCCTGTAGTGTAATAGGGTCATGGGTTCAGTGTGAAATTTATATACACTCATTTGCGTTTTTCCTGTCAAATTTGCTAAAAGTAAATGCATATTGAGCATATAGATCGAAATCTCCTTTATCAGACTATGGTTGCAACATAAATATAGTGCATTGCATTCTTGAGTTATTTAAAGTTCAGATTATATGTCATGAGGCTTATCACTGCAACACTGGTGGGAGAATGGTCTTGGCTTGTTTAAACACCACAGGGTGTTTACCACGGGCGGGGTCTTATAGCAGGCCGACCTGTTGAACCACACTGTATGAACAATAGAGTCTGTTAAACAACACTGTGGAGATGTAAGAGGCCGTCCTGTTTAAACACCACGGAGTCTTAATACAGGCTGTAGTGGTAATAGCACCTCAGACGCAACCTGTTAACACCATGGCCTGATTGTAGACTTTATCGTTCTATGATATGCCGATTTTTTGACAGAAAAATGGCTATAACTTTAGGCTTAGCCAGGGCTTTAAAAGCGTCTCTGTTTTCTGTGAGCCGGCATTCTTTGCTTAGGCTGTTCCATAGTTCGATCGACCTGTATAAGGGACTACGTCTGTAGCCAGTTTTTATAGAGTCAGGATATCTTAATAGACCCGTATTTGAGGATCTAGTTGGTCTGCCAGAAACGACAAAATGCAGGCCCAGTTCGGTAGGATCATGGCCTGTTCCATACACATATTTATGTACCAATAATAGGAGTTGCATATCATAACGCACAGCGAGATAGTCAACTCCAGCGTTTGTATGTAGATCCATAACATGATATCTTACTCTTACTCTTAGACACGTGCGCAGGCCTCTATTCTGGACCATCTGCAGTCGCTTATGCTGGGCTTTTACAACTCCATTAAATAAATACCCACAATATTCTAGTACAGGTTGTATGGTTTGCTTGTAAATTAATATTGCCGTGGGCTTGGATACCTTTTCTCTAAAGGGATTAAACATGTAACATCTATTAGAGGAAGTACTGACAGTTTTACTAATGGTTTTCACAAGATTAAGGTGGCTATCCAAGATGATGCCTAGATACTCATAACTCTCACATGTTTTTAAGGAGATGTCGCCCATTTTTATACATGGTATGATAGACGACCCACTAGGTGGGTTAAAGAGCTGAACCTGAGTCTTATCTTTATTTATGCATAGCCCGCTTGAACAGAACCATTCGTAAACCGCGCTAGCATCAATTTGTAGCGTTGACTCAGCTAGTTTATAGTTACTGGACGACGTGTAAAAAACGACGTCGTCCGCATACATTATTATTTTACTATATTTTAGCACATTGGGGAGGTTATTAACAAAACAAATAAATAGCAGGGGTCCAAGGATCGACCCCTGGGGGACGCCATACCGGACTGGGAGGGAGTTAGAAATAGTACCATTGCACATTACTCGCTGGGATCTCTTTCCCAAATATGCGAATAACCAGTCAGTATAGATTGTAGGAAGAGACAAGTCCCTCATCCGTTTAATCAACTCCAAGTGATGGACACTATCAAAAGCCTTCCGCACGTCCAGGTAACACGCCAGCAGGTGCTCTCCCTTATCTTTGGCAAGGAAGATGTCATTTACATACTTATACACCGCGTCATTGGTTCCCCTGGACGTGCGGAAGCCGTACTGACGGCTGCTCAAGAGGCACTGTCGCTCCAGCTCACCGTATATTAGTTGGGTAGGAAGCAGGGGGTCCCATGCACCCGAAGACTATATTTTTTTAACTTACATTTTTGGAATCCTGAATATCTCTAGTTACGGAATATCTTCGTACCCAAGGTGAAATCGTGTCCCATCAGGGTCATTGGCGGCCATCTTGTCGGCCATCTTGGCTTTTTCATGAATTATTAGTAAAACCTAACTTTCTCTATAGATTTCCAACCGTTTGAGCTACATGCATGAAATTTTTATATGAGGCATGTAACTAATACCACTATGTACACAAACAACCATTTTGACCTTGACCGAGGTCAAGGTCATGAAAATTGACCTTGAACTTGAAAATTGACCAAATTACGTCATTTGACCATGTATCAACTGCTGTACACACTTTATTAATGGCATTTTCTCCATCTTAGGATTCTTGTATGAAGAAGACATCAATATCAAGCTGTTCAATTCATTGGAATTGAGATTAGATGAGATTTTGCCATCGTAACAATGCATTTTCAATTATCGGTATATTTCAGGATTTAGCCGTAGAAAACATGTGATTGGCTCTGGTATGCCAGCTACTCATGTTCCATAGATTATTTTGGGCACACATATCCATCTCAATAGTAACTGTGAGAATTAGCTGCAACTATGACCTTGACCAAGGTCAAGGTCACTTTATTGACCTAGAATTTGGATAAATCATCAAATGAGCACCTAAAGACCTCTCAAAGCAATGTTAGAGTTTTGAATATATCACTATATTTTCTTTTATTCATTTCTTTTTATTAGACACATTTCATGAACATATCTATATAATTAAAACATAGTTTATATACATTTTTGCCATGACAACCATTTGTTGCCATCATAACTCTGCATGGTAACAACAGCTTTGCGTTATTGGAAATATTGCAATTTTGCCCACAATATAACATGTTTTCTCAAAGATAGTGGTTTCCCATTGCTTATCATTGCTATTCTATTTTGATAATAGATGCTCTGATATATATTACCTTTATCAAGGTCAAGGTCACTTGAAATGACAGTAAATGTTGGAAATCAATAATTGAGTGCTTATTGCCCTGTGAGAAGGAGCCAAAACATGAATCTACCAGTGTTCATCTTTGCTGTCCAAGTATACTTCCTAGTATATTGAAGGGAGAGTCTTTGGTTATCCTGTGAGCATATCCTCAGCACTTCCAAGAAGCTGGTTGCCGCTGCCGGTGGAGCCCCGGTGTCCGGTAGGGCTCTGGTGGGTTGGACGCTGCCCGGTGGACCAGTGGGCAGTCAGAGTCACCCGTGGTCACGGCCACTTTTCCAGCACAATCACATCCTGTCTAATGTACGACCCACACTGCACCACTCCAGCAGGTGCTCTACTGCACTCACAGCACATGGTTTAGTGATGCAGTGTGAAGCCTTCAGTCACTGTGTGACCTGATTAGGGATCCATTTGTCCCTGGATGGGTGAGGGGTGCTCCCCTGTATCTACACAGACTTTAGGTGGTGGTGCATTCTGTGGAGGAGTGTTGCGATGGGCTACAGATACAAAGAGGAGTATGTATAGTTTTACAGCATTGACATTGCTGAATGGTATAAAATCCCCATGTTCAATGCCTTTCATGTGTAAAATGCAATTTCTAGGTGGAAGCTTCTTTGACTCTAGTCCTTTTGACCAACCGCCATTGTCACTCTTGAATCTCTTTCAATTCTGCATGACTAACCACCACAACACTATTGCTATGTTATAATTTGTCAATTATCTTGACTATCACCAAGGCACTGTTATAGATTGGTCTACAATAAGGACTTCACCTGAAACAGTATAGGACCTCACAATGGCTACCTCTTACATCAGCCTGTTGTGTAACTTTCACTGGCCCCCTGTATCTCTCCTTTTCTCAGTCTCCTGGGTACCACAGCCGCCCTGGTGTAGGGTTTCACTGTCCACATTTTGGATAGTTGATTCACTGTTGCTAGGACTGCATTCATGGACAACCCTTTAGGAGTTGATGATGCTGTAGGGATGGCATGATGCTTGAATGCAACACTGGCGAGTTACTCCCCAAAGCTGGAATCATGCATCATGATGACAAAGGGAATAATGCATTAAAACACCCAAGGACTTTGCATAGGGAAACCATACCTATAAGATATAATATCTTTCATGTTCCCAGCCAATGATTAAGGATGATGTAAAACTATAAATTCTGTCCTTCTGGGAGTGGGAAGGTTGGTAAACCACTGCCCTAGGACTTGCAGCTTGCGTCCCCCGAGGGGAGGTGGCCGGAGACGGCCCGAGTGTTGTCTACCCTTCTGCAACCAGGACCCCCTGTGTAAGGGTAGCTGGCCTAACACCTTTTCTGGTCCCAGAGATGATGGTTGGTGGCTCGGGCTCGTCACGCCCTGATCCACCCCCATGGATTGGGGTACCCGTCCGGCCATGGGGCCCTGTGTGGCCGTCAGATCCTCCGTCAGGCCCCCCTGAGAGTGAGGTGGCTGAGTTACCTCCTCTGCTGGGTCAGGGCTTGCAACTGCCGCTCCAACTGCATATCAATTTGTTTGTGTTGTTCAACGTCCCGTGGATGCTGCAGCAGGGATCAGGGCAATTTGCTCCCCTGTTCCTCAACCCTGATGGGAGCAGTGTCCCGTGGACGCCTCTAGCGGGGCTGCTGCTAATCCCTCGTGCCTCAACCCTGAGTAGAGAGGAGTCCATTCGCTGCTTGGATTCCGCACTGGTAGCCCGCCACACCGGGGAGCAGGGCAGCAGGCCAGGGCCAGCCCCCCTGTGCCTCAACCAGGTTGGCAGGCACCTGCGACTCCTGGTGTGATGAATTGGGGGCACCCGTTGCCATAGGGGAACCTGGGAACTGGCCGCCACTAGTCTCCTGTCCCTCAACCAGGATGGCCGGGGGGAATGAAGGAGGATGTCGCCTGCCCACTTCCTCTCATCAGCGCTGTGTGACACCTCGCACACCTGGACCACTGGTTGGGTCTCACCAGGCACTTCAGAGAGGCTGTCGTGATGTACCACAACCTGTCCCAGCAGTGTGGTAGTGTGGTCCCCAAAGGAAGAGACCTGTTCCTCATCCAAGAACACTCGGACCTCAGGCTCCTTGTCCCCCTGTGAGTCACCTTCTCCCTCTGCAAAGAGCACGGAGGTCGCCCTTGTCTTTTCCCACCTGAATCACTGAGGTGGCGATGCAGATGGGACTCCCCCTTTCAGGGACTCAGCCACCAGTACAACACGGGGGCTAAGGGGTGCTGTCCTGTCCTCCTTTACCAGAGAGGTGTGAGCAACCACTTACAGCTTCGCCGGGGAAAGGAAGATATTGGGTCTTGCTGGGGGCCAGCTGGCAGTTTCCCCCACTCCACACACCACTTTGCAGGGGTAGCGGGAGACAACTGCCACTGCAGCCCATCCCCACTCTCGTCAGGGAGTGACTTCCTGGACCCAATGCCTAAGGGTCGTACAGCAGCAGACTGTTCCGCGGTGGACTCTCCCTGCCCTTCTTCTATTTGTGGGGTGGAGAGCAGAGTCCCTGTCTCCCTGTCTGAGGAATCCGTATCCCCCTCTGAGAGGGGGAGGTCCACTTTGTTAGCGTCTGTCTTACACTCAGCGGAGCCGGGTGATGCGACCACCAACGTCACTTCCTCCGGCGTTTCAGGTAGCGGACATGTGTGTGGTTCAGGACTCCTGTCACCAGAGGGTCGGCAACAAAGTCCTGAGCGCCCTCCTGTGGCAGCTGCTGGATAGGCGGGGGCAGGGGCGTGGTACTCGTGCCACCACCAGTTACAGGAGGCTGTGCTGGTCAAGAGGAGGGACCTGCAAGGTGGGGTTTCACCCCCTTCCGCCGGACAGTCTTACCACTGTGCTTCATCCCTCTGGCCCCCGACTGGGGGTTGCCCACACATCCCTACGCTCATCCTCATCCGATGAGGGCGACTTCTTCTTAGATTGCCTCCCCTGCGACCTGGAGGCCATGCCTGACCCGGTCAGTTGTGGTTGTGCTGGAACGGTGGCCGTGACCACGGGTGACACTGACTGCCCACCGGTCCACCGGGCGGCGTCCCACCCACCAGAGCCCTACCGGACACTGAGGCTCCACCACCAGCGGCAACCAGCTTCTTGGAAGTGCTGAGCATATTCTTACAGGATAACCAAAGGCTCTCCCTCCAATATACTAGGACGTATACTTGCAGCAAAGATGGATACAGGTGGATTCATCTCTTTATGGAGCTCATTTAAGGTGAAAAGTTCAATGTTCTTAACTATGTTTTAGCTCCTTCTCACAGGGCGATAAGCACTCAATTATTTATTGTCATTTTATGTGACCTTGACCTTGATGAAGGTCATATATATCAGAGCATTCATTATCCAAAAAGATAAACAATAATAAGCAATGGGAATCCACTATATTTGAGAAATTGCTGAAAATATGTTATATAGTGGGAAAATTGCAATATGTCCAACAATGGAAAGCTGTTGTTACCATGCAGAATTATGATGGCAACAAATGGTTGTCATGGCAAAAATGTATATAAACTATGTTTTAATTATATAGATATGTTCATGAAATGTGTCTAATAAAAAGAAATGAATAAAAGAAAATATCGTGATATATTCAAAACACTAACATTGCTTGGAGAGGTCTTTAGGTGCTCATTTGATGATTTATCCAAATTCTAGGTCAATTAAGTGACCTTGACCATAGTTGCAGCTAATTCTCACAGTTACTATTGAGATGGATATGTGTGCCCAAAATAATCTATGGAACATGAGTAGCTGGCATACCAGAGCCAATCACATGTTTTCTACGGCTAAATCCTGAAATATACCGATAATTGAAAATGCATTGTTACGATGGCAAAATCTCATCTAATCTCAATTCCAATGAACTGAACAGCTTGATATTGATGTCTTCTTCATACAAGAATCCTAAGATGGAGAAAATGCCATTAATAAAGTGTGTACAGCAGTTGATACATGGTCAAATGACGTAATTTGGTCAATTTTCAAGTTCAAGGTCAATTTTCATGACCTTGACCTTGGTCAAGGTCAAAATGGTTGTTTGTGTACATAGTGGTATTAGTTATGTGCCTCATATAAAAATTTCATGCATGTAGCTCAAACGGTTGGAAATCTATAGAGAAAGTTAGGTTTTACTAATAATTCATGAAAAAGCCAAGATGGCCGACAAGATGGCTGCCAATGACCCTGATGGGACACGATTTCACCTTGGGTACGAAGATATTCCGTAACTAGAGATATTCAGGATTCCAAAAATGTAAGTTAAAAAAATATAGTCTTCGGGTGCATTAGACTGGTGGCAGAATTCTGAAATTTTACCCTAGGAGGAACGGAATGTTACAGGGTGGCATCCATGCCAGACTTGAAGTATAACACCTACTGAACATATTTAGGGTGGATGCCACGCACAGAAATGGATTTTCAGGTAATTAGGGCTCGATAAAGGCGGCCATTAGCCAAATTTACTATTTTTGCAATATCATTAGGAATAATGATGGTAGACATGTAATTAGGGTGTCTAAATCCACATTTTCTGGGTCAAGGAACACACTGGAAGCATTATCTTTAGTCTCCTCAGCTTATTTTGCCCCTTATAGGCTTAGGGTAGGCCTAAATGAACCACATTCTCAGTTTTCTTTACGTGTGCCATTCTTATTATCACACTTTTATTAATGCAGCAGGAAAACACTTCCAACCAGGGTCTTTATATTCATCTTTGTCTTTGTAGATATCTAGCTTGATAGTTTATTAAAATAGCTATAATAAGAATATAGGCTCGACGTGCCTAACACATACTTGGGGATACATTATTGGAAGCCATCACAAAATGAATGTGGTGTAAAATGATGAAAGTTTATTCACAATGCTTTTTTCAGCACACCTGGTCTATTTAACAATTGTGATATTGTGAAAGGCTTATATCAAGATCCATCTAAGTCTATAACTTATCCAAAGTTCTAAAATCTGTAGCACCATAATGATTCAATTCTGCAAGGATTATTAGCAAATGATTTGGACACTGTCTGACACAGTCGCCTCCGATAGCTGGTAAGGGGTGTCAGCCAGTGTTCTCCCATGAGATTGATGAGCAGTGGTACTCTCCAAATAAGGAGCTTGCTTACAAAGCTAATGCCAAAGACCTAGCATGGGTCCTTGCACGATTCCATAGCCTTCACGGGGCTACAGTACCAGCATGGACTGGGTGCAACCAACTGACTTCAACTCACGATGAGGAAACTGTTGCAGTTGGGTATCTCCCACTCATAAATGCTGCAGCACATGAAACTGACACACTGTGGACAGCCATGATGAGGTGTGTCAATATCTCCAATGCTGTAAATCCTGGTCAGTCCACTGTGATCACATTTGACCAACAACTCTATTGCAGGGCAAAAGAGCTCCAGTGGGCCAATGCAGAGCAATGTAGAACTATATTCATCAGGCTAGGAGGGTTTCACATCATCAAAAACGTCATGCAGGTGATTGGTCACCATATGGCAGACTCTGGTATAGAAGAGGTGTGGAGGGAAAGCATGGTGTTTGGTGAAAACACTGCTCACAACAACGTGCAAGCAAAATCATACAACAGAGCACTGCGAGCCCATAAGTTGACCTTCGAGGCACTGTGGCACATTTTATGGCCTCAGTTCAAGGCTTGGCTGGGTGACAGAGGCATAACCAATGACATCGAAGAAGCAGTGAGGTTATTGATCGAAACATTCACAGATGAAGACAAAAATGAGTTGAGAGCTGCAACTCTAGAGCATGTTGCAGAAACCATACTTCAATACTCAGCCTTTTGGATGAGTTTCAGAAAGCCCAGGCCCCAACAACTAACTATTGGATTACTTACTTGAAACTGGTTATGATCCTCCTACAGTTCATCAGTGCAGAGCGTACAGGAAACTGGAGGTTGCATGTAACATCCTTCATTGCCATGCTCCCCTGGTTAGCATGGTATGATCGTGTAAATTACCACCGGTGGGGAACGGTTTACATAGCCGACGGTTTACATAGCCTTCCAACAACCCATCCAGAGGTGTTTGAAGAGTTCCAACAAGGAAAGTTTGTGGTAAAAAGAGACTGGAAACAAATTTAACCAGATCTCCACTGATCAGGCTCTTGAACACGTGAATAAGGTGTCAAAAGTTGCCGGAGGCCTCGTGGGGATTACTAGAAAGGAGAATGCACGTGACCAATGGTGCTTAACCTTCAATGAGCGCAGTCATCTTGCAAATGAAACCTACACTATGTTTGGTTTAGAGACAGGACTGGTGATAAAGATGATGAACCTACCATAAAGGAGTTGGGTCCAAAAAGACTGGAACGAGATAGGTCTGATGTGGAGAAGATAAAAGAGCAATTAACCAAGTTTGAAGTATTTCAAGTGAAAAATGAAACCTGTGTGGTGTGTTTAGCAACCCACGATGTAGCATCCAGTGACATCACATCTGCACTTCTCAATGCTCAATCATGTGGTGAGGAAAAAATGTTGGCTTTTTGCTCTCGACCACCATCAGAATTCCACTCCAAAATCCCCAAAACAAAAGCCCAAACACTCCAAATGATATATGAAAGGAAATCAAAGTCAACAGCAAAACAGAAAGAACAGACTATAAGAACAGACAGAACTCTGTTCCAGCGCCTCCTAGTATGCAAAGACTCTGGCAGAGATGTTGACTTGAAGATAGTGTTGAGCCATGAACTTTCCCCAGTACCTCTAGCATTAGCAGCTACAGATGGCTTGTTAAGACCAACAAACAAAGCTGCACTTGGTACACTGCTAGGAGATTCTCAAACATTGTCATACCTCCCAACATCGAGTCTGAAAACTGCAACAATCATCGATGGTCAAGCCTTGGTCAGGGCTATTGGGAAGCCAACTGGAGCAAAAACATTTGGTGACTTATCAGATGCATTTGTCAAGTGTGCTCTGAGTCATCTTGGTGGTGTCTCTTCTCTGATAGATATAGTTTTTGACAGGTATGATGGACACACTGTCAAAGATGCCACCCAGAACATCAGGGCAAGAGGAATGAAACTGATCCGTCGAGAGATAACAAACAAAGAAGTACCACTGCCAAGTAACTGGGAGGGATTCATTCATCATCCAGAGAATAAAGCTTATTTGGCAGACTTCCTGAGCTCAACATTAATTTCTAGGGCAAAAAAAGGACCACCGAACCATGAGGTTGTTGTATCTGGGGGATTCAAGGATACACTGGCAGTGAAATCAGCACATGGAACTGATGTTACTGATCTGCAGTCTAATCATCATGAGGCAGATACACGGATCATTGTGCATTCAGCAGCCCTATCAAAAGAGGGGTTTGAAAGAATCATCGTAGCTGCCCGGGACACTGATGTCCTTGTGCTCCTGATCCACTTTGCACCACTCCTCTGTCAGGAAGTGTGGCTTCGCACTGGGACATCAAAACAAAGACGGTTTGTGGCAGTCCATCGCATCCCTCTGGAGGAACAGATCCGTGCGAACCTGCTAGGCTACCATGCCTTGACTGGCTGCGATGTAGTGAGCCAGTTCTGTGGCCTTGGGAAGAAGACGACATGGAAGGCAGGACATAATAGAATCTATAATTTGTGTGAAGCTGTTGATGCATGACAAATCTTTTCCCCTCATTTTTGCTCTGCTACTTCATTACTAATGTATTGCATTCTAGTACCATATAAATCTGTAAGATGTTGATCACATGTATTTTGCAGGTCTACAGAGATGAAGCACGTTTGCTTGGTGGCCTGGGCTCTGGTGATTGTGTCACTGCACAGACATTAAAGAACATAGAATCATTTGTATGTCATTTATATGCAGGAAACTCATACCATAATGTAAATGATGTGAGGTTGCACCTGTTTCTCAAGGGAGCAAAACAGCCAGAAAGACTCCCTCCTACCCAGAATACTTTGATTGAACACATCAAACGTGTGCATTACCAGAGTCACATCTAGTATACTGCAATGACACCCCAACCAGATGTCCTGTCACCTATAGGCAATGGCTGGTATGAATCCACAGACGGCAATATCTTGCCAATGTTGATGACACAAGATGCAGTTCCAGATATCGTACCTGAACTTACCTACTGCAAGTGCAAGAGTTGTGCCACCCGCAGGTGCAGTTGTAGGCAAAAGAAGCTACCCTGTACTGTAGCTTGTGAATGCAACAATGGGAATTGCAAAAACCCTAACATCATTGATTGACATTATGTGTCAGACAGTGTCCAAATCATTTGCTGATAACCCTTGCGGAATTGAAACATTGTGGTGCTACAGGTTTTAGAACTTTGGATAAGTTATAGACTTAGATGGATCTTGATATAAGCCTTTCACAATATCACAATTGTTAAATAGACCAGGTGTGCTGAATAAAAGCATTGTGAATAAACTTTCATCATTTTACACCACATTCATTTTGTGATGGCTTCCAATAATGTATCCCCAAGTATGTGTTAGGCACGTCGAGCCTATATTCTTATTATAGCTATTTTAATAAACTATCAAGCTAGATATCTACAAAGACAAAGATGAATATAAAGACCCTGGTTGGAAGTGTTTTCCTGCTGCATTAATAAAAGTGTGATAATAAGAATGGCACACGTAAAGAAAACTGAGAATTTGGTTTATTTAGGCCTACCCTAAGCCTATAAGGGGCAAAATAAGCTGAGGAGACTAAAGATAATGCTTCCAGTGTGTTCCTTGACCCAGAAAATGTGGATTTAGACACCCTAATTACATGTCTACCATCATTATTCCTAATGATATTGCAAAAATAGTAAATTTGGCTAATGGCCGCCTTTATCGAGCCCTAATTACCTGAAAATCCATTTCTGTGCGTGGCATCCACCCTAAATATGTTCAGTAGGTGTTATACTTCAAGTCTGGCATGGATGCCACCCTGTAACATTCCGTTCCTCCTAAAGTGATTTCTGGGCTTCATTTGAGATTCCGCCTCCAGTCTACATGGGACCCCCTGCTTCCTACTATACTATATGTTTTCATAGACAATACGCTCCATGATTTTGCTGGGGGTTGGGAGCAGAGATATGGGCCGCCAATTTCCAATTTCTCTCAAATTTCCAGATTTAGGGAGGGGTATCACATTGGCCGAGGACCAAGACTCGGGGAAGGTGATGGTATGGAGACATTGATTAATGATAGAGGTGAGCTGAGGCGCTAGTATTAACAGCGCGTCCTTGAGAACTGCTGTTCGCAAATCATTTACTCCACTAGATTTGTGAACATTAATGTTCTTCACTAATCTTAGTACAGTGTCATATGAGACCTCAGTATTTGGGGTTACATTATAATTTGTACAAGTAGGTTTTCCGCAGGCTGGTACATTTGGCGCCGAGCCTAGGGAAGTTAACAATTTATGACCTATGTTCGTGAAGAACTGATTGATGTATGGGGGGACATCGGAGCCCCTGAGCTCTTCACCAGTGGCCTCATTATCAAGGACAATCTCAGGCTTGTTGACCCCAATTTTACCAAGTAGCAAGGCAAGCTCGCGCCAGAACTTCGTCGGATTTCCAGATAATTCATGAAGTTTATTTTTGAAGTAATTTTCTTCAGAAAGACCAGTTTTCAAGTTTATGTCGCGTCTGACTTGCTTTGCCATTTCCAATAAGGTTGGGTTGGATTTGCCACCCTTACAGTAGTCCGACATATATTGGTTACGTTCAAATATTGATTCGTAAATTTCTCTCGTCATCCAGGGTTTGCCTTTGTCCTTGAATGACATGGATTTGACAGGACAGTGGATGTCAAGATAAGACGTTATGTATGATAATAATAGAGACCACTTATCATCTACATTATTGTTTGCATTAAAGTCGGTCCAATCAATTTCAAGCAGATAATCGACAAAATCAGTACGGTCACAGTTCATGTGTGAACGACCCTCGACTTCAATTTTTACATATGGCTCTTTGGGCTTTTTCTTTACAGCGTAGATCGGGAGGTGCTCACTCACAAAACAGGGGAGGGTTCCATGATGGAGGACAATATTACTATCAGTTGCAATAAGATCAATACAAGTCCCACCATGTGACTTAGTGTGCGGGCGAGTAATCTTATCTACAATTATGTTCTGTAAGGCAGTGTCATTGATCATCTTAACATAGTATTTAGTTTTACAATCATCGGGTTCTAGAAGATTAACATTAATATCCCCAATGAGCCAGCGTTCCCTGCCTTCAAGGAGCGGACTCTGACAGATTAACTTAATGCTATCTATACAGTTCACGTAACTGCCGTTTGGGGGTCGATAGACATGTAAAAAGGAGGTAAGGCGGTGCTTGTCTTGGGTGAAATTCATAGTCAGGGCTTCTATATCAGGTTTAGAAGAGGACAGAGAGGGCTCTAGGCTACAAAAGGGTGTCATTTTGTTACAAACATAGATCAGTAGCCCACCGCCCACCTTGTCCACCAGTCTGTCCTGACGGAAGAACTAGTAGCCATGTACCTCAAGTTTGCAGTCTGGGTAAGCAGGGATTAGCCAGCTTTCGCTAACACACATTATATCAAACAGTTTGACGAGGTCACTTAGTTGGTCAAACTTTTTGTTTTGACTTCTAATGTTATAGTGACCTATGCGTAGGCCTTTTAGTTGGGAATAATCCCTGAGACTAGTGGTCATTTTAAGGCTGGCTTTACCTTTGTGTTAGTGGCACCAGTAGGTACTTGGGTACACATAATACATAAGTACAGTGAATGGGGCGAGTGCAGTGGTGCTGGCTGTCGGGCATTAGTATATACTAGACAGACCAGCTGGCTTAACGTTAGTAGATCAAGATTGATCAGGATCCTGTGGGGTGTGCAGAGCGAGGTCGTACCTGCGGTCGTACCTGCGGCACCGTGCACTTGAGCGCCATGTAGAACGGCGGTTTTAAAAGTGGCCAAAGATACAGATTTGGCTGAGGCTTTTGGGTTGCTTTGAGGCATGCGTGGCATATTCATAGCGTAGATGAGGATAGCTGCCTCCCCAATATTTATACAGGGTGGTGTTGGGTGGGGGCAGCGTTGCTGAGTCAGAGGACAGCAGCACCGCACCAACTGAAGACCAATTAAATTGTTAAGGTTCAGTCTATGGGCTAAGCCCTAAACTAAACTAAGCTAAGCTAAATTAGTGTATGCGTGCAACATGGAATAGGCAATACATTCTACCGGTATGATAATGTACAAGTAGAAATATGAAGGTGCATACAGTAGGAATCACTTGAGTCAACAAACTTATAAAGCAATAGGCATGACTGAGTACTGACTGACTAACTGACAATCTGACTGACAATCCTAAGGGGAGTCTTATGTTCGTTCTTAACTCAAATAGAAAGTTGAGCACAGATCAATATTAGTGTTAGTGTACATAAACAATGGACACAATACGCATAATGGCAGGGCTGACTAAAGTGGTACGAGTAGCAGCGGTAGTATTATAATACGGTATATGTACCAGGTACCCTAGCCGACCACGCCGGGATGATGCTAGGGTAACCAATAATTACTGACCAAGTAGTTCAAGGTCACTAAATGGTTAAGGGTCACGGTATGTTGATAACTGGTGATATCTCTATGGGCACAGAATGAATGCAGTTGTGCGTATGTCATGCTATCACAGTGGTACAATCGGTATACAAAATACTTTCATGAATAAATGCAGTAAATGTTATAGGTGTTATAAATGTTGATATTTGGCAAGATCTATGGGCACAGAATGAATGCAGTTGTGCGTATGTCATGTTATCACAGTGGTACAATCAGTATGTATAGAATGATTTCATGAATAAATGCAGTAAATGTTACAAATGTTTATGTTTATGTCTATGTCTGGTCAGGTCTATGGGCACAGAATAAATGTAGTTGTGCGTATGTCATGTTATCACAGTGGTACAATCTGCATACAAAGATTATACAATTAGTTCACAGTTAGTGGATTTAAATGTGCTTAGCATCACCACCTAGCGCCAGGGCGTCTGGAACTGCGACGTGTTTTCAGTGTTGAACTCGGCCCTGAACTTGCGCTGGAGCATGACCATGACCATGACCATGATCATGGCCTCGAGCTTGACTCTGACCTTGACCTTGACCTTGACTTTGGCTTTTTTCATGACCTCGACCTCTGTCCCCCAGTCTGGGGCGAAGGGGTGGCGGTGGTCTGTGGAGGGAGTCAGGAGGTAGCGGCTGGGCACTCGGGTGTGGTGCTATGTAGGCATACACAATTGAGAGTTCATAACGGATCTCCATCAAGAGCGTACCCATGACATTTTTTCCGTTCCAGGAAGTCATGGATTTGACTTCCTTGAAGGGGACGTTAATCCCCCAGTATTCGTTTCTGCTGGCCTCGAGCAGCTGATGATTGGCGGTTTGGAACAGCCTTCGTCTGATCGGCGGATGCTGCACAAACTTAGAAGTGGCGTACTCCTTGATCAGGGGGATGGCTAGTTTACCCCAGCCAGTGCCGGCGGTTTTAACCTCACTACCCCTCGATTTGTTGATAGATGCGAGGGTTTCACGGTAGATGTCCAGGGCAGCTGCTGGGTCTTTGCAGTGAACAGCTTTCTTATACTGATAGGCCTGTTCTACAGACTGGAATGTTTTTACACATCCGTCTATGTCGATTGGAGCAGGATAAAAGTTGCTGAGAAAAGCGCTCTCTCCACTGAAAGCGAGACCATAGCACAGAAGGGTGATTTTTTCCTCCTTGTTTTTGTACAAGTTAATGTAGGAGGAGGGGGGCAGGTTTTCTGAGCTGTCGTCGTCAATCAGTATTGGGTCAGTGATGGCCTTTCCGCAATCTGCTCGGTACTTTGGAGCAGGTGTGGATGTGGAGACGGGCCGTGACTTTATCTGAGGATTGTGCTTTGGTAGCAGTGGAGAGTTGTGTTTCAATATTGGGGAGGGGTCAGCAGATGACCCGGTTGGGGAGTGGACTGGTGAGGTATGTGACCGTATGTCACTGCTCGGGGGGAGGGGATAGGGGGTGTTTGTGGGCAGGGGGGGGGGGGGTGTCTGTACTGTGGACTTGTGTGGATATCCATCAGGGATGGAATTTGTCGGGTTGGAGGGGGGGGGGGGATCGGGTGTGGAGCATTTTGCGGCTTTGTATGTGGGGGGGAGGGCTTTGAGTTGGGGTGGCCAGTTGGGGGGGGGGCACGTCTGCTTGAGGTTGTGGCAATGATTGCAAAGTTATTTTAGATAAGAATATGAGTAAGTTGCAAGTCCAATACCTGACGGCTGACCCCAGAGGATGAAGTGCCAGTTTGTCCACCTGAAACATGCCAACTACTCTGTACTCTCGTTCCCAAATCCTTCCGAAGGAAGGCTCTGGTAACAGCCAAATGACCTTGAACTTGGGATTTTGCTGGTCTGGGCAACCCCTGCTGGTAGCCTGGAACCAATGGACAGGAACCAGAATGTATGATGGTAGTTTTACCATCAGACTTTCTGGTTCCATTTCCTGTTCCTGTTCTCTGGTTCCAAGCTACCAGCAGGGCTTGCCCAGACCCAGCAAAATCCCAAGTTCAAGGTCATTTGTTACTAGAGCCTTCCAAGAACAACGCATGCTCACATGTATTCTCCCCTACATTGTTTATCAGTATCATTTGAATCCTTTTATTGTTTTTTACATATGTATAGAGTTAGATAGAACGGTTGCATGTCAGAAGTCTCAAATGAACCTCATTTAAATGTCTGATATCCTATTATGTACATTCCTTCCTGTAATCTGAATCCTGAGATTGAGCAATTGCAATCCATGCCCCATGCACCTGCAGGCATGTGTCCTTATATAATCGTTGTCATTAAATGTACTTGGGGTCTGTTTAATGGTCAGGTACTGAGCACAGCATAAAAATATATTTATGGATGATCTGGCATTGCCAGGTTTCCTCAACTTGTGTTCAGCCTGATTCTATAGGCATGAGTGCTCTAGCCGAGCTGCCCCTGATTCCACAAGATGAGGAGGGCCTGTAATTGATTCATCTAGGGGCTATATACTAATGGTCTGCAATCATTGTTGTAGGTCTGTGGTAGGTTTAGTGACCCATCTCTTGGCTACGTGGCTGAACGCCGCAGTGTAAGTGGACCAATTATGGTCGTTGCACATCGGGAGCTTCTAGGTCCTTTCAGGGGTTGTTTTCATGTATATCATAACACAATGTACTTACAACATTGTATATATATGATATAATATATATGTACATATTCTGTATCTCAAAGCCCATTTATCTATAGGTCTATGAACTGGAATGGGCCGTATTTTTGTGGTGGATGTACATGGGCAAACTAATGACAATCTATACAACCTACCTGTGTGGTGCGCGGAAGACCGTCCCCTGGGGAAGATTGTGCATCAATAAATTTATTTAATAATAATACCTGTTGAACCCTTGGCAAGTCCATGATTATCTATTTAGATCCAATTGGCCTCTAACTGTTGTTTGGTGCATAACTATACATTGATTCTGCTGAATGTGCAGGGACTGACATTCATTATACAAATTGGCTGCATAGTAGAATAATCATAATGAAAGCCAATTAAATCTCATCGGTCGGGCAATATTTCCCATTTAACTGGGTGATTACATGGCTTCAGAACAAATGGCAATTACCTTTTATTACTTGTTGTTAATGTGATATATAGACAAAGGCCCATGCCCAGAGGATATTTTGGTATCGTTCCCCCTGAGGTGGGGCTGGGGCCGTATCCCACAAAGCCGCAGGCTGAGTGGGATGCAGCCCCAGCCCCACCAAGGGGGGAACGATACCAAAAATCCTCTGGCTATGGGCCTTTGCCTTTATTTCATGGTTTTTACTCTTCAAAATATGTTTAATTGCATATAAATGGCCATAATAATTTGAACAAATGATGCCGTCACAGGCCATGGGATACGGGAACACTGTATCCCATGGGGGGTATGGGATACAGGATTTCCAATACTTAAGCATAGTGGTCATCGTATCCACCATGAAATAAAGAATAGGGCTTGTTATTGATATATTTCATTGATCTTATATTCTATACAAGCCATTAATAGGAAGACCCACCAACACTTACATATGCCTCTGCACCTCTCCCCTTCCCCTTTTATCCACTGGAATTTGAAAAGTTTTCATGGGATTAAGCTTAATGAAATGAGAAAGTAAAATAAAATAATACCTAGCTCTGGTACTTATATGTCTGCATGTAGAGCCATCATTCAAATACCATGTCATGTCAGTATGAAATGATATATTTCTCACTCCCTCTATTTCCCTAATCGGCACCAGTTGGACACGGATATAGCTGCATCACTATGGCAGCTTTAGATAGTTAACCACTAATGAATGGATATGAGGGCGCGAGTCGGCATGAGTCCGTAGGACGAATGCCGATATCCGATGCTAGATGGCACGAGTGGCCTCATATCCATTCAATATTAGGTTTATTATACAATTATTCGATTCAAATGTGTTTATTTACCTTATATAGGTCCTAATTTCGCCATTTTGAATGATATTTAAGTCGTCTTGTACAGAGGGTGCAGTCGCCATGTTGTGGAAATCTTCAGTAGGGGAGGTAAGGAACAAGGAGCTAGGCGCGGGGAGCGGTCATTATTTCAAATCCAACATACCCTCAGTGTTAACTTATACGACTGTACTCCCGCGTCGCCACCTGCCATTGGCTCCCCTCTATACTTCAATATAGGCAGCATTTCCCATGCCCTGTACCATATCTACTGTGGCCGAGCGGTTAGAGCGTCTGGCTCACACGCAAGGGGTCCCCGGTTCAAATCTGAGGGAGGATGGGTGGAAACGTAGCAATTTTAAAGTGCCAATATGTATGTGAAAAAAAAACCTAGAATTATTTTAACGACTAGGTAAGTAAAGTCCAACTACTACCTTTATAGTAAAAAAATAATTATAAAAAAAATTTGTTTTTAGGAGAAGTTACATCAAAAAGAGTGTTTTCTTCCATAACTCGCTAAATAATGCCCCTACAGGGCTGGAACTCTGTCTGTAGACTCCTTGTTTTGTACCCTACTATACCCAGCGCCCCCACGGCGTAGTACGTAGAGCGTGCGACTTCAAGTCTTGGGGTAGCGTGTTCGAATCACCATGAAACCTCGGATTTTATGGGTGAATAAACTTCGGAATAGCTCAGGACCACCAGAAATGGCATGATATCCACCGGAAGGGTGCCGATATCACTAGATATCAGCACGGGGATATCACAGAAAAAGCACGATGAGTGGCCCGATCGTATAATAAGATGATATAAACCACCTTCATCCTTGCCTGGAATATAAACTCCACTCAAACACAGCTAATATGATCTGAGTGCCAGGCTAGGGGATTTAGGTAATTTGGCAATTACCCTGTGCTACTGATCCTACAAAGGTGATACACTCCCATAAGTTCTGCTTGGTGTAATAATGCAGCCTGGGAGAGTAGACGGAGCAGAGCTATATGAATTCTTCATGACGGCAAAGAATATAACCAATTAACCCAATATACAGTCATTAAGGGTTTTTCGGTGAAATAGCATTCAGTGGCAGTGATAACATATATATTGTGTAATTTTCAGTTATCTTCTTCATCTGCCCTTGACTTCCACCTCCCTTGTGCGCTGTCCTTTCTGTATAGGGTAGGAGGTATCAGGGTATTTATGTATTTATAATATTCTCCTCTCACTACTTTTTTCTTTTTTGTCCATTTATTACCTCCACATAAGCTTCCATTTCCTAGCAGTAGATGTATTTTCCTGTCTGTATCCATTACCCCTACCTCTCTGTGTGTCTCTGTATGTCTGTCTGTATGTCTCTAACATGCTCACAATACCCACACTGACCAAGGTGAAGCAGAGGTACATCTGGATGTAACCATTATACTAGCTAGTCTATGATTGATATTTACCAGCATGCATGTAGAGTCACATGGTGTAGTCTAGAATCAATGCAGCAAAGGTGAGGTAATATCTAAGGATATGGAAAGAGTGAAATCCAAATGTAGGCTTCGTCCATATATCCAGTGTTTGTACTCTTGCATTTTTGTTACTGTAGTCGTCAGAGAAGTATCCATGTGCTGAATGGTCTTTTTCCAAGATTATATATTTCCAGGGATGAGCCCTTGCACTGAAAATCCATAGGTTGAAAGGGTTAGTCAGTACAAACTAACCCAGGTTGGTCATATGAGTGTTAGTCACAATGGCAAAGTTATATTCAAAAATGACCAAGGGGTCAGTCAGTAGTGGCTAACCTAGGTCCATAATTGGTGTGTTGTATTTGTATACCACTAGTTGGGGCCACCTGTGATGACCACTCAGTAGCTCCCCCTGGAACTAAAACGACTAAGGTGGGTTGGTCAGTAGTGACCAACCTGACAATGATAACTAATCTAGGTTGGGCGTATAGGGAGCCTAGGAATATCAGTGTGGACCTGATCTGCTTCACTGTGCTTCCTCCTCCAGCTTATTACTGAGATACTTTACCCTTCCTATTCTAATCTTCCAATTTCCTGAAGCAAACCCCATTTCCTGCCTCCATATCTCAGTGCCTTAACACGTAGACTAAAGCAAGCCACAGGTGCTTAGCTTGCACACATTAAGATTAGATGAGATATCTATCTATTCTGTTCTATTGAATAGAAGTGACATTTACTCAGGGTAGTATAATGTCTCTCACACAGTCTACAGGATATTACCGGTGGTTCACAAGGGATATGATATCTGTACACTCACTCCTCTCTAATATTGCCTGTCATTAATTTTGAAATCAAATATCAAAATTGACCGTTATCTATCACACACTGTCTATATATATATATATATATATATATATATATATATATATATATATATATATATATATATATATATATATTCTTTATTTACCTACCACAGTATGACATATAGAATGTGTGTCCCGTCTTTCTATTTGCAAGCTAATCATAGATGTGTTTTATTTTATTTAAGAAGAAATCATTGAATGGGTCGATGGATAATTGATGTATTTTTTATCATTTTCGAAGAGGGAGTATTCATTAGAAATCCCATATATGGTTAAGACAGAATTAGCCCCTCTCTTACACAGGGTGCTTTTACATACAAAGTACATCCCACCAAGCTCCTATTTCGGTACTTACAGCAGGCTGAAGTACAAGATCTGGGATTACCTGAGGGCATCGATACAACGTCCTTGATCTGGGATCTCAGCCTCTGCCCTGGGTTATAGAGCTACCAGACACTGTTACCTCAGAACCTGGTACCCACACATCACTGAAGGAACACTGGACCTGGAATCTAAAGTTAGCCCATCAGAAATGGCAGCTGATGAGTAAACAATGCTTAACAGATTTTGTCAATTTGTAATGTAAATGTCTGATATTCTTATACAATAGTTGGTAGAATCTTAGTTTAAATATATGTGGTTATGTTGACTAATCACAAAATGAAGTGTTTGATCGGAGATATTTGTCCAACTACAGGTAAATCTACCCTACTTAACTAGTACGAGAAATACCAATGCAGCTTGAGCTATTGGTTTTTAAGTAAATTATATTACAAATGCATAACTTTGAAGTTGTGTTTCGTGCAGATACATGCTATGTAATAGAGTAAAGGCCTGCAATCATGCCAGGATAAACTGACACGGGCATTATGTGGAGAAAATACTATACCAAAATTGCAAATGCATGCATTTAATTTTAACACCACCAAATGGTGTCGTTTCTAATGTGGGAACGCTATGGACAATTTGTAGCATGTAGATAAAACATGTCAGTACAGGGCACAACTACCAAATCCTGAGCATCTTTTGATCACACCTGATCACAGCCAAAGCTATGTGGTATAGCACTACCTGATCCCCACAGACCTATGCAAGTAACAGTATAGCACCCTTAGATAGGGAGCAGGAAATTTAGAAAACACCAGCCAGGAAGATGGGCTAATGGTGGGCTCTGTAGTATTAGCTGGCAGAGGGATTGATATTCTAATCCAAAAAGGGCCAACCCATCTAGAAAGCTTGAAGCATCAGTGGGCTGTTCTTGGTTGGCATGTAGTGTAAATTCTCGTATAAGTTTAACTTTATAGACTTTCGCCACTTGACGGGTCCAATTTAGTGAAATACTCATTTAAAGCAGTCAGGAAATAAGCCCCTGTTCAATGTACATGTTTAGTAGTAGATAGTAGTTAGAGGGGGAGAGACAGCGAGGGAGAGAGAGAGACAGACAGCCCGACAGACCGACAGACAGACAGAGACAGAGGGGAGCGGGATCGATTATGAAAGGAAACAAGATGGAAGAAGGTGGTGATATATTTAGACCCTGTTCACGGTAGGAGCCAGGTGTGGGGAACAGCTGAAGGGCCTGACACTCAGGGGGACCGGCACACATTGCTGTCTTACACAGCAACACCTCCATCTTATCCTCCCCAACCTAATCGCCCTCCATACTATAATGACAAGAGGGCAGTCATAAAAGAAATACTCGGGAAATAATTACTAATTAGCTTTGAGAGGAACGATGGATGGTGAGCCCAATTAACAGATGGGGTGACTGGGGGCTGGGTGAGTATGTGGGAAGATGAGGTGCCCGAGACAACCCTGATAGTTGAGCATATTACAAATAGAGAATAATGTGGTTAGAATGAGATAGAAAGAGACATGGAAAGGGGTAGTCAGAGAGAGTGAGCAAAAGTGCCAATAAATAGTGAACATCTTGTGCTTAATGGCAGTGTTTGTTAACTGAATCACATTGAGTCATTTATAAAACGTCAATTTGGCAAAGGAGAGGTCCTTTTGGTGAATTTGAACAGTTTTGTGGAAATTTGAGCGGCACCTTAAAATAAATTGGTATTAAAAGGAGACTTTCTTCCTCTAAATGCCTCCAGTGAACGAAAAAGCATTCACTCAAGTTGCATGCCAAGGGGATTGCTTCTGATTGGAATCCATCTGAATCAATCATTGTTATTATCAG
Source organism: Harmothoe impar (assembly GCA_947462335.1). Taxonomy (NCBI): domain Eukaryota; kingdom Metazoa; phylum Annelida; class Polychaeta; order Phyllodocida; family Polynoidae; genus Harmothoe; species Harmothoe impar. Next base: position 70,558,199 of record OX381710.1, on the reverse strand, counting down.
GCATGCTTACACCTATTCAAACAGCATCTATGGAAAAATGGGTGTCCATAGGAGATGGAAAAGATAATTTTTAGCATAAATCATGACTTGTGGGTGAAGCTATAACTAAAGGTCGATGACATATGACAAATCATAAACCTCTTCAAAAGTAAAGGGCCTAAAACGAATGCATTGAACGGCTATATGCTCATATATAAGGTTGCATCGTTGTAGGTCTCATAACATGGATCTGAATTGAAATGATGGCCCCTGTTCCGAGGGCCCAAGCTCCGAGGGCCCCTAGTTCATTGGGGCCCCAGTAAGAGGGCCCAATTTCAGAGGGCCCCAGTTCTTAGGGCCCCAGTTCAGGGGGCCCCTTTTCCAGAGGGCCTAAAGGCCTGATTCCGGTGAGGTTATCCTCAAGGGGTGCTTCCATGCATAATGCAAAAAAGGCTTTAAAGACACTAAACCTCTCTAAAATTATTGAAGTAAAATCATGCTTTTACATGTTTTCTGTGTTGAGTATTAAAACGGAAAATTTGCCGAAGTAGGTCACTTGCCATAGAGGACAAATAACAATTGGAAGCGCCAATTAAATGTCAGCTCCAGGCCAATATTTCCAGGTAATTATAAGGGTTCGTAGCAGATGGTAGTTGCCTTAAATTTCTCGGTGGGAAATGATGAGATTAGGAATCAGAAATGAACAATGACAATAACTGTAGTTATATTTCGATTAGGTTTATACTTTGAACTTCTTTTCTTGCAGTTTTCTATTCCTGACTCGTGTTCTCCACATACATGTGAAAATTCATATATTCTCTCTCTATACATATGATATCCATTTCGCATCTGAATTTAAGCTTATCATATTATTGAAAAGGAGTGGGGGCGAAATGTATTTTATAGAAGCCATATTAAAGATGGTTTTGCAACTAATACACTTCACAAACCTTTTTTTCAAAAGGATTGCCATAGATTCCATTATCATTTTAGCTGATACATATCACCCAGTATTTGCCAGACATTTGTCTATTACTAAATGATTTGAGATGGATACGAGTGTGGCATATTAACCTGATTGATTCAGGCACCCCCCCCCCCCCCCCCATGTGTACGAGTCTAGGGGAAGCTATCCTGATAGAGAAAGCACTGTGCCATGCAATATCACGACATAGGGAATTTTAGTGTTGACCAACAGTAAAAAATATTGCACTGCATGTGCTCATCTTATAGACTAAGACACTGCCAATAACATTAAAAGTGAGGGAAGATGTATGGAATAGGATATACAATAGAAATATGATAAGACTAAAAAATCTCCAAACATTTAGCTGACCACCATCTTCAAGTGACTCATGAAATGTATATATATATGTGTGATATGTATTAGTTGTATAATCTTGGATCGCAGACCACGTGAAGGCTGGGTGTGGACAGGTCAGGTACTAGACCTGTTCCTGTCTCATCCAGTATTCTTCCACCATCCGACAGACTGGCAACTCCTGCTCCACGGTCAGCAGAAAGGTTGTACGGAGCTCTGTATACGATTCACTATCTTGAATATTGTGTAAATGACCCGGAGAACTCACCTAGCTATGCCAGGAAGTCTTCACACACCAATTTGTGATAAGGTAATCATTCTGTCTCTCTTTCCCACTCTTTCATTCTCTTCTCTGAGTTTTACTTCTTTCATTATATGATCAGTGATCCAGGTGTGAAATTAGATGTAATGTCTTGGTTGTGTAGATGTTTACCCCTTTTCTAGGATGAACCACCCATCCGGATCTGTTTTACTCCTGTATACTTTGCTTCTCGCCCTCATTAGCCAGACACCCCTTCTTAGTCTTCCCATTGAGCAGGTGCACTGGTCATAGATAGTCACACTAATTGATTTGTCATCATGACACTGGAATCTGGTGAGTGATTTGCTAGTGCTGCATTCATATGTCATACTTCATGTACCATGTTGATATAGTCCCAACATTATGATTGTAACCCTGGAGAGTAATAATGAATTCCCTGTAGCCACAGTTGGCACTTGACACTTGCCAGGGTTACATTCATGCTTCATGATGACTAAGGTCATGATGCATTATGACATTATGCTGCCCTTAAAAGGTTAAAGCACTATGCAATAGTGAAAGGGTAGAAATGACAAGGGTGGCGGATGTTATCTGATGGCTGACCCCAGAGGAGGAAGTACCAATTCCTCAACATGAAACAAACCAATAAACTAACATAGTCCTAGACTGGGTCACACAGGCTGTGTCTGGTACCTATATTTGGCACAGCTTCAGGAGAGACATTTATCAACTCCATGATATAAGTCTAGCTCTAATGACACTAAATTTTACTTTTGGTATCAATGATTCCACACATCACAGTATGTTTTTAGGTTAGAAAGAACTTAGCAATCGAACTCTCTTATTGAATAATGAAAACAACTGACTTTCAAATCTAATTCTTATTTGCCTCATCTAAACAAAGATTGGCTCATGGGAAGAGACCATTTATTACCATGGTATAAAGTAAGATATAAATCATCAATCAGCTGTACCGAAGAAACATAGAGGACTTCATAACATAGCATAGAGAGAATTTGTCTTATAATCATTCCTAGTATATCTGCCTCACTGTGTGATTGTCTCGGTCACTCACACATCCAAGGCCATTACATTACAATTGTGGATTTGTTCTTTTGCTAATTCAAGCGTTTCAAAATCTGTGATAATTTCATGTAAAATAAATTAGTCTCTATGCTTTGATAAGCAGTGGCCATTCCAGAATTTCAGACATCCTGTAAGATAAGCCTTATACGAATATTCTATAAATATACAGAGCAAGATTCAAAGTGGTTGAAAGTGAAAATTATTATTTAGATTGATTCTACCTCTTAAAAAAAACAGTTTCAACCAGTTTATAGAACCTCTGTACATACATGTGTTTCTGTTCTCTGTGCCATCTCTATTATCCATCCTCCAACCATTTCTATGAAAACAAATGGATACTAAATGTGACAAAGTCAAAGAATACGTTGCTTATTGTCACGCATGTTTAAATAACATGCTAAACACTTGATCTTATACCCTGTCTAACTATCAATATTCATGAGTATTATTTCATACTTATTAGCCCATGATTAAATCTTGTAATTAGTTCCCACAGATTCTAATTACTGAGGTATCCACTGTCTCTAGTCATTTGGAGATCAATTACTAGTTCTAATGCATCAAGGCTTTTTTGTGTATCATATCAAAGTTAATGTGTATAGTAATTAAGTTATCAATCAAAGTTCCATGAACTGCTCTATAGACCATAGACTGGAGCAACTATACCTGCCTCCTCATAATCTGTATACAAAAACATGTTCAATCAATCAGTAACAGTTCGATTTAAGCTTAACATAACAACCGTATGGAGTAGAACGTATGTAAAAGATAAGTATATTTCCATACAGCAGTCTGCTCTGTAGTATGTACTTACAATATATGTACTGTAAATGTAGATATTTTCGCACTGTACATATTTTTGCGATTTGCGCGATATATAAAAATCACGGAAATATGCACAGAGCAAAAATTTATACAGTGTAGTCATACTACTACAATCTTCCAAACATCGCAAATTTAAATACAGGCGAAAATGCACTTTTTAGCAAAATTGCAAAAACGTATACACCCGAAAATATCTACATTTACAGTAACAAATGCGAATGGGCATTCGAGACAATCAGTCTTTCCCCACGGTTCCACTATTGCAGTCACAGAGAAAAGAAGTAGAATCACTGTGACTCCCGACTTGATCACTGAGGTAACTCTCCCCAGGACTCTGAAGTGACTCCCTAACATTAGCAGGACTCTAGAATAACTCTATAATGACTCCTATTCTAAGACTCCCTAATGATTGGGAGTCACTTTAGAGTCCTGGGGAGAGTTACCTCAGTGATCCGGGCTGGACTCCCATTTGGGAGTTACAGTGATTCTACTTCTTCTCTCTGTGGTGCTTAGGTGTGTAACTCCAAGCTGTGCAGAGGGGCCTAGTGTTCTTACCACTGTCCTATAGTAAAGGGATTGTATGCCTTCAGGATACCGCCTCTGAATGCTGCAATCAAGAGCAAGCGCGTAGACTGCTGGCAAAGTATGGAGCTTCTCAGGCCAGGTGGGAGTAGGGAGCTCATACAGAAATAGGCCCCAAATGTTAGAGGTTTGCATTTGGTCTCCCATTTTCTTGAACACCTAGTTGATTTAATTGAAAGACTTGTGCCAAAGTGTACATTAGGATAATGACTAGCTTTCAAGAGCTACTTGTCACAAATTCATTAGCTTTCCCTTTAGCTGTATCTTCAAGTTGTAATGTTTATTAAATAATATGTATTTACAAGGGTAAGCCCAATGACTTACCTGAATGGCTTTCCAGGATTGATAAAGAGCAACATGATTATCAGTGTCTGAGAATTAAGCTATTGGAAGAGATCCCTCAGTACGTTGTCATCAATGCAATGATGGTAGTGCTTGGATATAGGTGTTTGCTAATGAGCTTTAGTTGAAAACGACCATAGAGAAAGCCAATGAAATGTCATTAGGCAATATTTCCCATTTAATTGGATGATTGCATGGCTGCAGAGTAGATCTATGCAAATTGCCTGTGATCACTTGCTGAGAAATGGTGTGATAAGGAACGGGCTTGTAATTATATGTCATTAACAGAGTACACCATCGACAGGAACGATACAAGGACCTAGTGAAATTATTCAAAACCTAGCTTTATTCTCCTGCTAGGACCAATGGTTATTAATCTAATAACAAAACAGTCTTGGCATGTTGATTGTTAAACATTCTCAATGTGATGAACCTTTGAGATTTCTGTTCAGTGCTCTCCCTCTGAAAATCTGTATCAGATTAACTTAGATATAATTGCAAAACCTATCTGTAGCAGGCACTACAGGCTTAGAGGGAACCTGTATTGCAGATTTGGAGAGGATGTCGCCGTAAAGCCTGTTGATGCTAAGCTTGATTATAAGCCGCTTGCAGCATGGAGATAATAATACCTCAGTGTCAGGGTGAAGTAATCTGCAGTTTAAAACTATATGATATTGCATTCACTCACAGCAGTAACATTTTATGTATAATATTCAATTATTTGCCTGATTTCCACACTTCCTGTATCCTCTCAATCTCATCTTCTTATTGATTATTTTCCTTTCTTTCCCTCTATACGTCCTACTGAGCTTCTCTATCCAAGCATATCTCTCTCTCTCTCTTTATTTTGGCAAGATATGTTTTATATGTGCAATACAATTCCAACCACTACTTGTATTCTGGTTCGCTTTGATAATTTAACAGGTGGCAGCACTGAGTGGCATGCTGCCTGAAAGTCTTTCATTGCTGAATTTACCAACAGAGTCTACTATTACCTGGGGTAACACTGCAGATGGCGCTACCCTTGTTAATATGATTAAGTGCTGAATAGAATGCTGGAAGCATTCTACTTTTTTTCTGACCTATACCTTTGAATTTAGCACAGATAAAAGCCACAAATTAGATTGAAATCACCAGTACACTGCACTAAGGAGACCCTTTATGAATTTAAGCTTTAAGACACGTTCCGCTTGCATGTATTCATGCATGTAAGGGGAGGGGCTAATGGTGTTATGTCTTTTGATCAATAACTGTCACCCTCTTACAGTGGCATCATGATCCTTCAGATAAAGAGCCACCATTTAAGAGGCCCTTCTTAAACTGTGTTTAATTCATGGCAAAGAAAATACAAAGTCAGATGGAAATTGATTTGAACTCACTAGTAAAGGCCCATACTCCAATCCTATTTCCTAAAGTCATGGGTACAAAACAGAAACTGTTCAAAGAATGACCTACCATAAGACACCACGTGCCAAACCCTGACCCTGAGTAAAATTACTTTGGCCTATAAAGTAACTGTTTCAAAAAAGTTTTTCTTGATAATCCAATAATGAAACTGCCACATATTATCTGAACCCTACTGCAGAAATTATATCCTGGCTGACATGGATATAATTGGGGAAGTTTACAGTAGTCTATGGCAGTATTCTTGATCCATGTCAGGACAAATTGGCATCTGTCACCCTGTAGGTCAGCCACCAGACCTTGCGGTAACCCCTGTACATCTACATCGTCATACGGCCCTCTATCAATGAGACTCATCCCTCCCAAATGCTACATCTTTGTTTTGCCAACCATAATAACTCTCTAGGGAGAGGCTACTATAGATATTCAGCTCAATTTATTAACCAGCCATTCTGCCAGACGTTACATTTAACGGAATTTTAGGTTTGAAGAGCCCCATAGGACAAACCAAAAGTGTGTTTTCATTTCTGAAAGCCTAGACTATTGTCTGTACCAATTTGGTACAGAATTGCTCAACCTGTAGCATTCTGAATTGAAGGGTACCTGTCTAAACACCTGAATTGACCATGTATATAAGGATGGTCCAACCCATATGTGACTGGTTAAACTAATAAATCAACAGATATACAATAACTATAAACTTTATCATTTTAACAAAGCTCTATATGGCCTTTCATGGGTTAAAGTGTGGGCGGATACAAGGTAATTGATCTGTGATCTCAGCCAGTGGCCCGGGATATATTGTTACCAGACCCCACAGCCCTGCTGTGTGGTCACACAAGTAAGGGTCACACAGTGCTCTGATGTATTTTTGCCCTTTTTGTTTGCATCATGCGCCTGAGATTAACTTGGTTATTACCTTGCTACAGCATTATTATGCATCATGACAACCCTTTTGGGAGTGAATTATTTGATCATTAAAGGCCAAATCTCTGTACCCCTCCGTAACAGTTGGAGGGGAGTTGGCGCAGGTACTCTGGGGGTTAAAGTCCAAGTTAAAGAGAGGGTCTGGGCTTATGTTAGGGCCATTGTACAATGTGTTTGATCACTGATCACTGCCTAAGCTCTGCAGTATAGCATTGCCTGGTTCCAGCAGATCTATTAGATCCCATCAGATGCCAGTAACAATGGTACAACCTCAGCAGGATATTTGTGCAACACGAGCTAGGTAATGGGGAGATGGTGAGTTCTACCCGAGGGTACTGTGCGTGTAAGTCAGATATGATAGCCTTGATCACTAGGTAAGGCATTGTAAGGTAGAAATAGTGATCAGAAAAGGGCAACTGTAATGATATAACTATAAGTTTCTACCTAAAACTCACTATTTCTTTTTGTCTCTTGCTCTCTCTCCTTTCTCTTTCGGACCGCTGTGGTTTCTGACTCTTTCCTGTGTTCGCCATATGTATGTACATTTCTAACTATATGGCTCAAACCTCTGACCTATGTTGTTTTGGCTATTTCTGGCCCTTTTCAGGCTTATAGCCCTACAGAATAACCAGTTTTGCACCAATTTTTTCAAAAAGTTAGTATATGTGAGAAAACATCCCAACAATTCGGGATTTTTCTTTTTTTTGTGTATTGGCCCAATATTTTTTTGTTTTTAAGCGCTCCAAAGGCCCAAAAACCCTTAAAAACGTCAAAAACCCTTTAAATGACATGTTTTAAATGTCTCCCATGTCTACTAAGACAGTAACAGCCTATCCCTAATGTCATTTTCTATTAGGTCTATGGTATAGTCAATTGATTCACGAGGATTTCACTAGATATGTACCGTATTTTTTTCTCCACAGCCATTTAAGTGTATATTGTCAGCAAAATTTTCAAATGTCCTTTCATTTTGATACCACTATACAGTAAATAAACAATATCCAAACAGTATCCCTTGTACCCCAGATTGTGAGGTAACTACAGTGTCTTTTGCCAGAAAAAAGAAATTTTGAAAAAAATCTAATATTCCAGCTTCCAGGACCAAATGTGTATTGTGATACTTATTTTGGTCTCGGAGTCACCCTCTTATTTTAGTCTCGGAGTCACTCGCCTTGCTGATAATAGTAAAACCCACACAGAATTGTTAATATCCTATATATTTTAGTTATCTTTAGTGCCACTGCTTCCTATCCACCCCCTCTAATGCTCTAAACCAGAAATCTGATGATTCCACTAATTTAACCTACATTTATACAATATTTTATTTTGGTCCCGGAGTCAGCCGGGTGACTCCGAGACCGGAATAAGGTGAAATAGCCGCTTTTTAGGCCAGTACTGTGCCAAGTAGGTTCAACGAAGGATCCTAATGGTCCATATTTCCTAAAGTATATACCATCAGGATATTGTAGAGTGATTTTGACAATTAATTGAACCATTTTGATTGAACTAGGGTAAAATGAGAGTATGTTGTTAAAATTTTAATATTTTTGATAAATCTTCAATATTCATCGAGCTGTATCTCAAAAACTATTTTTCTGAGGGTATCCATTCTTGGTATGCCTTAAGATATATGTTGTCCCAGTTTGTAAACAAAGTTATTAGTTGCTGTTATGTACTTTAAGACATTATGTACATAATCACCTTATTTTGGTCTCGGAGTCACCCAAAAACGGACAATCTAGTTCGTGAGGCAATAAAAAATGAACCGCTAGGGTTAGAGATGTATCAAAAAGTGTTCCAAGGAGCCAAGATATATATCTTTCAATAATATGAACTTGTTTAAATATATTAGGAACTTTCCGATTTGTCCTTCCTCTATCCTAAAACAACATAAGTCAGGAGTTTGAGCCATATATGTGACCCGTCCTCAGAAAACCAGCCTTCGGAGGGGATTTTTAGTTCTGGGTTTGGCCACTAGGGAGCATCAGAATGGTAAAATAGTGGAAAATAGACCCAAAAATATGTTAAGGTAATTTTTTATGGAGAATACAGTAGTCTCCTGAGAAATATTCCATTTTTGGTGCAAACATTCTATATTTGGAATGTAAATGGAATGTTTTCTATGAAAAATTGACATATGTGCCACTTTCTGGTTGCCATGGAAACCATTCCATTGTCTTATATGGGACATTTTGGTCTTCATCTCTTGGGAATTATATCAGTTACTCAGAACTGAAAACAGATCTCGAAAATTCCTCCTAGAGCCAAATCGACACTATAAAGTCAGACTTTTTAAGGTTATTTTTCAATAAATCTGATTTTTTTAAGCAATTTTAGTGTTTATTATGGGATACAGTGCATTTAGAGCTTATTTATCATCTACAGTTTCACATAATGACTCATGTTCGAGAAATGATTCCCGCAAAACTACCCGTAGTATCTTACCATATGATATCTCATTTTAAAGATCTTGACATAAACTTTAATCATGAGTTCCCCCCTAGATATCTCTTTTCACTGGCCTGGTCACATATTTCTACCTGTGTTTCAGCTGGTCTTAATGGCATTTCGATCGAGGCTGATAACATCTAGGCTATTAAGGTATTGAGTGTCAGCGACAACATTTCATGTCTAATATAGACACATGCAACTGCTTATAGGCTTCGAAATGATCTCGCATATCTTCTACAAAATCCATTTAAAACGAGTTGTAATCTGTGTATATGTCAATTTCATTTCTATGTCTCTATGGGCTTTATAGCCTTAGCTGCTTCATGTAACTGCCTTGATATCCACATAAACCTGCAATCTGTTATCCCTACAAACTGTTCCAAAATCACGTCCCCCTCACCTCATTTCACCTCATTGCCTCGGAAAGGAAATGATTTAAAGCTGGCATACCACCTCAGCTATATAGATAGTTCACTTTCTGCATATTTATAAATGGTATCTTTAGTGCATTGTACTGGTAAGATCTCAATCTAATTTGTGGCTTTTAACTGTGCTTAATTCAAAGATATAGATCTACGAGAGGGTCTCAATCCCATAGAGTCGGCATGATGCTTGAATGCAGCACTTACGACTTACTCACCAGGCCTGCATAGGTATGCAGCAAGGTGTGGACTAGACATGTCAAGTACCAGACCTGCTCCTGTCTGACCCAGTGGACAGTGTTGTTCCTCCATCTGGACATGACATATTCACACTTTCCTGTTCAGTTGTTATTAGTGAACAGACTCTGACTCAGCTCTTAAAATAGCTATATCCTCTTTACCAAATTTTATTCCTACCTTCAAAACATTCAAAAGACTGTAATTGTATAGTACCAATGTGACGGGAGATATTGTCCATGTCCAGTAACATCTCACAAAGAGGGTCCCATGGGTCTTACGATAGGCTTTTACAAGGTATTTTTCAATTGGAAGAATAAAAGCATACACAGTTTTCCCCCACTAATTTACCATAATTTGCAACTGAGATCAAATTTGACAAAAAGGAAAAGTAACGAGCATGGATGTACTGGAAGGGAATATGGTCCTGATGAGCGTCCTGGGTCAATTTTAAGAAGATTAGATATTCAGTCCCAATGGTAAATACTCTAAGATCATTTACCATCCTCAAAATCATGTTCATAATTCGGGATACTGCCCTAAAATTGCCAAGAAACATTTACTTTATTATTTAACAATTGATATTCCCTCCCTCCTCTCTCGCTTACTTTCCCTTTCTCACAGTTCTCTCCTGTTTTCCCTCTGTAATCTTCAGTCAATGATTCAGGTGCTGAGTACTAATTGATATCATGATTGTATCATTACGTCCCATTTTTCGGGATGAGCTCCCCATCTAGGTGTGTTTAACTCTCTCACCGCCAGCAGGCCGCTATAGTGGCCAGAGCACCAAATTTACTAAGCTGAACAAGAAAATGTTACTCAAGATTGATGAAAACATTTTCTTACAAATCCTGGTAAAGTATCCCATGTTTGGCATCATATTAAAGCTTATGCCATCATCTTTCACATCCTACATTCTATTCATGTTTACAACGAATATTCAAGGAGTAACTATGCTAAAACCTCATTTCAATTTTTTTATAGTTTTAATTTTTTCAATTTTTGGCAAAACTACAGAGAAATCTGGCGGTTGGAAGGTTTAACTCCTGCATGCAGCCTCTTGTTACTCAGACACTCCTCCCTAATCTTCCCACTTCCTGTCCCAGACACCTCCTTCCTGACTCATTATTTTACATTCCCTGCATCAACCCGCTGACCGCCTTATCGGACACTATCACAACCCGTAGGTGTTCTGCTCATAAGGATTATAAGGATTTAAGGCCCAAATCTTGGTACGCCTACAGCGACAGTCAGAGTGGAGCCTGGATAGTGATTCAACCCTATATAATATAGGGGTGGTGGGGGTTTAAGATAAGACCAAGTCCTCTCATTCCGACACCAGTCATTTCAATGAGCTAGAAAGAAATCGTAATGTAACCTTTTTTTTTAAACCTTAAAGATCTTGTTCTTCTCCAACAGTGCACTATGTTCTGCCCTATCTTACAGTGCTAAAACCGGTGGTCCTGGGGTAGCATTATGGTGCATGGCAGAGATCTAGGTAAGGTGTCAGTGGTAGACAGAGGGCTGGGGAGGAAGGCTATATACCGTTATATATTAATACTGCCTCCATGACATGTATTGGTCGGTCTGGACAGGTGAGGGACTGGTAGACAGAACTGTCTGATTGATACAGCACCATCTACGTCTAACCCTGCCTTACAAATTGACCACCCAGAGCACGAGAGAGAGAGAGGACGACAGTTTTAAGAAAGAGGCAGACAGAAAGAAAGAAAGAAAGAAAGAAAAGAAAGAAAGAAAGAAAGAAAGAAAGAAAGAAAGAAAGAGAGCAAGAGAGATATGAAGGTAAGTAAATTAAGGAGAGATGAGGTCGGACGAAAAAGGTTGAGTGGTAGAGAAGCAAATATTGTGGAAACTGCAGCCATTGACCATTTCACGCATCCCACAACTGCCTGTTTACGACAGGTAACGAGTTTCATATAAAACGCCGATTTAAAATCAGCGTTTGGCAAGGGAAATATCCTCTTGGGGCTTTTTGAAAGGTTTGGTGGAAATACGAGGCGCATCTTAAAATAAACACGAAATGAAAAGTTATGTTTCTTCCTTTTCCCATTGAATGTCAAAAGCATTCACTCCAGTTTAAAGGGGAATGTTTATGATTTAATTTCAACGGGATTATTAATGTGTGTGAACTGCATTTGGCTATTCAGCGGTATGAAAGGTAGTTTTGTTTCAAACGCACGTTTAAGTTGGGAACTAGATCTAATTGAGCTCTTGCCTACTCTGCTCTTATTCTCTCTCCCCCCCCCCCCCTCTCGTGCTGTTTTCCTCTATCTGTCTGTCCAGCCTCAACTCAAGACATTTTTAGATGTCCAGGGTTGGCCCTATTTCGCTAGGTATCGTAGGTCAGTTAAATTACTTTATTATTGGCCAACTTCAATTTAAGTTAGATAGGGCCAATAAAAAGCTTGTAAGCTTTTTTAAAGGACTGACTCTGACCTGGATGCACCAAAGGTAAAATGGCACTTCATGTGTACATATAATAACATCTTCAACGATGAATCAAATCAGATGTCCATATGTCGCGCCATATCTCGTGCAGTTGAGATTGGACGAAGGAGATTGCATAACCAATCACAACCAAGGGAGATGCTGCAGAACATGGCAACACCCCTGCAGTTGCACTTCATGATGCCCCATCCCCTTGACGACATTGCAGTATTGACATAATGCCACCTGCTTCACAGAGTTGATGACGTCATTAGGGTTATATGCCACTGGTTTACGATAGGCTGCGGTGTATCGGGTGTCACTCAACTCAGTTCAGCATGAGACTTTGTTCAACCCCCATATGTTCATGGAGACATTTGCTGTACTAGTCAACTAGTATTCATCGATAGCGAGTATTATACAGAAAGTTGAAATGTCCTCAGGACCTATTGTAGCACTCATGTTGTATTATGGCCATGAAGATGACATGATGTTATTTCATGGCCTTCTTTTGAATTAAAAAAGAGATCTAGAAAACAAACTATTCAAATGTCAAACGCTGGTTATATAACTGACAGCATGTTTTTTCAGCGAAAATTCAGGGAAAAACTAAACTGTAATCTGAAAGAGGAATTAAAAAGTTCCAACAAGTATTCAAAGAGCAACAAGATTTAAATCTGAAAGAGAATAAAGAAACAAAAAGCGGCACTTACCTTTAAGATACGATATGCCTCTAGCAGGGAGGGTCTGTGAGGAGACACCACGTCCGTCATGGGGAACTGCGTGTGAGGCCGGCCGGGCGAGGTGGCCGGCCTCTCCGCCGTCGTTGACTCGGTCCCCGACTCCCTGATGGCGCCCAGACACACAGAGCCCCCTGCCCCAGCGGTGGTTGTGCTGCCGAGGCAGGTGGGGGTGCGGGGTCGGCTGGGGGTGCCCAGCAGTCGCAGCGCAGTGGCCGCTGGGTTGTGCTCAGCATTGTTAGCGGCCGCTAGTAACTGCGCACGGTGGCGCTGGATCGCGAGTCGCTTCTTACGTACCGTTCCCGTGCGGGCAAGCATTGTGACGTCGCTTCACGACGTGGAGCGCCGTGACTTGACGTGGGTTGGGAGTGTGTGTGTGATGTCACAAGGTGAATTCAATATTTTCTGTCAATTGTGACGTCATTGTGTATGAGTAATCCGACTTATGACGTCACAATAAGGTTACATTATGATGTGATGTCAGGAGAGAAGGCATATGACCTGACGGGTAGGAACGATATCCATTGTCAAATGTGACGTCACTGTGGCATGTGACGTGATATATCATGACGTCACAGTAACGTTATGACGTCATAATGACTTTGAGGTAGTGGTAAATGACGTTGTAAAAATAGAACTGTGAATGGTTGACAAAATATCAGATTCATTTCTGTTGCCAAAAATATGTGGTTGACGGGATACCGTGTCGTTGATCAGCTTCAGTGAGTGATAAGCACGCATGATCCTTGAACTGCTACGGCATGATGTGTATATAAACATGATTTGCCTTTTGTTGTGATCTGGTTGCTGGATTCCATGTAACCAGCTCAGAGAAAATGATTCTGAACGAGGCAAGAAATCCTGTCTTAATAGCAACCAAAATGACAGCTATAGACAGGGCCTCCTTCAGAATATCCACAGTCTCCCATCCTCCAGGCCTTACATCCACCCCCTGTTACTCACACAGGGCTCTGCGAATCGCACTCTCCACCTCACAGTGATATTTTGATCTTCGCATAGGAATTGAAACCCAAGCCTCATTAAGCCCATGGCCTGCAGTCACATCTAGCTGCTGTCCCCTATTATCGCTCAGAGCATGCTGGCGGCAGGTCAGGTAAGGGACTCCTTGTGGGTGGCCTTCCTGCCACAAACCTCAGGTTACAATAAACATCTTCTGCCCCAGGGGACAGGTAGAAACTTGATAACCGATAACCTCATTTGTTTACCGCAACACAGGTGGAAGGCTGCTTCCTATTAAGTATGTAAAGTTTTAGTCGTACCTTCAAACACTAGAGATGTAAGCCTCTCTAAGTCACAGTGTGTGTTGCTGTTTCAGCAGTGGCAAGTTAAACTTCCTTTAATCCTCGATTTTCCTTATATCTACCTCATCTCAACGGATAAAAAGAAGCCATTGGAGATTTAACTTAAGGTGGTCCTCGTACCTGTGGTCAATCATTGTCAGTGTCTACGCAGTGTAGACCCACACTGAACAGTCGTAATATCATTCCTTGATTGCACTAATATCTACCTTATGTGAGTATAGTAGAGTTTATATTTGAATCAATCCACGAGTTCACCCATGTTTACAACATGTCAGTGAATTTTTAAAAAGCAAGCAGCGAATCAATGAAAACTGTGCTTAGCAAGATGCCATGAGTCGTCTCTAGCTATCAGTTTCCACGCCTACTGACCTCATCAGCCCAGCCGAAATGCACGCTGGGAAGGCTAGACTACCCCACGTTTCCGGTTTACTTTACCAGTAGATGGCGCCACTACCATTAGGAGGGGTAGGAGGCTCAGACGGTGTAGCGTTTATATACAGTGGTCGGGGATTGTCACCTGAACGTGCTCAAAACCGAGGAGCCTCTAAGAAGGGCTGTTACCATCCGGGGTGTGTCTGTGATGGGCCGGACGTCTGTCATGACCTTATGACGATCTCTGTTTAGCTGTTTTCCAAAGGCGAACTGGGGCCAGATGGGGGCAAACGGATTCTTGATAGTCTGGGGTCGAACTCTCAGTGTAACATCCAGGCTGAGGGTGGGAAACTTTACATTGAATATGGACTGTCAGGGGATTTCTGTGACACCTAGTAATCCTGTTGTCATGAGATTATAACGATCTCTTTACAGCTGCTTTATGAAGGCGACTTGGGGTCAGCTTGCTGCAAATTCGCCCTAGTCTAAGATCCAGGCTGAGTGTGAGATACTGTATGTACCTTAAAGATGGCGTCAGGCACCCAGTAACAGACCCTCAGGTGGGCAGACCCTGAGGGGTGTGAGCCAGCACTGTGACTGACTAGGTCACATAGATAGCAGCAGCAGTAGCCCACTCTCTCTACTCCTTAATGTACACTTATATAGGGGTTATAGGGTGTCTAACTGCCCGAATCACGTCCATTACAGTCCTAGAGCTGTAGATGCATCCCCAGGTGGGGCACCAGGCACTAAGTGTGCAGACAGGTGCTTAACACCCTGGAGGAAGGAGTAGCAGGAGGCAGGTAGCTGGGTAAGGACGGCACCTGGTGGATGATTTCCACACTGTAAATAGTGAAACCAGAAATAGGTCCTTTTCTACTCTAAACCAACAGTAGATTCTAGTGCCCATGTACACTTAAAGTGGCATAATCACCGATCGTGTCCCACTCACACTTCTAGTACTGTTCTAGTTTACTATGTGGTTAAGTGTGAGTGGTGAGAATGCCCCTTTAAATTGTAGCACATTTCTTGAAACTACAGTGGATTGTACGGCTCAGCTACATTAACTTCTAACAGTGTAGTTACCAGAGGGACACATCCCGCCCTTTTTCAGGCGACTCACACTTTTAAATCTATAGCAGACGGGCAAATCTCCCAACACATCATTTAATCATTTGACTAAATTGCAACTCAACTGCATAAATTATCATAGCCTGCGAATGTTAAGGATAGCACCTGTTGGCAATAATTCGGCCATACAACTCCCATGTCTGTATCCTTTGCCCGCTGCCGATATGCTGAGGGAAAGGTTTCATAGTAATAAATCTATCTGTTGGAAAGGGATAGAAACCAAGAAGGGAACAAAAATCCGTCGGATGTTCCTGTATCACGTCAATGGAGTTGTGGAGCCTTAACGGTGGCTTGGGAGTTTGGAGATACCTTGAAGAACAGACATCAGTATGTGCTATACTGTAGTGTTGTCTTAGTTCCTCCTCTCCCTGATGGTACTCCTCAGCCCAGGATTGGTCAGGTTCTACCATATCTGGTCCAGCACTGTATTTCCTATGGTGTGTATGTAGAGCGAAACACAGGTATAGTTGCTACCGAGAAGCTTATCACTTAATTAGGTGTCCCCTGAAACCTGACCAAGTAGTATAACTGGTTCCAGGAAGAATGTGAACACCCACAATAATTCGGTTAATTGATACTGACACACACTCAAGTAAATGAGAGTAGGTATAGTATATAATTTCCAACTAGTGCATATCTCCTCAGCTTTAATTCCCACCACCCTTATGTATAGGGTTGACCACCTGTCGTAGCTCCACTCAGACTTTTCGCTGTTGGGGCACCAATATTTGGGCCTTAAGTAGATCTCTCATCACAGGCTTCTTGCAGTAGATAGCCACTTCTAGATTGTATGCCATAACCGCTTCTAGTTAATATGCCATATCTGAATATTCCTACTTACTTAGTGTCGCCAACTGACTAATTAATACACTGTTGGGTATGCCTCAAGCAGATCTCCAAACGATTCATGGATTCCTTTTCTATTTGGCAGACAATGTGGAATCTAGCATGTGATAGTCTGTGTACAGCTGATGGAAGGAGATAAATAGGAGGCCAAGAAGCCCCTGACACCCCCACAGTGCCCGACACCCCCAGCCACCATGCCAATTAGACCTGGGTACTGTGAGAGGGGGGGGGGCTATTAATGGGAGGCAGTCGGTCAGAATAAGAGGGCAGGGTGGCAGGGACAGGACCTAACTGACCACATTAACACTCCAACAATATCTCCACTACTGACTACTGAGCAGGTAGCAATAAATGTATCCTGGTTCCTGTGAGGTGTAGATAGGCGCGGGTAACTCCAATTGCAGAAACACAAACTGTAGTAGATAATCCAGGATGATGTGCTGTAAATAAGTATGTTCCTTGTGTAGTAGTAAAACTTCGTTATAAGGAGGACCTTGGGACCAGTGTCATTTGCTCCTTATAAGCAAGGTCTCCTTATAAGCAAGGTCAGCCGTATTAAGGTCCAGATAACAGTACACCCCCTACAGGTGTCTCTTATACCCTAATAGACATGATTCTAATACAATTCAGATGGGAGCATTATTACTTCAAGTCAACAATCCCTCTGGGTCCTCTTTCTGGATATTTTCATCTCCCTTTCTCCTTAAGGCAACCACAAAAGTATTCTTCCAACCTCTCGGGACTGGAGTGGTGGGAAATTTTAAGCAATATGTGACTGTAACCCTGAGAGATGACTTCCATGGGTAAGGTTTGCATACATGTGCGATATAAGAGCATGAGCCTAAATTACCTCCTTATATCAGAGGTTAAGGTAAATATACCTCCTTCTAAGAGAGTTTTCTTACTAAAGAAATGTATAGGGGAAAATCGGGACCACACAAATCTGCTCCTTATAAGCAAGGTCTCCTTATATCAGAGTTCCTTATAACGAAGTTTCACTGTATTAAGAGGCCCACTTGCATCTGGCTGGCACTGTTGTAGGGTTGGTAGGTGTGGTACTGACTGCGCTGCATGTATCCTCAAGATAAACTCCTAGCTTGTGTCGTTACCTGTACTCTACACCAGAGAGCCCAACATATGTCCACACCAGCAGTTCAGCTGTAGTTCCATCATACAGCGTATTTCCAGTTATTAGTTATTAGTATTGCACACACCAACGATCCCAGTGTGTGTCCGCACCAGAAGTTAATGCAGCCACAGCAATCCGATGTCTTCCCAGACTACCAGTTTACCAGTTAGTAGTAATATTTCGAACAACAGAATCCAGCGTATTTCCATACTAGCAGTTTAGCAGTCAACGTTCAAACTGAACAGCAAGGCAATCCAGCGTTTTCAAGACTAGCAGTTTATCAGTAACTAATAGCACAACAACAGAGTCCAGCGTATTTCCACACCAGTAGTTAGGCAGTCGCCAGTGACATTGTACACCACAGGAGTCCAGCGTATTCGCAGATTAGCACTTACTGGTAGTATTGTACACAAGAGAGTGCAGCGTATTCTCACCCCAGTAGCTTGGCAGTAGCAGTGTGCAGCTCTAGGGTCAAGCGTATTCCTACACTAGCAGTTACCAATCGTATTGTACACAAGACGGTCCAGCGTAATTCCACCCCAAATAGTCAGGCAGTCACTAGTCGTAGTGTACACCACAGGAGCCCAGCTCATTCACAGACTAGTGGTGTATTAGTAGTTTGACAGTCACCAGTGGTAGTGTGCACCACAGGAGTCCAGTGTACCAGCCTCTCCCCGTGCTCCTGTGTGTCAACCACCCCCAGTAGAGGCGCACCAGCCTGTGGATGTAGGGTCAGCGTACAGAGACACCAGGCTGTGTACACAGACACCTAGTGGCGTACACAGACACCTGGCGGCATACACAGACACCTAGTAGCGTACACAGACACCTGGCGACGTACACAGACACCTGGCGGCGTACACAGACACCTGGCGGCGTACACAGACACCTAGTGGCGTACAGAGACACCTGGTTGCGTACACAGACACCTGGCGGCGTACAGAGACACCTAGTGGCGTACACAGACACCTGGTGGCGTACAGAGACACCTGGCGGCGTACACAGACACCAGGCGGCACAGCAGGAAGTCACCTGTCGGCACGTGGTGAGCAGGAGAGGTTTATGGGCCGTGCTTGGAGGAGCTGAGAGTGGGAGACTGTTAGTAGGTAGGTCAATCACAGCCCGGGATCCCGGGCATGTATGTGTCACAGTGCTAAACACCCTAAATATATTGGTTGTTTATTCTGTTACATAATATAGTACCATACCAAAATGACATATGAAGAGTAAGGGAAAGAGTTTGTCTTTCACCTCCTGAATTATTTTTAGATTTCCCATTTACAAATAATGAGAAATTAATTGATAAAACAAATACAATTGCATTGTCAATAAGTAGATTGGAACGGTTTTTCTAGGACAAGCACTGGGTGCCACCTTAACAGAAAAGGGGGTTAATCATATAAAATTTCATTTGTGTTTGTGGGGTCCCATACATATGGTCTCTCCTTGAAGAGCAGATCTTGAAGGTATCTTATTTTAATTTCTGTCACAACAATTACTATATAAACCATTCGTGATTTAGAGAGATCACTTTTGCAGGTGATTTTTATAGTCAAGTACCTCCTACAACCCCCCAAAACCCCCACTATTAGGTAGATTATAGGTCTGTGAGTAATATTCTTTTGGTTTGGTATAGAATTATGCTGGCGAAAATTGGCGACAGGGGTTTTCCTGGAATGGAGTAATTACTCTAGAATTGCCACTTTCAAGAGAATGTCTTATACAATATTATTCAAGCACCTCAAATCATATTCATCTAGTGGATCTAACAGAAAAGATTGTTGCCAATCCAATATCAAAAACAGAATAATGATAACTATACAAGTTAATGCTAGAGAGCACCTTAAACTTGGGAGAGCTTTGGCAGTATCTCCAGTATATAGCCAAGGGGAGAGCCTGGGATCAATCCAAGGAGTAACGCAGGGGTAGAAGCTGACAGGTGCATGATGCCAACTTTTCTATTTTAAAAAATCATAGAAAATAAAGTATCAATAGCACACCAATAATGGTTACATATCTGGATTCCACTTGATCCCCCCTTCATTTTGAGATGTCATAGGATACATTCCGAGCATTTTCTAAAATTGCGTTGTGCTACCTACTGTTAGAATGGGACTGGCTGTATGGGTGGTCCACTGTGGGGATCGTTGCAGAGAGCGGTACATGTGTGTGGGAGGAGGGGTGCGTGGAGATGACAGGAGTTGTGGTGCTGGAGGAGACAGTGGTATAGGGAGGAGAGTGGTGTGGTGCTGAAGGCTAGCTTTACTGGCAGCTTGAACCCACACCCACTCTATAAATAGGGCTGAACGCCTATCCCGGCCCACTCCGACTGTTGCTGTAGGGATACCGACATTTGGCCTTCAACTGGGACTACTGCACTTACAGGTGAACACAGAATACTTGGTGTTAGTAGTACATAAAGGTGGGACTTTGGTGCAGGCTGCTACTCGTTAGTAGTACATGGAGATGGGACTTTGCTGAAGGTGGTTCAGACAGTTACTTAAACCCGCAGTTCTTACTGCACGTCCAGTAACAGTCAGAGTGCAGTCGGGACAGGTACTCAGCGCTATATATAGGAGCGCTAGGCCTTTGAAAGGTGATCCTCATCCACTCACATTGCCCAGGTTATAGAATAGAACTTGCAGTACAGCACTGCTTTTGTCCTTTGGCAAATTATGGTGGTAATATACCCAGTGTATTCCTGATTAGTGGGATCCCTCATGCGGGAGGCAATTCCTTTATCTGATACAGGCGAGATAAGCACTGATAATAGCTATCACAATGGGCACAAATTGTAGCATAATGCACCATAATAATTTTGATTGGTCTAAAATGTATTCGTCCAGCAACCTATAGGGCTCCTTGGGGCTAGGCCATGGGGACATCCATGTTCAAGGGTTAGTAATTCAATCAGGCAACAGCAGGTAGACGCTCCATAGACTCAGCATTGACTGACCCCTGGTAATGGTAACACCCTCCTCTGGGTGTGAGTGAACAGAAGCTTCTTCACTCTGCCGCCTGACTAAATACAGAGAGCATTTCTGTAACACCTAGGTGCTCTATACTCCATGCCTCCTCCTCCTCTCACCACATGTATCGTGAGATATTGACGCTAGATGTCTCCCCCTGCAGGATCAAATGTTATCTCGATAGGTTTCAGCTCTCCCTCATTCTCGACCATCCGACAGTGGATAATGACCACCACTCCTATATAGTCAGTACCAAATATCTGCTGGAGAGTGAAGGGTCGGTTGGAGATTTGAGGCATGCAGAGACTTCTCTGCCTCAGACTGCCTCTCACCTTCCCCACACTACAGTCCGTGTCAGGTGAGAGTGTAGGTAGAGCACGTCCTAAGACCACGTCCCACACACTATAACATTATTTCTAGTTGCTCGCAGTCATCTTAGTTCCGGCCTTAGAATTTCTCAGGAGATTTATTTGAGTACCAGACACTCACACACCATAGCTTCCTGGGAACAAGCTGCAATCCGAGAGCAGAACTAAGGTCTCACAAGATCTCTGGTGTCAGTGTTTACAAACAGAATGGTCACGGGAAGTCCACTCCCGATAAAGCCATATAAGGACTGTGACACTGTAGTTGTGTCCAGTCAGGGGGTTGTGTCGGTATAGCAGCTATAGCAAAAATTCAGGTGGCTCCATGCCCACCGCCATGTTAGTTCTGTCCACGGAATTTCTCGTGAGATTTAGGCAGTTACCAGACTCCCACTCTTCATGTTCAACAGCAATCAGCAGTGTTCTGAGAGCAGAACCAAGATCTCACAAGGTGTCCGTGTACATACAGAGCTTGCGGGACCAAGTGCACAGCAGTTAGAGCACTATATGGCCTGTGACACTGTAGCATTGCCCGGTGCGGGTGGTGTGGGTGTAGCAGCTATAGCGATAATTCTGGCAGCTCCTTGCGCACGGCCATGATAGTTCTGTCCACGGAATTTCTCGTGAGATTTAGGCAGGTACCACACTCACACACCCACACACCACAGATTGGCAGGAACAGGCTAAGTGGCGAGAGCAGAACTGGAAGCAAAACCAGGTAGTCCGCTATACGGCCTGTGACACTGTAGCATTGCCCAGTGCGGGTGGTGTGGGTGTAGCAGCTATAAGGGCTATGATACTGTAGCATTGCCCAGTGGTGTGGATGTAGCGGCTATAAGGGCTGTGACATTGTAGTATTGCCCGGTGCGGGTGGTGTGGGTGTAGAGCTATAAGGGCTGTGACACTGTAGCATTGCCCGGTGTGGCTGGTGTGGGTGTAGCGGCTATAAGCAGGTTGTCTTCACCCAGCTGACACCTCACACACGACTCCCATCATGTCGCTGCAGCCTCTCTCCGTGATTACAAACTAACTCCTTCATGTCTCCGGACGCACACAAGACATCCACCGCCTCCCTCCCTCCACCGTGTGCTGTAACAGGCATGGGGTACTTCTGTAGTTACGGTCTGTAATAGGGACAGAAAGGTTCAAAATAAATCATCTTATTGAGTGAAGACAAAATCATTCTCTATTAATAACCCAGTTGGCAGAGAACGTTGAATCAACATTGACAAATAGTTGTTGATGTTGGTTCAATGTTGACTCAACATTTTGGCCGAGTGAGTAGAGTGTTCATTACTTTATTCAACCTAATACCGACCCTTCTTAAGTTGCCAAATCTTTACTATAATTAACGGAAGATATCTTTGAGCTCGACTGAACGAGTAACTACCAGCTATGTGTTCATAATAGTGGTTAAGCACACATTTGTAGTGATAACGTTGAATATATAGAATATGCAATCATTTATCGATTCTAGCAAAGTAATTAGGTAAAGATTGACTTTTTTGGTGAGGTTAGATTGGGTGAGTTTGCTGTAGAGAATATGATCCAACTCCTTTTAACCTGTGTCTCCCAATATATCCTTCCCTCGAGAGGCTTTCGTTCTCCACATGAGATAATATGCCAAGCTCCATAAGCGTCTGTCTCTGACTGTAAGAAAACGTCTGCATGCAAGGCAGCTATTGGTTGGTACTTTTAATCTCCAAAGAACCTAAAATAGCGCCAATCGTGTGAGTTGAAATGTGGCTAGACTAGCAGATATCATGCATTTAACTATCACAGAGATCGTCACCACCCGGCAAATACTAATGTCTGGTCCTCTGAGTCTTTCTCCAACCGGCTCCTACATGTTCTATACCAACGGGTACCTACAAGTGGGGTTTCAAAGCAGTAGTCTTATCCGGGGCCCAGCAAGTAAGTGTGAGGTTGTTCCGGCACAGGGCAGACCCAACCCAATCCAATATGGGTGGCTAGGTTCTGCCCTAGGCTTGCATTCTCTCGCACTATTTTGCTGGGTGTACTATTCCTCATGGTTTTACCCTGCAGGTGCTACCCGTACGATCGGCAGCGGGGTTACTTAGATCTAAATGTAAGGGTAATCGTCTATATTATGCAGCTTGGTACCTGTACAATTAGCCTATATAAAGCTGGATGATAGCAGTGGTGCTACTGAATCGTAATACGAAATCATCTATCATATCTACCTTTATCTATCATTTGAATTGTGCGAATAAAGAAATGAGCCCTCGGGGTGAACAGTAAATGTTTCTTATACGGCTCTAGTGCAATAATGAAGGGGGCGACAGTGAGTGACGCTTTACTGTGTGATACATTGGATGAATTATTTTATATGTGGAAGCGAGCTGGGCTCAATTTGCATGAATATATAACCATTGGTTTTCAATATACACATAACAGTTACCCCATAGCAGACTGCAGCCAGGCCCTGTGGTACCCACAGGAGAGAACTGAGGGGCTAGGCCGTGCTCCAACCCCGTCACCTATACTAATGTAATACCGGGCCATGTCCCTAGACATCTGCCCCTGACGAGGCTGACATTTATCCCGCCCTGTTCAGTAGTGCACCGTGCAAGGGATCGCCTCCCTTTGAAACGGGTCCGCTTCCCTCAACCCCTTGATGTTGTCTTCATATGCCGCCAGGTGGCCTAGGATGACGAGGGATGACGTTAGGAGACGTGACGTGACGTCATTGGACGTGAGCTGACGTCAGATATGCTGAAGGTCACTACTGCAGCCAATATAGTTGGGTCTAGTATTAACCAATATGATCAGGATGGCCTTAACTTTAAAAAGTATGTGTCACTATATGCCTCAGTTGTTAAGTTTCAATGAATATTTCAGATTGAACCTCTTAAGCATAGTGAGGTCGGGAAAACGCAATGATAGACACAAACGCCTGTCCAGGAGCCAATGAGCCTGTTTTCCTGCAGCTTCGGGTATTACCTTGCCATACACCTTGGTGGCCCACAGGAGATCGTGCTAGAATTTCTCTGCAATATACCCGATGAACATAGTCATGCATAGTATGTCTTTGGAAAGAGGAAAATATGGGAATTTTTTGGGGTCGATTTAAGCATAGATGTACCAGAAATACTCATGTACCAGAAATACTCATGAATCATTGCCTTAAACCCTGGCCTTCAACTCTTAGTGTGGGCCCATATATTTCCGGAGCTACGGCCTTGAGTCGACTACAGCTGAGAAGGTTCTAGTGTCTACCCCTGGACACCTACCTCCATGCTCATCTGGGATCAGCCAGCTGCACAGATTAGCCAGCGAAGTGATTAACTCGCAGGTACTGCATTGGTGCATCATATCTACCCTTTGGGAGTGTCTCAACCCTGTAGGGTCGGCAGGAGGCTTGAATAAAGCACTGGCGAGTTACTCTCTAGGTCTGCATTTATGCATCATGGTAATCAAGGGGAAGAGACATGAGTGCATTGCGCCGTCCTTAAAGTGTTATCTGCTGCACCCCCCCCCCCCCCCCAGTAGCATCATGATGCAGCAATGCAGCCCTGGTAGGTTACACGATGGTGCTACTTTCAAGAGAGTCTCAACCATGTCGGGTTGTCATGATGGCTAAATGCAGCCCTGGCCAGTTACTCACCAAGGCTGCATTCATGCATCATGACGGCCAAGGATGATAAATCAATGCATCATCATTCCGTCCTTGAAGGGTTATCCGCCGCAGCCTCCCATGACAAAATATTGATTGTGAGTTCATTAGTCAGCGGCTTGTATAAAGACCTCTGCCTCACCCACCGCACCGTGTCCGGCCAACTACTAATTATACTGTAGACTCTACCACCCTGGTTACATAAAGTCACAGAGAGGTCTGTCCCAGCCTTGACTGCAACCAAACATAATTTTCTTATTTTAGGAAAGTTAGACAGAAAATCTACCACTATGTGTCAGACAAGTAACTTGTTTCAAGAAATCCCTTTTTCTTAAGACTGTAGTCATTTGTCAGTATTTATAAGGATTTTCTGTTTATATGGAATCTCACCAACACAGTCCTCAATCTTATAGATGGACGCATTATGCAGCAAGGTCCTGCCAGCTTGTTGGTACACATGTGTCAAAGGTTATACTCTCGTTCCCAAATCCTTCCGAAGGAAGGCTCTGGTAACAGCCAAATGACTTTGAACTTTGGATTTTGCTGGGTCTAGGAAACCCCTGCTGGTAGGCTGGAACCAGCGAACAGGAACAGGAAATGGAACCAGAATGTATGATGGTAGTTTTAGGTAGTTTTACCATCAGACTTTCAGGTTCCATTTCCTGTTCCTGTTCGCTGGTTCCAGCCTACCAGCAGGGGTTGCCCGGACCCAGCCAAATCCAAACATTTGGCAGTAACCAGAGCCTTCCTTCGGAAGGATTTGGGAATGAGAGTACACAGGTTACACCATAACAGACTTGGTGTGGTGGCACATGTAGGGTCACGGTGGTGGAGAACTAATTAGGATAATGTGCACAGTAAGCGGGCTGATTATGTAACACTAATAAGCAATGTAAAGAACCCCGCCGTCTTATATCCTGTCTCTGGGACTTGACGCGTTAAGGACTGCATAGTACTTCAATGCGCGGCACAGCTCGTCACGATGATGCATAAATGCAACCTTGATGAGTGACACACCAGAGATGTATTCATAGATCCTGCTGATCCTACCGGGCTGACATTCGCCTCCAGGTTTGGCATTATGCAGCAATCAAGTCCTGGCAAGCTATTCAATGGCGCAGCATTGGTGTATCATGGACCAAATGACGCATTGAGGCAGCATGCTGACCCTACAGGGTTATTCCTTTAAGGACGGATTTCACTCAAAGATGACATTTGTCGTCATGATGCACCAATGCAGCCCTGGCGAGTAACTCACCAGGGCTACATTGATGCATCATGCCATCCCTACGGAAGTGTCTCAACCCTGTAGGGTCAGCAGGATGCTTAAATACAGTTGAGTTACTCGCCAGCACTGCATGCAAGAATCATGACAACCATTGTTATGATGCATTAAGGCATCATGCCGTCCTTAAAGGGTTAAGCAGGAAATCAGGTTGTGAGACAATGGTATTGCCAGATTCGTAATCCATCAGGTAGAACGAGACAGGGATTTACATGGAGGGATGGAGGGGGGGGGGGGGTTGGAGAAGGGGGGGGGGGTCGGTGGTCTGAGGATTCAGTGAGTGAGTGAAGCCTTGTGGTGGCCGTCTGAGTCTTAGTGGGGGCTCCCAGGTAATTATCCTGCATGAGGATCTAGGGCAGGGCATAGGTCAATGTTTACACAGACCCGATTGGCTGAAGTCTCAGCCAATCACTGCTTCGTATTTGTATCTATAGCGCTCTAACTGAGGGAAACTTGTTCCTGCAATCACAATGTTTGTACACTATCACCAGTAATCTCGTGAGACCTCGGTTTTGCTCTCGCAATGTAGCCTGTTCCTGGCATGCAATTGTGTGTATGAGTTTGGTAACTGCCTATATCTCATGAGAGATTTAGAGATCAAACCTAACATGACCGCCCATAGGGAGCCACCCCAATTATCGCTACATATAACAGACCCGTAATCTTTGTGGGCGGTCTTTTTTCGATCAAGTGGAACTTGATGGATTTTCATTAAAAATAATGACATGATTTGTGCACAAAACTATAATTCCAATTGGCTTTGTAACCGATGGATCGTGTGTTCATGGTCACCCTTCGGAGACCTTAATGATTGTTAGATTTACAAGCCTGTAAGTCTCCTGGCAAATATATCAGACGTTCTAAAATTATATTCCCAGTCTATCTTTGACCTAAAACCTAGTGCTTCATATCCAATGACATTTTATAGAAATAGTATGATTTCACTGTGGTGGCATTTAGCGACTGATTATTATCATCTCACGTCGCGTCCGAGGTAATTCAATCACCTCATACTGGAGTAGAGGCCTAGCAGGAGATTGGATTACAGCACCTGTTAATATGCCGTTATAATAAGGGACCTATGTGAACTACCTTTAGGCCAAAAAAAAAGGTTTGTTTCAGGGCCCCCGTCCGACCCTATCAAAACAGGGCCGACCCTACCTTTTTCTATGCAATTTTGAAGAGATTTCCATATTTTTGCCCTTTTTTGGTAAATTTTAGGGTCTTTGGTGAGGCCGGCCGGTACTTTCAAGTTAAAAAAAAAGTTTAAGGAAAATAAAAAATCTGACCTACCGATCCTACATTTTCTGGCCATGTTACCTGAAACGAACCCTTTTTTTGCCTTAGTTAACTCTTTGATGCAGTATGCTCTTCATCATCTTGATGCACGACTACTTTAGTAGGCTATGCCATTTGTTAACATGCATGAACCTACCCTTGGCGAGTTACTCGCCAGAGATGCATTGATGCATCATGCTGACCATCCATAGTAGAAACATTCTGGTGTGATAAGTGTACATACATACTTACCAAGGCTGCATTTATGCATCGATACTGACAAAGGACAGAGCACGATGGGGTCGTTAACGGGTTAGTATTGGAGAGGTGCTGGAGGGTTCAGGTGTGTTTTCTACCTGTTATTTGGCTCCTCACCTGCCATCAGCAGTGGTAGACACGCTGGAGGAAGGCTTCTCCAATATGTACCTGCAGTGGGAGGTTGGAAGCAGGCCAACACCTAGGTCCTGCTATCAGGAACCATAGAGACTCAACAGGTGTACTTATATAGTACAGGCCTGCAAGCTCTAGTTTGTAAATGACAACACACAGAAAAGAAGTAGAATGACTTGATCACCGAGGTGATTCCCCCCAGGACTCTAATGTGACTCCTTAACATTAGCAGGACTCTAAAATAACTCTATAATGACTCTGTTCTACGACTCCCTAATTGTTGGGAGTCACTTTAGAGTTGTGGGGACAGTTACCTCAGTGATCGGGGCTGGACTCCCATTTTAGAGTTACAGTGATTCTACTTCTTCTCTCTGTGTATCTACTACAGGCCTCCAAGCTCTAGTTTATAAAGGACAACCCACAGAAAAGAAGTAGAATTACTGTGACTCCCAACTCCATCACTGAGGTATTCTCCCCAGGCCTTTAAAGTGACTTCCTGACATTAGCAGGACTCTATAATAACTCTTTAATGACTCCTGTTCTAAGAGTCCCTAATGATTGGAGTCATTTTAGAGTCGTGGAGAGAGTTACTTCAGTGACCGAGTCCAGACTCCCATTTGGGAGGCACCGTGATTCTAGTTCTTTTCTCTCTGAAGGCCCTAAAGGACACTATTTATAGAACTAATTTGTATCTAAGCAATTTATAGAATTGATGAAAGGGTCATGGTATTTCTTTTCTGAACCATTACATCTCGAAGGATACAATATGGGTTCATTATCAATCAAAGGGTCCCTATTGATTTTGTTATAAACGGCCTTCCATGTTTGATGTTGTGTCACAGGTCGTTTCTTGGTATACACTATAGTAATGACGTATGGCAACATGGTGGTCAATGTGTTGCTGCATGGGCTGTTAGCACAGAGCCTATATTACAACCTTCATCTCATGGATAAAGTACATGAGGTACATAATGTAGAGGCCAATATTGAAGTGTAGGTGTACACTATATACTTTATATTAACAGGAGAATTGACTACCTTTCAATAATTACTTTAAGGCGGAATAATTCATTGACGCATCATACCATGGTCATCATGATGTTAAAATGCAGTCCCAATAGCTGAATTGACAGTGCTGCATTCAGGTATCATGCCGACCATAAGGGTTGTCACCCTCCCAGGGGCTCGGCATGATGCACCAATAGACCACCGGCGAGTTACTCGCCATGTCTGCACCAGGGCTGCATTGGTGCAATATGCAAATGTCACCTTTAATGGACAAGTGTATTTATAGGGGCATTCTCACCACTCGCACGTACCACATAGTAAACTAGAACAGTACTAGAATTATGAGTGGGAAACGCTCGGTGAGAATGCCACTTTAAGAGCTCAAGTCTAGGTCCACCGCTATCACCTACTCAGTAAGCTTCTCAATTACTCCTCGGTATCCTTGTCACAACCACTGCCGTAATGAGGTACTCCCAAAGGTGACATTAACTTAGGCTTTGAGGGAAACTTCAGTAATCCTTCCCTTGTGTTGTGTAAATTCTTGGATACTGCTATATCTGTACTTCCCTATACACAGGGGAAATGAAGCGGTGTCAACTTAAAATAAAATTGAAACTTCATTCACCAATAGACCTGTAGTGGATATGTGCATGGGCAGTATAATCCTGGCGACTGTCTTACTCTAAGCCCTTCATCAGCATTAAAGTGGCATGAACTATTCATGTCAATTAGGTGGCTAAGTGTGAGTATTGAGAATGCCTCTTCAATATCATGCATTGGGTCCAGTAAGTTGTTTGTGGAGTGGTCCTAGAGACATTCCCTCAGAACTTTGACACAGTGTAGGACCTGTTGAGCCTGTGTGAGGTAGTATAAGTAGGATGGCCGAAGGATCGAGCTGATCGCCTAGTAGTAACTTGGTATCAGGAGATCTTGAATGGCTCTATCACAACAAACTGGAATAAGCATTATAAACTGTATTACATAATGTACTTTAGGGGCAATCGGGGAGGCCTTTGACCTATGTATGCACGACCTGCCTGCCTTCAAATCTGTCAGAAAGGTTGGAGGGGCGAGGTATATGAAATCAGCTACAGTGAGTTTCCTAGTTACTGTATCAACATAACACTGATAATTTGTTAAATGCGAATATTGAGGCATTCTAGACATACATAATACATGTGTGTCTTATTCATTAAAATAAAAGCTCCGGCCACCCTAGTATAAGTTGCAGTGTGTGACCCTCTGTACCTCCCGGTACACGTCCAGCATAGGGAAGGGGGTGGGGGCTCCTGACAGCTGAACACACAGGAATCACACCCTCATCCATCCATGTTGACACACTGCAGTGTCCTGCCACCCATCCTTAAACACGACCACCACACAGCCTTACCAAGGTGGGACATTCCCTCAGATGTGCAGCCTCGTCCTCACTGTGTACCACGTGGTCTGGTAGTCTCAGCCCTTTTACAGATGATTCCTATAGTCAGCAGCTATCAAGCTTTGTTAATCATGTCTGCTTTGTCCTAGGTCCCCTATGAGTGTAGTGCATGAAGATCCCTGTGTAGGCAGCCCCTAGCCTGTAGCCTCATCCCTAGTGTAAACCACGTAGTTTGATAGTCTCAGCCCCTCTACTGATTCCTATAGTGAGCAGCTATTAAGCTTCATCAGTTTGACTAAATTGTCATTGGTCTCCTGTGTACTGTGTATAGGGTCCTTGTGTGTACCCTTGCAGGCAACCCTCAGGGCTTCGGGCGTCCACGTGGGAGGCAGGTAGGTAAAGGAGCAATATTCCTTAACCTACGAAGAGAGAATGGACAAAGATTAAGCTTTGTCAACTTGAAACATCAATGAGTGGTCATCAGTTCCCAGTGTGTGTATTGTGTGTAGGTATATCCCAGTGTAGGCAGCCCCCATGGCCTTAAGCATCCACGTGGTAGCAACAGCAGGTACCTGATAAGGTCTGGGAGTCTCAGCCCTGAGATCCCTATAGTCAGCTGTTTACGCTTTGTCAACTTGAAATATGACTATCTGGTCCTTGGTCCCATGTGTTGGTAAGATGACTGTGTATATCCCAGTGCAGAGCCCCATAGCTTTAAGCGTCCACGTGGTAGATAGGCAGGCAGGTAAGCTGATGGCAACAGTCAGCGGCTATTGCCAATAGTCATCGGTCATTAATCGGTGTCAACTTAAACACAACTAAATGGTCATCTTTGTGCTATAACATTATTGTCTTTGAGGTCACTGTGTATATCCCAGCACAGAGCCCCATAGCCTCAAGCGTCCACCTGGTAGGTAGGCAGGCAGGTAAGCTGATGGCAATAGTCAGCGGCTATTAAGCCGTATCAACTTGAAATATGAATTATTAGTCATCAGTCCCAAGTGTGTGTAGTGTCTGTAGGGTCCCTGTGTATATCCCAGTACGGAGCCCCCTAGCGTTAAGCGTCCACGTGGTCAGCATGTACAGGAGCTGAGAGCGGTGCCTCACGCCTCCAGCACGCGTCTCCTCCAGTGCCCATTGATCACTCCCGCACGTCAGTCCCCCACCAACACGACCAACCACCTGTCGGACCGAGCCGCGACAGCACTTCCTCCCCTCCCACCACCCGCGCCACTCTGACTACTGAAGACATGCCATGGTGTGTTTCTCTGCCACAACCTCATTTTACAGACCATGCATTAGGAGCCATAAGGCTGTGTCTCACGAACATGGGCCAATATTTTTGTCTATGACCTGGTGCAATCTGTGACCGGGAGCAATCTATGACCAGCTTGAAAGAAAACGGTTTATTTAGGGCAGATGTTGATATAATTTAAAATAAAGTGAGTGATATGAAGTCTTAAAACACCCATCAACATTTTCCACCATTTACATCTTCATCTGCCCAAAAAGTGTTTTTTTCCCAAGCCGGTCATACATTGCACCCAGTCATAGATTGCACCCGGTCATAGATTGCACCCGGTCATAGACGACAATAGTGGCCCAATCTCATGAGACACAGCCATTATCAGACCCCACGTAGCTCATTTAACCGAGAACTAGCAGTGCTCAAGGTATAGGGTATGCCTACATTTACGTTTAATAAGCTACGTCAGGCGTGTTAAAGGTCGCTAATAACTGCTAATATAGACACATATTGTAAAATTTCTAACACTTGAATTATATCAACTAAAGAGGGACTAGCTAAAACTAAATATTGATAGAGGCACTTTATAAAAAGTATTGTACGTGTATAAAATGTATATGTATATTTTCACACTCATTGGGGACTAGCCTAGCCATAAAGTAGTCCGATGTGAAGTTAATTCATTGATACTCTGGAGCCACCAGGAGAGAATAAGCCAGGTATGAGTGGCTTATTCTGTGTAGTGTGGGGCAGAGTTAGAGCTAGGTAAGTACTGATTGTAGAAGAGTGGCTTATTCTGTGTAGTGTGGGGCAGAGTTAGAGCTAGGTAAGTACTGATTGTAGGAGAGTGGCTTATTCTGTGTAGTGTGAAATCCAGACGTGTAACTATTACTCTACTAGTGATACTTTATTTTCTATGATTTTCTGAAAAAGAAAGGTTGGCGCCATGCACCTGTCAGCTTGTACCAGCTCTTCCCTGGCTAGATAGTCAAGGGACTGCTAGAACTCTCTCAACTTTGGGGGGCTCTCTAGCATTAAATTTTAAAGATATCATCATTCTGTTTCTTGCATTTGGTTGGTTAAAATCCTTTCTCATTGGTCAACTATTCACATATCATGTGTGGTGCTTGACTAATATAATATTAGGCACTCTACTGGAAGTGGCATTTTTAGGGTAATTAACCATGCTCAAAATAGCCCACACATTCTTACTCTAAACCAAAATATTCTGTACGGCCCAGGTGGTTTTAGGGTATAGAAGTTGCTGTCAAAGTGATGAATCTTTGTTATACATGATTAACTTTTCCTATACCAGAGTCGTTTTTGGTGATTGTTTGCCCTGTAGGGGATGGCTTGAGCTTTCCAAAACTGTATTAATCATGTCAATATTCCATCTAGAAGAAAAGTAGTGGTGGTTTGAGCTACGGTTGTTGAAAAAAAGGACAGAACCCCAAATTCCTCTATACTCGCATAAGGGAGATATAACAATAGAAAAATTGTAATCATAATTTCAAAAATGGTTCTTTAATCAAATTTCAAACTGTAGCATTTCAGGATTGCCTCTATCGATTTTGATGAAATAAATTCTATACCAGCGGCTCTGCCGCCGGGATAGTGTAGGCCTAAGTTCCGTTTGGATCAACGCCCCCCCCCCCCGCCAACCCCAGATCTGTCACTGCAGTCTGTCGACGGTGCAAGTTTATGGGAGAGGATCGGGAGAAATCGAGAGCTGGCTAGCCCAACCCCCTCGCGCACTGCCACGGGAAACAGCGTGCTCGCGGTCCGGGCGTCTTGGTGACCTACATACGCATATGGCCGTGTCACCTACCGTCTCTTGGATGTTTGTGCGATGAATGTTTATAAATAAAAGTAGTTTATATGCTGAAATATGTTATACCTCCTTTGAAATATTCACAGAGGATATAAGGAAGTAGGAAGTGAAGTGCTCAGCATGAAGGAAGACGAGAAATCAATTCATAAAAACACAGTTTTGATGGAAAAATATTTGACTGAGACAGCAGCAGAGATCACCATATGCCAGGCGATCGCCCATCGAAAGTAAATAAGGAGGTAATTATAGATACTTTTAAGTACTTATATATATTTTTTTTGTGTTTTTTTATGTTCTAATTGGTTTCCATGGCAACTGCACTTACCTAAAATCGTGATTTTTAGTAAAACCGTTGCTATGGCAATCAACATTTTTGTCAATAATACACCAACATATTTCAAATCTGTAGGGACCATCTTTCTAAGCACTGAAAACTGCCTGAAATCAATTTTCACAATAGAAAACTGACCCTTCTCTCTGTAACTCTCCGACAGCCCTGGCACCATCTGAGAGTTACAACGGTTACTAGGCTTTTAGTGTTCTGTTATACTGAAGATGAACATATATTGTTCAGGGCTATATATATATAGCCCTGCACAATTATTGGTGTACAATCCTACAGTAGAATAGCTCATCGAATAGGAAAGCCTTGCTTGAGACCCAAATGTAAACATTTAAACTCGTAGGTACCACTCCCTCTTGACACTATGGGCTATGCTGGGGTATATAGGGGTTCGATACACTCCTAAAGGGTCGTCATGATGCATGAATATATCCCAAAGGCCATAGCCGATGAGGAAATTATAACTGTCCCCTGTTGGGACATCACATCCCATGATGGAATGAGAGCCTCTAAGAGATCCCTACATGTGTGAGGGTAATGGTTAGCAGCTCAGAGCCCCCTCCTACACCGATATTCTTTGGCTCCTTATAGGACCAATCTCTCAGGAACTGTAGTGCCTAACCAAGTAATTCTGTTTTAGTTCCCTTTACGACCAACTTAGATTAGTTAATATAGTTATATCAGTCAGTACTGATCAACTCACTTTTCCATTTTAGGCTAAGTCTTTTTGAGTAAGGCATAAGTCATACGTTGTAATGCCTCAGTCATTTCTCGATAGCACTGACCAATATGCTTATGACTAATCTGGGATAGCTGCTAGAGACTAAGGGCTGGGGCTTCTAGATTACCTGTGTAGCCCCCTCCTCCTCCTGCAGCTACTGAGTGATGGTAAGATGACTGAGCTGCTCACAACCATGCAGCGAGCAGGTTGATCTGCTCCTTCATCCTGTAACAAGACATGATGCCACTTGAGCTGGCGACCTCTCTGTACGGATACAACAATCTCTAACAATGAGAGGCTAATTTATGATAACTCGTAATTTGCGTACAAAACTCGGCAGGGTTAGGTCCTGGGTTGAGTGCCCCTTTAAAGATTAAAGTTGCTCGGAGAAGGAATTCCTCAGACCTAGTCGGTCTGAGAATGTCTTAAATGCCACCCACCTGTGGAGTAAGGCTGACTGTGGCTGACTCCCCCTCCCGACACCTCAGCTGAACAAGGTGCAGACAGAATGAATG
The DNA here is from genome assembly GCA_947462335.1 of Harmothoe impar. Lineage (NCBI taxonomy): Eukaryota > Metazoa > Annelida > Polychaeta > Phyllodocida > Polynoidae > Harmothoe > Harmothoe impar. Next base: position 70,523,407 of record OX381710.1, on the reverse strand, counting down.
AATGAATGTCTTGCGCCACGCGACACCCCTCATTGCCCGCTGCCACCCTCAGGTGCTCCCTTAAATAGGCTGAGCAGCGCCAGACACTTTGAACTAATCACACAGAAAGACAGAGTGGGAAACAGAGAAAGAGGCAGTAAGGGGGAGAGAGAAAGAGAGAGGTGGAGTAGGGGAGAGAAACAGACTGGCAGAGACATAGAGGGACATTGAAATATAGATATGAGAGAGATACAGAGATGCACAATGGTGTAGAACCGCAGACACACAGATAGAAAAGGAGAGAGAGATAGCCAGAGAGATACCTAGAAAGAGAGAGTCAGATAGATAGAAACATAAAGTAGTTCAGGCTGCTTAAGCCGGTTAAACTGCTCCCCACCCTGAACTGCTCCCTACCCTGAACTGCTCCCTGCCCTGAACTGCTCCCTGCCCTGAACTGCTCCCCACCCTGAACTGCTCCCCACCCTGAACTGCTCACTTCCTTGAACTGCTCCCTGCCATGAACTGCTCCCTGCCCTGAACTGCTCCCCACCCTGAACTGCTCCCCACCCTGAACTGCTCCCTGCCCTGAACTGCTCACTTCCTTGAACTGCTCCCTGCCATGAACTGCTCCCTGCCCTGAACTGCTCTCTGCCCTGAACTGCTCCCTACCTTGAACTGCTCCCTACCTTGAACTGCTCCCTACCCTGAACTGCTCCCTGCCCTGAACTGCTCCCTACCCTGAACTGCTCCCTGCCCTGAACTGCTCCCTGCCCTGAACTGCTCCCCACCCTCAGCTGCCATCATGAGCTGATTCTGCATGCTGACCAGCTGCTAGTAGATTGATGTTGTCTTTTAGAATAAGCTACTCTGAACACTGATAGGGAGTCGAAAGGTGCAGAAATCTTTGATAACAAAGTATACATGAAAGATGGAGGATAGGATGATAGGTGGTAATAGAGGGAAGGATGAAGGTATAGAAAGATAGAAGAACAGCAAAGGAGAGAGTGACAGTGGAAGGGAGGGAGAGACCAATGGTCACAGGTGAATCACTGACCAAACATCAATAAGGAATCCCTTCTAACTATGTCATACAGGATATGATATGTGGTTAGAGAAATATGGTCTTACAAATCCATAGCCTGAGGGGAGAACAAAACACCATGGCTATTTGAAGGATGACCAAGCAGGGTGCTTGGAGGTAAGTGATAGAACATCTACTGAGGGCAGGAAATGAGAGGATTAGGCAAGGAGGGAAGTGACGGAGGTACAGAAGGCAACGCACCAAGCTATAGGGGTAGGGAGATTAAGATAAATAGCTCAACCCCCTCACCCAGTCCAGAGTTACTCCAAAACTCTTGCACTGTTTGGCCTTGTCTGACTGCTGCAGGAGCCTCTCTTAACATTGTGCAAGAGTGGTGTAATCCAAAGGGAGTTGTTTAGGTTCCGATGACCTGCCTGACTCTCGCAAAATATCACAGCTCTCTTTCTCCCTGATGCAGACATAATCTTGTCCCCTTGGACCTGTCTTTGCCTGCTTTTCTGTCCTAATTCCCTGCATGTAAAGAGCAGGATCCCATATAAACTTCAAATCGGCTGGTTTATGCTGATGGTTGATGTTTGTGTGTAATCTTAGAGCAGACTCTATATCCTACAGGAGGGTGACATATGGCAAAGCAGCGACAGGAAATTAGAGATCCTCAGGTGGCTGATGAACTGATGAACCTCATTCAGGTTTCCTCTTCATAACCCTGTGAGGGCAGCATGATGTTTTAATGCAGCCATAGAAGTGCAGTTGTCCAGTTCCAATGCATAGTGATATCATATTCATGCCCTGGTTTTGAGTGCCTAAATTTAATAACTGCTGTAGAGACAGTTCTAAGAGGGCAGGCCTGATGTACTAATGAGTTATCCATTGAATAACAAACTTTGAAATCAAATAGCCTTATTACATAAAGTTGTCATTAAAGTGTTAATGATGAACCCCTCAAGGTGTCGTTTTTGTAATGATGTTTACGTGGATAGGGTGACGCCCATTGTGAAACAGTCCATGCATGCTGCTCAGGTTAAGGGCAAACAAATACTTTCTGAGCCTATATATGTTGTCTTCCTATCTCGTGATTCTTATATATTTGTTGAGAAGTTAAACACAAAATGTATGACTATATATATCATCAGTAGTATATGTGCTTGTCCATAAACATTTAATTTGAAATGACTTTGGTCTCCTATTTTTGAGTTAAGTGGTCCATATTTATTCAAGCCTTGTCCATAATGGCTATAAAGGAATATCTAGGAAACAAACCTCCCACTTTCCATATACGTGGGCTCTCGAGGCGTGAGGATACTCTCTGTGTGTCCCTTTTTAGTGCAAGCCAAGCATGTAATGCATTAATCATGCACCAGACTCTGACATTGTGCCAACTGTCTCATCACAGAAAACATGCCTGTGTATATTTGCCATTTCTGTAGACTACTGCCCTCCAAATGCCAGCCTCTCTGAGCGACGTGTTTACTGTCAGAGAACTCTGCACTGGGGCAGAGGTTGCAGGAGGTAATTTAGATCATGGGTATCATGTGTTGAAGGTTGATTCACAAATAATATATTTGACTTCCTATCTGTTCCATTCCCCCTAATTCCCTCAGATTTTGCTCTGATTAGATTTTATATCCCAAAATGTGACATATTAACACCCATTAATGACATTTAATTGACCTCTTTTCTCTAAATATCATGGCCTTACAGTGTTTGGAATACATTTAAGGAAGGTTTAAAATTTGAAGAAAAATCGGATATACCCACTTAACATGCAAATCTCCAGGTGTAGATATTGCAAAACCTCTGACAGATCCGCCTGATTTCAACAGGTGCAGAAAACCCTGCTACAGTTCTGCAAAATACACCCAGGGCTCAACACAATACTCATTTCCCATCACAATGCATCAGTTTATTTGTCTTATGTAGGAGCCAAAAAATAAATGCAATGGAGCATCTCGATGATGAACTTATTGCCAAGGGACAATTGCGATTGGAATGAGCTTGATAGGGTATTCTTTTACTCTCAAAAGGCAGGACGCGATGACATTTCAATCTATTACAAACACCTCCATATCTAGTAATTACTACATACAGAGAGACAATACTTCTCCTCTCGAGCCCGTTCTATCTGTCTCCATTCTGAGAGACCTATATCTCAAGATGTCTCCTCCAACTGTGCTCAGATCTGTTTGTTATAGGCACCATTGGCTGTGTGTATAGTTCTTCTCAACCCAGAACCCCAATCTAAGCATTCCCTTTTATAATAGGTACTGCACCAAAGCTATAGCCATATCACCACACATCTGTAGTCCCTTTGATGTGTGCTCGAGTACATGCATATCAAATGTGTTGATGTGTAGAAATACAAAGATTACACTGTTTTATTTCAGTCAATTACATTTATCCCCAGAATCTTTACCTGATTCAATTTCAGTTCAATTTGCTATGTTTACATTTGTTTCAATTCACAGATCAACAGATATTTACAATATTGATATATTTTAATTACTAGGCAGCTAAATGTGAAACAGCTCAGATAATAAGTCTGATGTCTTTTATGAAAGAAAATCTGTGAGGAGCAATCAAAGCGGCATCACTATAGGTATGTGTATAGGTTTGACACTTATCCATCAGCTGTTGCTTATTGCTATAGCAATCTCAAGGCCAATTCAGATAATTCAATGATTTAAAGCAATACCAAAGCACTCATTGTTCAGTAGTGGATAGTTTAGTAGTGGGTATACAAAACATAGACGATCATCTATTGAGGACACACCACTACTATGGTACAGATAAAGGATGATTGTATAGCCATGAGAAAAAAGCTCCTAACCTTCAACCAGCCCAGTCCATGCAAGGATCTACCTGTTCACACACCTGTTCTCCTAGGGCAGCTCCATCCGATAGCCGTCCGACATAACATGGCCTTGGGTATATATAGGGAAAGTAACAGGTATGAGTAGCATTAGTCGTGAGGCAGGAAACCCATCTTACAGGCAAGCTTATTGCAGGTAAATATTGCCCTCTACTACGGTAGGCAATGATATACTCAAATTGACAGGCCTTTCGGTATATGTTATGAAGGCAACAGGGATGAGTAGCAGTGTTTGTGAGGCAAGAAACTATGGCAGAGGTAACCGTTTTTCATATAAATGTTGTCCCCTTATTTTATGGGCAATAATATTATCCAAATTAGAGCCTGAGTGCTATCAAAGCTAGAACACTTCAGTTGGCTCTGCAAAGAACGATCCGGGGATGGGTATAGGATAGGCACAGACTACTAACTGGTTACACCACCCGGTACTCAATATATAAAGACCGTAAGATAAATTATCACCCAAAAAGGACAACAGCTTATATCCAAAAGACATTTGTCAAATCGGGGAAACCATGCAATGAAGGTTGATCTAACAGCAATGTGGAGGGCTTTTCTAGTTTTGTAAATATTGCTGACAGAGCTGCCTGCATCAAACAGGTGCATAAAAAGCGTCAGACTTCTTGGAATTCAATCATGTCGGAAATTAGGTTGGACCCAGATGGTAAATCTGATTCCTTTTATATACAGAATGCAGAGTGCTTTGATATAGTATGTTCTTTTGCATTAATGATGCAGCGATTCAGCCTCTGCATGTTACATGCAAATTATTCTGATAACCTTTGTTGCTCTCAGAGTAAGACAGCCCGACTCAGGTGGCATCAGCAATTGGAAAAGGCTTCTGTTTATTCTTGTCGGTTTCTATTTCCACAACTGGTTCTGAAATGAATGGCTTCACATTACATGCATCAGCAGAATACATGGTCAGAATTCAGGATTGGTAATTGAGTCTGGTTGATTTTCCTTAATTGGTTTTCAAATAATGTCATTATTTTGAGAATAACTTTTTTTTCCCTATCGTGATGGTGTTGAATAAAGAGATCATACAAATTATTTTGACCTGAGTTTGAAATGCAACTACTGAATTTCGCATCGGTGGGTGTGCTTAGACTTCAGCTTTAAACTAAATTGTTTGGCATCCTTGTGACATTTGGCCATTCTCTAAGGACTTCTTACAAACTTTAGAATCTCTATTTGTCTGAACTTGAACTTCCCTAATCCGCATAGCCGAGCCCCTGCTGAATTCTCACTTACCAAAGAAGTGTACTTAGAATTCTCACTAACCAATTACTTTAGGGAAATTACTTGGAAGTCAGGTGAGGAATGTGTAAATACAACCCCCCTGAGGGATTCCAACGCATTAGGAACCGGGCTAGAGAGGAGGAAAGTAATATAATACTGCAGTGTTTGAATTGTTGCAATATTAAAATATATTAGGAGTGGAAATCTGTCCTCTGTAAACAAGGCAGGTAGAATATATTTGCCCGACCCCTGTGATACGTATTAACCCAGATGGTAAATCTGATTCCTTTCATATACAGAATGCACCATTCAGCAATGGATGAGTATGCTGACTATCGCTTTCAGATCAGGTTCCAACCATTAAAGGGAAGACAAGTGCTTGAATATAGTATGTTCTGTTTCATAAATGATGCAGCAATTTAGCCTCTTTCTTTTACATGCAAATTATTATGATAACTTGTTGCTCTCAGAGTAAGACAGCCCGACTCAGGTGGCATCAGCAATTGGAAAAGGCTTCTGTTTATTCTTGTCGGTTTCTATTTCCACAACTGGTTCTGATATGAATGGCTTCACATTAGATGCATCAGCAGAATACATGGTCAGAATTCAGGATTGGATTGGGTCTGGTGGATTTTCCTTAATTGGTTTTCAAATAATGCCATCATTTTGAGAATAACAATTGTTTTTCCTATCGTGATGGTGTTGAATAAAGAGATAATACAAATTATTTTGACTTGAGTTTGAAATGCAACTACTGAATTTTGCATTGGTGGGTGTGCTTAGACTTCAGCATATGGCTTTAAACTAAATTGTTCGGCATCCTTGTGACATTTGGCCATTCTCTAAGGACTTCTTACAAACTTTAGAATCTCTATTTGTCTGAACTTGAACTTCCCTAATCCGCATAGCCGAGCCCCTGCTGAATTCTCACTTACCAAAGAAGTGTACTTAGAATTCTCACTAACCAATTACTTTAGGGAAATCACTTGGAAATCAGGTGAGGAATGTGTAAATACAACCTCCTTGAGGGATTCCAATGCTTTAGGAACCGGGCTAGAGAGGAGGAATGTAACATAATACTGCAGTTTTTGAATTGTTGCAGTATGAGCAGTGGAAATCTGTCCTCTGTAAACAAGGCAGGTAGAATATATTTGCCCAACCCCTGTGATACATGTCAAATTCCTTTGTTAGTTCTCTCTACACTCCCTGAAATGACCATGCCAGTGACTTTTGAATCCGTAGTCATTTTTCACTCTGGCTTCCCTCCCTGCCTCCCCCATAGAGAGCTGTGTTATGATGCCATTGTGAAAAATGACCCTGCTCTTTGAATAATGTATATTTCAGATATATGCCTTAAGTTTTCAACTGTGAAACACAGGGAAAGAAAGTACACACATAATTATGTATAAACTGTAAATAATGAACTAACTAATCATGTGACAGCCAAAAGGGCTATGTCTCTCTTCACCAGTTGTAATAACTCCTTGTAGCAGTCTGTTAATGTCCAATGACAATCTCAATGCAGGTGCCATTGATAGGTGACTTGGGGCCACCTTGTATAGGCCATATTTTGCACAGAGAGTTATACAGAGGGTGGGCTGGATTATGCAGTGAGCAACCTTCAGCATGCTCTGATAACCAGGTCGTAGCTCCCACCTACTACCTCAACCACTAAGTGAGCAGCTCATGGCCATAAACGTATCTGCTCTCATTGCACTATGTGGTGGCACCGTTTGCTTGGAAAAGTGCTCTACTTTGCAATTAGTTCAGTAGATGGTATTAAAGCATGAAAATCGGTCCAGCGGGACATTAGGGTATACCGATCATTTTTGGATAGAGACCCATTCAGGATTTCTTCCCCCTTGGATACCGTTGCCAGGGAAACCTTTCTACATGGATTTTCTACATTTCCAGGGGATTATTGGTATACCCTAATGTACCGCTGGACCAATTTTCATGCTCTAATACCAAAATGCACAATTCTCTCCCCGTCCAAACACACACTTTAACAGAGCAAGATGAAGACTCTTTGTGCCTGCCGCCACCTTGAGGTAACTTCTAAAATAGTTTGAGGTGAGCAACTCGAGACACTTTGAACTAATCAAAGAGAGGGAAAGAGATAGAAAGAGATAGAAAGAGGGATAGTGAGAGAGACACCCACAGTTAGATATGAGAATGAAAAAAGCCGAAAGGAGAGCTAAATATGAAGATATGAGACACCAAACACCCAAAGTCACAGAGAGACAGGATGTGCTAGACCAAGAGAGCTAGAGACAAACAGACACACAACAATTGATGTTACAGCAATATGACACCCCTTATCCACCACTACCCGGAGCTGCCCTTACACGTTGAGCACTTTGAGTGAGCAAAGCAGATGTACAAATAAGGGAATGCAGGATATCATTGCATATAACAATGGAGGGGGAGATGGATGTAGAGAAAGAGGGGATGAGATTGTGACTGAGTGAGGGACATGGTGTATTTAAAAAAAGTTTCAAGTTTTAAATAATCTATAGTCAATGATCTGGTTTTTCTTCTCTTTTATCCTTCTTTTTGAAACAATTGATGTTCATATGCCAGATTTAGAGACTCGCAACACACTCTTTTCTATGCAGTTTTTTTAAGTTGGAGAATCATAAACCAGTGAATGAACAGTAGATGAAATATGCAAGTCTCTGTAAGTTTGATAATCAAATATACATACATCCGAATTTTCACGACTATTACACTTGTGCTGAGTATGATTTTTAGTGGTGTTAACAGGTTTGACTATATTTGTGACAATTGGGTCCCATTTTCTTTTTATTCCCCATGCCTAACCTTGTTTGCTACAGGGGAATCCCTTGCTAGTTAGCCTCTTATTTTGGTATTGACTGTAAATGCTGAAGTATGGCTGTCTGAACCTGCAGGGCTTTAAGACATACCACCATGGGACAGTTCAGTGGGCAGAATAAGATAACTGATAGGAGAACGGCTAAAAGGATCATCATTAAGGATCTATCTAAACGATTTAAGGTTGTGGAGGATTCCCTTCTAACTATGAGATAACAGTGTGGCCAGTGGACATGCGTACTCAACAGATGTGGTTAGAGGAATTATGGGCTTTCAGGTAAAACGCCTGAGGGGAGAACGAAACACCCAAGCTATGTGTCTGGTAACCTATCAGGGTGCTCGGATGTAAAAGATAGGACATAGATCTACTGGAGTAGAATTGGTGAAGGCAGGAAATGAGAGGATTAGGCAGAGAGGGAAGTGACTGAGGTACAGAAGGTGGCAAAGCTAAGGAGGGGGAGATTACTTACTATGAATAGCTCAACCCCTTCACCCAGCAGGGTGGCCTGACTCCAAAACTACTACTCTCTGGCCTTACATTATTATTGAGGGAGGGTCCAGCAAGTCCTGACTCATGCTAAAGGGTCCTGCTTTGCATGACTCCCTACCAATTGAGTGGTAAATGGCAGTAGTTTTGGTTTTCAAGTCAAGCCTGACTCTGGGAAAATGATTACTTTCTCCTGTTTGAAATCGACATTTCATCCCTTCCCATTTCATATGTCTTTGTGTTTTTCTGTACTACTTTCCTGCCTCTAAAGAGCAGGATCACATACAACCTTCAAATAAGCTGGTTTATGCTGATGATCAGTTTGCATGTCATCTGAGACTTGACTTTATATCCTAGAGAAGGTTGAAATAAAGCAACACTACAAGAGGAAATTCGAGAATAGATTCTCTGATGCACAGTGCTATAAAGTTCCTGCACTGCTTTTGAGTGCTTAAAGTAAATAACTGTACATGTGGTATAGATACTCCTAATAGCTCCAGCATAATGTACTAATGAGCTATGCCTTGTACAATGATTGTTTAAGCCAAATAAGCATGTAGCCTTGAGACATGATGCTGTCCAAAAAGTGTTAATGATGAACTCCTCAAGGTGTCCTTTTCCTAATGATGATTGGCAGACTAGGTTGACGCCCATGCCCATACAATCTGAGCATGTCATGTTTCACCCCAAAAAAGTATATTGTGTAAGCAATCTATGCGCTTGTCCATATACATTAATTCTATTATAAAATAGGTTCAATGTCCTATTTCAGTAAAATATCCCATGTTTAGTTAATGATATTTTTACAATACAATGAGCGATACAAAAACGACAATCCAGTGATAATCAGTCAAGAATATTACTCAACAAACAATGATGTAGTCTTGAGGCATCATGTTATAATTGAAGTATCGAAATGATATGATATAGGAGTGTTATTCAATTAAGACTCTAGCAGCATAAACATGTAAAACTAGAAAAATACACAATTTGATTGTGTGTGATCTTTGTGGGTTCCTGAGAGAGGGGAAATACAATTAATAAAGATAGGGGTGGGGCAGTGGGATGGAAGCAGAGCTTGGAGGAGGGAGACTTAGGGGAAAACGCGACGATGGTTGATCCACCCAACATGTGAAAGGCTTCCCGAGGTGTGTGGCTTTTGTAGAACCTGCTACAGATGTCACTGCTTTGAACATACAAAGAAAACCAAGTCAGAGTTCTGTGAATTCACCCAGGTCACAACATAATGCTTTATGCTCATTTGTCATCATTTTGCGTCAATTGATTGTTCTTATGCAGGAAGTTAATGGGAAATGTAATAGGCCATTCGAATAATGAAAGTGTTATTGTCGAGAGACAATTGTGATAGGATGAGCTTAATAGAGAAATTCTGTAACTCGCAAATGGCAGGGTCAGCATATGAAATCTTTATTTCTTTTAAATAGATAAAAATTGAAAGTGATCATGTTTTACTCTAGTACAAACAGTACCATATCTATGATTTACTACATAGAGACAGACACTATCCCTTTTGCTTTCTCTAGCCCCTCAAATTACCTGCACTGTAAGCTTTTTGTAATGAGAAAGAGTGTTCATTTTTGAGTGGCTTAAAGGATGATTGTACAGCTCTGTCCATGTTGAGATCTGCCTGTGCACACACCTGTCCATACATAGACCTGCCACAGGTGGACAATCTCTCCCCCAATGTGATAGCAGACCCACATGACATGGCCTTGGGTTTATAGTTAACGAAAGCAATAGTGATGAGTAGTTGAAATTGTGAGGAAAGAAACTCATGTTACAAGTAAGGTAATTGCAGGTAAATTGCCCTCTTTTGTATTCAACTATGAACCCTAGTTGGAACCTGATTGCTATCAAATCTCACTTGGCTATTCAATTGATGAATTGGGCTGAGCATGGAATTGGCAGAGAATACAAATCAGGTTCACCTCCCAGTACTCCATATAAAACGTGCAAAAAATATAATTTGTACCCCAAAAAGGACAACAGCTATCTTATAACCAATTATATGAAGCAGAAATAACCAGTGGCTCTTGCTCTTGGCATCAGTGTCAGATAAATGTTTAAAATGAACGGCTAAAATGCTTCACATTATAGATCTATGCAAAAAATTACTTGAACAGAGGGACGTATTTAGTGATTATTTATTCAACCTCAAGTGTTTATTCAAGTGTTTGATTTTGTTTAGAAAGCATGATGAGATGATTTTTCTTCTGCTTTCATCTTCCATAGTTTATGAGAACATAATAAGGATTGTAAGTGTCTTCTGTTTAGTAGCACAGGTCTTACGTTAGATTATGCATTGCAAATGAAGAGTGTTATTGCAATGTGAAGGTAGATCAAAGTAGAGATACATCGGACGACCTGACAGGAAGGCAGTGTGATCTCTCTTGTGGAGTTTAGAGTGGTGAGACAGAGGTGGGAGAAGAGGAGTTAGATCGAGAGCAATACAATTCATGCAATTAAGGTTGATCCAAGAACATATAAAATGCTTCTCTGGTTGTGTAGATATTGCAGAACCTGTGGAAGATCCATATGGGATTGATAGGCGATGTCTTTACTCTCAAAAGGCAGGTAGAGCAGATGTAATCATTATCATAACTTCAGAACGTAATGCTTCTTCACTCTGTTACAACCGCTTCGATATCTAGGCTTTACCACAAAGACAGAGCTATTACCTTTCATATAGAGCCCATTCTAACTTACTGCATTATAAGAGATCTATATTTAGGTCTCTCCTCGAACTGTGCTTAGATCTATTTGCTATAGGCACCATTGCCTGTATGTGTATTTCTTTTCAACCTAGAACCCCAATGTAAACTATCCCTCTCCTGTTACATTGCTTGACCATTGCTATACACGAGTGCAGCTCTACACAAATGTAGATGTATCCTTTAATGTATTATACCCAAGTACATTTACAATGTGAAGTACATAAATGAAATACTTCATTGTCCCATGTGAGTCAATTACATTTATCACCTGAATTATTACATGATTTTGGTGGGGGCTAAAGAACATACATACGATTACATTTCTTAATTGTCAAAAAACATAGACAATCACCTACCATGATTCAGGACAGCACGACTGTTGTCCAGACTTTTCAGATAGATATTTTACAGCCCCTCCCTCGGGACAGATGTGAGAACGTCTGTCACAACATGGAATTCCCTGATAATATCTGTTAACACAGGAATGAGTAGTAACACTTATGAAGCAAGAAACTTAGGGTACCGGTAATCTTTTTTGCACTTAAATGTTGCCGCTTATTTTCTAGGCAAAAATTAAATGTCACTTCTGTTGGCTCTGCATGCAGTAAATGATTTGGGACTGAGTCGAGATAATTTTCCACCAAAAAATACAACAGATATTTTATATCCAAAAAATATTTATCAGAGCAGGGAAATCATACAATGAAGTTTGATCCAACCGTAATGTGGAAGGCTTTTGTAGGCTTGTGTTATGGATATTACAGACACAGCTGCCTGCTCCAAACAGGGCTAGGCACAGAAAAACTGGACAGAGTTCGTGGAATTCAATCATGTCAGAAAAGTGCAATATGAGATGCAAATAAGGTTTGACACGTGGCTTATGTTAACACAGATGGTAAATTTGATTCCTTTCATATATAAAATGCACCATCAGCGATGAATGAATATGCTGATTATTGCTATATATGTGCCCTATTGTTGGACAATGCAACAATTTAAGGTTTGCAAATTACTTGTGCAAGGATCACATGCTAGTTGCTTTAATATGACCCACAATCCTTAGTGTTTTCTGGATAAGCCAGCCCTACTGTTCTGTTTATTCTGGCCGGTTTCTATTTTTGCAACTGGTTCTTGTATGAATGGCTTCACATTAACTGCATCAGCAGAACACATGGTCAGAATCCGGGATTGGTAATTAAGTGTGCTTGATTTTCCTTAATTGGTTTTGAAATAAGAGGCCATTGACATGACATAATTGTTAAAGTAACTGTTATTATCTTCCTGTATCTTAGCCATGCCCATTCACAGTACAATTTTCATGATTACCTGACCATCAATTTTCATATTATTTAAGTAGGTTAAAGTAATAAAAAAAGAAGTTTCTAAAAACGAACAGGAAAGTACTGCCAGAGAAGTTCAAGTATGTTGGTTGTTTTCTATCCTTAAAGGGGCATTCTCACCACTCGCACTTAACCACATAGTAGACTAGAACAGTACTGGAATCTTGAGTGGTATACGCACGGTGATTATGCCACTTTAATACTTTACACCATTTTGATGGACAGCCACAAGGTTGTAGAAGCTGCTTACAGATGTATATCATGGTAAGTATTCTAATGTTAATATTTACAAACATAAGGTATGTATTAGTAACATCCATACTTGAAACAAGATGTTTAATTTCATATGTTACAATATCAACTACACAGGAAGGTTGGCTAACCTTGCTATTAAAGCTTACATGTATTTTTGCAACATAATATATTTTGTCGCTAGGGACGCTCTGCTCCTCCTGTGTCAGGATCATCTAACCAATCAGTGTTTGTTGATGTATAGCTGTCAGTATCTAGTTTGGGAACCTTTGGAGTTGCCAGATGAAATATAGAATATCCCTGTCAAAGCTAATTGATAACAGATACCTGAGCTTGTCCAGATCTAACATGATGTTGAACAGGAGGATTTTGCTTTGCCTGTCTGGTTCCTTCATATCATAATAAATGATAGTCAGCGCAATTTCGGATCCCTTTATGCAGTCTGTGAGAAGGTACATGGGTCCCTGAACTTTTGGCCATCTCGCCGTGTCGATTTTTAGCAAAAGGGCTGTGTCGGTGTGTAGATATTTATGTATATAAGGACTTATAGAGAGATGACTGCAGGTCGATTTTTATCCTTTCTTCTTCAAGTGTCCGTCGATTTTTAAAAGGGCCTGAAACGGCCATATCGGTGTGTTGCCCACGTCGATTTTTACCCATGTAGAGGCACTGTTTTGACGCCAAAAAATATTTTGGTCTATGTCATCTTTTTGATATAATTACCATTACCTTATCCCATCATAATGGTATTGAACAGAGTGCTTATGCAATTCTCCATAAAAATTAATCTTGGCTTGAGTTTGACATGCAATTCATATTTTTCTAAACTCAAACAACCACTTAATTTTGTAATTGGAGGCAGTGCTTTGGAGGGATTCCAATGCACTAGGAACCAGGCTAGAGAGAAGCAAGGTAATATGATACTGCAATTTTTGAGTTGTTGCAGTATTAAAATATATTCTCTGTAAGCGAGGTAGTGGGGAGATATTTGCCCATCCCCTCTGAGAAGTGTCAACATTGCTATCAGTTCAAATTTATCACAGCTAGCCCCTCTTTAAGATTTTAAGTCGCACATTACGCGGATCTTCTCTGTAAAAAATGGTTTAGGTCTTTTACCCTTTTGCAATTTGCATAATGATGCCCAGTTTTTAATAACATTATGACTATGTATATTATAATGAAACACACTATCAGAACTACCCATATCATCTATAATTAGAGACAGAGCCAGAGTCTTGTCTCACAGACGTCCCTTAATGATGATATGGAATATATTACACATAAAATACTCGATAATAAGTCATTAATGCCTAGTTTAGCTTGCAAACTTCTCTAACCACTGAATCTTGCTATCTAAATTGTTGGACATTATTGTGAATTTGGGCCAAGCTATTGTGTAAGGAATTTCTTGCAAACTCTGATTGTCAGATCTTGAATTGCCCTCATTAGCATAGTGGAGCCAATGCTGAGTTCTCATTAACTAATTACTTCATGGAAAGCACTTGGAAATCAAGTAAAAAATGCGTAAATACAACCTCCCTAAGGGATTCCAACACATTAGGAACTAATCTAGAGAGCGAGTAGGTAATATAATGCTGTACACTTTGAATTGTGGCAGTATTTGAGGTGGATATCCATCCTCTGTAAGCACGGTAGTGGGGGGTTATATATCTGTCCACCCCTGTAAAATAAAAAGTGTCCACATTCTTTTCCGTTCCTTTTACAAGATTTTGATTTATAACAGCCTGCCTCTATTAGAGTATAACAGCATGTTAAGTGGGCCCTTTCCTTGGTTTCCTTGGTCTTTTTGGTTCCATTTCACCATGAGGTGCTAATGTTCTACTTTACATAATGATGCCTAATCTGTATTTACATTATGACCTTACATTTCTTGAAAATGCAATATAGGGAAAGAAAATAAACATATAAATATGCATATAATTATCTATTATCAGACACAGAGACAGACTACTGCATCGCAGATGTACCTACTGTTCAGTTAGCCACTGCTGCATCAAAAAAGGACCCCATTTTCCCTTATGGCATGCACAAAAGATAGTCGCATATCTGCCATAAAGTCTATGCTTCTCTCTTCAGCAGGTGTAATAACTCCTTTTGTAGCAGACTGTTACTGGCCAACATCAATCTCAAAGCAGGTGCCATTAACAAGTGACCTGGGGCCACCTTGCATAGACCATTCCCTACTCTAGATGTATAAAAAAAGCTGAACCTTCAGCTTACGCTGATGTCGACAGGATAGCACCCTTTTGATACCTCAACCACTGAGTGGTGGTAATCCGACTGAGCGGCCCAAGACCATGATCTATAATTTTGCTCCTACTGCAATGACGGGTGGTACCATATACACGGCTGCAGGATTGGACCCCTTAAAGCAAAGCAATTTCCCAGTCTGACCCAGTCTCACTTTGTCCTGGATACTGCCCACCTGTGGAGTAAGGCTGACTGTGGGTGCCTTTCCCCTCACATACAGACACCTCAGCCGAGCAAGGTGCAGACAGAATGAATGAATGGATGTCTCCCGCCACGCGACACCCCTCTGTGCCCGCTGCCACCCTGAGGTGCTCCCTGAAATAGGCTGAGCAACTCTAGACTCAGTGACAGAGTGAAAGAAAGAAAACTACACAGAGAAGTAGGAAGGAGTGATCACACAAGCAGATATACACATCTAATTCAATGTTACATCCATATGACACTCCTCATCCACCACCACTGAGTTGCTTCAACCTGCTCATCTGCTCCCGGCCCTAAACTGCTCCCCGCCCTGAACTGCTCCCCACCCTGAACTGCTCCCGGCCCTAAACTGCTCCCCGCCCTGAACTGCTCCCTGCCCTGAACTGCTCCCCACCCTGAACTGCTCCCGGCCCTAAACTGCTCCCCGCCCTGAACTGCTCCCTGCCCTGAACTGCTCCCTGCCCTGAACTGCTCCCCACCCTGAACTGCTCCCGGCCCTAAACTGCTCCCCGCCCTGAACTGCTCCCCACCCTGAACTGCTCCCGGCCCTAAACTGCTCCCCGCCCTGAACTGCTCCCTGCCCTGAACTGCTCCCTGCCCTGAACTGCTCCCCACCCTGAACTGCTCCCCGCCCTAAACTGCTCCCCGCCCTGAACTGCTCCCTGCCCTGAACTGCTCCCCACCCTGAACTGCTCCCCGCCCTGAACTGCTCCCCACCCTGAACTGCTCCCCACCCTGAACCGCTCCCCACCCTGAACTGCTCCCCACCCTGAACTGCTCCCCGCCCTATACTGCTCCCGGCCCTGAACTGGACCCTCAGCTGCCGCCTGTAAGGTTCTTTAGTATGCCGAGCAGCAACAGATAGTCGGATGTTGTGATAACCGCACACACCCTAATAAGCACACGCACCCTGTTTTTGGCCAAATTTTAGACTGAAAATAACCAAAAATATTAGAAGAATTTACCACAATTAAACTCTTAACTACTAAAAGGTATCCAAACAATTTTTTAGATGCACTGCGCGGTTATTACGTCGAATACGGTATACATTTTACTAGTGTTCACAAGTTTTACTATATTTGTGACGATTGGGTCCTTTTTTCTTCTTGTCCCCCATGTCTTACATGGTTAGTTACCTAGTAATCCTTGTTAGCTTCTTATTTTGTAAATATTGAAGTATGGCTGTCTGAACCTACAGGGCTTTAAAACGTAACACCATGGGAGATGGTGAGCAGAAGAAGTTATAGGAGGAAAAGGCTAAAATGATCATCATTAAGGATCTATCTAAACGATTTAACGTGGCAGAGGAATCCCTTCTAGCTTTGAGATAACAGGGTGGCCTGTGGACATGTTTGGTCAACAGGTGTGGTTAGAGAGGAAATATGGGCTTATAGATACAACGCCTCAGGTGAGAATGAAACACCCAGGCTATGTGAAAGACAACCTATCAGGAAGCTTGGAGGTAAGTGATAGGGCATCTACTGAAAGCAGGAAATGAGAGGATAAGGCGGAGTGGGAAGTGGTGGAGGTACAGAAGGCGGCAAAGCTAGGAACATGAGGAGAGAGATTAAGATGAAAGCTCAACTTCCTCACCCAGCAGTCTTGTCCGAATCCAAAGGGACTATTTTTGGAGAGTCTGGCCATGCCTTATTCCTGATGGATCCAGCAAGTCCTGACTCATGCCAAATGTATTGCATTGCATGACTCTCTTCTGATTGAGTGGTATCTCTTACGGTAGTTGTTTTGATATTCAAGACAATCCTGACTTTGGGGAAAGATTGCTTTCTCCCTGTTGAAATCTGCACTTTATCCCTTCCTATCGCTTATGTCTCTGTGTGTTTTTATGTAGTCCTTTATTACCCCTTAAGAGCAGGATAACATGTGCCTGATGAATTGGCCCATGTTTAGGTAGAGATATTTTTACAATACAATGAGCAATACAAAAATCAAAATTCAGTGACAATCAGTCAAGATCATGTTATCTTGAGGAATCTATGTGTTATCTTGAGGAATGATGTCATAACTCAATTGTTAAATTGTTATGCTTATCAGTGTACAACAAATAATGTCATCAAATGAAAGGCTAAACGTTTAGCAGCAATAAGCATCTAAAACTGATAAAGCAACTAAGGTTTATAATTAATTCCCTACAAGAGGTGTGTAGCCATCAAGTTACCCTGACCAGAGGACAGAGAGGTAGCATAGGGGGATGTAGGCAGGGTGAAGCAGAGGCAAAAGGTGAGAGGGGAGGGAGGGAGGCACTCGGGAACAATAGAAGCAACCTGAGGGTGGCAGAGGTGGCAGAGTTGACAATTGGAATTTGTACATGTAGCATTATGCTTATGGCCGTACAGAAGCTGTATGGTTTGTTGTGCAGTGTTGGTTTGGTACCTTACAGGGGCAATTTGGGTGGGTTTGTGTATCTGACAGAGGGGCAGAATTTGCTGAATGAAGACTGGGTGGGAACAGAGGGGATGGAGCAAAGGTTGGAGTAGGAGCGTTAGATCAAGGAATTCATGCAATGAAGGTTTGTCCGGCTAACATGTGAAAAGCTTCACCGGGTCTGTGGAAACTTTAGAACGTGTGACAGATCTACTTGCTTTGATCAGGGATAGAAAACGTCATCAGAGTTCTGAGAATCTCAACACAATGCTTCATGCTCATTTGTCTTCACAATTACTGTGTCAGAAAAATGTTTTATGTATACAGTGAAAAGAAAATACAATAGACCTTTTAAACAATGCAACATAATTATTGCCAAGGGACAATGGTGACGAGGATGTGATAGTCATTTCTTTACCTCAAAAGTCAGGATGACCAAATATAATCCTTATTATCTTACAATAGGATAGATCCAGGAGAACAGTTAATCATGTATATTTCAATAGAAATGTGTTAAACCTTGACATGTCATACATGGTTATGACCATAGAAATGGTTGCATCAAATTTCTTAAAATATATGGTGTTGTTATGGCTGTGGTATTTTTATGGAAAAAAACGTTCTTTTTTAGCTCATTTTCATTAGGGTGGCACTATTGTATAGAAATATGGTATATTTTAAACATTTACATGGATTTTTGATGTGCTTGCTGAGGGCGTTTTTTCTTCTTTTAGTGATATTCCAATTATTAAGCTCTACAGAGCTGTTCAAAGTTGCATGGTTACCAAAAAATGGTGATCTTCTCAAATTTCCCTTAAAAATCACCCTTTTTTGGTAACCATGCAACTTTGAAAGGCTCTATAGACCTTATTATTTGAAACATTGACGTTTTTCTTCCATAAATATTCCACAGCCCTAGCAACACAAAATAATGGAAGGAATTTGATGAAGGTCATAATCATATATAATATGTCTAGTTTTAACACAATTCTACTGAAATATACATGATTAACTTTTGCACCTCTTTACCCTATTGTGCCCCCTTAAGAAACATCTATTGAAGAACACTTAGAGGTATGATATTTCACCCTAATACAAACACCTCCATATTTAAGCTTCACCACATAGAGACAGAAAGTACTTCTTATCTAGAGCTCAATTTTAACTAACTAAGAGATGTCACCTCCAACTCATTACTGTCCTTAGACATATTTGTTATTGGTACAATTGGATATGTGTATCGTTCTTTTCAACCCAGAACCCAATCTAAACAACACCTTGT
The DNA here is from genome assembly GCA_947462335.1 of Harmothoe impar. Lineage (NCBI taxonomy): Eukaryota > Metazoa > Annelida > Polychaeta > Phyllodocida > Polynoidae > Harmothoe > Harmothoe impar. The sequence goes on along the minus strand of OX381710.1, from coordinate 70,504,490 downwards.
TATATTGAGTGCTGCACCAATGCTATAGCCACGGGCCATATCTTTACACAACTGTAGACCCTTTGATGTATACTCCAGTATATGTATCTAAAATGTATTGAAGTGTATAAATACAAGATTACATTGTTCCTTTTGAGTCAATTCCATTTATCACCTGATTTTCATCTGATACAATTTTAGTTTAATTTGATATGTTTTCACAAATCCGGAAAAAAAATTTCATCAACAGAAGAGTTTGATAGTTATAATGTTGACATATTTGAATTACTGTTTAGCATGAGGCAGATGATTGTATAACAGCTCAGATGACAAGTCTAATGGGGCAATCAGTAGCACTGAGTAAGTTCTATAACAATCTCACATCACATATCGCAGGGAATTAGATCATATGGGGACAAAGGATGTACATATATGAACAGAATGTTCTCCTGCAAGGCCAACTCAGATAACATAACAATTCAAAGTAATACCAAAGCATTTAGTTCTCTCAGACCTGAAGTGATAGTATAATAGTGGGTATGCAAAACATAGATGATCACCTAATTGAGGACACCACTGCTGTCATAAAGATAAAGGATCATTGTATAGCCCTGAGACCTTCCACCAGCACTGTTCATGTAGGGTTCTACCTGTACAGACATAGACCTGTTACAAGTGTTCAATCTCCCAGCAAAGTGCAATATTAAGGGTGTTAGAGGTCAAAAACGAACAAAAATAGGGGGTTTTGGGCGATATTTTGCAACTAATGGATATTGCAGCATTCTGAAGGAGCAGGTGACTGTTCTCATTATTTTTAGGAAGAATACCAATGGATGACATGCTAGAGGTGTTTAAAACCATCATTATGTCCATATGTGGAGGTGTTGCTTGACTGAATCTGTTTGTGTAGTTTAGTGAGGAATCGAGTGACACATTGCAACATCCCCTAGTTTCCCCCCAATAAATACTGCATATTGAAGCCAAATGCCCATATGGAATGAATAGTACCTATATATATGTAAGTTTAAAAAATGTTAAAAATATATTGCAAACACCTAGTTGTGGAACCAAATGAAACTCACAATGGCAGTACCGTGTAGTTTTATGAGGACATTATATATTACCGTAGTTGCTATGATAATAACATTTAACTATTTTTTTCACACATGAAATATGTTTACGATAAGGCTGGGGGAAAAAAGGATTCAGCAATGAAACCTAAGAAGTGGTAGGCTTCTTTATGTGTGTCCGGGAGAATCAAGTGATGCACAAAATCGAGTGACACCTGTTGAGTATGGTAGCCATAGGTCCCATGATAATTATATTTAGTTACTCATTTTGCACATCAGGTATCTTTATAATGAGGGTAAAAAGCTGTCAAGCACACATAAGTCAACAATGACCCTCTGGTGTAGTAGGCCTGGATCTTAATATGCAGAATAATCAAGTGACGCAATCGAGTGACACCTAGTAGCTAAATACTATGAAAATCTATACCAGTTATTCTTCAGTGCTGCATTCATGTATCATGCAGACCCTAGATGTTTGATTCACTCCCAAAAGGTCGGCATGATGCACTTTTACAGTGCTGCTGAGTCAAAACACCTATTTATATGAGGTTATTATCATATGTAAACCTCTAGCAGTCTATATAAACATGACTCACTTTTCTCGATAATTACACCAAATCTACTCACATCACCTATCAGGACAAATCCGAGTTTTCAACCTGAGGTCTTCAAAATTCTCCAGCAATCTCCACTGCCAATACCCCTCTTCAAAGGTCATGAATGGGGAAAAAACACTGAAACTCTTTATTTTTCTAACATGTACCCTAGTAGCAAGCCCACATGTATGGTTTTAGCTCAGATTGGCTGTTTGAAGTCGGGCAAAACTCAGCTGGGTTTCATGTTGGGCAGATGGCTGGGCTGAAGTGTGGCCCCAATCGGGCTTCCTGTTTTGAGCTCAGATCAGTTTCAAAGTGGGCTGCTTGATTTGGGCTCAGATCGATTTCAAAGCGGGCTGCCCATTTTGGGTTCATCTTGGACAGATGGATGGGCTTTAGTGTGGCCCCGATCGGGCTCCCTGTTTCAGGCTCAGATCAGTTTCAAAGCAAGCTGTCTGATGTGGACTGAGGTTGGGTTTGGACAGGGCAAACTGGTCTAGTGGTTCTGATCAGTTACACCAGATGTCACTACTATACAATATATAGATTTTTCCAACAAAGACCGATGAAATTGATTTTATAATATGAAACAAAAATGGTTAAAGTGCTGTACAATAGGAAACAATAAACAAATGTTCTCACTGTTTGGAAATAAGGTAGACAATATGTTTGAATGATGAAAGGAAGGTTATCTAAGCAGCTATCCAGTGTAGACACTATTTCTGTTACATTACAATTTGCTTATATAAATTCTTGAGATATTCACTTTGAAGTGATTGCCCATTGTTCAGCCCAGGCATGTGTATAGAATAAGTGAATCTTCTATACAGCCATACAACTTCACACCTTTACACTGAGGGCCTTCCATGATAATAACTGGTACTTTCCACAGCTTTCCTTTCTCTTTTGCTGAAGAATCGAGTCTCACATTCAGATACACAGCACATAACTAGAATAGATAGATATAAATGTATCAGCCATTAACATTAACTATCATGTCTCCTATATATGATGTTATTCTGACTTTCTTACTTTACTTTTAATTTTAACATGTTCATCATTTTAAGTAAAGAAATATGTGTTATCTGCTATATTAACAATAAAAATACCCTAAGATCCTAGACAACTAAAGCACATTTATTGTGTTTGATGAGTATTTTGGACATTATATCCCTGCATATTTGATAGAGGCGTTTAAAGATGAACACAATAAATAGATAAAATAATCTTGATAAGTTCAAAGCAATGTTTAAAACAAATTAAACCACTGTCCATGAGTCTAATGAGGAATCGAGTGACGTATGTTCACAGGCCTGGAATGGATTCTTAGGTGTATTACAGAGCCTATTTCCCACCTACCATATATTTTCTTCTACATAATCCAGTAGAAATTGATAATATCTAGCAGGGTTCCAGCATTTACAGCTAACTGGAAGGTATTGTTATAATATAGTTATGTATTTCTCACTAAAGCAGAATTGCACCTATTTCCTTCATTAAAGAAAAAAACTGACAAGATACATGACAAATTAAATGTAAATGAGATAAATATGACGTCCAACCTCTTTTATACATACTATAAGTATGTCCTGACTCAATATACACCATGGGTATCATAGTGTTAAAATGAGAGTTCTCAGAAACAAAGAGAGAGAAAACAATGAATGCCAGGAGATACTCGGATTATTTTTTGTTTAGAGAAGAGGTGATCAAAAACCTGAAAGAGGGGATGGAAGGGAGGTTTTTAGAGAATCGAAAGGATATATCAAATCAGGGAAATCATGTTATGCAGGTTAATTTACCTTCAATACAGATACCATTTTAGCTGTGTTGATATTGCAGACAGAGCCGTCTGCTTCACACAGAACAACTCGTCACAATTCTTGGAATTCAATCATGTCAGAAAAAAGAACAATATGAAATGCAAATCAGGTTGGACACATGGTCTACGTTAACCCAGATGGTAAATCTGACTCCTTGCTTAACATTCACTGTTCCGCAATGGATGAATATGGTGATTATTATTGCTTTCAATTCAGATTCCGACTATTGAACGGAAGTAAAGTGCTTGAATATAGTATGTTCTATTGTATAAATGATGTAGCAATTTTACATTAGTGATTTGCTTTGTAAGAATCAGATGCAAATTTTTCAAAAAGGCACTTAACCCATTTATGCTCCATGTCAGGCAGCCCTAGCTCAGCTGGCATCACCAATTGGACAAGGTTTCTGTTTATTCTTACAGGTTTCAATTTCCACAATCGGTTCTGCAATGAAAGGCTTCACATTAACCGCATCAGCAGATCACATGGTCTGAATCCAGGGTCGTAATTAAGTGTGCTTGATTTTCCTTAATCCACCCAGAAATAATATAACATTAAGATGAACTGATGCCCTCCGGAAGGTTCAGGTATAAATATAACCACTCCCTTAGTTCAACATTCTCCACTCATGAGGTAGAAGGCACTCTGAATGGATATCACAAAGCATCTCAGTCTCCAATATAACCCAATATCTCCAATACCACCACCACATCATGGAAGCAGAGGAAGAGAAGTAGGTTTCCATGTAACTGCTATATTTAAGCAGTATGTGAGGCAGTCAGTCCATCATCATCAGTACATCACTGTGCCCCTGGGTCTCTCTCTGTGGTTGATTCAGTAGATGTCCCACCTGGTCTTTACTGTAATTGAACTCATATTGACATCTACAAATAGTCACTTTTGTGATAGAGATAGAGCCGACGAGGAGGACCACAAATTGCACTATGTGGCCTACTCATATCTGAGTGGTGCCCTGTGACTGCACATGGAGTTGGGTAAATATGTACATAATAATGTATGTGACCTCCTTTTGGTGCTGTCCGTGTGCTGTTATGGCGCAATATAAAGGCAGTCATGAAATCTAACAAAGCGGAAGCTGGATTTGGGTGGTGGGGAGGATAAAAAAAAACTAGACACGGCCATTAAATTTCAAATGTGTATTAGCAAAAACAGCATGCATGTTACTATGCATAAGGGTGCGGGCACAAACAATTCACTACCCATTTAGGGATGGGGGTGAGATCATTTTGACCCCTCTATCTGGGGGTTTATGAAGACATTGCCCATCTCCAGATAATTTGCTGATAATGTGTGCAATGCCTTCTAAGTTATTCATTAAGCTGCTCATAAGGCTCCATTCTAAATTGTAACCTCTGAGCTGCTTTTAGGACAGCTGCAGTGTCAAATTCATAATGACTTGAGAGTATAGAAACCGTCAGGATGTGTTTCAATACTCTTCTAACATTTCAATGATATACACCCCCCCCCAACCTTTCTAAGTAGCTGGTTTCCTAATGGTTCAGATGGGCTTGGACCACTTCAATACTTCCTGGTTCTATGGGCGATAGGAGAAGGCCACCCATGCCGGAAGGGTATACATAAATGGAGAGGCTGGCATTTCCTGGATCTTCACACAGAAACTCAGGAGGTGGTTTCAGGTGTCAGACATATCCTGTCTGAATATAATAGTGCAGGTAAAATTAGGGTTTGAGGTCCGACAAAATGCAGCAAAAGTTCCCTAGAGTTCCAGGCTAGGGAACAACTCTAAATCCAAGATGGCTGCAGACCTTTTAAACTGAAATCCTTATTTGCTGGTGAAAGTGGTCGTGTAATAACTCAAAATGATGGTATTGATGAGAATGATACGGAGAGAAAGAGAAACGAGAAAGAGAACCAATATTATTGCAGATTATCATTGGAGAGCTCTTAAATCCAAAGGAGCTACCAAACGGGTATGATAAGACATTGGACATTACACTCTGAAATTATTAGATGTCAGTGCAATTGGTTGTGTAATAGGAGAAAATGATAGTATTGATGAGGAACCATTTACTAATGTCTTGAGAACCTATAGAATATATATATATATATATGATCATTTGCATAGTTTATCATCCTATATCTAGCTAGATTGCTTGGACTAAGGGACCAAGGGCTGCAGGGCGGAAACAGAAAAATGAAAAAGGATTGTCAAGGATCTATCAGAAATAAACAAATAATGCAGAGGAATCACTTAGAGTTTTGAGATAAATGCAGGATTACCAAGATAAAGGATATACATAGTCAACAAATAGGATGAGACAAAAACATGGTAATGTAGATTGAACAGTAAGTGAAAAACATCATGTCCATGTGAAAAGGCTGCCTGCAAAGGGGCTTGGATGGAAGGTAAAAGTGCCAAAGCCAGGATATGAGAACACTTGGTAGGAAGTGAAGCCACCGAGGGTGCAATTCAAGGCAGGGGCTGGGATATTGATAGCTGGTGAATCTGCCATTCCCTTCTCTCAAGCAATGGTTGTATCTGTTACAACCCAGGGATTCAGCTGAACATCAGACTGACTCCGGAGAGTCCAATATTACCTGTGTATAGCCTTTAGAAGGGCATCAGGTACACACAGTCAACTGTGTATCTCGTGTGGCTCTGGCATTGACATTGACATTGATAGGACATAGTCAACTTTAGTTAACCCTTGAAATAGGCAGTTATTAGCGTTTTGAGTCTCTATTTTGCCAGAGCCACAAGGGAAACACAGTGTCGACCTTACATTCTCTCTGTCCAATATCGGGGTCCCTCCATGAAAAACGGCATTTTATGTACTCTCATATCTGATCTCTTTGTTGGATGTGTTGTGGCTTTAGGAAAATGAATGTCCAGATTGCAGCTGAAAAGGAGAGATGGGATCGTCTGGTGACTGATGAGCTGCTGAACTTTCTCAAGGTTTCCATTTCCTAAGCCTTTGAGGGCAGCATAGTGTTTTAATGAAATGTGATTCATGACTTTAATATAGGACAGTAACTGTGCAGCACTGCATTAATGCATCATGCTTATCGAGTAGCCGCACTCTGAAAATCAATAAATTGTGACGTGGTGATACTGCCTTGGTGCATTTTGTTTGTATATAAACATGAACCTCATGTTGTCCTTACAGGGTTATCGATGACTGCCCTATATTGTCCAGGTGTCCTTCCCCTAATGATGATTGGGTCACAGGACGATGGGGTCTACACATGCTCCTCAAGTTCAAAGTAAAACAAGTACATATTAGGGAAAGAACCTGCGAGAGCTGTGTACAGACTGATCTGACCTTCAGTGGATCTAAGGATCTACTTGTGCACACACCTGTACACACATAGACCTGCTACAGGTGTTCATCTCCCACAGGTCTACCACCTGATGGCAGTCCAACATGACATGACCTTGGGTATCATAGGTTAGGAAAGCATGGTGGATAGGGAGTTTGTGAAGTAGAAGATGAGTGTCACAAGTAACCTCAGTGCACCTATTGCAATTTTCCCACTATTAAACTGTGTAGGCAATCATGAATCCAAATTAAAATCCGAAACCAGGGATACTTGGCTGCTTCAAAAAAAAAAAGGTGTAACTGGGAAGAAATAAGTCTGATCAGGGAAATCATGCAATGAAGGTTGATCCATCTAGCATGTGAAATATTTCTTTACGTGTTTGGATATTGCCTGCTTCAAGGAGGGGCAGAGTTCTTGGGTTAAATCAGGTCAAAAATGTGCAATACGAGATGCAAATTAGGTTGGACGAGCAACCTATGTTAATTAAGATGGACATTTTTACTCCTGTCACCAAAGAATAGGGCTTTATTAACTCTAGGTCCTGGGGGATTATGCCTAGTTTAGAGATTTTTAAAAGTTTTTTCACATTTTTGAATCTCTAACTCCCCTGTATCTGTGTTGGCTAACCTGTTATTTCTAAAAGTGTAGCATAACACAATATTAAAACACAGATAGAGCGTCACATTATTTAACCAATAATGAATGGATATCAGGCACGAGGGATTGTATATCGTAGGATATCGGGCAAGAGGCGCGTAGCGCCGAGTGCCCGATATCCATACGATATACATCCCGAGTGCCTGATATCCATTCATTATTAGGTTTATTATACGATTCCTCCTAGTACTGCATCATGCCAACCCAATGGTGTTGATACACTCCCAAATGGTCGTCATGATACCGAATCTTAGAAGCGAACCAACAACTGACCCACTGACCAATACACACAGGCTGGGGGCAGGCCTAGCCACATCCCGCACCTCTCTCTCGAGTCTGTGGTTTCCCTGCTATAGGCTCACAGTGCTTGGAGTAACAAGCAGGGCGCCAGTGTAGGGGCACCGCGGCCGGGGACGCGCTGCCAACTCTCCGCCGCGTTTCCCTCCGAGTGTACCAGCGTTCCCCCTGCTGTGTATCATATCTGCCGTGGCCGAGCGGTCAGCGCGTATGGCTAATACGCAGGGGGTGCCCGGTTCGAACCTCAGGGTGGACTAGTGGAAACGTAGCAATTTTAAAGGGCCTATATGTATGTGAAAACCCCCCCCTAAAATTATTTTAACGACTAGGTAAATAAAGTCCAACTACTACCTTTATAGTAAAAAAGAAATTATAAAGAAATATTGATTTTCAAAGAAACTATACCAAAAAATGTCTTTTCTTCTGTAACTCGGTAAATAATGGTCCTACAGGGCTGGAAATCCGCCTGTAGACTCCTTGTTTCGCCACCTCCCTCTACCAGCGCCTCCACGGCGTGGTGGTTAGCACGTCGGACTACAAGTCTTGATGTAGCCTGTTCGAGTCCCCATGGAACCTCGGATTTTATGGGTGAATAAACTTCGGAATCGCTCAGGGCCACCGGAAATGGCATGATATCCACCGGAAGGGTGCCGATATCACTAGATATCAGCACGGGGATATCACCTAAAAAGCACGATGAGTCGTTCAATCGTATAATAAATGATGGATAACATGATACATTTTTTCTGCATGATGAGTGGGTCCTAACCTTTTTTCGGTTAGCTTTTCCATTATTCGCTAAATTAAAGATAATAGCCATCTCTTGGATTCTGTTACTTTTTTGTCATGGCACAGCCAATCAGCATTATTCTACTGTGGGCAACTGTTGGTGGTAGGTAGGGTCTAGAAACTGAACTGTCATCTTGTAACTGGTATCATAAGTAGCTTCGAGATGCAGAAAAGCCCAATGTTTTATGATGGAAGAATATTGTAATGATTTCTCAACAGGACTGGCACCCTTTGCCCTTATTCCTGTTAGACAGGTACGAGTATGACTCCATCATTGAGATCACCGTTAGGTTTCTGGTTATTCTTGGTGGTTTCGATTTACATAACTGGCCCTGGCTTGAGACGCTTTCACATGGCCTGCCTTCGGAAAAAATGTGTTTGATTTCAAATGTGGGAATTGCATGTGACTTTCCTTCATTCCCGGCAAAATGATATGCCATTAAGATAGAGGGGATCTCCTGTGATTCCCATGGAAGCTGTCAGAGAACTAACTATTTCAGCTCACCTTGAACTTGATAGGCTTGTAACCTCAAGGCTGTGTCTCATGAGATGGGGCCAAGTGTCAACGTCTTTGACCGGGTGCCAGCTTTGACCGGCTTGATAGAAAAGGGTTTATTTAGGACAGATTGAGATATAAATGAGCTACTAACTACTAATGTAAAGTGTTGTAATATCCAAATACAGCCAATTGTTATCTTCAAATGCCCTTGATAAACGCTTTTCTCTTAAGCCAGTCAAAGCTGGCACCAGGTCAAAGCTGACACCCGGTCAAAGCTGGCACCTGGTCAAAGACGTAGACGTTCACACTTGGCCCCATCTCATGACACACAGCCTCATTTAGTTTCCATCTTAATAATAATACTCCCAGGCCAACTTCTGTTTCTGAGTTACTTCACTTTATTTGTCTCTAATATGATACCTCATGGTTCAGATGAGCTTGGAGAGTTTCCAATACTTTTTTTTGCCGGAAGATGATAGGAGAAGGCCTCGTATACTAAAAGGATATATGCCGATGGTTTTTGGGAATTCGTGACAGTGCAATGTCTGGGCAGGTACCAGTTATGAAGGTAAGGTTCACTCTAAATCTTGGTGCAGTGTTTGGGGCATATCAAACTAGCTTTAAGATTTTTGATAAAAGCTGACATAGCAAACTTAAGCTAAAATGAGTTTGCGCAATTTCACTTTTCTCATTTGATGACCTTTGGTTTTTAAGTCCTATGGGTCCCGTCTGTTGTCGGGCTGTAAGCTATTCTGTCCGACCTTTGGAGATCAAATACAGACTTTCATCTTGAACGATCATTGGGGTCCTTTTTAAAGTCTGAATCAAAGTATCCCCTCAGGCAGCTGAACCTGGCCAGACATCTTCACAAATGACAATTTTCTTCAATCAGAAGGGATAGGAGTCCCGGAAAATACCTCATGATTAGTTAAAGATAAGGATAAAACTGTGAACCTACTGTACTAAAGCCATATATTGTCTTTTATCAAGCCGGGCAAAGATGGCACCCAGTCGTTGAGTGGGTAAGCCTGGGTGCCGTTTTTGACAGGCTTGATATTAAACGATTTATTTAGGGTAGATGAAGATATAGATGGGCTGAAAAGGTTAATGGATGTTATAACACTTTAAATGAGTAATTAACAACCCATTTATATCTTAAAATAAGTAAATAAAATTGTGTTCTAAGTCAAAGATGCCGCAGTCAGGCCCTATTCATGTACCATGAGCTCCTAATAGTCAATATAATTCACTCTTTAAGTTATAGAATAGACTTTGGTTTGCATAACAACCCAGGAAACTCTCACTGATCTATACATGAATATCTGAGAATCTCTCCAATTTCCATTTTCTTATAGAAAAAGGGTAAAACTCATCTTTATTGGAAATTAGTTTTCAAGCACAGCATTCCATGGAGGTTTCACGAGGGAGAGATGACATGAAAAGCACATCAGCCATTGGTGACCTTTTTTAGGAGTCACAGTATTGCCTTTCAGCTCAACCCACTTTACTGAAATTGTGATTCATTGGGATATACCTTAACTCATCATAATGCATTCATGCAGTCCTTGTGAATGAACTGCCAGTGCTGCCTGAATGCATTATGTTGATTTATACATTCATACACTCCTGAAGTGTCAGTATGAGGGGCCAGTCCCATTTTTGCAAGGTTAGGGAGTAGTCATTTTTTAACAACAGGGGGGGGGGTCGGTGGATTTTCGTATGAGCGAGTCAAAATATTTTTGGTCCCCCCCCACCAGAGGTCCGCCCACAGGCAAGTTGAGTGCGGCCGACCCCTTTGAGCTATAGTAATGCACAGGCTTTTTCACTAAAAAGGGGTGCAATTATTTCGGTCCCCCCTCAAGAGGGGTCCATATCCCCCAAATCCACCGACCCCCCACCCCCCCTTGTTGTTCAAAAATGACCACTCCCTTAGGTATATTATTCACGTTAGATTATTTCAACGTCATCTGTAGTTCCTGAATCATATACAGCCATTCCATCTTACATACATCATGTCAGCATAGTGTATCCTACAATGGTGGTAAACATGTTGTTTATTGAACATTACGTCCTTTCTACCTTACAGATTTGTCAAAGAATGAATTTTACATTTGAAGGGAGGTAACCTATAAGATTGGGCTCCCTATGTGACTTAAAACTAAATCGCATGTCATTTTTGTGAAATTCGGTGAAGCTAATATCGAAGGAGTTCATTTCTTATTGATTTCAAACTCTGTTAGTTCAACTTAAATTGCCCTAATCCACAAAATTGAGCCCCTGCTGAATTCTTATTAACCAATTGCTTTAAACAAATCACAAAGATAATCATGTGCAGGCCATGATTTGCCTTAATAATATTACTATTCCATATGAGAATTGTTGCAGTATAACATGTGAATATTCAATACCTGTTAGTAAGTTAGGCCCTACACAACGTATTTAGATTATAGATTAATGTGACGCATGGTCAAGTTAATTTTACATATGATCATTCATACAGGTGTCCTGTTATGACATTATATAGTTTTTCTGTCAAGGGAGGAGCCAAGGGGAATATGTATAAGAATATGTATACATCATTAATCATTAATAATTTCTGCTTTAACTCAGGGTAATATTAGAACCACCTGCATCGTGTATAATTAGAGACAGAGACAGACTTACAGACCTCCTCTAATTAGCTACTTCTTGTTCAATCACCCACTACTGCATCTCATAAGGGCCCTAGTGGCTGGAACAGGAACTAACTAGTCATGTGAGTGCCATAAGGGCCATGCTTCTCTCTTCAGCAGCCTTCACCGTAACTAGACTGTGGACAGATGGGTTGTGGGTGAACTGTTTTTTATAGACGGCTTGTCATGGTGAGTGTTGACAAACTGTACATTTTTGGACACTTTCTAATGGTAGAATGTGGACACACTGTTATTTATGGACACTCTGTGCTGGCAGGCTGTGGATATGAAGTGATGTGGATAGTTTGTAGCCTATGGACAATACAGGGCACAACACCATAGTTTTTGTGCATACCTCTTTATTTGCATTAAATTGCTTACACCTCTACATACAATGCCACTAGGCCTACTTTGTCCATTACAGAATTAAAGTCTTATTACGTTTTCAGCGTACGGTTTGGTGTGATATCACAATCTCAAATATCGTCATATCTATCTTTACATTTCTATATATGGAACACATAGTGGAAAATGAGACCTTTTATTGCCCTTGATAATTGTCATGTTCATTCATTCAGTATTCAATAATGGGTCTGTGCAGTTTTTTATAATGAGACTTTTGATTGGTGAGCTGTTCTCGTAATCAGTATTGTACCGTCTATACTTGTTATTAGGTATTTCAGAGAGGTTTTATGCAGAACTAACTTATCAGTCTCATGAATTACAATACATCTGGATGCAGGTGGATGATCTTTCAGACCACTTTTGTTTTTGCTATGGATATTTCATTGTGCTTAGATATTCTCATCTTTATTCATTCATGTTTTTAATCATTATGTACTTGGAAACTTGATTAAAAAGGTAGTCCTGATTTGTAATAGTAATTACTTCCATGGTTTAACCGTAGGTATCATCGGTACTTGTTATTTAATTTCCTATTGATAAGATATTAAATACTTTTTTCAACCACACATTTTTTTAGAGAAGTATACGCCAAACAGTCACCTCAGTTTTCATCCATCCATAATAATAAGACACTCCCATATCCACAAGCCATCCCCATTTTCAATATAACCTAGTTTCACAAACCAATCTGCCACACTCTACCTCATATAGTGGAAATAAATGAGATTGCCTTGACATTAGAAGGGAAGTAGGTTTCCATGTCATTGCTATATTTAAGCAGTATGTGAGGCAGGCAGTCCATCCTCATTAGTACATCATTGACTCGGTGGTTCTGTGGTTGGTTTAGCACCTCCACTCACGCCTTGCCTGGTCCTTACATGGATCATGCATCCGTTTAAAACTAGTCACAGGTAATATGCACCCGTGGTGATAGTGGTGACACAAATCATAGAAATGCTGTGTACACTCGGTGATAGTAAATGTACCTGGTATTCATCGGTGGTCGCATGGGCATAAGTTGTGATTCATTGGTTTATAAACTGACCAAATGCACATTTTCACTTCAGTAATTGAACAGAATATATAGGATAATTTTGATCAAGTGGTATTATTTTTCAATTATTGTATTTGGCTTCAGGGTATTTCAGAGAAGAAAAGATAATCTCAGTCTTAGTCCAGCTAACTAAATTCACCACTCATAGGGCAAAAGATATTCCTCATAGATACAAACAGGTCATCCTTGTCTCCAATATAACCAAATATTATTAACTATGACTCATTCAACTACCACATATCATATCTCTCATATATAGAATAGAAGTAAATGAAATTGCCTTGACTTATAAACAGGAGGCGATTTTCATGTCATTATAAGCTATACCTGAGGCAGCCGGTCCATCATCATCAGTACACCAATTGGTACCTAGATGGTACGTGTAGGACCCCATCTGCATGGTCTTCATAATATATAGAATCATGCGGCAATCTACAAATAAACACAAATGATTAGGCAATAAGCTGTAATAGTGGCACCACAAAGCAATGTTGTGATTGACGTGAAGCCGATCACAGAATGCACCTTGTGGGCTACCCATGGTCTACTGGACAAGGAGACCACTTTGGACTTCACTATCAATATTCCTCATCTCTGAGGATTGGAAACTTATCTTGGGGTCAGAATCAAGACGCACTGTTTCCCTCAATATTGACACGTTCAAAAGGTCACAGGTATTGCCATCTTTAAATAGTCACAGGTCATAAATTCACACGGTTAACTCAGACTGTAGGCTGTTCAACTGTTACACAGTTAGAGAGAACAGGCATGTGGTACCTGACCTCCATTACCTGGAATAGCACAGGTGTAGCCCTGAAATAGGTTTTAGGTTACTCATGTATGTTAGGCACAGGGCCATGTATGATGTAGGTGGGTATGATGAAGGAGGACATATATTTTGATAATCTGATGGTTGCAACATAACTTTACACTGTGACCCCATATATATATATATACTTTTTCTAAATTTTGATTTTTGTTACAGTACATTACAAGTTGTTTTTATTGGCAGAAAAACCTTTACCTGTAAATTCCTTAGGCTCAAGTCAAGTGGTTGATCATAGATGGATAACGATACAATATAAGCATATACAAGAGGCTAAGGATGGGGAGTGGGGATGAGGAAGAAGGGCAGGTGAGATGCAATGTAGAGTTGCACCAGAGCCTAAGATGATGCGACCGAGGTCAATCAATCAAACATGTGAAAGCCTTCTTTTGGTGTGTGAATATTGAGAACCTGTGACAGATCAGCCTGCTCGGATCAGGTCGGGAAAATATCATCAGAGATCTCTGAATTCACTCAAATCTCAATAGAAGAGACCAATATGTAATGCAAACTAGTCCTTTCATGTCTTCACTCTTATTCCAGAAACTACTAATTCAACAAACATTCAAACACAGAAAATTAATCTGCTTTCTTTTTATTATGAATAAAATCATGTTTTAATATGCAGAGGTGTGTATCCAAGTTTTCCTAATATCTGGAACAATTATCTAAACCAAATCATTGAAACATAAGCAAATATCATTGAAACATAAGCAAATATAAACCTGAAATTCTGGCAATGTATGGTGTCAATTTCATTTCATTTTTAAATGTCAGAAGTACAATATCATAAAAATCTCATGAGATTATTAGCTTATATATATTGCAAAACTTGACAGCAAGTCCCATCATTTTTCCAGTAGTTGTGCCCTTTACAGAGCCAAGCCCAAGCAATGTAAGTAAGTAAGTCTGTTCAAACATGGTATCTCTTTTTTATTGATATGGAACCTTCACTCTTTTACCTGAACGATCTATTAATATACAAATATCTAAGATTAAATGTTGGTTTTATACTTCCTTTTTCAAAAAATATAAATTTCCCATGGGCTTTGTGAAGTCCTTTGGTATTTCATGTAGGCACTAGTGCTGTATATATACTCATACCCAATGAACAGATAAATAGCCTACAAGTAATGCAAAACCTCCTTGTATCATTAGCCTATAGCTAACTGTCTAACTGTCAGGGAGATGTACGGGAGGTGATATGCCAATTATATTAGAGCAGAACCCATTGTCATACCTACTATCCCATTACTGATATGACAAATGATACTGAGTTCCTGATTCCCGCCCCCACTGTGTGTATAATAGTACTGTAACTGGTCACCCAGTGTAAGCAGCCATTTCATTGACGAAAGAAATAGAGCCCCTGCTTAAGGTGAGGCTCCACTAACCGATTTATTTTTACAAACCCGTTCTATTGTTACGAATCTGACTCAGTTATACACAGTATAGACCTATACCCGTATAAACCCCGGGCAGGGGGCGTGGCATCGACTCGCTGGCGGTAGTTCCTCCAGCGCTCCTGGGGGGCGCCAGCGGCGCCCTAGGAGTTCCAGCGCCTGCCGGGAGGTGGCGCCCCGGAGTGACGTCATTTATCGGAGTGACGTCACCGGGAGTGACGTCGCTTAGCGACATTCTATCTGTTGTGGGCGGACTAGATAAGGCCACTCCGTTTGAATCTGGGTCAGTCGGCCATCAAGAACCATAGAGTGCGCTCCTCCAGTATTTTGAAAAATTGTTTTTGGGAAGTCACGGAAGTTTGGAAGTCACGGAAGTATGGGGAAGGTTAAGAAGTCTCCTAAGAAGGCAGGCCGGCCGGCTGGAGAGGAAGAAGCCAGTGTTTTGGCGGAAACAAAGAAAGTTTTGGACTTGACGAGGGTGGCGTTGGCGGAATCAGAGAGCAGGATCTCGAGGGTCGAGGGCAGCTTTGACCGACTGGCAACCATGGTGGGAAGCATTCAAGAGACGATCTCGGTCGAGAGCAGGGCGAGGGCATCTGCCAGATCAAGTTCTCCGGCAGGTCGTCAGTCGAGGAGGCGTCGGCAGGAAACTCCACCCAGAGCAGCCCGAGACTCGTCAGATGACTCGAGGGCGTCGTCAGTGAGGCCCGAGGGCCGTCGTCGTCGATCAAGAACTAGATCAAAATCCAGTAAGAGATCTGAATTTGCCCAGAGAAATTTTGTGGATAGGTCCATTAAAATTGATTCTTTAGAAGCCCTAATGCTGGTCAGTATCAGGACCATTTGTATCATGTCTAAGCAGGGTGAAGATGTGCAGGGTATTATTGACCACATTGAGTTACTATGTGAGAAAGCATTGACAAAGGTTTATAGGGTCGGTTCACTTATTGCCTACGACAAATGTGTAAGGGATAGGGCTGATGACAAAGGACCCTCTGTCTTTGGTCAAGTTTTTAACAGTGATGTCCTCCGTCATTTCTCATATGACAGTACCATAGTCTCTGCAAGTAAGGGTTCCAAGAGTACTAAGTCTTCATCTGGGAAATCTGGGGAAAAGAGACCCTGTTTCAGCTACAACAAGGCACAGGGGTGCGACAATCAGGGGTGTAAATACCTGCATGTGTGCATGTTTTGTCGCAGCGGGTCCCATGGTTCATCCACCTGTAGTGTCTCTAACTCTAAGCCTGAGAAATAGGCTGGTACGGGCAGGCTTGGGACGGGAGGTGCCTTGAAACCCGTCCAGGCTATTGCCCAATATTTCCCCCCCCAGACTGTAAAATTTAGGCCCTTGGACCCTAATTGTAGCCCTTTTATTCCTAGGGGCGCGGGGCCCTATGTGGTCGGTACTGAGGAAAATTGCACCATTGTAAAAGCTGGACCTGTATTGGTTCCAGTTAATAGCACTCCAGAGGTTTCTCACACGTGTGGGTGCCCTGGGGTATGTATATGCTACTCTGTTTTAAATCCTGACTGCAGCTCTTTCTATCCAGCTAGGGCTGTGGCTTGTGGCCCGCTTGTTGAACACCAGTCGACAGATCTCGACAGGGTTCTTTTATTTACCATAGCGGGCGACTCTCGGGTGGACGAGGTTAATGTGTATAGCGACTGTATCAGGGGTACCTGTGGTTGTATTCACTATTTTGGTCGGGAAATGTCTCAATTGAAGCCTTGCAGGTTTGCCCCCTTCATATCAGGATCAGGTTCTGTGATCACTGGGGGTCATGCCGAGGCTAAGTTCATATGGGAAGGCGTTAATGTAGGCTTTAAAATTGTGGATGAGGGCTGTGACACCAGATACTCTTGTACCAATTATAAATCTATTATGGAAGACCCTTTTATTCCGAAATGTGTGGAATTATTGAACAGGAGGTGTCTGATGGGTACATAACTAAAGTTTCCTCCCCCCCCAGATGTGTTCATGCTATGGGTGGGGTGGAAAAATCCAATGGGAGCCTTAGGCCTATCACTGACTGTTCCATGCCTTGCAAAAAAGCTATTAACAACTACATGTATACTACCTATGAGCCTTTCTCGTATAATTCTGTATATACGGTAGTGGACCAACTAGAACAGGGTATGTTTATGGCTGTAGTCGATTTGAAATCCGCCTATAGGTCGGTGGGAATTTTTGCTCCTCATGCTGAGTTCCAAGGTTTCGCTTGGGACGGGGGTAAGGGAGTGGAGTATTATATTAATAATCGCCTTAGCTTTGGTCTGCGTTGCGCCCCTAATATTTTTAATTCTCTGTCGAATTTTATAGTTAAGGTAGCAAACGCCTATGGCGTTCAGAGAGTGGTCAACTACCTGGACGATTTTATTATATTGGCGAGGTCAGAGGCCGAGTGTCTGCGCCAGCGAGATATACTTATTGAGGTGATGGAATTTTTGGGTTTTAGAGTTTCCTATAACAAGGTTACCGCCCCGAGCCAGAAGACTGTGTTCTTAGGTATTACCATTGATTCTGTGGCTATGGACCTGACCCTCCCCCGGGAAAAGATTATTAAGCTGACTGAGGCCCTAGATGAGTGTTTGGGTATGCGTTATGTACATAAGAAGCGCCTTCAAAAAATTGGGGGCCTAATGTCTTTTTGTTCCCAGATTGTTAGGGGGGGCAGAACTTTTAGCCGCAGACTCTATGACCTATGTGCAAGGGCTAAGCCCGGTAGGGCCATTTTCCTCTCCCAAAGCACCAAAGATGATTTATTGTGGTGGAAACAATTCTGTGAAGTCTTTAATTGCCGTACCCTTATTAGTAAGGAATTAGTCGATCTACCTATGGTGTCTGATGCCTCTATGAGGGGGTTTGGAGCCTGGATGGGTACAGATTTTTTCTATGGCTGTTGGGACGGGTATAAAGTCAAAGGCATCAGCAAGCTTCATGAGGAGCCAGCACCAGAGATGGACGGTATTCGAGTCCATAAGGGCAATATAAATGTGTATGAACTTTGGCCTGTCTTGGTTGGTTTAAAACGCTGGGGTCATAAATATAAAAACAAGAAAATTAATATTGTTACCGACAACATGCAGGTTCTGGCTATGATAAATTCTGGCAGGAGTAAAAATAAGCTGTGTATGGATTGGCTCAGAGAATTATTCTGGACTTGTTTTATATTTAATATCGAATTATATGCCACTTATATAAGGTCTAAGGATAATGTCTTAGCTGATGACCTCTCTAGGCTCCCATACAGGGGGGTGGTTAGGAGGTGTTCTGATAGCCTTGTTAGTTATGGTATGTCTGATTCTCTTTACAGTGGAGAGACTTCAAGCCCTCAGGGTGGCTCAGTGGATCCTGACGGAAAAGGGCATAGCACGGTCGACCAAAGCTACCAGGCTGGCTCAGCTTAAGAGGTATAATAAGTTCTGCAGAGTTTTCCATTTGCAAGCCTTCCCCTGTTCCGCCAGTCAAGCTGGTCTCTATGCCACTTATTTAGACAAGGAGGATTTTAGCCCTGTGTCTATTCGTAATTATGTTTCAGGGCTGTGGTATCAACAGAAAATGTTGGGGTTTTCGGATTTTTCAGATAATTTTTTGCTGAAGCAGACCCTTAATGGTATCGAACGTAAATTTGATCCTTCTAGGAGGGTTCCAGATACCCTTTTACTCCACAGGACCTTCTCAGGATTTTTTACCTGTTGGATATGTCTAATATTAATGATGTTTTATTCTGGGTTGCAGCCCTGATTGGATTCAGATGCCTTCTCCGAGCCTGCCACGTGACAGCTTCGCCTCACAGTATTGGCGTCTCGCATTTAAGTCTCATGGAAGGGTATATCCGTATTAAAATAGTAACCAGTAAAACTGATCAGTTTGGGAGGGATAATTTTTCGGTTTTTCTTCAAGATATGCCTGGTTCACCCTGGTGTGTCAGGGAATTAATTGTTAAATTATTAAAGGGCTCCTCCCCCCGGGACCCCCTAATTTCCCGTCGGGTGGGGGGTTTGTGCTTCCCCCTAACTTATGATGAATTTTATTCTAGGATTAAGAGTTTTGCCTTTGCCCTAGGTCTGCCAGCTAATAGTGTTTCTTCACATTCCCTCAGACATGGGGGCACCACCCTCCTCCAGGATTTGGGTATGCCTATTCAGTCTATAATGAGGAAAGGCAACTGGCGTTCGTTGGCTGTCCGGAGGTATTTGCACCAGACTGTGTCAGAGTTGTCCGTGCTGGAGCATGCCCCTTGTACTTTTCTTTCTTCTGTTAATCTCTGATTAATGTTCCATTGTGTGTGGTGGGTGTTTTTGGCTGATATTTTAGGTACTATATATTTCACCACACCAATGTCTCGTGTCTTCTCTTATATTAATGATATATACTCGTTATATTAATATAGGCTAGCTACCGGTAACTTAATACCCTCATGTGATCTCAATAGTTTCCATGGTAACTTGTATGTTCTATAGTAAGTCTAGCCCGAGTGCAGACCTTCATATGTATTAATGTATTACAACTTAATATATATTTCCACCCCCCTAACCATTTATACATCATAACAAGTACATATCTTAAGCAGGGAGGTACTATAGACCCTGCCATAGGTTTATGTTTATGAATAATGTTTATGTTTATAAACAAATGGAAAATAGAATTGCCAAGGCTATACAACACGAGTTAGGCCGATCTCAGGCGGATCTGGGCTTCCAATCTGATATCAAACAGGTTTGATTTTCATTTATCTGATGCTCCTTCAGCATTGCGTTTGGGGCATGATGTCAATCCTTCAGAGGTGCATCTACCAGTCTGTGCATCACTGTGAATTTAGATTGAATGTATACTGTCTTGTATACATCCTTATAATCATAATGTAAACGGTATATTCTACTTACAATCTAAACTTATATGATGTACTGTAATCTTCAGTAGATTCTACATTTTCTCCTAACAGTGTACCGTGAAACTTCGTATATAAGCCGCGGCTAGGAAGTCAGTCAGATCGGTGCTGCAGCCTAAAGGATTGGCCCAGGGTCAGAGTGTGGCTTATACGCGAGTTAGGCTTATAAGCAAGGTGTTACGGTTGTCCCTTGCACGGGCTGCAGTCATGTAACTTTTGGGTTGTACTATAATTTGAAGTATAGTATTCAGACCATTGGTGTTCCCTGGGGGACCAAATGGCTGCCTACACTAGGTGACCTGCTGTAGGGCTATTCACAGGTTGGGGGCGCGAATCATGAACCCAGTATCATTTGTCATATCAGTAATGGAATAGCAGGAATGACAATGAGTTGTGTAAATGATAGGTGTATCCCCCTTGGTATAGATCCCAGTCAATCAGGAGATAGTAAATCAGGATATGAGTACATAAGAAATGGGGTTACCATCAGCCAATTTGTTATTTTCTTGGGTAGCACTTAGTGCGGATGTCAAAGTCGTCCTTGCACTGATATTCCTAGGCTCCCTATATGACCAATCTCTCAGTCACTAGTGCATAACCTAGTTAGTCATTTTTTGGCTCCCTATACGACCAACCTAGATTAGTTATCATTGTCAGGTTGGTCACTACTGACCAACCCACCTTAGTCTTCTTATTTCCAGGGGGAGCCACTGAGTGGTCATCACAGGTGGCACCAACTAGTGGTACACAAATACAACACACCAATGATGAACCTAGGTTAGCCGCTACTGACTGACCCCTCAGTCATTTTTGAATATAACTTTGCCATTTTGACTAACACTCATAATTATGACCAATCTAGGTTAGTCTGTACTGACTAACCCTTTCAACCTATGGATTTTCAGTGTGTCCCCCATTGCTATAAGCCCTTCCGGGAGGCACAATGAACCTCATTAGCATATAATATTATATTGTTTGTACATGAAAACCCTGCAATACCCTAACGTCATTTTATTGACATATAGCAGTGCTTGGAATCAACCGTCATTATTGATTAATTTGTATCCTCCAATGGGATGATGTTATTGATTTACATATATACCGCATTTCTTGGAAGTACTCAGACACAATGGAGAAAATTACCATATGAATATGACACATTGATGCTTGTATTAACAATCAAGAACAATTTACCTTTGATCAAAGCACGATTAGAACCACTAGCATCATATTAGATTGAAACAGAGACAGATTCTTGCATCACTGAATCCATTAATTAGCTACTTTTTATGCAGTCGCCCACTACTGCATCGAATAAGGACTGTTTGTTGCCTTAGGGGCACACCCAGTATATAACTAGTCTTGTGACTGAAATGAGGGCTATGCTCTCTCCTCAGCAGGTGTAATACTGTCTACTGTGGCTGCCTTTGCCAGTCTATATCTAGTGTCGATCTCAAAACAGAGCTATTTACAGATAAGTTGCACACAGAAAAGTAAAGGAGTGGCCATGACTCTGACAGCCAGAGTCACAGTTTGTCTTCGATGTGACACCTGTAATGGAGAGTCAAATGAGTCTGACTCTCCTTTCCTGAAGAGTCAACAGCAGCTGACCCCTCAAAAGAGCTGGAGTCAAAATCGATGCTTGAATAAATGAGGGGTATGCAGGTAAGGTGGGTTGTGTACTTACGGCAGGGTAGAGTGGGGGCAACAGGTGTATGTATATAACCAATAGGCAGGCTATGTGAAGTGAGTAGGTGAGGTTATTGCCCCAGAGAGGTCAATAACAATACATGTTGTCATGTCTACCACTTCTCCCTGTGTGAAAGGGCTAAGTTATATTCACCTCACCCTCCTTTCTGCACACCACTGCCCACCTATTAGATGCCATATGAAATAGTAAGCAGTGCAATACATTATATCTCGCACACTTAGTACCCAACCTTATGTTTATTTCTCTAACCCACAAATATGGTGACTAAGCTCTACACTATTGATGTTCTTGGAATGAATTGTGCAGTTTTTCTTCACATTTGATTCAGGTAAGTCAACCGTAAAGCTTTTCCATTGACATCCCTTAACCATGCTACTTTGACATAGTGGACCTTTTTATAATGACTGTGTGACATGTAACAGATATCCAAAAGAATATTGATAGTGGCTCTGCCTTGTGGTTGCCATTGGAACAAAATTAGTGTTGGTTGCCCCTCCAGGTGGTTTCACATGCAACTAACTTCAGAGTCATCAGATGTTGTATTTGGCTCTTCATAAATGGTTAAACTACAAATGACTCTACTGTGGGCAGAGTCAACTGCACATCACTCTGCTGTGATAGAGTCAAACGGTGGAGTCGATTTGCACAATGAGCAAGGGGTTTGTCTGAATTAGCTGTGACCCCTCCACCGTAGACACCATGACTCTGCTACCAGAGTCAACTAAAGTTGACTATGGTAAAAGAGTCATTGGGACACCTTTACCTCTGTCTGTGTGCAGCTAACAAGAATAGGTTACATTCATCTGGAGTCTGACACAAAACTTGAGAAGGATCCTTGATTTTGTTGTTAATAAAAGTCTGGTACAATAGTTATCTTTATATCTATGTGAATGCATTTCGAAGAATTCTTGTTGAGGCTTTTATTACTCTTGGCAATTGTATTCATTTGGTTGTCAATGATGTGTTCGTGCAGCGTTCTAATGGACTTTTATTTATTGAGATGTTCTTGCAATCAGTAATTTTACCATCCATACTTGTTTTTATCCTTACTCATTATCATGCCTTTTTTTATCCGGCAGTATTCTGGTAATAACTGTTTTTTTCAACCTCAGGGTATTTCAGAGAAGTGTTATGCAGAACTATTTATATAAGTTTTATTAATCACAATATAACTAGCGGTAGGCGGAGAATCTTTGTTACAGACTACTTATTAGTTTGGCTAGGATATTTTATTGTCCTCAGGCGTTTTTATTATTATTTGTTCATTTTAAAATCATCTTGTCCCTGCTGCCCTTTTTAACGTGGGAGTTGTAGCTGGCATCTTGTCATCCATACTTGTTATTTAATTTACTGTTTTCAACCTCAGGTATTTGAGAGAAGTATATGCCCAACCAGCATGTCAGTCTTCATGAAACTAATTAAATTCCCCACATATCCCAATAAGACACTCCCATGTCCACAAGCCATCCCTGTCTCCAATATAACTTGGTTTCACAAATTCATCTGCTACACTCCGTCTCATATATAGTGGAAGTAAATGAGATTGCGCAGACATTAGAGGAGAAGTAGGTTTCCATGTAACTGCTATATTGAAGCAGTATGTGAGGCAGCCAGTCCATCATCATCAGTACATCACTGTGCCCCTGGGTCCCTCTGTGGTTGGCGTTCGACTTCCACTGATGCATTGCCTGGTCCTTACACATGTGGCCATCAACAAATAGTCACAGGTAATTGTAATGATCAAGCCCTGGGGTTGATAATTAATTGGGATTTCTAATGTAATTAGTTTTATGGTAATGGGTAATAAAGAAAGTTGAGAATTGATAATGAAAGCGGAATGGTTATACACCACGACCCTGTTCTAGAATCGTGCACGTCGTGACTCCAGAGTTGTACACGGGTAGGGAGGGTGCGTGGGTGCCAGGGCACTTAGAGAGTGCAAGTGGGCATGAGGTCACGAAAGGGGGTCAGTTTATACAGCAAGCTGACCGCTTTCTCCCACGATATGGCAACCGGATGTCACCGGAAGTCATGAGGCAGCATCATGTGAGGACCCTGGAAGGGAGGTGTATAGTTGGTACAAAATAACCATTGTATTGATGGAATACTGTTGATTATGTTTGTTAATTAATTACAATTTACTTTTTATTGAAATGTTTTATATTAAGGTATTATAATTGATTACAGGAGTGACTGTTCTATTTTGAGGTGTTGGATTATATATATAAAATATATATGCTGTATTGTCCTTTAACTATCAGTAAGTGGTAATGGAAATATATGTAAATGCATATAGTTAAGAGTCACGTAGCCACTCTGGTCGGCCAGAGGATATCACGACACACTGACGTCACTTTTGAAATAAAAGCACCAGCTTACTGGTAGGGGGACGAAGTTCTTACTCGTGGTCTCGAGGGAACGTCTCTCCTGGGTGTCATCGGCACTACCTTGTCAACGCGTCATGATTGATAGATAGAGAGAGTCTACTCGGCAGTTGGTGTTGGCTTAGCAACCCAATGGTAATCAGCTGTGGAGATAGGCGCCCCGGTAATATCTGACGACCTAATTAACAGACTAATAATTACCAGCCTAATGGGGGTCGTGATACTTACAACTGGCGACGAGCGATGTGATTAAATGGACTGACCAACAACTGACCACCAGTTCACGAGGTGGCCGAAGAAGGAATGAGGTGCTGGACAACCGTGCTCAGACCTACTTTTGCCACCTGGCAGGAGACATCTTGCCGACCCATCCGCCATGAAGAAAAGAAGAGAGAGGAGAGGTGAACCCGAGAACTGTGAGTAAAGTCTACCATGTGTTGGTGAAGGAAACACTGTAATAAGAAGAACAGTATGAAGACTGAAGCCTAACTGTAAGAAGAGAGTAGTATATGGGAGCAGATACAGCGTATAGAAGAGGAGTAGTATATGGGAGCAGATACAGCGTATAGAAGAGGAGTAGTACTAAGGAGCAGTCTCAGCGCATAGAACCAGTTAGAAGTAGAACAACCAGTATGGCCCAGCAACCAGCAGCACCTGGAGGGGCAGCAGCCGCCAATCAGCCCCAAGTATTCCAGGTAGGCGCTCCAGCTTACATACAGTGGAGGAAAGACGCCAATGACTATACAAAACACAACCCACCCTGTGATGGCAGGAACAGAGCTGAGCTTAGGGACTTGTTGGACAATCTGGAAGCACTCCGGCAGTGGACTAACGTGCCGGACCAGCTGTTTATGTCTGTGCTGGGGTTCACCACGAAGGACATATTAAGAACCAGTATCCAAACCTTCATCGCCGGAAATCAAAATGTCACCTGGCTACAAGTGAAAGCACACATTGAGAACACATTCTTAGAGGAGGATGAGCCAGAGTATCAGAGGAAAGAATTGGAGAAGATGCGTCAGAGGGCGTTTGAAGATGTAAGGGGGTATGGACAGGACTTTACCCGCTCCTTATACAGAGCCTACACCCATCAACAGTTACAGGACCCGGTCCGGATGTCCCAGATAATCAACACTTTTGTCCGTGGACTAAACTCGGGAGATGTCCGTGAGAAGGTATACAACACCAACCCCCAGACTCTGCAAGCTGCTATTGATGCTGCTCAGGCATATACACGAGCCAAGAAGCTGAGACCAGAAAGGAATGGCCCCTGGGTAGAGAAGGAAGTAGTCGTGCGTCAGGAGGAGCCTATGGACGTCGGCTTTGTGACTGGCGGGGTTGTGAGGAGCCCAGAAGGAGCACCAGCCGGGGAGGCAGCCCCAAAGTCAGACTGGAGAACTGATATTGACCGACAAATGAACGGTATCCAGAAACAGCTGGGGAAGATGATAAAGGAACAGAAGGAAAGGAGGATGGAACCAGCCCCTGCCCCAAGACAGACTGCACCCCCGCCACCACGACCTGACCGCCGTAGGTGGGACGTAGATGGCAAGCCGTACTGTCTGCGATGTGGAGGGCTTGGACACATCGGGCGGGACTGCCGCACTGTGAGTGCCGTCCACCGACCTACAGACCAACGGCCCCCCGAGCCGGGAAACTAGAGGCCGTGTTGACAGAGCGCCCAGTTATCCGTCTCTCCATCCACGGGATTAACACGGCTGCTCTGGTCGACACGGGAAGCCCGTGCACCTTGATGAGTGAGGAGCACTTTAGATTTATCTGTGATAAGGTGCACCGCCAGCCGTTATATAGAACTAGTAGAACATTATGCAGCGTGTCAGGACATGCCCTGCCGGTAGTAGGTGAAGTGAACCTACCGGTGGGATATGACACAGTTAGAGCGACAGTAGTAAAAAGACTGCCGCACCCGGTTATAATAGGAGGTGACTGTTTGCGGGATGGAGCAGGAGTCATCAACTATAGAGAAAGGACTGTGAGTATATACGACCAACTTTATCCATTCACTGTGAGCCGAGTACATCACATAGCGTGTATCACTGAAGGAGTAGAGAAATGGAGACGGAGATTCCCAGAAGCCTTTGCAACAGAAGCCAGACCATTGGGAAGTGTGAAGACCAGATGCCACATCAATGTTGAGAACAACCAGCCCTTCAAGATGCGAGCTTATAGAGCACCTTTAGCCAAGCGGAAACTCATTGAGCAGGAGATCGACAGGATGTTAAAGCAAGGTGTAATTGAACCGTCACAGTCACCATGGGCCTCACCAGTGACCCTCGTCCCTAAACCCGACGGGTCTATCAAGTTCTGTAGTGACTACCGGCGTCTTAATAGCCTGACTAAGAAAGACTGTTATCCCCTCCCGTTGATCCAGGACATCTTCGATCAGTTGGGTGGAAGTAAGTGGTTCTCTTCACTTGACTTACAAAGTGGGTATTGGCAAGTCCCCATGGACTCAGACTCTATAGAAACGACCGCCTTCATAACACACGCAGGATTGTACCAGTATAAAGTCATGCCCTTCGGCCTCTGTAATGCCCCTGGAGTGTTCCAGAGGTTGATGCAGGAGATATTGCATGACGCCATTGGAAAGTACGCCATGGTATACCTGGATGACATCATCATCTACTCCAAGACTGAGAAAGAGCATGAGGAGAACACCAGGGCAGTCATGGAGAGGTTGATACAGGCAGGTGTGACCTTGAAGCCAACCAAGTGTACCTTTGATGTAGAGGAGGTGAAACTACTGGGTTTTGTGGTAAACAAAGACGGTATACAAACAAACCCAGAAAAGGTAGAAGCAATCAAGGAAATGCAGCCGCCTAAGACTACAAAGGAGGTACGTAGATTTCTAGGAATGGCGGGCTATTATAGGCAGGTAATCAGAAATTTCGCCGATATAGCCGCGCCCCTGACGGCGCTGACCAGTGCCAAGAACCGGTTTGTGTGGACGGCCACCCATCAGCAGGCTTTTGATAGACTAAAAGAAGCACTGATCGGATCGGAAGTCATGGCTGTACCCGACCCCAATAAACCCTATAAGCTGTACACAGACAGTAGTGACTACGCCGTAGGGGGTATATTGTGTCAGGTCATTGATGGGGTTGATCGTGTAATACAGTACGTGTCTAAGAAGTTGACCCCAACTCAGAAGAAATGGGCTGTGATTGAGAAGGAAGCATGGGCAGTAGTGTATTGTCTGAAGAAATTGAGACCGTATTTGTATGGTGCTGACTTTGTTATTTTGACTGACCATAAACCTTTGAAATCTCTATTCCTTGGAGAAGTGGCTAACACCAGAATTCAGAGTTGGGCCGTCCTGATAGCCGAATATGGTGCACCCATTGAATATAGAAAGGGAAAGAACAATATCAGGGCTGACATGTTGAGTCGGATACCACACCCGTCATGTGAGGTCTGCGTCATAGATGCCACCACTCAGTGGGCGGTGCCCCCACAGGAGGCGGAGGATGAGTCGTGCATACCCTGGGACCAGGATGGCCTGGATATGGACCAAGTGAGACAGGAGCAGGTCACGATGCCGGAATATGAGCTGGCCACAGAACAGGATTCTGACCAATATATTCTGTCACATGGTCTGCTGTATGACGTATCCCAGGAGGATGGAGGCCCGCTGTCCTACCCACGCCTAGTCCTCCCTCCCTCCTGCCGTTTCCGAGTCGTGAGACGGGCCCATACTGAAGTAGGACATCAAGGGGTCAGCAAAACACTATGGAGACTGAAGGAAGCGTACAAATGGCCGGGAATGAGAAAGGATGTCAAGTCAACACTAGCGAAATGTGCCAAGTGTGCTATACACCGGGACACTCAGCAGCGTGCCCAACCTGGTACCATGCCTATCGCCACATATCCAAATATGATATTAGGAATGGACTTGACAGGACCTTTTGAACTATCCTCTGAAGGTAATAGGTACCTGTTGACCGTGATTGACCATGCGACCGGATGGTTAGAGGCCAAACCCATCCCCTCTAAGGAGGAGGTGAATGTACTACACTACCTGGAGAGAGAGTACATTCCCCGGCATGGCGTGCCAGAAATAATCATCACTGACCAGGGAGGAGAATTTAATGGAGAGGCTCTGAACACTTATTTTGAGAAAATGGGAGTGGACCACCACCGGACCACCCCCTACCACCCCCAGTCAAATGGCCGCTGTGAACGTGCGAACAGAACCATCAAGCAACTAATTAGGAAGCTCGTTAATAACTGTAATAGCCGGTGGGAGGATCATTTGGGACACGCCCTGTTCGCCCACCGTATAGCCACCTCTTCTGTCACTGGGTACACTCCTTTCTTCCTGACCTACGGGAGGAGATCTAGGGCCCCAGTGACGTCAATATTTCGTCAATTAGAGGCGCACGATTCCAACCTAGTTAGTGATCGACTTGAGGCCCTGGCTAGAGCGTTCCAGGATGCTGCCCGGAGGACCACAGAGGCACGTGACAAGAACAGGGAGCGCCTGGAGATGCGGGCCACCAAACAGGATATACGGCCTGGGGACACGGTCGTGATCAGGGACAATCAGGCCACCCAGTTTGAGAGGAAATGGAAACCGGAATATGAAGTCATCAGAGTCTCGGGACCGGTACTAAAGTGTCGACACCAGCAGTCAGGCCATATTAGGACGATCAACCGTTGCCAGGCCCGGCTTGTTCCACGTGATCTGGTGTGGGACCTAGCGCCCACACCACCACCGGTGCAACCACGCCAGAGGGAGTACCTCCCACGCATGGCCAAGCAGCGCCCTCTGCGGTATGAAGACGACCCTAACTGGGAGCCGCCACCACTCACTCGTGCAGCCAAGAGGAGAGCAGACGACATGCAGAGGGAGGAGGCTAAACGGCGTCGGACACCACAGACTATAGTTGAGAGAGAAGAAGAGCCGATACCAGTTGAAGTTAACAGAAAGAGAGCTGGTGATACCTTAGAAGAAGATAGTTCCTCCCGGGAGAAGCGACCCTGTGAGGGAGAGCCGTGTTCATATACTCGGGTGTGCGCTGTGCACGTCCGAGGACCGGGACCCTGTGGAGGGGGCCCCAGGCACTGCTCTCTTATGAGAATTTGTCCTAACCACTGGAAACCGGAGCAGGAGAAGACAGAGCAGCGTCAGCCTAAGACTCGGCCGGCCCCTGCATCCAGTGTGAAGAAGACATCAACATGTGGGCATTGTATTGGGTCCCGCTTCTGTTATTGTATGCGGAAGTGCAAGGCTCACTCCTTGCCGAAGACGGAGTCCTCGTAAGCACACGAGGGCAAGGGCTCCAGATTGTGGGGACCTGGACAGTGGTCGTCACTATCAAGGAGCCACCCAAAAGTAAAGCCTTGGAGTATGTGGATCGTACAAGACTTTACTTAGACCGGTTGAGAGGGGAAGTAGCAAACGTCACGTTCAACAGTTGGATCCGACGTCTGGAGGCAATAAGGGACGCCTTGCCCTCCACTACTAATCTCAACCATGATGAAGAAGCCCAGCATGACAGCACCCAGACTACCGGTCGTCGACGTCGGGGGTTGATAGATGGAATTGGCCGTTTAAGTTCTTGGTTATTTGGAACTGCGACCCAGAAGGAGGTGGATGACCTCAGCAGGTATCTGGACGTACTAAGAAGTACAGAAAAAGAAATAGTTCACTCCGTCAATGGATTGGTGTCTTTGGTCAATAAAACCGTGGCCGCCCTTAATGAACTAGGAAGACGCCAGGCGGATGATGAAGCACACATAAGGGTATTGGAACAGGCCACTAATCGCCTACAGGACACTGTTATGAGAACTGAGAAGAGGATCACTAGCCTAGAAGTAGCCGCAGAAGTGGACAGGGTGCTGAACCAACTAGAAGCACTACATAATGCCTGGAGGAAGGACTGGGAGCAATTCAGGGCCCAACAGCGCGCACTGGACCGTGGATGGCTGACACTTGACCTCCTGACGCCGATACAGCTAGCAAGTATACTAAAACGGCAGACCACTGCACTGTCCACTCGTTCATTATCTCTCCACTGGTATTATAGGAACGTTAGACTCACTCTGTTAATGTGGAGAACTGGTGAATTTGTATACAAGGCAGAACTACCGACAGTGAATGATGAACTGTATGTGCTATATACTATACGGACTGTACCTGTGTACACCGGAGTACGCGACATATGGCGACAGGTGATGGACCTACCAACCGCAATCGGCTGGAACAGCCGGCGCGGAGGAACTATAGACAGTACCCACTGTTATGGATCCAACCCGATAGTGTGTCCACCGGAAGTACACCACCGCCATGGACGGTGCGTTACAGGTGTGATTACAGGTGAAAAAGCGGACTTAAAGAAATGTAAGATACAATTATTCACTGACAAACAAGACAATGTGGCGTATAAGTTAAGGCAGAACACTTACCTTATATCTGCCAAGAACAATTCCAAAGTGACACTGCGTTGTTTAGGTAAGGCGGAAGAACAGATCAAACTCGATAGGGCCAGACTGTACGAGCTGACCCCAGGTTGTATTATGGAGTCTAAGACTTGGCGACTCATTGGTGAATATGCACGTGTAATACACATTACATTTCAGAGAGAGGCCCCCACAGAGGACACGACTAGTTTAGAATTCCAAATTGAGAAATTAACTAACTTTAAAAAGGTTAAGAGGATGGTGGCACAGGCCCCCATCGTAGTTCAAGCTGGGGATGCCAGCGCCCTTGTGATCAGACCCAGTACCCTTCCCCGAAAATCTATAGTTGTGACTTCCTCTCTGGGATCCGCTATGGTAGTTATGGTGATAATAATTATGATTGTTGTAGCTTGTTGTTATGCCAAGGTCAAAAGGTCGTTGAAGAAGCCCAAAGGTGATAAGGTTACAGAGGTCAAAATTGATGAAGCCAGGAAACAGGTCGGACCTGTAAAACCCCGTAGAAATCCTGTAAGATTTCAACCTGACAATGCGAGGTCTCGCCATGATGAATCTGGTTACTTAACTCCTACAACTAGTAGAGAGGACTTAGACTCACGACCACAGAGGAGGGACAGCCTTTACTCTAACAGGAGGTTGCCTAGAACCCCTGTGGCCGTGAATGCGGACTCCCATCTCAGAGTTTCAGCGGAAGTGCACGCCAGGAAGACACTGGGTTCACATTCCCCTGGGTCAAGCGGAGATGGTGACGCGCACGAATTAATAAGGCTATACAGCCCAACTAGTGTAACAACCTCTGAAGCTGAATTGGTAGAACCATATGCCATCACAGACCCCTATCCTGTGTCTGAGAAACGAGTCTTCCATCATCTGGGCCTAGGTGACTCGGTACAGAGCCGTGACATCAATAGTGCATATCTTGCGGCCGGTGGAGACTGGTAATGATAATGATAATCCTCCTATGGAGGCATGGTAATATAAGTGTTGTATCTATTACTTACCATGAAGATTGACCCTGTCAATCTTCTGCCTGGTGGCAGAATAGCCTGGTTCATAGTGCCTGGACTGACTATAGTATAGTCTGTCTGTGATCTAATCGAGGACTTACCTGATAAGTAGGCACCCGTGCCGCTTATTCCCCTTCGGTAGGCATCCTTGACAGCGAAGTGATACTTACCTTTAACAATTAGTCATGGTCGCCATGCCGGATGCGATGTCGTTACATAACTTACCTTGAAGAAATGCCTTCAACACAGTAGTATACGCTACACTTGCCACAGAAGTTGTCATATAACTTTGGATATAGATAACAATCTACTTACCTCAAGATGGTCTTACTCAGGAACATGCTCTGTGTGCCATTTTAATTATGTCAGGCATGCCGTATTTATAGTATATTGTCTTACCTTAAACCATACTGACTTAGGCAGTTCAATGAGAGTTTACTATGGGTATAGGTCATTGTCTATGATTTTGATGATATCCCATAAAGCGAAGCATAAGATAGCGCTTATGCACGGATCTTACCTGGAAGTGTGACTTGAGCACATGTTCCAATGGAGGCTCCTCCAGTCTAGCGCCAGTAGGGTAGCGAAGACATAATTATCTCTTGTTTATCTTACCTGAGAGTGTCTAGATATACTCCCAGCTAATGTCTATGTGGTTGTCCTTACCCGCAGGTACCGATTGATGACTACATCAATATCGGATCTTAGTTAGCTCTGGCCCGATTAAGTCGATGGTGCAGAAATCTTACCTGTGACTCCCAGCTCTTAGATCCATTTATACGTTGTGATTGTGCACAAGTATTGTTGGATCGTGTGTATATACCTATATCAGAAAATGGCCGAATCATTAAAGGACACCTATATATCCATATGTATTCCTAGTGCATGGTTAAGGGAATTGAAAGAATCTAGCCAATACTTTGAGTCGCTAGAGAGATTTGACACGAAGTCAGATAAGACTTTTGTGCTTGAAGACAAGGTACAATTTACCTTGCCTCCAATATTGTCTGTTGATGAATATTATGACGTATTTAGCCAAATATATGAACACCTTACCGGAAACCGCCGTAAAAGCGTGGTTCCGCTAGGAAGCTTGATGATGGCAGCAGCTGATAAATATATTAATTTCCTCAGTTATTTTGGTTTTGACCAACTGCTAAAGGAAATAATAGAAGCTTTTGTCACGTGGGACGCTTACCAGTGTCATCATATGATTGTGGGAATCATTAATGTGTATGGAGAACGAAGTGAAATTGGTCAATTAGCATTAAGTCAATTAGCGTTAAGATTACAACATTGTATTAATGAACCTATTAGGGTACTGGACAAAGCAAGAGCAAAGGACAGAGCTGAAATATCCAGAACAAAATTGCGGGAGAACATTAGGTCCAGAGCAAGACTTTTAGATCATAAACTAAACATGCAGGAAGGTATGTGCCTCCCTTGCAGGAAAACTATTGATTATTGGTATAAGAAACGTTCTATTAGACGAGCATATCGAATTCCTTGTTGTGGATCCGTAGTGCATAGACAGTGTTTTTGGGATAAAATTGCAACGTCTCTACTTTGCCCTTACTGTGATTCCACCCTGAAAGTGAAAACATTTCAGCCTGATTGCGAAGAAGATAATCTGCATATTGTGTGGAAGCGCCATAGTGTTCGTATGCGTAATCATGTTGAGATCAATGAGGTCATAGGTGCGCCTCCTCCGTTAGAAGATAATTGGGATTAACCTATAAAACAAATTACGTTGATTTAAAGGGACTTTAAATCTTTAAGGGGGGGAGGTCTGTAATGATCAAGCCCTGGGGTTGATAATTAATTGGGATTTCTAATGTAATTAGTTTTATGGTAATGGGTAATAAAGAAAGTTGAGAATTGATAATGAAAGCGGAATGGTTATACACCACGACCCTGTTCTAGAATCGTGCACGTCGTGACTCCAGAGTTGTACACGGGTAGGGAGGGTGCGTGGGTGCCAGGGCACTTAGAGAGTGCAAGTGGGCATGAGGTCACGAAAGGGGGTCAGTTTATACAGCAAGCTGACCGCTTTCTCCCACGATATGGCAACCGGATGTCACCGGAAGTCATGAGGCAGCATCATGTGAGGACCCTGGAAGGGAGGTGTATAGTTGGTACAAAATAACCATTGTATTGATGGAATACTGTTGATTATGTTTGTTAATTAATTACAATTTACTTTTTATTGAAATGTTTTATATTAAGGTATTATAATTGATTACAGGAGTGACTGTTCTATTTTGAGGTGTTGGATTATATATATAAAATATATATGCTGTATTGTCCTTTAACTATCAGTAAGTGGTAATGGAAATATATGTAAATGCATATAGTTAAGAGTCACGTAGCCACTCTGGTCGGCCAGAGGATATCACGACACACTGACGTCACTTTTGAAATAAAAGCACCAGCTTACTGGTAGGGGGACGAAGTTCTTACTCGTGGTCTCGAGGGAACGTCTCTCCTGGGTGTCATCGGCACTACCTTGTCAACGCGTCATGATTGATAGATAGAGAGAGTCTACTCGGCAGTTGGTGTTGGCTTAGCAACCCAATGGTAATCAGCTGTGGAGATAGGCGCCCCGGTAATATCTGACGACCTAATTAACAGACTAATAATTACCAGCCTAATGGGGGTCGTGATACTTACATAATAAGTGGTAATTGTGATAGGAATAAATCATAGAAATGATTGATCCGACCACAACCCAGTGGGCACAGAACATTGAATCAACATTGATAAATGGTTGCCAATGTTGATTCAATGTTGATTTAACGTTGATTCAATGCTGAACTGAATTTTATGCCCACTGGGAAAACGCTTGTCTCGGCTACTCAGCTTGTGAGCTTCTCAAAAACATGCACTTTGAGCTTTTGCATTTGCTACCCATTTAGAAGATCTTCTCCTTTATGAGTCGCATCCCGTGCATTGCCCTGTCACCTCCTGGGCAGTGAATGGTATAAAAAGCTTGATTTATAGGTACTCTAGCTAGGAAGACCTCCCATCCCAGAGTCATTGTATGTTACTATGTGTATTCCTCTATTGCCTCATGTCTGTACTCTGTGTGTGCTGTTATGATCCACTACCTGGGGGTGATCCATTAAGTACGTCACACCTGAGGGGGGTAGGGGAGTCTTGGTCCCCAATGATAGAGGTATAGGGCAAAGCGTGACAAAGGGGTGGGGGGGTCTTGAAAATGGCCAATATTGTGAGACATACGTTATGAATGACCCCTTGGGAGGTAGTGGATGCTGCCATTTGTATGGTTCATTCAGCTGCTTGTGCTGCCATACTTTGTAAGCTCCATCACATTGAATTATTCTGTGAGCTGCTCTACTATCTTCTGTGAAAAAACAACACGTTCAAATCCGCTTCACCCCCCCCCCCCGTACTCTAACTACTTGATTTCCTAATTGGCTAATTTACAATACTGCCTTGGTATAAAAAGATGGTAGAAAGAGGCCACAATGGAAGCTGAGCCTATTCATCCATTTATGAGCTCTGAGAAGTGGAAACTCATCTTGGGATCAACATCAAGAGACCTTGATTTCCCCAACATTGTCATAAACTCAGGTATTGCCATCTACAAAATATCTACAGGTAAACTCATAAGGTAGGCCATTTAACTACCGCACATTCTGAGAGGCCTGGCAGGTGGAGCTGGCCTCTATTCACTGGAATAACACAGGTGTACAGGAAAGCCCAGGAAGTGGTTTCAGGTGTTACTCATGTGTTCTATGGCTATTGGTGATGTAGGTGGTATTATGAAGGTGAGGTTGACTCTAACTCTAAGGATGTATAGAATGTATCTTTTGACAAATCTCTGATCGCACCGTAATATCACACTGGTTAATTCCATAAACATATTGTTTTAACTTCAGTTTTGTTATATTGCATAGTATGTACAATAATAAACGTCTCAATTTTTTAGTAAGGAGAGAAAGACAGAGACACAGACACCGTAGAAAGAGATGGAAACAAATAGACAGACACATACCAAGTAGCATATGAAGAGTTTGGTTCCAAAACGCAATAAGCGCCATTTTGAAAAATAACTCCATTTTTTACAAAGGTGTAAGGCAGGAATAGGTAAATGCAATTTTGAAACAAATTTTTATCAAAATTGTATTTTTCATGTCTTCAGTTCCTCTCTGAGGTATACATCATATCCGAGTCTCTATAATTGCCAATATGGTAGCCTTAGAGAAATCACTACATACTGTAATTCTGGAATGGATTTGTTGCGTTTTGCAACGAAACTCTTCATATATTGAGACAAAATCAAGCTCCAGTGAGGAGAAGCCTTGCGAAGAGGCTGCGGTGTGGAAAGGAAGCATGGGTGTAAGAAGGGGTGTTGAGCAGGCTGGTATGAAGGGTGAGTGGGATGCAGTGTGGAGCTGGATCACAGGATGAGACATCATGCGACCAAGGTCAATCAATCCAACATGTGAAAGCTTTGTTTTGGTGTGTGGATATTGGGAACCTGTGACAGAACTGCCTGTCTTGAGCAGGGTGATAAAATGTCATCAAAGATCTCTGAATTCTCAATAGAAAGGACCAATATGTAGTGGAAATCCTTCTTCTCATGTCCACAATCCTAATCCAGAAATCCTCCTGAAACAGGGATTGTACTCATTCAGCAAGCAACCACATTTACAGGGATTTCAATTGCTTTGAATAAAATGTGAGATATTTTGATTACGCTTATCCAAGTTCTCTTGATATCTGGAACAATAATCCAAAACAAATCGTTGAAAGACAGTTGTGTGACATAAAGTAAATGAAAGTCTGATTTTATTTTTAAATGTCAAAAATGAAATATCGTAGCTCATGCGATTTTCGCTCAAATGTTTCAAAAACCTGACAGCATGATGCCCAAACATGTTTTCCCACAGCAGTGTTGCTGACTCATACTACAGGTGGCAGAACGGTCAGCCTAACCTGGTGAATAACTTGTGTAATTGTACAATAGAGTCTTGACAAAAAAACCTAAGTAAGTAAGAGAAGCCCTGGCTCATTATATTAATATTAGCTTTTCACTCTTTTACCTTAATTAGCTCTCATACAAAGATCTTTAATTGTTCTGAAAGATGAACAAGATAAAAGAAGGTGATTAACAGCGTAAAGATAGCTGAGTGGCAAGGTGTCTGCTAAAAGCTGTGGGTATAGAGGTGTGAAATCTTGAAGAATACAACCTTTTGTGACCTTTAGTCTTTATAAATAAGTTGACTCAAGAAGTAACTAGTATTGAAAGTGAAGGACTGAACACATACTTGCCATATGGTTTAAAAGCACTGGTAAGTATCCCATAAGTTCATGCATGCACATCTGGGGATGTAACCCATGTAACCGGGTAAACACTGCAAATTGTCTCATGTGGGCAATGACATCCTGGTGTGGCAAGTACATGTCATTGGCAGCCCGAAATGAATCATATGAATGTGTAATATAAGGTGTCCTTACATATATGTAGGTTTCTGCTCCCTCTAATGATTATTACCAAAAGTAGACAGTTTTTTCATTGAAAAGGTAAAATGTTCCAAACAATGTTTCCCTACAAGTAATGTAAAACCTCCTTGCATCATTAGCCTATAAGTAGCTGTCTAACTGTCAGGGAGATGTATGGGAGGAGATATGCCAATCATATTAGAGCAGAACCCATTGTCATACCTACTATCCCATTACTGATATGACAAATGATACTGAGTTCCTGATTCCCGCCCCCACTCTGTGTATAGTACTGTAGCTGGTCACCCAGTGTAGGCAGCCATTTCATTGACAAGAAAATTAGAGCCCTGATTACAGGACCCTATACCCGTTCCAGTCCGGACCAACCAGTTTCGATGATGTCCTCTCTGGACAGCACTCTATGATTGATGCTATTTATTTGATGGTGTGAGATTGGGCCAGCTTGGGGTACTTGGTGACAGAATGCGGTAACAAAATGCTTTACAATGTTACATGGTTACTTGTCCCCAACCCAGAACATTGGGATTGGTACAAGTCTAACAGGACCATGGGCCACCACTGCGCTAAACCTCGGGGAGGAGGTCAGGTGTTTCTGTTTACAGAAACAGGGTAGTCAACTCCAAGTTCCCCCTTTGCTTTGAGCATCACATTCTGGTGAGAATGCATGCATTGTGATGCATTAAAATGCCATAATCTCATGGATTTGCTTAATAAATAATATTACGGGGATGCAGAACACACAATTTTGCATTAAACTGGACATATACCCACATTCAGCAGAGTCCCACCTCTGCTTTGTGTCAACATTGCTGTGATCATTAAAGCACATAGGCTGCATACCCCAACCTTGTTGGGAAGCAGGGGAGCACAGGG
The DNA here is from genome assembly GCA_947462335.1 of Harmothoe impar. Classification (NCBI taxonomy): domain Eukaryota; kingdom Metazoa; phylum Annelida; class Polychaeta; order Phyllodocida; family Polynoidae; genus Harmothoe; species Harmothoe impar. The sequence continues at coordinate 70,466,319 of OX381710.1, read as the reverse complement.
GTCTGTACACAGGTAGCACAGGTAGTCAGTGTAGCAGCCAGAGTGGCCCACACTGTCCTACCTTACAGCAGGACTAGTACTCTGCTTAGAGGCAAAGGTAAGTTGGTGTGCGTGAACAGGACCCTTACCTCGGTGGTGGTCGGAGCAGAATAAGCTGTCATCAACATCATGATGGGTACCAGTGTGTGGTGGTAAGTAGTATTAAGGACACCATTAACACACTGCATCATGGCTAACACAGAAGTAATTGGCTCCAGAATTAGATGACAGTAACCCATTGGTGTACATTGCGAGGCACACTTCTCTGGACTAACAAGACATGCAGAAGGGGTGTCCAATCCTATAACTTAGTATAAGGACAGCGTATATGGTATTAATGAGCCCAGACATTGGTTTTTGGGCATCATGCCAAACATTCAGGATAGCATAAATGCTATGAATGAAGCCCATGGTAGCTATTTTACTAGGGTTGCTGTCATGTATGACTTTGACGAAAAAAAGTAATTTAATAATGTGTGTACTATATTCTGAAGTGCCCATTGGGGACCATTGGGATTCACTGGGTGATAAGATGGCTGCAACACTGGGTGGCCTGTGCACTACTATAGACAGAGTGGAGGCGGGATTCAGGAGCCGAGTATCATTTGTCATATTGGTAATCGTATAACGGGAATGATAATGGGTAGTGTTTTTATATGATAGATATGTCTCTACTTATACAGCTCAATGTCAGCTATATGGTAATGAATTGTGACATGGGTAAACAAACAAAAAGGTAACCATTAGTTGTAGCCCATTTGTGAGCTAAGAGTATATTTGGGTTAAACGCGGGCCAAAGTTGGCTCTAATCCTCATTGATGAGCCCTTCCCGGGGCAAAATGCATCTCATGGCCACATAGAATGTAAATGGGCTACCTCCAATTGTCTTAAAGTGACACCAACAGTTGCTGCTGCGTCAGAATCTGCAGTACCAATTTACTTGTGCTGATATCAAGTTTTAGCTTGTTTCAGAAGCAAGATATCGACATAGCGGCTAAAAATAGACCCTAAACAATGAGATCCTGCTAATCATCTAGCAACAGTAGACACTTGCACTGAACTCATGCAAGTAACCCCAAGGAGAATGCCTGCCGTCACAGACCAGACCAAATGCTGCCTGCCTTGTCCTTGTTGGACTGGATCAAGTGAGGTGATTGTTAAGGACTAAGGCAGTGCATAGTTAGTGGGCTACTAGCCCCTATTATGACCCATATAAGTAGTGTCGTAAGAGACCGGCGCTTCAGGATGAGGGGGTTTATCATGTCACTGAGCTAGGAAAGACAGATTTAACTAATGACATCAAAACCTATTTACCCCTCCATAGCTATTAGGTGTGGTAGGCATTTACTGAAATTATTGCCCTTGTCATCCCCAAAAGAGTTTTATGGATGAAGTAGTTTCAGAAGATTAAAGGGAGCATATCCAATGATTGGGCCCCAAAATTAAATCTTTCTAAAATTGATAGAGGATGTTGACCGAGACCATGATTTTCATCCTACCTTTTCCATTCAACCTCATCGAAATATACTGTAAACAACATGAGTAGGTGAAAGGAGATAAATTGTACTTATCAACAAACAAATGTGACAAGGTAGTTCAATTAGAATATGATACAGCATAGAGCAACATTTATATGGGTCAAGCCACTGACTTGTGTTGGTTTGGTGATTTCAGACATATATATACGGCCTTATATGAACATGCATTATTAGTTTTCCAAAACAGAGAGCTAGAAAGATATAAGTGTAAGGTGAGAGAAGCAAACAGACAGACTAGTGAATGTCATCATTAAGGTCCAGCAGCTTATCAGTCATCCTGCTTCTCCATGCTGCATTCTGACCATATTTCCTGAAGAATGTAATATTACAAGCTCGAAAAGCGTCTGAAGAATATTAGAACTGCAGTACACTCCCTTCAGAGTCAGGCAGAGCCAGACAGTCTAGAGACAAGCGTAGCAGTCATGCCAGACTCTAAGGGGGCTCATCCAACGCTATCTACCTTGCTTTTTTCGTTCTTGACGTAAATAATCATTAAGCCCTGGCTCATTATATTAATATTAGCTTTTCACTCTTTTACCTTAATTAGCTCTCATACAAAGATCTTTAATTGTTCTGAAAGATGAACAAGATAAAAGAAGGTGATTAACAGCGTAAAGATAGCTGAGTGGCAAGGTGTCTGCTAAAAGCTGTGGGTATAGAGGTGTGAAATCTTGAAGAATACAACCTTTTGTGACCTTTAGTCTTTATAAATAAGTTGACTCAAGAAGTAACTAGTATTGAAAGTGAAGGACTGAACACATACTTGCCATATGGTTTAAAAGCACTGGTAAGTATCCCATAAGTTCATGCATGCACATCTGGGGATGTAACCCATGTAACCGGGTAAACACTGCAAATTGTCTCATGTGGGCAATGACATCCTGGTGTGGCAAGTACATGTCATTGGCAGCCCGAAATGAATCATATGAATGTGTAATATAAGGTGTCCTTACATATATGTAGGTTTCTGCTCCCTCTAATGATTATTACCAAAAGTAGACAGTTTTTTCATTGAAAAGGTAAAATGTTCCAAACAATGTTTCCCTACAAGTAATGTAAAACCTCCTTGCATCATTAGCCTATAAGTAGCTGTCTAACTGTCAGGGAGATGTATGGGAGGAGATATGCCAATCATATTAGAGCAGAACCCATTGTCATACCTACTATCCCATTACTGATATGACAAATGATACTGAGTTCCTGATTCCCGCCCCCACTCTGTGTATAGTACTGTAGCTGGTCACCCAGTGTAGGCAGCCATTTCATTGACAAGAAAATTAGAGCCCTGATTACAGGACCCTATACCCGTTCCAGTCCGGACCAACCAGTTTCGATGATGTCCTCTCTGGACAGCACTCTATGATTGATGCTATTTATTTGATGGTGTGAGATTGGGCCAGCTTGGGGTACTTGGTGACAGAATGCGGTAACAAAATGCTTTACAATGTTACATGGTTACTTGTCCCCAACCCAGAACATTGGGATTGGTACAAGTCTAACAGGACCATGGGCCACCACTGCGCTAAACCTCGGGGAGGAGGTCAGGTGTTTCTGTTTACAGAAACAGGGTAGTCAACTCCAAGTTCCCCCTTTGCTTTGAGCATCACATTCTGGTGAGAATGCATGCATTGTGATGCATTAAAATGCCATAATCTCATGGATTTGCTTAATAAATAATATTACGGGGATGCAGAACACACAATTTTGCATTAAACTGGACATATACCCACATTCAGCAGAGTCCCACCTCTGCTTTGTGTCAACATTGCTGTGATCATTAAAGCACATAGGCTGCATACCCCAACCTTGTTGGGAAGCAGGGGAGCACAGGGGTCTGTACACAGGTAGCACAGGTAGTCAGTGTAGCAGCCAGAGTGGCCCACACTGTCCTACCTTACAGCAGGACTAGTACTCTGCTTAGAGGCAAAGGTAAGTTGGTGTGCGTGAACAGGACCCTTACCTCGGTGGTGGTCGGAGCAGAATAAGCTGTCATCAACATCATGATGGGTACCAGTGTGTGGTGGTAAGTAGTATTAAGGACACCATTAACACACTGCATCATGGCTAACACAGAAGTAATTGGCTCCAGAATTAGATGACAGTAACCCATTGGTGTACATTGCGAGGCACACTTCTCTGGACTAACAAGACATGCAGAAGGGGTGTCCAATCCTATAACTTAGTATAAGGACAGCGTATATGGTATTAATGAGCCCAGACATTGGTTTTTGGGCATCATGCCAAACATTCAGGATAGCATAAATGCTATGAATGAAGCCCATGGTAGCTATTTTACTAGGGTTGCTGTCATGTATGACTTTGACGAAAAAAAGTAATTTAATAATGTGTGTACTATATTCTGAAGTGCCCATTGGGGACCATTGGGATTCACTGGGTGATAAGATGGCTGCAACACTGGGTGGCCTGTGCACTACTATAGACAGAGTGGAGGCGGGATTCAGGAGCCGAGTATCATTTGTCATATTGGTAATCGTATAACGGGAATGATAATGGGTAGTGTTTTTATATGATAGATATGTCTCTACTTATACAGCTCAATGTCAGCTATATGGTAATGAATTGTGACATGGGTAAACAAACAAAAAGGTAACCATTAGTTGTAGCCCATTTGTGAGCTAAGAGTATATTTGGGTTAAACGCGGGCCAAAGTTGGCTCTAATCCTCATTGATGAGCCCTTCCCGGGGCAAAATGCATCTCATGGCCACATAGAATGTAAATGGGCTACCTCCAATTGTCTTAAAGTGACACCAACAGTTGCTGCTGCGTCAGAATCTGCAGTACCAATTTACTTGTGCTGATATCAAGTTTTAGCTTGTTTCAGAAGCAAGATATCGACATAGCGGCTAAAAATAGACCCTAAACAATGAGATCCTGCTAATCATCTAGCAACAGTAGACACTTGCACTGAACTCATGCAAGTAACCCCAAGGAGAATGCCTGCCGTCACAGACCAGACCAAATGCTGCCTGCCTTGTCCTTGTTGGACTGGATCAAGTGAGGTGATTGTTAAGGACTAAGGCAGTGCATAGTTAGTGGGCTACTAGCCCCTATTATGACCCATATAAGTAGTGTCGTAAGAGACCGGCGCTTCAGGATGAGGGGGTTTATCATGTCACTGAGCTAGGAAAGACAGATTTAACTAATGACATCAAAACCTATTTACCCCTCCATAGCTATTAGGTGTGGTAGGCATTTACTGAAATTATTGCCCTTGTCATCCCCAAAAGAGTTTTATGGATGAAGTAGTTTCAGAAGATTAAAGGGAGCATATCCAATGATTGGGCCCCAAAATTAAATCTTTCTAAAATTGATAGAGGATGTTGACCGAGACCATGATTTTCATCCTACCTTTTCCATTCAACCTCATCGAAATATACTGTAAACAACATGAGTAGGTGAAAGGAGATAAATTGTACTTATCAACAAACAAATGTGACAAGGTAGTTCAATTAGAATATGATACAGCATAGAGCAACATTTATATGGGTCAAGCCACTGACTTGTGTTGGTTTGGTGATTTCAGACATATATATACGGCCTTATATGAACATGCATTATTAGTTTTCCAAAACAGAGAGCTAGAAAGATATAAGTGTAAGGTGAGAGAAGCAAACAGACAGACTAGTGAATGTCATCATTAAGGTCCAGCAGCTTATCAGTCATCCTGCTTCTCCATGCTGCATTCTGACCATATTTCCTGAAGAATGTAATATTACAAGCTCGAAAAGCGTCTGAAGAATATTAGAACTGCAGTACACTCCCTTCAGAGTCAGGCAGAGCCAGACAGTCTAGAGACAAGCGTAGCAGTCATGCCAGACTCTAAGGGGGCTCATCCAACGCTATCTACCTTGCTTTTTTCGTTCTTGACGTAAATACATTCATGAAATAAGGAATAATCAAAATATAGTAGCTATTTCCTGCCTTCAGTAGATGTCCTATCATTTACATCTAAGCTTCCTGATAGGTTATCTTTCACAGAGCCTAGGTAAACTATTCTCACCTGAGGCGTTGTATATATAGGACCATATTTCCTCTCTGACCACATCATAATATTATTTATCCAAGCCACACTGTGGTAATCTGAGAGTTAGTTGGAAGTGAATCATCTTCAGTCCTAACCCGTTATGGATGCATGTCACTAAAAGATGATGAACCAATGCAGCCCCATCAAATAACTTGCTGGTACTGCATTTGCGCATAATGCCGACCCTTTGGGAGTGTTTCAACCCTGTAGGATCGGCATGATGCTTGAATGCACTGGCAAGTAACTCACCAGAGCTGCATTCAAGCATCCTGATGACCAAGGACATGAACCATTAATCCATTATGCCGTCCTCCAAGGGTTAAATGATTAAGAGAGATCCTTGTTGCTCCAACTATCAGTTGTATAATACTGACCCCTTTCTGCTGTGCCTTATTCCATCGCAACTTCTTTTTTTCTCTCCCCCTCCCTCCCTCCCTCTCTCTCTCTCTACCTCCCTCCTATTCTTCCTCTCCCTATTTGTACATTTATTCTTTGCTTACCCAAATGTCTCCCCTTTTTAACTCCCTATTAGTGTTCAGGATAGCATTCTATAATGGACAACATCCATCTACTTGTCGCTGCTCAGCATGCTTGAGCACTGCAGAATATGGGAGGCAGCTAAGGGTCAGAGCAGTTCAGCAGGTTAAATCAGCTCAGGATGGTGGTGGATGAGGGGGTGTCATATGACCGTCACATTCACCTGTCCCTGTGTCTGTCTATTTGTGTGATTACACACCCCCCCCCGCGCAATTCTTCTGTGTCTAGCTTCCTTTCTTATTTGCTCTCTGTTTCCCTCTAGTTATCGCTCTTGCTTTCTCTCTCCTTCTCTATCTGTGCCTGTGTGGCACTACACACATGTGCATCTTTGAAATCTCTCTCTAAGTTTATCTCCCAATATCACTGCACTGTCTCTATCAATCCGTCTGTCTTTCTGTATTTCTCTCCTTCACTCTTTCTTGCTCTTTCTCTCCCTGTCTCTCCTGCCTTCTCGCCCTCTTTTCTGCTCTGTTTCCCGCTGTGATTACTTCAAAGAGTTTAGAGCTGCTCGGCCTATTTCAGGGAGCACCTCAGGGTGGCAGCAGAGGTGTCGCGTGGCGGGAGATATTCATTCATTCATGCTGTCTGCTCAGGTGTGTGTGTGGGGGAAGGGGGGAGTCACCCACAATCATCTTTACTCAACAGGTGGGCTGCATTCAGGACATTCTGCGATAGGGTTAAGAACAGGAAACCATAATGAGGTTCATCAGTTCATCAGATACCTGATGATATGCTCTCTAATTTCCTGTTGCGGCTCTGTTATATGTCACCCTCATGTAGGATATAGCGTCTGGTCTAAGATTACAGACACACCAACCATCAGCATAAACCAGCTGATCTGGACTTTACATGGGATCCTGCTTGATAAGTGCATCTTGAACACACACAGAGGAAGCTGAAATAAGGCCAGAATCAGGCATGTTCTCAAAATTAAAACTACTCCTTTTAGCAGCATAACCCAGTTTAGAGAGGCATGCAATGATAGAGTCTCTTTGCTGAAGCAAGAGAGGTCAGACTGTGCAACGAAAGTAGTTTTGGAGTCATGCTTGACTCTGAGATGGGAGGGGGGGGGCAGCTATTTATCATAATCCCCCTCCCCCTGTAGCTTGCTTGGCCACCTTTTGTCACTTCCATCCCTGCCTAATCCTGTCATTTCCTGCCTTGATGTCCTGTGGTTTACACCCAAGCTCCCTGATAGGTTCCCGGACACATAGCCTGGTCCTTTATACTCACCGAAGGCATTGTATCTGACTGTCCCTGTATATTCATACGGCAGCAGGTCACTGAACCCGACACCAATTCCTGTGAGTCTTCTTGGACCTATATGTATATGCCTGCCAGGCCTTACATACTCTTATCAGCTTCAGACCAAGGAAGGACTTGAAATGGCCCAAGCTTCTCAGAACCCTTAGGAAATCAGATACTTGGAAAGTTGGAGGAAGAAATGTATAGGATGGAAACGCGGAAAGTGGATCAACATTTCTCAAGCTAATGTGCTTTTTACTAGGGTCTCATTAGTAATTCAACACTACAACGGGTCTCACAGATGCTCACGGAGGAGCTCATAAGATACAATGTAAAGCAGCTCATGAAATATGACCTGTTGAGTAGCTCAATGACAAACTTAGAAAGCTGCTCACATAGAGTTATAGGGGGCAGAGTAGCACCTAAATAGGGTATACGGCAAACTACAGAACAGTCCACAGACAATGGGTTACTCAGAATGGACAATCTCTGCCTATGTATCCACACCAGAAGCACATGCAACAGCTTACAATGCAGATCATAGAGAAGCTCACGGATAACTAGCTACAGTCCAACTGGGTAGCCTACATTACCTGGTCAGCCCAGCTTTAGATTTATTATATGATATACCACTTAACACCTGTGTGACTATTTGTAGATGTCGATATTGCTTCATTGACTGTAAGAAACAAGTGAGGCATCAGAGTCCTGCATCTACCACAGAGAGGGACCCATGGGAGCATGGATGTACTCATGATGATGGACTGGCTGCCTGACATAAAGCTTAGATATAGCAGTTACATGGAAACTTCCTTCTGGTCTAATGTCACAGTAATCTATATTACCTCCTCTATATTATGGGTTGTGTTTTGCAGTTGAATAGATCATATTGAAGACAGGGACCTGCTGTTATCTAGAGAAAATGCTGTCTACCTTATCAGTGAGGGCTTTGATTAGTTGGACTGACACTGACATAATAGTTCTGCATATGTATTTATATTCTAATATAATAGTTTATACTTCTTAGCTCATATCAATCAGCAGCACCTAGTAATATGTTAGTAGAGCATTTTACATTAAATATTCAAGAAGTCCAAATTAATTTAAAAGTATCATACCAGTACCTTATCGTCATTTGAAAGAACACATGTTTGATCAATCCAGTGTAATCAATCATGCAATAATAACTACTTTGCTATGGTGGAGTGATGCCCTGCTGAGACTTTGGGCTTAGAGATATTGAGACCTCGCCCCTGTAATGACCTTATGGTAGTATTCTCTCTGCAAATAACTCAGATATCTGCCTGTAATACTCCCCTGCTGTGGGGGCCTCAGCGGGTATATAGTGTCTATTTATAACACACAGTGACACTCACTGCAACGAAGGTCAACACACTCCTTTTCTGGCAGCTGCTAAGTTGCATCTCTGCCATAAGCTATCTTCCCATCGGAATCTAACTCTTCATTTCAAACATATATTTTCTAAAACTAAATCATTGCTTCTAAACATAAGGAACTTGAACAACATTTGGTGAAGTATCTATTTTATGTGGTTTATTACATACAACACAGTACAGGTACAGGTACAGGTATACAGGAAAAAAATATGGCTGTACCTGGTCCCAGTGTTCGAATGCTAACAGGGTCACAGGGGTATATTGTGGGATGTGTCACTGCAGCGTCTGAGTAGCAGACCACTGCATGAGTAAAAGTAGTAGTACACTTAATAGTTATACTGTTATAATAACAACAAAATTATAACCCCCGTAATTTATAATGTAAAGTTAGAGAAAAATCCAATTTCCAATACGCAACAACTGCATGTCAAGTCTAAATGTCAAGAATTACATGTCAAAAGAGACATCCACTTGTTGTTTTATGCCTTCTCTCTAACCCAGATTGATCTTAATATGGATAAAAAAAAATCCCTACCCGAAGGAACATAGGACGAAGGTTGGTTGTACCCAGGTCATTAAAACATATGGTATTACGCAGGGCCTTTTATAGGGCCTGTTCCAGGTGGAAGCTCATGTACACAGAAATTGAAGACTTTAATGGCTTTAAGATAAAGAAAGATTATAATAAGTGTTTCATGTAAACTAGCCTTTATTCCTTTATTTTCTTGTACAAATGAATTGTTGGTTAACCATCAACGTTTATACATGGTCTCATCCTCATCTCATCTCATCAATTACTGCATACAATATTATGTGAAATTATGATATGTATAACATTAGGTATTGAAGTTTATAATCAGACGTGTAGTCCGCCATTCCATGTTCTTTAACGCTACCATAATGAACAGTCAAGGGGTCCTAGCGTAAGTAATGCAATGTGCATGTGCTAGGTTAATCTCATATCATTTACTTGTATTTGTATATGTTATTATTCAACCCAATAAAACACTTTTGTTAAAAAAGGTAATCTATGTTACTATCATCAAACTACCTCTCATCGTCATGGTTGTTACAGTCTAAGATGGCTATGTATGTTATACCGGTACTTATCTACACATCTTGTTATTATTTCTATATACTATACACAACACGAAACATATTGTAAACAACGCTACATTCTTCATTGGCAATACAAATTTAACTTTTTCTTTCAAAAATAAGGAGTAGAACATTTTGAAGTGGAAAATCTGTACTTCCCAGGAGCTTTTGAATTTCAGTATAGCTGCATCCAAGACCACTACAATCAATGCATGGAGTGTAATTCTGCGGATGTAGATTCACAGCAGGCAGTCCATACCACCCAATCAACCAGTAGAGATGCAGGTGGTGCCCTGCAGTGTTCTGATGAAGGCACTCAACTCCAGGCCTTATCCTAAGTCTGCTTGCCCGTCTGACCTCTACAGCCCTCTGATATTATAACAAGGACTTTTCATGATGAGAATATACAAGTATCACAATTAACCCTATAAGGTCCAGATTGTGCTTTGTCGCAATGCATGAATGCAGCCCTAGCCCTAGTGAGTCTGTTATATGTTGCCATACATGTTCTTATATTTTTTCTTATCTTATTCTCATTTGTTATCTGTGCATAATGCATATCACATTCAGTGTTTTATAAGGACTTTCGATCTTTTTGTGATGTGATACATAATATGCAATAATATCGCCTGAGTTTTGTGTTTTCACGAGAAGAAAAATATCTATACAAGTCCATACTACAGCATAGTATCCACCAGATTGACTTTCACAGGGTATTTTGATGTATAGCCCTACCTCCCAAAAAAGCTACTTGTCCATTAAATAGCTGGCAGCAGGTACAAAAAGGGGTATTCCTACCCGAGCCTGTGCTCATCGGCAGTGTCATAATAAAAAGAGATGTTTTTATCTTTATTTCCTAGCTGCCGAATTGGTTTTTCATAGATATCAGATGAGGAGGTTAGCAAAGGAATACAAAATGACCTGCAATTATTAAGTGCATTAGGAACTTAATAGAAAGGTTTTGTAATGGCCAGCTATGTCTGCTATGTTATTGTGGTATATCTATCTGTATGTTGGTATTTGAACATAAGACGGTTCAATACATACACCATAATTTATCATGTACGGTTTCATACTGAGGTTATCGACGTTAATTATCATCAAGGGTTTCATAACTAGTTACATAACTATTGACCACTAGATGAAGCTACAGGTAGTAGTCATGTGACGTCTACAGGTTGAATATTCATAAGGTGGATTGTCCTCTGTGTCAGTCAGGCTCGGTACATGCTGCATAACCCGCCTGTATTTTAAGTGTTACCTTTGCAATAAAGTCGACGTATATTAAAGCCTAATCGAACCTGTGTCTGGTTGTTGTCTCATGGCATCACAAGTAGTATAGACCAACTACAGTTTCAATGATGGATATTAAAAAAATAAATCATGTGATGGATAAGGGAAGCATTTTGATTCCATCTATGGAGCTTAAAGCATCAGGGGGTAGGTCACGGAGATGACCGTGGACATGTAGTACCACAACTTATCACTCGGACACAACAATATAGACAACTTGTTCTTTTTTGCAAACATGTGGGAAAGATGCACCAGCGGTCCATTCATCATCCACCACCACCTGATCACACCCATCCCTTTTGCTGCTACAAAACACTGCCTGTCATTACAAAAAGGTTTACTCTATCCCGTGCCTCCCTGGGCATGTTTTCATAGCTTGTCAATCAGACTCCAGCTACTGGTACTTGTACATAAAAGTGTATCATATTACTATCGGATGAACTACTGTATTTTGTCAAAGATCAGTTTATTAGCCATTCCCTTTGCGGTGTTACCTTTGTTTCATTTGTAAAAAGAAATATCATTTCTTCCATACAATATTGCTCATTTTACATTTCCCCGTAACAGTCTAATTGCGCTTAGCCCTTTCATTGTCATGCGGCATGGATTTAGCTGTCAGCGCTGTATTCAAACATAAGCCAAACATACGGGCTTGATCCCCCCCCCCCTCTCCGAATGATAAGAATGATGCATGAATGGCACTATTGGTGAGTAGACCTACACAGAGAGTAAAATGAGAGTTATGTGTAGCCAAGATGAACACTAGTCTTTGTGACAATAACTCATATTTTTCTTGGTGCACCAAAGCACATTCAATCATGATGCTGACTGATTGTGCAGCTAATTAAATTACCAATAACTTTCAAAGGACTTAGTTCAGATTCAGATTCACATCTTAATAATGATGATTCCTGTACCCTGAGAAGGAAAGTGCGTTCATTCAGAATGTCCTTTATAAGCATGATGCATTAATGCAGCCCTGTTAAGCAGCTCATCAGTGCTGCATTCAAGCATAGTGCAGACCATTACTCCTGAAGGGGTAGCATGATGCATTTGGACACCCATAGCAAGTGTAGTGGTCCAGCGAAAATGGATTTTTGGTTTCACCAGGGTTTGAACCTGGGACCTCCCGCATCCGGAGTGAGCGTCATAACCACTTGACCACGAACCCTTGCCTGCCATTCTCGCCTTACACATACATCTGGATTGGTAGGTATGAGGGGGAACAGTGATTACCCTAGGTGGCTAAGCCAGGGCACAGGAACAGATGTGGGCTCAATCTGTTCCCCTACACTCCTCCCATCCAGCTTCAACTATCCCAACCAGCTACCCAACCGGTGGTAACCTTGGACATACCTGGCACTTAGTTGTGGGATCCTGTGTCACTAGCCCTACTAGCGCTTTCCAGCAGGAAGGGAGCTGGGGCAGGAAGCCGGTGAAGCCAGTCTACATGCCTGGAAAGTTCGACGGCCAGACACACCTCTCGGAATATCTGTCTTACTTCGATCTGTGTTGTACTGCGAACAGCTGGGACGAAACCACGGCCGGGGTATTCCTCGGACTAAGCCTGACAGGAGTCGCAAGACGTTTTCTGTCAGGGATAGAACCAGGAGCGGAAGGAGGATACAGGAAACTGAGAGCAGCGCTCATCGCGAGGTTCCAGCCCCCTAACCAGGCCGCCAGATATAAGGCCATACTAAAGGGCAAGGAGAGGAACAAGGGGGAATGCCTCCAAACACATGCGGAGGAAGTAGAGAGGTACACAAGGCTGGCGTACCCACTGGCGGACATGGCTACGGTAGACGTTATGGCAAAGGACCACTTCGTGGACTCCTTGAAGGACATCCAGATGCAAATGTGGGTACACCAGTCGTCGGCTACTACCCTCTCCCAGGCGGTACAAGTGGCCTTGCACGCAGAAGCCTGCATGCGGCCGCACGGCTCGGCACAGAATGTCCGGGCCACGGGCCAAACAATGGGAGAAGAGCTCAAGTCTATGCGGGAGGACGCCGTAAAGGAGAGGGAGGAGAACGCCAAATTCCGGGAGGCCATGAAGGCCGCACTAGGTAAACCGGCTAACTCCTTCTCCTCCTCCTCCTCATCGTCATACAAGGGGGGAGAAAGAACAAACCGACGGAGAAAGGACCGGCTGCCGATGTCCGAGATGCGATGCTACCACTGTGCCGCATTGGGACACCAAAGGAGTAGCTGCCCCAGGTGGAGGGACGAGATAGCCGCAGCTGATGCAAGGGAGGCAAGCGGGAGCGCAGCGGGAGGAACCGCCTCCACGCCGGCCATCATTCCACAGCCGGCGGAAAACTAAAACCGACCCTAGACAATGGCCAGTCTAGGGTCGACATGGGAGAGGGGCGCACAGAGATCGTGGTAGGACGCTTGGAGAAGGGCGGTTCCGGCCTCCTAGTGGAGGGGAGAATGGGGGACAGTAGCGTAGAATGTCTGGTGGACACGGGGGCTACTGTGAACATGCTCTCCCTCTCTTGGTGGCGGACCCATGGGGAACCAGGGGCCTACGAGGTGACAAACGAGGCTGTATACTCGGTGGAAGGGAGGCCACTACAATTATACGGGCGTGTCACGGTGCTGCTCCGGGTCAAAAGTAGATCGTGGGAGGTGACGTTTCAGCTGTCCGAGTTACCTACGGATGCAATCGTGGGATCACGATTCCTGTTACAAACGGGATTTCTGGTGGATTTCGCGGGGGAGCGGTTGCTGCTACCAACGCTGGAGGAAGAGGAATTGAACTTCTGTCGAGTCATAAGCTGCCACACCAAAGTAATACCGCCAGGGGAGGAAGCCATAATAGGGGGATACCTGGTGGGAGACTGGACGGGAGGAGAAGGGGGCCTGGTAGAAGGCCTACGGGAGGTGGAGGAGGACAGGGGCCTGCTGGTCGGGCGTGCCTTGGTGGACACGACAAAAGAAACCACACCAGTGCGGATATTTAACCCTGGACAAGATGCAGTCGTCGTGTACAAGGACATGACACTGGCCTCGCTGGAGCCCGTGGAAGAACCGGCGGAGATAAATCAGGGGGAAGCGGCAAAGTGCCGGGTCGCCACCTGCAATCCACAGGGAACCCCGGGGGAAGCGGACGACCTCATCCGCACCTTGACGGAGGGCGTCGAGGAAGATCGGAAGACCCCTTTGGAGAACCTCCTGCGCAAGCACTGCGGGGCGTTTCAGCTGAGACCGGGGGATACGGGGAGGGCAAACTGCATTCATCACCACATACGAACAGGGGAACACCCCCCGATTAGGATGCCACGAAGGAGACTCGCTCCGCATCGGCGGGCGTTGGTGGAAGCAGAGGTAGAGAAAATGTTAACCTCGGGCATCATAGAACCGGCAAACGGGCCCTGGGCCTCCCCTGTGGTTCTTGTAAAAAAGAAAGACGGCACCATGCGTTTCTGTGTGGACTACCGCCGTCTCAATGAGGCCACGAGAAAGGACGCATACCCACTACCGCGCATCAACGACTCCTTGGATACGCTGGCGGGGTCCCAATGGTTCAGCACCATGGACCTCGTCAGCGGGTACTGGCAGGTGGAGATGGCCCCGGAGGACCGGGAGAAGACGGCGTTCTCGACGCACCGGGGGCTGTACCAGTTCACGGTGATGCCCTTCGGACTGTGCAATGCCCCCGGTACGTTCGAAAGACTGATGGAGGTAGCCATGCGGGGCCTACAATGGACGTCCTGCCTGGTCTACCTCGACGATATCGTCGTCTTCGCCCGAGACTTTGAGGGCCATCTCCAACGATTGGGGGAGGTACTGGGGCGCCTAGAAGCCGCCGGCCTGAAAATCAAACCATCAAAATGCCAGCTGGCTAGAAGGAAAGTCGGTTTCTTGGGGCATGTGGTCAGCAAGGATGGGATAGCTACGGACCCGGCGAAGATAGAGGCCATACGGGACTGGCCTGTGCCAAAGAGTCTTACGGAGGTGCGAAGCTTTCTGGGGCTGGCTGGTTACTATAGGGCGTTCGTCCCGGAATTCGCTACCCTGGCGAAACCCCTCACACAGATGGCAGATAAAGGACGAATTTTTTAGTGGGACAGGGGGTGTCAGGTGGCGTTTGACGAGTTGCGTCGTCTACTGATGGAGGCGCCCATCCTGGGCTACCCGGAGGATGAGGGACAACTGGTCATGGACACTGACGCCTCTGACACCGGCCTTGGGGTGGTGCTGTCCCAAAGACAAGGGGGGGGGAGGGGGACGTACGGGAGATCGTCCTCACATACGACAGCCGCACGCTCAACAGAGCGGAACGGAACTACTGCGTCACCCGAAGGGAATTGCTGGCGATTATCTTCGGGTTACGGAAATTTCGACATTACCTACTAGGGAGGAACGTCCTCATCCGCACGGACCATGCAGCATTGAAATGGGTTATGGCCTTCAAAGAACCGGAGGGACAAGTGGCCAGATGGATCTCCATATTGGACACGTATGATTACACTATAGAACACCGGGCCGGTAGGCTACACGGTAATGCGGATGGGCTATCCCGGATCCCCTGCCGACAGTATGGGAGGTCAGACGAGGAAGAGGAGGCGGCGCCGGCGTCGGTACGGGCCATCACTAGACGGGGGGCAGACAACCCGGACATAGCGGGGGAAGTTAGCGAGAGTTGGAAAAATGACCAGAAGGAAGACGCCGTTCTAGGGTTGGTGTACAAATGGGTGGAGGAAGGGACCGAACCGTGCAAGGAGACACTGGCAGACAAAGGGTACGCAGTGAAATCTCTGGCTACACAACTGGGTAGATTGGCCATTAAGCAAGGGCTTCTAGGGAGATGGTGGTTCGTCCCCGGAAGCAACAGAGCTTTTCAGATCTTGGTACCTGACAAAAGGAAGGCCGAGGCGTTCGAGGCAGCACACGGGAGTAGTATATAATGTATCGGAACGGGACTATGCTTAGGTACTGTTTATTACTCAATCGACATGCAGCCAATCAGAGGCCTCCACTTGGTCACGTGACCCCCTCATTTGCATAGTTACGTAATAGGCCACGCCCCCTCATTTGCATAATTACGTAATAGGCCATGCCCCCTTGATCACCAGCCAATCAGAGGAGGCCATTTGGTCACGTGACCCCCTCATTTGCATAAAAGGGCCACGCCCTCTTGATCACCAGCCAATCAGAGACCACCATTTGGTCACGTGACCCCCTCATTTGCATAATAGGCCGCGCCCCCTTGATCACGTGACCCCCTCATTTGCATAATAGGCCACAACAACGTCACGTGGCTCTCTTTGTTTGTAAACAACACCACGTGGCTCTCTTTGTTTGTAAACAACACCACATGGCTCTCTTGTTTGTAAATAACACCTACTAAGTTTAGTCATAGGTAGCAGCAGCAGCAGCAGCAGCAGCAGCAGCATCTTCAGCAGCAGCAGGCAGCAGCCCGTGGTCACGCGACCTCTTCATAATTTGCATAATAAGCCACAACTTCAGCACGTGGCTCTCTTTGTTTGTAAACAACACCTACTAAGTTTAGTCGTAGGTGTTTAGAGCAGCAGCAGCAGCAGCAGCAGCAGCAGCAGTAGCAGCAGGAGCAACATCTTCAGCAGCAGTAGCAGCAGCAGCAGTAGCAGCAGGAGCAACATCTTCAGCAGCAGTAGCAGCAGGAGCAGCAGCAGCAGGAGCAGCAGCAGCAACATCAACAGCAAAAGCAACAGCCCATGGTCACCGGCCTCTTCATTTGCGTAATAAGCCACAACAACACCACGTGGCTCTCTTTGTTTGTAAATAACACCTACTAAGTTTAGTCATAGGTGTCTAGAGCAGCAGCAGCATCTTCAGCAGCAGCAGCAGCAGCGTCATAGGTGTCTAGAGCAGCAGCGTCATAGGTGTCTAGAGCAGCAGCAGCAGCAGCGTCATAGGTGTCTAGAGCAGCAGCAGCAGCAGCAGCATCTTCAGCAGCAGCAGCAGCAGCGTCATAGGTGTCTAGAGCAGCAGCAGCAGCAGCAGCAGCGTCATAGGTGTCTAGAGCAGCAGCAGCAGCAGCAGCAGCAGCATCTTCAGCAGCAGCAGCAGCATCTTCAGCAGCAGCAGCAGCAGCAGCAGCATCTTCAGCATCAACAGCAACATCAGCAAAAGCAACAGCCCGTAACTTAGCATCATGTGCATCAGCAATAGCAGCAACAGCGACATTGCGACTAGCATCAGCGAAACAGGCTATGTTTTTAGCAGCTGTACAATCATTAATAGCACTAGCCCTAGCAGCAGCCGCAACAGCGTCACCGTTAGCAGTCGCTGCAGCATCAGCAGCAGCAGCATCGGCAGCAAGAGCGGTAACAGTAGCAAGAACATTAGCAGCACGAGCAGCAGTGGCGAGAGTAACAGCAGCGTTGTTAGCAACATTAGCGACTTCGTATGCAGCATGTGTAGCACGAACGGCGGTAAGAGCTTCACGTCTTGCACGGGCAGCAGCAACAGCTGCAGAAGTAGCCCTCACACTATCCAGCCACCCGTACAAATCTTGATAAAAACGAACCTCCACGTTGCTACTTGTTAACTCATCAGTAACCATGGACGTCTCCTCCGTGTGGTGTTGTCGCGGCTCTGTAGTAGTGTTGGGATACTCACATTTGGTAGAACGTAGAGTGATTCCTGATGACGCCATGCTGAAGGTGGTAGAAGAAGTGTGTGGGATCCATGTTTCACTCTCGCATATGTACTAGGCTCCGAGATAAGCTTCTTAACTCAAGAGAAAAACTCTCACTAGGAAGGCGACCGGCTGTCTACCTGTGTAGGTGCGGGTTCGTTACATCTTTAATCCTGTCCGACTCCCCGAGGAAATAGATGAAAAAAACAAAAGACCATCTTTCAAGCACTCGAATCCGCAGTCAGTAGGAAGCTATAAGGAGCTTAACTTGTTTTTGATTTAAGCTGTCTACCACACGCACGCGCTTGTAGTCACAGCTAGAGTGGCAGACATCCGTCCGCCCGCTGGTGCATGACACCCGGCCTTAGACACCCCCTGTAGTGTTTTTTTTGTATACACAGTTGACTAGCGTCTTAATCTCTTACCCAGCTATAATCCTATATACATGTAATGCCCATTACTCCCCTTTATGGCAATTATCAGATTGATTTAAGGGTGGAAAGGGCTTAGGTGATTAGGTCCCTCTCTAGCTGAAAACAGGCTTAGACCATAACATGCAGTCATCCGGCCGCGTTAAACACCCCCTGTAGGCTTTTTTGTATACACTCTTGATCCCCTCTCTAGGTGAAAACAAAGCTTAGAAGATGCAGTCATCCGTCCACCGGCTGGCGCGTCACACCTGTCGTTAATCACCCCCTGTAGGCTTTGTATCCACTCTTGATCCCCTCTCTAGGTGAAAACAAAAGCTCCGTCCACGGGCTGGCACGTCACACCTGTCGTTAAAACGCCCCCTGTAGTCTTTGTATACACAGTCTTATCTATTCACCAGCTATAAGCCCATATACATGTACATGTGATTTTTGATATCCTCTCTGGAATAGGGTGGGGCTCAAGGTGAAAACAAGATTAGGACATTCGCTCTCTCAGCTATATAAAGAGCCTCAATTGTTCTTGCAACAGCACTTCACCACTGGTACACTATCAGTCACGAGGCAGATGTTTGCGGTATGGTTCATACAGGTTACCTACTAATAGCGGTTTGGGTGAGTAGATCACTTTTTTTTTCCTAAAAAAAACCCCCACTTAGAACTCGGGTATGTATATGTAGCACTGTTAGTGTAAGTACACAGTAGAATCTACTGTACTATAGACTTAACCCTCTGAAGACGGTGGAGCGCGTTAATGCGCAGGTCTGTGTCGGCGTCACTGTTTTTTTTTGTTTTTTTTATTCTAACTAAAAAAAAGAAAAAAAAGTCAGAAGTCAATCTACGACCTATCAAAGACAATTTTGTGATAAGTTCAAACTAAATAAGAGACAGTTTGAGCGTCTCTTAGTCGCTGTCAAAGATGCGAATAACGAACGCGCTAGTATAGTTCCCCGCTCTTTCGTCAGATGGCGCCAGAATAGGAATTTTGTACATTCCTACGATGCTCACGAACATTTTAACGCATAATGAGCTATATAAGCAACAAAGCGCGCTTCTAATATATTAAAATATAAAAAAACAATTCAATATTGTGTATTTCTGATAGAAATGAGACAGTTTCTTTAAATACCAACTAAACTATAGCGAGATGAAAAATACCACACCATATCTAAGGCGTTATAAAAGATATACATAGTCAGAAAAAACGGATCAACTCGTTTTGACTCGTTGTGCCACAAGGGCCCCCGTCCAACGGGGCTTTTGAGGCCAGTCGGTCAAGAGTGATCCATGCTGCTTAACATGAGGCGTAATTAATTACACCGATGTTGTGCAGCATATAACCAACTCGATCAGAGTTGGTTGGCCCCTCTTTAGGGGCCACACAATAAATAAAGAATAGAAGACTAAGGGAACGTTCACAAACGTCACCCCTTCCTACGGGGTGGGTGAGTCTTTGGGTTTAGTGACAAAACAGCGACATGTGAGTAGGAGGGGGGAGAGTCGGAGTTTGCGTGTCAGCTCTCTTTTTTTTTTCTTTTTTTTCCAAGTCTACATATTATTTATGATTAAAATTTTTTTTAAAAACACGATAATATAGTGCGCTGATCAAAAACTGAATAGAAAAATAACCAAAATAGGTTGGGGAAATCTCTGCTATCTAGCTGATCGGTCGTTGTCACACGGTGCAGAAAATTTACTTTTAGAAAATCTATATTAGGACCACAGACGGGGCACATGTGTCACTTGTCGAATATAAGAGATGCCAATGGTCCTTGTCAATTTTAATTTGTCGCCAACTCCCAGCACCCCCGTGTCTCTTTGTCCATATTGGCTAAAACAGGACATTGTTGACTTGGCTATTTTACCCGTCTGGGATCTTATTATTAATCCCTGTGTATAACTTGCAGCTTATATGTTGTACCAAAACCTCCTTTCAAAATGTCGCATGTGTGGATGTAGGAATTTGGGAGGTAGATTGAGATGGGGTAATACGCAACGTGTTTGGAGTATTTTGAAACAAGATACGTAACTTTAATAATGTACAGAAAAGAACGAGTCACACTAGGCGGCAAATTTTTAGTATCAAATTAAAAAGCCTATGCTGTCAGTAATGCAGTCAGCTAGGAATAACTTGCATTATCACAACTTTTTTTTTTTTTTCTTTTTTTTCCGAATTACTGAAACGTGAAAATTGATCGCGAAAATTCCAAATTTCCCCATGTATTTTAGCCCCAAAGTAACAAAAAAAAAAAAAAAAAAAAAAAATGCTCTCGTCATATTTTTTTCACTGCTTAGTGATGAGAAACAACTTAGGTTGTTTCTTAGTCTTAAGATAATAGGCTACATCAACTGTTATGACTGACACATGGAACAGTCCTGAACAGGAGAAGTTTTCTGGCTGCAAACATAGGGGTCGGTAACCCTTCTCCGAGCATAGACACCCACGTGTGCTGCTGAGAGAGATCAACCGGAACTATGAGCTAGCCAAGTCTGTGCTTGGAGAATAGGCAGTAACTCAAAAATAGAGGGCGATAACTGTGTTGTATTCTGGGAGGGTTTATTGAGTGCAACTTTATAGTAATATAGAATTGAGCCCGAACCAGTTCTATAGACAGAGGAAAAATATATCTAGGTCGCCAGATTCCATCTCTTTTCTATGCCAAAATATGTCGGAATCTCATTTATTTATTTTTACTGAGTGGTTATTTTTTGATAGTGTAGAACCAATATCTGTCTAATTAAAAACCCTTATCAGTTCTGTTTTTACATACAAAGAATTTTCCCACCCTTCTAGGCTTTTTCAAAGGATAAGAATTGAGATAGCTGAAGGCCATTATGTATGTTTTAAACCCTTTTGGTGATACCCTACATAGGCCCCTAGACGGGGGGATGCTGTGTCACTTGGCGATTTTTTTTAAAGAAATGGCTATGTCCCTTGTCGATTTTTAAGAAAAGCGGTTTGTCCCTTGTCACTGACACTATAAAAATGTCACTACCCCTCATGTCACTTGTCGATTCTAAGGAATACCCATGTCACTTGTCGATTCTAAGGAATATGTCTTTTCCCTTGTCACTAGGGTCATGTCGATTTGTCGATTTTTTACCCATCTGGGGCCCCCTCTACATAAGGGAGAATCTAAAAAAAAATTTAAAACGATTAGGGTCGGGCCAAAATGATAGGGTCGGTCGGGTTACCGGAACACAACTTTTTTTTTGTTCGGCCTATCCCCTTCCCCTCATGATTAGACCCGATACGACGTCACATTCATCATGATACCATCATACACCATGATACACACACGCCGCGCACTGCACACACACACACACACACGCTCTCTCACACACGCTCACACACGCTCTCTCACACACGCTCACACCCACCACACACACACACACACAGACAGACAGACAGACAGACAGACAGACATACAGACAGACAGACACAGACAGACACAGACAGACACAGACAGACAGACAGACAGACAGACACACACACACACACACACACAGACACACACACAGACACACAGACAGACAGACAGCACACAGTACACCTGATGACCTCCACATGATGACCTGATGCCCTTCCTAAAAAAAAACCCAACCCGACCTACCTACTCAAGAGGGTTTCAGTGTAGAGACTATTAGGGGTTTTTCTGATGCGTATATTATATTGAGATTGATTTTCAACTTTTGTGATGAGTGGGTGGTCCTGAAAAGGACCGTTTAGAGATGATCGCAGGGAACTTGCTGCTGAGGCGGAGGGTGTGGTCATATCACGTCGTTGTCCTTCAGCATCTCCAGGACGGCGGGCGGTAGGCCTTCCTCCCTGCAGACCTGCTGCTTGACTTCTTCGAAGCACTGCCGGATGAGTTGATCAGCGAACTCCGTGATCAGCTCATCGGCCACACCCTCTGCAGCAGCAGCACGCTGTCTCTCTGCCACTTCTCTCTGTAGTGCGGCTACGAATTCCTTCTCCACGGCCGCATCGATCATAGATCGGGAAACGGCCACGAAGTTCACTCGGTGAGCCATTTTGTCGAACTGACTTCCTAACCGCCTGAGAGCAGCTGACGTCACACTATTTTCAACGACGCTATGACGCGCACGAGGTAGACAGGCGACGTCGTTTCACTTCCTTATTTGGAGTTTGGGAACTTGTGACACCGAAGTCATACCGTACGGTCGCGATAAAGCAACTAGTGTCGAAAGTGCGCCGGTCTTGAATAAGCGCCGGAGTATAAGAGCCTCCAAATGTTTTTTCTTAAGCACTAAAATCGCGACTTTGAATAAGCGCCAGCGCCTGGCTTGTATATAGCTCCTGAGTAAGAACTTCACCGAATTGAAAAGCGCTCCCTCAGAGCCCTTAATCGCGACAGTACGGTACAAATCTGATGTCAACCCGCGCCAAAACATAAAGGGTGTTCCGGTCACACGTACCTACGACGAGCGACCTTCAGCTATCACCACGTGAAGAGTGGGAAATAAATTTGTACGGCAAGAAAACTGAAAACTGATAACGATTCCATTAGATAAGTATTTGGTTCCAATCTATGGCGAGATATTTCCGACACTTGTCTCCACCAGAGCGATTGATTTATATGTCTGTAGGCTTCAGCTCTCCAACACTCTCCAATATCCGCCGGTGGATAATGGTCGCCACCCATAATTAGTGACAACTAAACCTCTGCTGGAGAGTGAAAGCTACGTTGAGTCTTGAGGTGCGCAGAGATACTATCTGCCGCAGCCTGATTTTAGTTCCACGCTATTTAGATAACCGCCCCATTTAAAATCTCTCGATCCTAGAAAAGAAAAAAAAATGCTAGAGTTTATCATGGACTCGTCTCAGTTTTAGTCAAGCCGTAAAGTGAAGAACCTGAGCTTGTACATATACCCACATGAGGGGTGAACCCGGGCGTTCAGTTAGTACTGAGTCTATAGTCAAGTTCCACTCTCTAAACAGAGCTTTAGCGCCTCCGTCATCTAGACCGGGCGCGCGCGATTTTTGCTGAAGCAGCTAATCAATGGAAAAGTAGAGAACACGTGCTCGATCAAAAACTGCTTCAGAGGCTTGTTATCAGGTATTATCAGTTAAATCAAAATATTTCAAAACATCCAGCAAAGCAGGATGGCATGTCCTACAGCTGGGCGCTGACGAGCAGACGCCGCTGACGTCATTTTAATCAGGTCACAGCGCTTTTAGACACCTTTTCTGTAGGGCCTGTCTCATACCTTAGTATATAATACCGTAAACGCCAGGTGATTAGTATATGACACATTGTCAGTCGCGGATCCACAAAGAGGCTGGATAAGCCACGAGCGGACCCGCGACTACAATGTGACATAATCTAACCGTGCGCTTGTTTTGTTTTGTTTCCATTTACAACAGCAAACATTTCAACATCCTATTGTTTTTTAAAAAATGATGAAAAATCAGCCCAAAAAAAGTAAACATTTTAGAGCTAAATTTGTGGAGGATAGCCGGACATGCTGATGTCCCTAGACCCCTAAATTCGATATGGTGACATGGTCATTTTCATAAAATTCGATACGACGACACGGTCATATCTTAAAAAATCGACATGGGGCATGGTCATCTAAGTGACATGGGACATGGGGCATTTCTTAAGTCCGACATGTGACATGGACCATAGTGACATGAGAAAAAAAATGTTCGAAGAGTGCATCAGAAAAGTACCATTTCAAGCCTAAACATTTCGCAAAAAAAAAAAATTTTCTTGGATGGTACCCGGCTTTGCAGTGTCTGGGTCCTTAAATATGTACCAGAATGCTCAATTTGGGTTCTAAATATTTCAAAAATGTTTCTCCCTTAGTGACATGTGACATGGACATTTCTTAAATTCGACATACGGCTGCATGGGGAGGACCCACCCGTCAAGGGTCCCATGATGACTGATACCCGCCGCGCTCAAACTAGCGTGGTGGTTCTAGGTAGACCTTCTTTCAGTATCCTCGTGACCAGATCCATCACCGTCTCTTGAGCGACCGCAACGTAACCTGCTCCGGTCATTTTGACAAAAAAACTGTCTGGCTAGCCGACCGCTGACGACGTTGCTCATTACGCGTCATCAACAGTAACCAAGGTAACTATGGTTATTGTTATCCGGTCCGTAAGACAGTCTAAGACGGCGTGTAGTCGCGTTTTGCTCTCCCTAATACTCTAATTTAAGTCGAGTTACCACTAACCCCCTACAAAAGAGGGTAGTCTCATTTGTGTAATTCAAAGTCGTTCCTTTGTTAGCAATAAGGGGGTCGTTCTATTCATTGATTTTTTTTTTTTGTTTACAACAACAAGTCAAAGTACAGTCAATCAACCGAGATCCTTCCTCCTCCGTGGGGGTGTAGAAGGATCTCCCCCCTGAGGTTACAAAGTCACCTCTTTTAGGGGCTACAGGTCGCAAAGTCGCTTTCGCTTACAAGTCGCAAAGTCGCAAGAATATTCAAGTCAAAAGTCAAATTTATTAACTATCAGTATGGTCGTTTGAAAGTCATCAAGTCACCGAAAAACTCCTCTACAGTCACCTCCGACTCGTCTCCTCCCTACCCCCTAAAGGGGGGTAGGGAGGAGGCGATTCCCTAGAGATCAGATAAAATTATTTTTTTTCTCCCCAGCAGACCCCAAAGGCCCCCCCAAGTGCCCGCCCACCCCAAAATAGTGCCCCCCTCCCCCCCTCCCCTCCCCATGCATCTTAAAGTGCCCCCCTCCCCCCCTCCCCCTCCCCCTCCCCCCCATAGAAACCTCCCATTGGCTGGTCCAGGTCATGTGACCAAAAGGGGGGGCGTGTTCTGTCTATTATCTATGTTATGCAAATGAGGGAGGGGTTCAGGTCACGTGACCAAGGGGGTGTGGTCTATTTTCCAAATAAGGAGCGCTTCCGGTCACGTGACCAAGGGGGTGTGGTCCTATTATGCAAATGAGAGGGTCACGTGATCAATTATTATGCAAATGAGGGAGTCACGTGACCAAATGGAAGCCTCTGATTGGCTGGTGATCAAGGGGGCGTGGTCTATTATGCAAATGAGGGGGTCACGTGATCAAGGGGGCGTGGCCTATTATGCAAATGAGGGGGTCACGTGACCAAATGGCGGCCTCTGATTGGCTGGTGATCAAGGGGGCGTGGCCTATTACGTAATTATGCAAATGAGGGGGTCACGCGACCAAATGGCGGCCTCTGATTGGCTGCATATCGATTGAGTAATAAACAGTACTTAAGCATAGTCCCGTTCCGATACATTATATACTACTCACGGGGGAGGTATGGTGGGACACTTTGGGAGGGACAGAACTGTACGGAAGCTACAAGAGAGATGGTACTGGCCGGATTTCAGAAGGGACATAACCTACTGGACGGCCACGTGCAAAATGTGTCTGGAAAGGAAGCCGGCACCCCACCCCACACGGGCTCCAATGGGACACGTGGGGGTGGGGCTGCCCATGGAGAGGATCGCCATAGACGTTATGGGACCTCTGACACCAACCCCCAGGAAGAATTTGTACATAGTAGTGATCATAGACTACTTCACAAAATGGGCCGAAGC
Source organism: Harmothoe impar (assembly GCA_947462335.1). Classification (NCBI taxonomy): domain Eukaryota; kingdom Metazoa; phylum Annelida; class Polychaeta; order Phyllodocida; family Polynoidae; genus Harmothoe; species Harmothoe impar. The sequence continues at coordinate 70,440,510 of OX381710.1, read as the reverse complement.
GGTGGCCATCCCCAACCAAGATGCTGCCACGGTGGCTCGGGCCCTAGTCGACACCGTGGTATGCCGGTTTGGGGCCCCCGTTAGTCTCCATTCCCATCAAGGGCGCAACTTCCAGTCTAACCTGTTCCGGGAAGTCATCCGCATTCTGGGGATCAGGCAGACCCGCACTTGTGCTTTCAACCCACGCTCGGACGGAATGGTGGAGAGGGCTAACCGCACCATCGAGGCTTTGCTCTCCGCGGTGGTAGCCGAGGACCACTCAGATTGGGACGAGCATCTCGCCATGGTGATGTCGGCGTACAGGTCCTCTGTGCACTCCACGACCGGAGTGACACCAAACATGATGATGATGGGGCGGGAAACTAATCTGCCCTTGGCCCTTCTGTACCCAGAGCCCATGGAGGAGGTGGGGGGGGCAGACCGGGGTATGTAGCTAGCCTGCAGAGGAACACCGCCACTGCCCATGCCCTGGCCCGGGAACACATCGGGACGTCAGTCGCCAGACAGAGCCGCAATTACGACGGGAGGGCGACCACCCGGGAGATAGAGGTGGGAGCCACGGTATATCACCACCACCCCGGCAAGAAGATAGGGCGAAGCCCCAAGCTGCAACGCCTGTGGACGGGCCCCTGGGTAGTAACGGCTCGCATTTCTCAGTCAGTGTACGAAATAAAGGGAGAGGGCAGGAAGGCCAAAGTAGTACCGTTCGATCAACTGAAAGTGATCCCCCCCCCTCCCCCGGGAGTACAAGGGAGAGAGGCGGAAGCGGTAGTAAGGTGGGTGGGGAAATGGTCGGAACACAGCCCAAAGAGGGAAGGCCCCCCCTCCACATTAAAAGCAACGGGTTTTGCGGGTTGCGGAGTCGACTCCGCACCACCCGGGGGGAACCAGCGGGAAGAGCCGGGGATCGCCGCGCACCAGCGCGGGCGGGGGACTCCGCGAAGCTCCGCAAAAACGACCAGAGCGTCCCAGGTCATCACAGCAACAATGAGGGGAAGGAAGGGAGTTACATCAACCACTGCTCCATCAAAAACGCGCAGGGAGGAGCAAGCAAGCTCAGGCTCCCGTAGAGATCGAAGTAGGTCTAAAGAAAGGGGAAAAGGGAGGCAAACTAAGGATGCAGACGACCGGGACTCCGCGCGGAGTTCCGCGGAGTCATCCTCTCGCGGCAGGTCTCGCGAGAGGCGAGATCCGCACCGCCCGGATGAACACCATAACAAAGACGCCATCTTGACTCCAACTCCGCATGCAGACGACATGGAAGCAGACGGGTTGTACCACTGTACCTTGTGTGATAAGACCTTCACTAAGTCGTGCAATCGAGCAAGGCACGTCAGAGAACAGCATGCAGATGGCCAAACCATGGGATGGCTGTGTCCCCGGGGCACAGGCACCAACCGATGCCGAGGAGGTAATGCAGGGGGGGTGTTTGCCGCCGTGCGGAAAAGAGACTTAAGGAGACACCTGGAGGGCTATCACCGGGACCCTAAGCACCCCTGGGTAACCGGAGAGAAACCCATGCCAGATAAACACCCGATTGACCCCACCCTCCGCCGTGCGTCCTCTACTTCCCCAGCATCTGCGGCCAGGGAGACGGCACCCTCGCCGTCTGCGGAGTCGGCCAGCCGCCGACGGTCCTCCACACCGGCCCGGGGTTCCAGCAGCCGGAGGGAGAGCAGCGCCTCTGCCAGTAGGAGCCTCGACTCCGCAGCCCGGCCCAATACCTCGGCCAGCAGCAAGTCGTCCACTGCCGGTAAGAGCAAGACCACCTCCTCGTCTTCAAAAGCTGTCCCTAGCGTGGTGGTGGTGCCGAATCGATCGTCTCCCAGGGTGGAGGAGAAGAAAGCCCGAGAGCGACAACAGGCTGCGGAGTCATCTGCGGAGTTGGGTAGGAAGGTAGCCACCACCTCAAAGGGCACTCCCACCAGCTCCTCCAGGAAGACCTCCTCCACCTCGTCCACCGGCTCCACCTCTACCTCCACCAGCTCCTCCAGGAAGACCTCCTCCACCTCGTCCACCGGCTCCACCTCTACCTCCACCAGCTCCTCCAGGAAGACCTCCTCCACCTCGTCCACCGGCTCCACCTCTACCTCCACCAGTTCCTCCAGGAAGACCTCCTCCACCTCGTCTACTGGCTCCACCTCTGCCTCAGCCAGAAAGCGGGGGGGAGAAACGGAGGAGGGCACACCGGGTGGTAAGAAAAGGAAGGAGACAGTGGTCATGCTACCCCCAAATAAACCCCCAGGACAGGCAGCAACTGGTGAGGAAGTGGGGCTGCGCGTGCCGGTGGTGATACTGACCCGTACCCCCACAAAGGCGGAGCGAAAGCAACCCCCAACCAAAACACCGGAAGAGATGGAGGCGGCACCATCGGGCAGCGAATCCACCCTAACGGCCTCCGAGCAGCTCACCACCTCACCCCTGCAGGGAGAGCGGGCGGACTCGCTGGGCCCCTCACCCGGGTTCAGCCTGGGCTCGCCCGAAGGCCGACCGGCGGCCAGCATCTCCTCCGAGGCAGAAGCGGCACTGGCCGCCACCAACCTGATGGCGATGGGGACCCCGGGCAGGCAGTCGCCACCCCCCCCCCCCACGGATCAGCCAGAGGACGAGGAAACATCGCAAGAGAGGGCCCGCCGCCTGCAGGAGCGAATGCGCATCTACTAAAGCTTTGGGGACACTCCAGAGAAGGAGGCTCTGGTAGCAGCAGGAGTTCCCCCTCCCACCGGAAGGTTGCTCACCCAGACCCTCTCCTCCCCTGCGCAGACTTCCCCAGGTCTTTTTATTCCGCACAGCGCTGGATACGTCATTGAGGTGGAAGAGCCCCCCCCCCCCCCGCCCCCCAGTACGATACCACCGTATAGCCCTCTCCGAGGAGGAAGAGGAGGGGGAGGAGCAAGCGACGCGCACCACCGTCACCATCTCCCCACGGGAGGTAGCAGGCGGAGAGTCGCCACGCCCGGAACAGTCCCCACCTCCGAAGGAAGAACCAGACGCTACCATCCCCGGCACGTCCACCCCCAAGACTGGAGAGGCCGACACGCGGAGGGTGGTGCCCGCGACGCCTCAGGTAGCCGGCGAGCTTTTTATCATGCCCGCCAACCTGATGGTACATCTCCTGGCTATGTGGGATGGCTCGGGGGACGTAGTCTGGCAGGAGGGGCGCAGTGACGACGGGCAGTGGAACAACTCTCTGGCAACACTGTTGCCACCCAGCAACCCCACGCACAGAGTAGTGTTTTACCCTTATGATCCCACCCGGCCCCCTACATCTACCCCCTTGAGGGAACCAGACGAACCCCACCCCCCACCCAACCCCCACCTGGACGCTCTAGTACAGGATTTCCCCCCCGCAGCGGCACCAGAGGAGTGGCGGTCACCAGAAGACAGCCACCCGCGGCGTAAGTTGCAGAAGGAGTCCACCAGACCGGAGACGTCGGCAGAAAGGGTGGTGCCCCCGGCGCCCACTCAGAATTGGGGAGGACTGCAGGGGACGGCCAAGTATCAACAGAAGGCGGCGGAGGAGCAGCGACTGGGGGGGACGCGGACCAGGCCACTCCGCACACCCACCAGCGCTCGACGGCAACGACACTCCCCGAACTCTCGCCCAGGGAGTCGCCCCCCTTCAGCCGCCTGAGTGCTAGGATCCCACCGGCACGGGCCCACGGCAGATCCACCCGCCTGGATGCCGTGGTGGTTTGTCTCCGGTAGGGAGCCAAACCGGCTGGAGCAGTGGGCTGCATTTTTACTCCCCCCCATCTCCATGGGGGAGGAATTTGCGGCCACCGGGGGCGACGTATCCAGCCGTCTCCGTGTGATTGGCCCGGGGACCTACGATGTCATAGCTTCAATAATGACCAGATACCGGCTCCTTCAGGACGAGCGGAGGCCACGACCACGCAGGGTGAGTTCGCCATCCAACCTGATAATTACCAAAGGGGACGAGAGGGAGGGGAAGCCGTAACGAGGAAGGGAGGGGAATGAAGCAGACGCCAGAGGCCCGGTATAGGGCCCCGGGGCGGCGGAGGACCAGTAGAGGACCTCTACGGGTAGTACTTAAGAAGGGGAGAAGTGATACTACCATCGTGAGCGCTACGGGAGGGAGGAATAAAAGAAGAGAGAAATCTTACCTGACCTTACCTTAAATTGTGTTGACTTGTAGGAAGGAGGAGAGTCCCCCCCTCGCCGTAGGGACGAGTAGTGACCCCGCAGCAAGTTTGGACGGAGCGGCCGGCGTGGAGGCACCAGTCATCCCCTCCACCCGTCATCTTCAACATCATCACCATCCACCACCTCACCACCCTAGAAGTTCGGGCAGCACGTTTCCGGCAGCATTAGAGACTTAAGATCCCCACGGGGGACTCCGCACATGTTACGCATAGGTTATATCATAAGCGAACTCCGCAGGAGTCGTACAGTTTTAAATATTATTATTGTTAGAGTAGGATCGAACCGATCTCATCGTTTATGACTGTAACTTCGCAGGAGCAGCGCTATAGGAATAAGCATGTTGAATCAAAAGTAACTAGAGTTAAGCCACCATTTGTGATCCGGTATTGCGGAGTCGCTATATTATCTCTACTGTTCGATTAGGGAGGGAGGGTACAGCTGTAATTAACGAGGGAAGGGTGTAGCGGGAAGGAGCCGCTGCGGAGTCCGGAGCGCAGGAGTAGTTCGTCCGCCGCCCACCAGAGGGCGCCTCCGTAGCGAGCCCTATATTAGGGCGCGCTGCGGAGTCGTGCCTCAGTCTACTTTGGCTCAAGCTTGGCGACGGGCGTACTCCCTGAGCTCCTAACTCCGCAGTTGGTCATAAGAACTGTCAATGTGCCTTATGTATAATAAATAACCTCTAGTCAAGCACCTTCCTGAATACAAGCCTTTATTCATAAACTGTCTGTGTTCTCGTGTTCCTTGCATTCCCCAGCCGGCCTTAGTCTTTCTATTACAGTATCATACCATACCTATCCAGTCCAGCCAACATATTCCCAGGCACCGGGATGGCTGGTGAAACCACCAGTGTAGTGGTCCAGCGAAAATGGATTTTTGGTTTCACCAGGGTTTGAACCTGGGACCTCCCGCATCCGGAGTGAGCGTCCTAACCACTTGACCACGAAACCTTGCCTGCCATTCTTGCCTTACACATACATCTGGATTGGTAGGTATGAGGGGGAACAGTGATTACCCTAGGTGGCTAAGCCAGGGCACAGGAACAGATGTGGGCTCAATCTGTTCCCCTACACAAATATACTCACTAGGGCTAGATTTATGAATCATTTACATAAATAGCATGACACATTAACGCATGGTGTATCCCTTAAGGGGTTAACCATATAGTGCATCCTGGGGATTAAACTAATCAATACAGCACCAATGTGAGATAAATGATTGATCCGAAGCTTAACGAACTCACCATCCAACTAATTCACCCCGAGCTAATCCCCTGTCCATGCTGAGTAGTATTACAGCTTTATTTTATCAGTACTGTACCTTGGTAGGCCGTAATGCAGTATTATTAAGATGAAGAAAGAGGCAGGGGTCCTGTAGTTAAATCCCTACTAGTAGTAAGAGTACATGGATACTAGTTATGTTAACCCTTCAGAGGACAGAAAGTGCTTCATTGTGCTTAGTTGTCATGATGTGAGAATGCAGCACTGGTCAGTAGTTTGTCAAACACTGCATCCATGCAACATGCAGTCTATACGAAAACGTGCCTGACACAAGCTGTGGCCGGTTAAAAGCCTGCTGCATAGGCAGATAGTCTGTGTCTGCTGGTCCAAATGACTGGCTGTGATCCTGGGCTACATGCCAGCTTTTACAGCGTGTAAATCACACCAATATTAATGTTACTAGAGGGTTAACTAGAAAGCCTGATTATTATGTAAAAAAACACAAACGTTTACAAATTATGATCATTAAAATGATTTAAATATACCAGTAACATCTATTGAACATAATTTCCTAAGTCAATTCTTGCTTTTTACTACATTTCTAGATACAAACATTTCCCCAGGGTATCTGGGCCTGCGAACATTAAGCAGGGCCTGCAGTTTTACAAATCTGCAGGACTGAATGTCCTGCAAGGTGAAAAACTCGTATAGACTGAACATGCCAATCCTATGGGGTCATTACACTCTCGGATGGTCAGCAGGAAATCTATAAGTATCGAGAATGCTTATCAATTATCAAAATAAAGATGCCAGATCAATCCATTTTTCAGAAACAGCTTTAGTTGAAGAACCAATTTGCAGTGCTAATTTACCACATGGCTATAAGTTATCAAGATGGCGCTGGTACAGCATAGACCTTACATGAACATGCTGGTAGCTGGTGGATAGCGGTCGTTTCTAGTTACACTCATCTGGATTATTTACGAAGTAGGTCTTTCCCTCCCTCTGCCCTTCTTCATAATCTCTAACACTTCCTAATTACAACTGAGGTTTATACATGCTCAGACAGACTAATTTCAGGACAATCCATTCATTGCTATTTCGAGAAGGGAATTCACATTAGAAAAACTACCACTGTACTTATATGTCTAAGGGTCTATATATGTTGCAGAGTTGAAATTGTATTTATTTATCAGGTCCTTAGATATTACATGACAAAGTAAATGCCTTAATATGATAGCTGGAAGCCTCAGGATTGAGGAAAGAGTTTGTGGATAATAGTGATGATTCTGATATAATAAGGGTGGAGGGGTCTAGTTTCATGTATAATATGAATGAGTGATTCAACGTCAGAAGGCCACTCAGATTGAAATTGGCATCAAGTCGTACCGTATCTCTGCCAAAACATACAGCCAGTTAAGGTAACAAACAGCCAGTTAAGGTAACATACAGCCTTTAGTTAAGGTAACTCTCCCATGCCTAAGCATCTTCTAAGTGCCATTTTAAGCAGAACTTATTTACCACGAAGGCAGTCACTATCTAACCAGTAGTACATTTTGCAGTGAGTGTGTAGAAATGGAGACTGAATCATGTCCGAAGAAAACATAGCTGAGGAATAATATGTGGAAAGAAAGTAACATGGGCAGACAGATGAAGTTATGCTACTGGTCATTCCAAAGTATTTCAGATGTAAATTTATGATTTCTCAGAAATGAAACTCCAAAACAGGTGATGTAGATGGGGTCCTCATCAGACCCAAAAGAATCCCCCTCTCTTCCACATGTACATGGTTCAGTCTCATCAAATTGATACGAGGGAAGAATCTATGACAAGCTTATGTTGATGACCCACTGACAACTATGACCAGCTTATGGCTCAGTCTCATGAGTTTGTAACATTTCAAACGTCTTTGACCGGTGGCGTCTTTGACCGGTGGCGTCTTTGACCGGGTATGTGATTAAAATGAAGAAAAAAGTAGTATATGGTAAAGAAATTTAAGCTTCAACTTCTTCATGTAATAAACAGTCTATGGTTGTTTTACCCAATTAAAAAAATATATTTTAATGCACATATTAAGGGTTCCTTTTGGGCTTTTTTTCTTCAGCAGGTCAAAGACGTCACAGGTCAAAGACGACGCCGGTCAAAGACGTTTCAACTGTTACAAACTCATGAGACTGAGCCAGTAACATAAATATATGAAATATATCAATTTTAGATAATGCCTCGAAATGATGTGTTATAACATATTATACAAAATATTTACCCATTTCTTTACTATACACTACTTTTTTCTTCATTTTAATCACATACCCGGTCAAAGACGGCTCCGGTCAAAGACGGCTCCAGTCAAAGACGGCTCCGGTCAAAGACGGCTCCGGTCAAAGACGTTTGAAATGTTACAAACTCATGAGACTGAGCCTTATGTTGATGACCCACGGACAACTATGACCGGCCAGTTTTTGGCTCAGTGTGCTGCTACTGCCACCTGGTACTAATGAAGTATGTGACATAATAATTATGTTATTTATGTGCTCTCCTGGTCAGGCAGTCATAGTGTTTCAATCTGTATCAATTTGGTGAGACTGACGCATTTTCTGAAAACACAGGCTAAGTGATCTGACAGTAAGGCTTGTAGTAACATATATTACAGCCGCGAGAAGGATGTCAACATGACGATTGTTGAAGTCAGACAGACGCCTGGGGCAGAGAGCAACATGAGCCAATGTCAACAGGATCACTGTCAGACCTGGCCACATGGGGACACACAACTCTATTTGCTATTTAATCCATTAGGGGCGGCATAATGCCGTAATGCATCACGCCCTTGGTCGTCATGATGCATGAATGCAGCCCTGGTGAGTAGCTCGCCAGTGCTGCATTTAAGCATCGTGCCAACCCTATGGGCTTGAGACACCCCCAAAGGGTCGGCAAGATGCAACAATGCAGCACCAGTGAGTTACTTGCTGGGGCTGCATCGGTGCATCATGGTGACAAATGTCATCTTTTAGTAACATGCCATCCTTAAAGGGCTAAAGGCATTCATTGCTTTTCAAGTTAATTCCTTCAAAATCACATAAATATCTGGCTAGTTTGAAAGGCTGCATTGCTGCATCATGACTACAACTGTCACCTTTAAGCAACATGCCATCCCTAAAGGGTTAAAGAAAGCAGCAAAATGGCAGAAAGTGACAGCCTAACCCTCCGATACACATTGACAGCAGGATGAATGAGTCCTCATTTTACACTGACATTTTCAACAATCATTTCAGATCTTCAATGGATGTTTATTTCCCCCGGCCACACCCACACTGCAATCAGACTGAGCCGTGTGACCAGACACCTGGCATTATTCTAGCTAATCATGTAGTATCTATAAAAGGCAACAACTAATGAAATAGGAAACCAAATTGATTTCCACTTTTTTTAACCCAGATATGCCTAAGGAGGGAAATAGTGCTCTTTTTATGACAATTTTTTTTCCTGTGTTAAATTGATAGTTTATGGGCATTTTTAGCAAAATTGGGAAATTTGAGCTCATGGCCTCTGATTTATGGACCGTCCTTTTAAAAGGACGGTAGGCACATAGGACATCAAAATTTTATGGGAAGTTCATTATTCAAATTTTTTCATGTGACAATGATATGGATGAACATAAAATGATGCAATTACATCAGTAAACTGTTCTCAAGGATGGTACTGGTGTTATTCTCAATTGTGGAGGTATGTTTTTAATTGTGCATGAGTTGATATATTGCCTAGCAACCATATTTGACAAAAATTCCATGCCTAGCAACAAGCAGGTGGAATAGGCCTAAGAGAGCTTTAGATACAGCTAACCCGAGTACACAGACCCGAGGATACCCATGATACTTATTGCATTTGTTTTGAATCAATATGTTGCCTATCCATGACATTCACAAACATTCTGTGCCTAGCAACCAGCACTAGAATGGCATTAACAGCCTAGCAACAACATTCAAAAACATACTGTGCCCAGCAACGAGCCTGTGAAATGGCCCTAATCAAGCTTTAAATACACCTAACCCCAGTATGCAAACCCAAGGACATCAGTGATACCTTTCATTATTTGTTTGAATCAATATGTTGCCCTTCCATGCCATTAAAACATTCTGTGCCTAGCAACAAGCATGTAGAGTGGTCTCAATAGCCTAGCAACAAAATTCAAAAACATTCTGTGCCTAGCCTCAAGCATGGGAAATGGGCTGTATAGAGATTTAATGTCCCTTACCCCCGGAAACAGACCCTAAATACCTGTTGGTATACATGATGCAAAGGTTACTGATCACTAAACGGTATGTGGCAGGCAATGGGGATTACAAGTATGCGTGGAATCATACTTTCCTCTAGGAAGCAAACCTGAAGATTTCAATTGATAATGTACTGGCGCTCTATACTATCACTGCAAAGGAGGCTTTATACTCTGGGCTGACATAGCTGAATAGCGGCCTTATTGTAAGAAGCTGGATTGGAATTTGTCCCTGCCACATGCTGGGCTTCTGGTCAGTCAGTTGGGCACTGCTCTCACTGGAAGCCACATGTGATGTACAGTGAGAGACCTTTGTCTGACTACACTAGCCCTACCAAAGATCTGGTCATTTTGTAGTAGAAACATCTCATTTCAAGTATCTCATTACCCCTCCTATATTCTATACTGTGGCCTGGTCGCCTACCCATTCTCTTTTGCACTCATGATATTTAATTGTGTTTAAAAGACTACCCTGTGTGATCTACGATAGTGGCTTGAATAAGGACACCCCTGCTTATAAATTTTGATGATACAATTTACACTGTGCTTATATGAGACCTGTGTTTATTTAAGATAGAAAACTTACCTGAATGTTCATTTCAAAACCATCATTTACCCTTTGCTTACACAGGACCTGTGCTTATTTGAGACCCCTGTGCTTATTCAAGCCACTACAATATTACTAATTCACTCCTGATCCAGAAATTCACACCAAAACCTTGACTATGGGCATCCTACACTGCTATTACTACAATAAGACAGGGGATTCCTTGTCATATAAGGCCTAAATCCCCCATGGGGAGGGTAAAATATGGATATTTTATAATTTTGGCTGAAAGAAAGTCATCTCATCTTTAACCTGTTAAAAGCATATGACATCAAAATATGTTATCTTCCAGAAACATATATCTTTGTATTTTTCAATGGCATCACCCATTTTCAAGCTGCTAGTGCCAATTAGCTTCACCTGTTTAGCATGGGCCTTCTTACAACACAGTCAAAACAAGATGGTGAAAACAACATTTTAAAAAGTTTTTTTCCTCAGAAAAGTTGTGGAGTTGACAACATATCTATTTTTGATAGAAATGCCTTAATTTGGAATCCTAAAAGGACCTTTTTACATATTATTGGATGTCTCTAAAATAATGTTTCTGGTTGCCATGGTAACCCAGCCTAAAATGTTATGGTGTAAAACAGTGATGGAAAGGCCATTCTGAAAGCTTTCAGTTCTTATTTAATGGTGACCCAATCTAACAATGATGTAAAATACTGACTTTCATCAAATAGTTCTGGGCCCATAAGGGTTAACTGTAAGCACATTACATTTTTATATGTTGTTGCTAGGCTGTCTAGGTCATTCCACATGCTTGTAGCTAGGCACAGAATGTTTTTATATATCATGGATAGACAGCATATTGATCTAAAATGACTACAAGACGTATCCTGGGTGTCCTTGCGTCTGTATACTAGGGTCAGGTGTATCAAAAGCTTGAGCTCTCTAAGGGCCATTCCACATGCTTGGTGCCTGGCATGGAATGTTTTTTAATGTTGTTGCTAGGCTGTTTAGGCTATGCCACATGCTTGTTGCTAAGCACAGAATGTTTTTAATGTCATAGACAGGCAACATGTTGATTCAAACAAATAATGAAAGGTATCACTGGTGCCCTTGGGTTTGCATACTGGGGTAAGGTGTACCTAACGCTCGATTAGGGCAATTTCACAGGCTCGTTGCTGGGCACAGTGTGTTTTTGAATGTTGTTGCTAGGCTGTTAATGCTATTCTAATGCTGGTTGCTAGGCACAGAATGTTTTTGAATGTCATGGATAGGCAACATATTGATTTAAAACAAATGCAATAAGTATCATGGGTATCCTTGGGTCTGTGTACTCGGGTTAGCTGTATCTAAAGCTCTCTTAGGCCTACTCTGCGTGCTTGTTGCTAGGCATGGAATTTTGTCAAATGTGGTTGCTAGGCAATATATCAACTCATGCACAATTAAGAACATACCTTCACAATTAAGAATAACACCAGTGCCATCCTTGAGGACAGTTTACTGAGGTAATTTCATAATTTATTTTCATCCATATCATTGTCACATGAAAAAATTTGAATAATGAACTTCCCATGAAATTTTGATGTCCTATGTGCCTACCGTCTTTTTAAAAGGACGCTTTTAAACAATTATCTATAAGTGAGGGGTTAAACTAGTTAGATATTTTTTTGGTGCTAAAATTGCCTCTATGCCATTAGTTTCACATGTTTTTGACAAAAATGTTGAAAATTCATAAATTTGTCCTACTTTCCTAAGCCCTGTAAGAGTCAGGATTTTGAAACAGGCATTATTTGGTGAGAAACCCCTCTGCATATGGTTGCCATGGTTACATGACAAATGATATACATACTTGTAAAGTCAAAATAGAAGCATGTACCCTTGTTAGAATCTATTATAATTTGAAGTTAAAAACAATATGAATTCAATTTTGATATTATTTTAGTGATCATTAAAGTAGTACATGTAGGCGGCCTTTTAAAAGGACGGTAGGCATATCTGGGTTAATTGGTTTAGGTTTGCCATAGCCAAAGAGTCCTTCATAAAAACTGTGGTCATTTTGCAAATTCAGACCATAAGATGAATGCAAGCTCCAGCCACTCTAAAATAAGCCTCCAAGAAGGGGTCGGGAGGTATATCGGGACTACAAGGTAATGTCCTAAACCTCTGTCTGAGAATGCTCCTTTTCACCAGATGAACAGCCTCCTATAGTCTCCCTAACAATACCATCTCCCCAACATTGCATTAAAACCCCTTTGTTTTTCTGAGGATGGTGATGTGTTGGGATCAAGTAACTATCTGTCATGTGTTTGATGTAGTCAGTTCTCAATGCAGTCTGAGATAAAGCCATTGCTCAGCCATTCAGAGCACCTTTTAATTGTCATTAGTAGCCTGAGCACTGCACTACGGCAGGATAAAGATACAATACCTGAACATGAAAGGGTGGCCCTACACAATCACTTATCATATGGATATTCAAAATGGCCTTAATCTTTTAATTTGGATATAAGGAACATGTTAATTCAAAGGAACTCAAAAATTCAGGATCAAATGTAAATTGTCAGCTGTTTTACAATACTTCAATGCATTATGTCATTTGGGAGAGTTAGGAAGGGGACCTATTGAGACATTTCAGTGTATCAGCAACCTTATTAATTGTATTTGCAGTTGATCATACTAATACTGGAGCTGATAAACTGATAAAGTCAATGACATGAGATTATGGTTGAATAATAAAAGCACCTTTATTTTGTTTTTAAGAAACATGTTAATATCATTATCAGATAGTATTGGCAGTGAGGAGAGCTAGAAATATAATCAGCATGTACACCAATATGGGCAATATTTGTTTAAATGTCATATTATGTGGCAATATACAGCAGTCAGTGAGAAATGTTTATGCAAACCAATAGAGCAGAATCCAGCATTTAGATTGCTTATTAATTTTCATCTGTTACAAAGAAATGATGAATAAAGCAAATAAAACCGATAGATAATGTCTACTTTTTTATTGCTGGCTATTTTTTAAATGCAGAATGAGTGAGACGTACCATCTAGGATTACACAGGCCACATAGCCTATATTGCATTTCATATTGCACCATTCTGTAGAGATCTGAGTGAATTCCCAAAGCTCTGACAAGATTTTCTGCACCTGTTTGAAGCAGGTAATATCCACACACCTAAAGAACCTTCTTAGATGGCAGATGGATCGACCTCGGTCACGTGATGGTGCTCAGCTGATGCTGTGTCTCAGTCCTCACTCACGCACCCCCCCCCCCCTAACACCAACCAACCCATCACCTTCATACCATGTCTTCTTTAGTTTCGAACTCGATGTCCTCTGCACTGATAATCCCATCTTAGACAGTATTGGCTAATAACTTTGTTACTATAATGATTGGCCTAGTTAGTGATGTGTTTGCTTCCTATATGACCAACCTAGGTTAGTTGACAATTTCTATAAGGATTAGACTGCATCTTTTTTGAGTAAAGCCAAATAAAAAAAAAGTTTTGTTTCAGGTAACGTGGGATGAAAATGTAGGGTCGGTAGGTGGGATTTTTTTATTTTTTTAAACTTTTTTTTTTACCGTCCCTCTTCGATACCAAAAAAAAGGGTGAAAAATGGGGGGAAAAAATCAAAATTGACCCAAAAAAGTGTAAAAATATGAAGATTTCTTCAGAATTGCATAAAAATAAGTAGGGTCGGCCCTGTTTTGATAGGGTCGGTCGGGTGGCCTGAAACAAACCTTTTTTTTTTTAGGCCTGAGCACTAGTTATCTTTTCCTCTCAGTAATTTTTGAACATCGGTTGGTCTGACTGACCAATGTCCCAATGACTTTAAACTCAGATAGCCACTACAAAATAAGGCCAGGGCATTTAGATTGTCGGTGTGCTTGTGTCAGCCCCTTGCAAATTTACATCTTTGATACCCCTTTCTCCAACTTATTATTCCCTCTTTCTCTCTCTCTCTCTCTCTCTCTCTCTCTCGTTCTCTCTCTCTCGTTCTCTCTCTCTCTCTCTCGTTCTCTCTCTCTCTCTTGCTCTCTCTCGCTCTCTCTCGCTCTCTCTCGCTCTCTCTCGCTCTCTCTCTCTCTCTCTCTCTCTCTCTCTCTCTCTCTCTCTCTCTCTCTGAATAAGTGTTTGTTCAGAATTTCTAAGTTGCAAGAGGCACTAAACACCAAATAGTGTCCTAAATCAACCTTATTACAGTTAAAGAAAGGGACAATTGAGGGCATCACAAATAACGATGCACATTGTTCTCCTCCTTTCATACAGGATCAAAGCTTTTCAGAGCTCTTTATAAGAGAAGTGATGTTTTAAGAGTATTGTAAGGCATTGAAAGGCTTAACTGTGAAATGGTGTTAACATTAGCTGACGAGTATTTGTGATGAAAGTAGTCAGTTCTCCATACATCTACGCTTTACAATATAGGTTATTTAAGATGGTGATTATTGCCATATTTTCCCATTTTATGGAATACATTCTCTGTGACTGATTCTGTGTGCTATTTCTTTCAGACGACACAGTCTCTCAATTGCTTGATGGAAGGGTACTCACATTGGCAGGGAGTTATATCATAACTATCCACTCATAAGAGACCACACAACTTGGTGAAAACAACAGCAAGATGCACCAATCCTGTTCTGGCAACCCTGTACAACTGCTAACTGTATCAATCCTGCTAACTGTTGTAACAACACTTAGCATACAACCATCCAACTGCTAACTGTATCAAAAGACTGCTAACTGTATCAATTTATGTGTATCAAAAGCGAGCTATCTGTATTAAGGGAAATTAACAATTCTTCCCTTGCTAAGTGTATCAAAACTGTTGCTTTTTTCTTAAAGTGAGTTAGTTTCCTTTGCATTCTTAACTGTAATGCATGAAAGTGTTTTAGTGCATTTTAGGTTAAATATTTTGAATATGGGAAATTGAAAATGGCCTCCCATACAACTTCTTTTGATACAGTTAAGGAGACTTAGCAGTTGGTAAAGCTGTTCTGAGTGTATCAATTAGCACTACCTGGTAAAGATGTATGGTAGCCATCTTGGATTCTGGCAAAAGTGCAATATTGGATAACGAAAACATGTGAACCAACTATGTGTTTATTTTATAAGTTTTAGACTTCCTCTTTCAATTTTAGAAAAGCTGCAGTTTTTACTCTGAAATTGTGTTCTATTGCATACTAAATTACAATTTTGACCCAATAAATTGATTCCACAGCCAAAGAAATATATTCCTAGTATATGACGCTATATTCCTATTATGATACAGATAGCATTTATTGATACAGATAGCAGTTGGATGTCCCTATAACAGACATTCTTGATTTTACTACAGGTAGCACGAGTTACTACACATAGCAGTTGGATGGTTGACACACTTAGCAATATAGTACAAACCACTGGTGCAAAATGCAGATGAATAAGCATCAACATTAAGGCACCATGTGGTCCTTGAAGGGTGAACATGGGGATGCTGCACATAGGAATACCAAATGGACGTAGGTATAGGTCCTTTGATCTATTAGTATAGTGATGGCACCATAACACTTGGCACACGGCCTGACTTTGCTTTGCCTCTTGATGTGCTGCATGCGTATAATTATGGTGTACGCAGTCCTTTACATTGTACAGAGGGGATGCTCCTCCAACTAAGGAATCATATTGAGCCAAATATGTGGACAGTCGGGGGAAAAGGGTCCTCCAAAGGTTAAACTCACTTATAAAATTGAGGTCATCAGCTTTCCAGTGATATATTTCATTAGCAGTTACCACTTCTAGTTTTTGAGAACTGGCTCCTTGAATATGTGTGGGCACTGTCCAATCTCAAATGGAAATAAGCTCTATCTTACTTTGTTTTAGAGATATCTCTATCTAATTAGCATGATTATGAAAATTCCCAAATATTCAAACTTTTTCAAACATTTGGTCACAGCTTCTAATCTTATAATGGGATTTACATTCCGTTTTCAGCATAGAAATCTTTGTGGGGCCTGTAATCATTAATTTCTTGACAAATTCAATTTAGAATGAAAATTATGTTTCCATAGCAACCAACAAGTGCAAAAACACCAATTTAGGCCCAAAAACGTTCTTTTTACATTCCAAATATGGAAGGTTTTCACTAAAGTTGGAATTTTCTAGAGTGGCTTATTGTATTCTCCATCAAAAAGTAGTATAGAACAATTTTCATGATATTTTGAACATTGTTGCCTATATTGAGCCCCCTGGTGGCCAAAGTTGGTACTAAAAATCCCCCGCGGAGGTCCCTTTTCCCTTGTTGATCCACATATATATTTTCAAAACTGACCTGTAATACTTGTTTTACTTGAACAAATGAACAAGAATCATATTTCATTCACTTTGAATTTAATTTCAATTAGGTACACAATTTCCTTTTTCAAAACCAACATGGTACACACTATTTTTGTTATAGCATTATTTTTTTCTATTATTTTGATAAAATTGTATTCATTCAACCCAATAAACAGCATTTTCTAAACTCCTCATAGGTCTTCCTTCTACCAAATCTCACTTGACCATGACCATATGGGCATCACCATAATTTGTTCATCCTGATAACATGTTATCACATCCATTTTAAATATGATTTATAGGTTGGACTACAGCATATCAAATGTTAATGTTATCACCAGGTAATATAACATATTACCGGTATGTCACTCAAATGAATTTCCCCCTACTTTTAAAGATCAATCAATTCTTAACTAAACAAATGTGAATTTTGGTCACCAAAAACATAAAAAACCCTTACATTTTAGCCCGCAAAATAAACAGAAAGCCTCCCTCATCATATTTTTCAGATGTTGGTTCGAGTGGCCTAAGAAACTGTCCATCATTTTGACCAATGATATCATGCTGTTCATCTAGCAATGCCTCCACTATATCCTAGGGACTATCCTTATAAACAACTGACGTCACAGAGGAGACTAAATGCCACCTGCTTAGACCTGATGTGGGCTGCATCAAGGTTGATGGGATTGGTAATGTAGGAGTAAGGCAGTGCGTACACTGATAATAATAGCCCTGGAAATGTTAGTCACTACGGACTACGTTTCTATAGTCACGTGAACGTAGAAAAAACGGCTATACCTAGTTAGTCACCTATGTCTAATATAAGTTAGTCATATAGTCAACCTATAGTCAGCCATTAAATCGGCTGATTTGGGCTATATAGTCAAGTGACTATGAATTTAATGGTTTCATGGTCTAAAGTAGTCATTATGACTAATAGATATAGTCAATCATGAGAAATAAGGGAAAGGCAGGTAAAGCTTTGTCCTGCTCTAGGATAGGATAAGGCAGGGCAGGGAAGGCTAGGATAGGGTAGGGAAAGGGACAGGCTAGGAAAAGTCAAGGCAGGGGACAGGCTAGGATAGGTAGGGCAGGGAACAGGCTAGGATAAGGCAGGACAGGGGACAGGTTAGGATAAGACAGGGTAGGGGGCAGGCTAGGATAGGGCCAGGCAAGGGACAAGCTGGGATAAGGCATGGCAGAGGACAGGCTAGGATAGGTAGAGCAATGGATATGCGAGGATATGGCAGGGCAATGAAGATGCTAGGATAAGGCAGGGCAGGTGACAGGCTAGGATAGGGCAGGCCAGGGGACAAGCTAGAATAAGGCAGGGCAAGGGACAGGCTAGGATCAGGCATGGCAGGGAACAGGCTAGGATAAAGCAGGATAAAGCAGGCCAGGAGACAGGCTAGGATAAGGCAGGGCAATGAACATGCTAGGAGAAGGCATGGCAGGGGACAGGCTAGGTTAAGGCAGGGCAGGAGACAGGCTAGGATAAGTAGAGCAGGGGACAGGCTAGGGTAGGGCATGGCAAGGGACAGGCTAGGATAAGGCAGGGCAGGTGACAGGCTAGGATAAGGCAGGGGACAGGCCTATTATGCTCTGTTAGTCTAGACATAAACTGTTCATGTATTTCTATGTTATCAAAATTTGAACAAAATACCATGATTACTCTATCAAACATGAAAACGCATGCACCCTATAACATCTTAAGTTGTCATAGTCAACTGTAACATAACATATAACGAGCAGGGATATCTATAGAACAGTGGTTTAGAAGAGGATGTGCCTACCTGAAGTCCATGGACCATTCAAATTTGAATTCTAACTGTTTCCTGTGCACACATTCCTGTGACATCATCAATTTGTGTGATCCAGATATAGTCACTACTGACTATCTTATGACTAATATGTGACTAAGTTGTATAGTCCCCTGACTACGGGGGTCAAAATATGGTGGTATAGTCACTACTGACTATAGGTATTATTATCAGTGTAGTTAGCAAGCTATCAGCCCCTATTATCACCCATGTAAGTAGCGCCGTAAGAGACTGGTACCTCAGGCTGAGGGGATTAATCATGCCACTGAATTAGGAAACACAGATTTAGCTAATGACATCAGATCCTATTTATCCTGTCTATCTGCACTTAAAGCTAGTATGTGTGGTAGGCTTTTACTGAAGTCATTAGCTCATTGATATTCCCATCACACGAAAAAATATATATGAATGAGGTAGTATATCCAATGATTTGGTCTCGTAAAATTTTTGTAAAAAATTGATTCAGGATATTGACCAAGACCACAATTCCCTTCCTACCTATTCCAATAAAGCACATTACCTGTCAGTATTCTCAGATGTTATCCTGTAGGTCAATTAAAGTCAATGGAGAGAATAAAGTTGTGCATGATTCTACTCTCCCTACTGAAACACACTGTAAACACCATGACTTGGCACCATGGACCATGCACCTAAGAAAAAAGGATCCTCATAGCTAGTTAGAGGAGAAAGGTTGAATTATCAAATTTGACAATGCAGTTCAATTTGAAAATGATACAGTATAAGGCAATGCCTGTATCCTACCTGACATTAACTTTGTAAAAATGACATTTGAAGACTTTGATACAATATTCATACATATGTAGGAGAATCTAGTGTGTCAATTAGTCTTCACGAGACAGAGATCAGCGATACGTAAGGTGAGAGAGTGTAAGGGGAGCGTAGACTGAGAGACTGACTGATAAGGTCCAGCTGCTCAATAGTCACCTGACGATCATTGATTCTGTTTCCATTCTTCAACAGCTAGGCAGAATGTAGTTGTACTGCTTTGATCCTGAAAAGTGCCTATATATGCACAGCCTCCTTACAGGGTTGACTCCAGTTTCCTAATTATCATTAAGGAAAAGACGCCCTGAGGAGGTCATCATTAACAATTTTAGGACAGTATGATGCCTCAAGACTTTATGTTCATTAATCATCAAGATGCTTAACTCACAAACACTGAATCAAGCCGGCCCTGCTCAAGTATTTATATCACACTTATCAACAACTTTAGGCTCAAAGCCGTAAATCAACTAGGTAACGATTATATCCCTTAGAACTGAATAACTGCACTGCTCTGCCTGCATTATAGCACCATACTGCCTTTAGAGGGTTAAGAAGAGGAAACCTTGAGGATGTTCATCAGTTCATCAGGCACCTAATGATCTCTTTCCTGTTGCTGTTTTGCTATATGTCACCCTCCTGTAGGATATAGAGTCAACTCTCCGATTACACGCAAACCAACAATCAGCATAAACCAGCTGATCTGAAGGTTATATGGGTTCCTGCTCTTTAGAGCCATGAAAGGACTAGAAAAGCAGACAAAGGCATAACAGACAAGAAGGGATAAAGTGGCGTCTTTAATAGGGAGAACGAGCAGTGTGATATTTTTCCAAAATCAGGCATGTTGCCAAAACCAAAACTACTCCCTTTACATTATACTGCTCTTGCTCAATTTAAGGGAGTCATACTATAAAGGACCAATTCCCAAGAATCCAGGAGGTCCAAACTGTGCAAAGAGAGTATTTTTAGATTCATGTCACATTCTGAGTTGAGTAGAGGGTTCAGCAGTTCATCTTAATCTCCCTCCCCCTGTACCTATCTTTGCCGCCTTCTTTACCTCCGTCACTTGCCCCTCCCTGCCTAATCCTCTCATTTCCTGCCCTCAGTCAGTGGATGTCCTATCATTACATCCACGCTCCCTGATAGGTTGTCCTTCAAGAAGCCTGGGTGCTTCTTTTACACCTGAGGACAAGATTTCCTCTCTAATCACATCATGTTGTTTATTCAGGCCACTCTGTGATTATCTGGGAGTTGGTTAGAAGGGAATCAACTGCAGTCCAAAATTATTAGGAAAGAACTTTGTTGATTTTTTAGTCAGTGTTCCAGATGTCTAATGCTGCTTCTCTCCATGCCGCTGTCCCTCTAGTCCTTCTTTCTCTTTCTCTAGTCATCCCTGTATCTGACATGATATCCTGCATCTGCCTATTTATATATTCATGTTCTTCACAAAAACATCTCCCCACTTCAACTCGTTATCAGCGTACAGAATAGCTTATTCTAAAGGACAACATCAATATGGCAACGGCTGCTCAGCATGCTGAAGCAGCTCATGATGTGGGAGGCAGCTGAAAGTGGGGAGCAGTTCAGGGAAGGGAGCAGTTCAAGGTGGTGTCATATCGGGCCATCGTCAATTAGCATTGCACTAATATCTGAGATTTGATATGCACAAAAGTAAGTGACACTACAATCGGCGATTAGGTGTGTAGTTTGGGTTTATTGTACAATAGGTATGCGATGGTGTGCACCTAGTACCCTACTCAGCTCTCTCTGAGCAGCTAGTGGTGCGTGCCCCTTATATACAAATACGGTGGTGCAGCGCCACTGGTGGCAGGTGTAGGTAGCAGGTAGCAGGTGTTGATATGCTTTGTCCTCGACTTATAGGCGGCGACAATGCAATCGTATATGATATTCTTGTAAAGTACAGGTTGATTTATAGCGGTTAAGCACTCATAATATCACAGTGGGGAGCAGTTCATCAGGTTGAAGCAGCTCAGTGTGGTGGCCGATGAGGGGTGTCATATAACTGTGACATCAATATATGTGTCTGTCTGTTTGCATGATCACTGCCCATACTTCTGTGCCTAGCTTACTTTCTTCCCTGTCTCTCTAACTGTCTGTATGTCTGTGACTAGCTATCTCTCTGTTCCTCTTTATGTGTGCCTATGTGACTACACCTTTCTGACCTCTGCATCTCTCTCATATGTATCCCTCGGTTCATATCCCAATCTCACTGTATATCTCTGTCTATATGTCTCCGTCTCTCAGCTTCTCCCTCTCTGTCTCAGTCTCTGTCTCTCTGTCTCTCTCCCACTATGTTTCCCTCTTTCTCTCCACCTCATTCTGTCTCCCTCTGTGATTACTTCAAAGTCTCTGGCGCTGCTCAGCCTATTTCAGGGAGAACCTATGGGTGGCAGCAGGCACAGAGGGGTGTCGCGTGGCGGGAGACATTCATTCATTCATTCTGTCTCCACCTTGCTCGGTTGAGGTGTCTGTGTGTGGCGGGAGGGGGAATCAGCCACAGGCAGCCTTATTCAACAGGTAGGTGGCATTCAGGACATTTTAGGTGGAAACTTTGGACTTAACACTCCATCCACTGTGGGGCGCTACATGCAATGTGGGATCAGAAATCTGCAGTTTCCCCATGAAAAAGATTTTTCTGTTACTCGAGAATGATAAGAGTTATTACATGTTGGAGCTACCCTTCAAGCAATATTATCACCCTCTTCTGGTGTTCTGAGATATTCTGATTGGTGAGGGGCAATGCTAATCAGTGGGAGAACACCCAAGTGGACACTCTCAGTATTCCTCAGGTCCCAGCAACATTTCATATACCCTGACGTTTTCGTTTTTCCCAACATCGCCAACATTGCTGCCGTCGGCATATTTGCCTCCCCACATCACCCCCATACAGTTCAGGGCCTTTCACGGCTTTTCACAGCTTTCCCATGCAGGTGTGTGTGTGTGGGGGCGTGGGGGGGGGTGTCAAGATGCACGGAGTACTGCCATAATACCTCCCTCACCACCACTCCCCCTCTCCAGGGTCACCTAGCTAACATAAAGCATGCGTCAATCTCTTTTAGTAAATCCCCATGTATAACGCACAGGTTGTATGCGAATCAGAGTCAGCTTTAATTTGATACCAAACATGCCAATGAATGCATCACGAAGACAATATAATGCATGATACACCTCTAAGGATGTGCCTAGTAGGCACAGATTTTCTCAGCTCAATGGGATAGTTATGTTGATATTACTCTGTTTGTCAACATTGTAGATATTAGATCTTTTGGATTCCACTAGGGTAGGAATATATCTAATGAATTACATAAATGAATGATTTCCTAAAGTTGATGATAAAATCCTAAATTAGTCAAAGTGGCGACCTCGGCTAGTTCCAGTGCACCAAGCATAATGTAACTCAATGTAATTACCTTTGTAATCGGTTAAACAACATAACAACACACATGCATTTAGATTTTACATCTATTGTTACAGCAGGAGTATCAGATTAGGTCATATGTTAAATTGATTATGTTAAATGAAAAGTTCAAAAGTATAACTCCGTGTTGTAGTCAAATCTGCTGACAGGGGCAGAGTTGATGACCTGGACGTCGGCAGAAATGCCCCTGTCTGCACCACTAGCAGCGTCGGGAGTTCCTGTGTTAGCTGAGACCTGTTTCTTGCTCTTTGGTTTTGCTCTCACCTGAGGCGTTATAACTGGCTGTCCCTATAGAAAGCAGCAGGTCATTTATACTATTACATGTAAATCCTGGCTATGGAGGCCTTTAGGCCTTGCAGACTCTATAACCGTCTCTGTATACCTCTGTGGTATAAGTGGCCTTCTCCTATCACCTTCAGACTAAGGAAGTACTTGAAATGGCCCAAGCTTCTAAGAACCCAAAAGAAATCAGATACTTAGAAAGGCAGAGGAAAAATGTATAAGATAGAAAGTTGAAAGTGGATCAAAACTCCTCATGCTAATGCTTTTTTTCACTAGCCTGTCATTAGAAATTAGACACCACAACAGCTCTAATGGAAGTTTAAAGAGCAGTTGATACAATGTAAGGCCGCTCATGGAATAGGACCTTTTGAGCGGCTTGATGTCAAAACCTTAGATGGCAGCTTACACACAGTTATAGTTGGGGGGGGGAGAGCAGCACCAGAATAAGACTACAGAAAAGTGCACAGACAATAGGTTGTAACTCAGAATGGAGAACCATTCTCTATACCCGCATGAAGAGCACATGCAACCGCTGATAGTGCAGAGCATAGAGAAGCTGTAAGATAACTAGCTATACTCATCTTAGTGGCCTACACAGTGTAGTCAGGTCTATATCTATCATGTCTATAATTTGTGTCCCACTAGAACCACTTGATACCTGTGACTATTTGCTGATGTCAATATGACCTCACTTCCTGTAAGCCCCAGGTGAGGTATCAACCATAAAGGTAGCAGGGGTTTTTCTGTGGTCAGCTCAATATCCATCATTTTATTACTTGTGCCCGCCTATAACCCCTTATTACCAAGTTGTAGATGGCCACATGGCTATTGCACAGACCAGCCAAGGCATCAGAAGGTCCTTAGCCAACAACAGAGGGACCCATGGGAACATGGATGCACTGATGGTGATGGACTGGCTGTCTCACATAATGCCCAAATATAGCAGTTACATGGGAATCTACTTCTCCTCTAATGTCAAGGCAATCTCATTGACTTCCACTATATCAGATATGTGTGGCAGTTGAGTGGGTCATGTCGGAGACAGGGATACCCTGCAGGAATGCCTTCAATCTTATGAGTGGGGATTTTCATTAGCTGACCAAAAACTCACATACCGTACCGTCGTGTTTAAGCGCCCCGACACTTATAACTTTGTAGGGGTGTTTACTCCCGGCGCTTATATAAGACAGGCGCTTATTCAAGATCCAGTTTTAGTGCTTAAGAGTAATTTCAAGACCCTCATACCCCCGGCGCTTATACAAGACTGGCGCTTATTCAATACCCGGCGCTTAAACGCGACGGTATGGTAGTTGTTCTGCATATGCACTAAAATAATAATTAATACTATATGTAATCAGAAAATAAGTTAAAATGATGATGGTTAGATCACCTCACTAATTGAAAAAAAACAAGCATTATAGAAGACTGTAGGGATATGATAAAAACCTTTAACCCTCCACGTCTTGCCCGGATACAACTAATTTGTTGTTAAAATGCACCAACAAATCATATCTAGTAAAACTTATTAATGCAATGTATAAGCCCTGTAATGTTGATATTCTGCACTGGTGTACTAAATCCTTCTTTTCTATGGTAACAGACTTGATGATTGATGCACTGCTAAGACTTTGTGCCTAGAGATAGTGAGGCCCTGCCCCTATGATGACCTAATGGTGGTATTCTATCTGAAGGTAACCTGCCTACAGGTAACATCTCCCTACCGTGGGAAACTCATATAGTTATGGTGTCTAGTTAAATAAACAGAAGAAACATTTATCAATGTTATTGAAGCATCAATTTTATGAAATGGTTGGAATTGAGAAGTGTCCAGCAGAAGTAAAACATGTAAAAAAAGAGAAATCTCTTACAGCAGATTTCATATTTTAGCATAGATGCAGTACAAGTACAATCACTATAGGGAGTGATGCTGAGGGCATAGATTCACAGCAGGCCCTCCCCACACCCCAATCAGCCTGTAGAGATGCAGGTGGTGTCCCGCAGTGTTCTGATGAAGGCACTCAACTCCAGGCCTTGTCCTAAGTCTGCTTGCCCGTCTGACCTCTACAGCCTGCTGATGTCATAGGAATGTTTCATGATGAGAATATACAAGTATGACAATCAAGCATAACCCTATGAGGGTCACATGGTGTTTCATTGTTGCATGAATGCAGCCCTAGCAAGTCGATATATATGCTTTTATATTTAAATCTCTATTATATGTGCATGATCTATACTTCACCTCTTCTGAGCCTTTTTATGATTTCATAGATTGATATCATCAGAGTTTTTGTGTTTGATGGAAACATATCGATGCAGAGGTGGTAGCCTATATCCCCATGTGTTATCAACAAGATTCACTTCCACCAGGTATTTTGGTCATAGCTATCCCGCCAAAAATAATACTTGTCAATTGAATGGCAGCAGATACCAAAAGGTGCATTCCTACATCCACCTGAGCTTGTTTCCAGTAGCAGGATAAAAAGACAGAGGAGTATGTTTTATATTCCTAGCTGTTAAATAGCTTGTTTTTTCATTGATACCTGATGTGGGGGTACAACAAAGTAACACAAAATAACCTGTGATTATTAATTAGATTAAGAACTTAATAGAAAGGCAACTAGGCACTCATCAATATGGTGTTGTTAAATACTGGTTGTCAGTGTTTCAAGACCTGATATACATTTTCTTTTGTTTTATTGTCTCTTTGATCGGGGCATTTTAAAGGGAACTGTATATACCATAGTGGCTTGAATAAGCACAGGGGTATCAAATAGGCGCAGGTCCCAAATAAGTGCAAGGGTAATTGAAATGAAAATTTAGGCCCAATTTGTTGAATAAGCATAGGGTAAATGGGAACATTGCAATTAATAAACACAGGTGTGCTTATTCAAGACACTATGGTACAGGTTTAACTGAGAACTGCAGGTTCAAAGAATCTGCTGAGAACCCAAGAGATGACTGTGGCATTTACCTAATAACCGGTTCAGAGACAGCTGGAGTATGCCAGAAAACCTCCTACCATTATAACCAGCTCCATGATGTTCTAATGCGTTCAGCCCTTTTTATCCTTAGATGCTAGAATCTAGCCCAGATGATTAATTCACTACGGTATCATTTAATTAACAAAATTGTATTCAAACACACAGGGTTGATATCCTCTATCCGAATAGGAAAATGATGCAGGAATTACAGTCTTCACGAGTAGACCTACCAGAAATGCATCCACGCATTATCGGTGCAGCATATTAAGTTACTAAGTGGTCTCTAAAGTGCTTAGTGGGTTCAAATTCAGATTTTGATGATGATTATTGGTGTTCCAGCATTCCCCTGGCTGAGTGATGTGTTCTTGTTAACACTGGGTAGCATGGTACTGTAATGCATTATGGCCTCATTTATTACAGTACATGAATGCAACACTGACAACTCGCCCCTCAATCATCATGCCGACCCTAATTCCATAAGGGTAGCATGATGCATTCATGCAGCCCTGATGAGTGACTCGCCATAGCTGCATGAATGCATCATGACGATGAACATGTCAACACACTAACTCACTAGGCAGCTCTTAAAGGTTTAACTTCCAAGTGCATCTTAGGGATTAAAGTAATCAATCTAGCACCAATAGCAGATGAATGATTGATCCAAATCTTAATGAACTCACCATTCAACTAATTCACCCCGACCTAATTGCCCGTCTAAGCTGAGTAGTAATGCAGCTTTAATTTCATCAGTACTACATCTTGCTAGGCTATGATATGGTATTAAGACTAAGAACTAGGCAGGGGTCCTTTAGTTTCATGAAGTCTGTATATGTATATGAATTCTGTTTATTTTAACCCTTTAAGGGACAAAAAGTGCTTTTTTTACTTTGCCCTTAGTTGTTGTGATGTAAGAATGGAGAATGGGGCGCAACCTGTCACTAGTAGACTTTACCAACCACGCGGTAGCTCATATAACCTTCTGTAGATTCACCATGAGTCAGTCACATACCCTGAGACGGACAGGGTAATTTGAGGTGATTCATGTACAATACAGCTTCTAAATTATTATTTTTCTGAAAGAATAATACATGTACTCAAACTTTACCATTATTCACAAATAAAGATCTTACATTGCTTGAAATCAAGCGTCCGTCTCAAGATATGTGTCTGACTCTAGGTGAATCTACCCTAGATGTAACGTAGGTTTTACCGTTGCCACCAATTCAGTTATAAGGGCCCTAAGTGTACGTTTAGGGAGTTACATCAGGTTTGCTAAAGGTCCCTAACACTGCATGGGGTCATCACAGGGGGTGGGGAGTGTCGGCAAAATGGGCCAATGCAGCACTGGTCATGACACCATGACATGACATCACGACAGCAAATGTTCCTTCAAGTCAAGGGCTAGGCAGGTCTGTCAGAGGTGCCTGGTGTTTCAAGACCTAATATGAAAGAGCAAAATGGATCAGTTTAGAAAAACCAATAATGCTTATAATGTGTTAAGCAAAGATACTTGATCATTCCATTCTATAGAAGCAGTTGTAGTTAAAAAGACAATTTGCAGAGATTTGCCATAGATTTGAGACCCTTTATCGAGATGGCACTGGTACAGCATAGACCTTAAATGAACATGCTGGTAGCTGGTAGATAGTGGGTGTTTCTAGTCTTCACTAATCTGGATTTATTTACAAAGTACATTTCCCACCCCTCACCAGCCTCTCTCCATAATCCTTAACACTTCCTAATTACAACGGAGGTTTATACACGCTCAGACAGACTAATGTCAGGACGATCCATTTATTGGCATTTGGAAAGGGGATTCACATAGGGTTTCTACAACTACTGTATTCATATCTCTAGCGGACTATATGTTACAAGGTTGAAACGAATATATATATATATATATATATATATATATATATATATATATATATATATATATATATATATATATATCCTTAGCACTGCCATAGCGGGCCAATGTGTATAGTAAAAAGGGCCCCCCTGAAAGCCAATATTTTGCGTTTGCATTGGAAGCAATACGCTATGGCAGTGCACCTCCAGAAAGTACTGGCAGTCCTAATGATATATATATATATACGTATCAGGTTCTTAGGGATTTTATGACCAAGTAAAAGTGCTCCTATGACAACCATGCCAGTAGCATTGGGATGAATGAGGAAGGAGTTCCTAGATAATAATTATGAGTATAACCCTAACTTGTGTATAAGCCGCACCCCAGACTTTAGGCAGTTCCTATAAGGCACACCTGCCTTCTGACTGGGGTACTGGCCGTGGCCTTTACGTGAGGGTTTACGTGTTTTTTTTTGTGGCATGTGATGGCCGGTTAATATAAAAAAGTATTTGTATTCATGATATATGACCATCATAGTAATGGGGTGAGTTAGATAGGAAGGTAAAGTCTGTTGGATGTTTAAAGGCATTTATTGCCATTGAAGTGAAATTTACCTCCCACTGATTTCTACGAAATAGCATGAGATTAGGCTACTGAAGACTTATAAACATTGTAAAGTTTTAAAAGAATAATGAAATTTTACCACACTAATTTTATCCTGGAGCCATTTGAAGAAAAGGTTTAGGCATAGTATAACTATGTACGGAGAGGACTGAGCTATTCCTGTCTTGTAATAAATTACCCTTCAATATTGACACTAAATTCTGTGCCGAGTGAAAAGGAGTATTTATCATATGTTGGAAAATGTATGCTTTAATCCGCATACCCCCACAGACACTTTGCATGGCTGACGCAACTTCCCCATTAGGTCAGTCACCAGAACTTTGCACTGCAGATCTGAAGGTAGTGTGTTCAGTTCCCAGTTGAACGAAATAAAAATCATTGAAATCCATAAAATCCTTGTGTTTGACAGCTGCCACCTAATTTACCTACATATCACCAAAGGGCACTGCTACCTGATGGTTTGGGAATTCGCCACAGGAGTACACTGGTCAGTAGAGGATCAATGTCTTTAAGCCTTAAAGGAGGACATGTTTCTAAAAGGTGACATTTGTCACCATGATGCACCAATGCAGCCCCAGCGACTAACTTGCTGGGGCTGAATTGACCCATTATTGGCTCATCATGTTGACCCTTCCGGAGTGTCTCAACCACATAGGGTCATCCTGGTGCTTGAATGCAGCACTGGCGAGTTACTATAGCTAGGGCTGCATTCATGCATCATGACAAGGTCATGATGAAATATGCAATGCGTAAAGGGTTAGCAAGCAAAAAAATGGCGGGAAGTGACAGCCTAACCTTCCGGTACACAGAGACAGCAGGATGAATGAGTCCTCGTTTTACACTGACATTTTTAACAATCCTTTCAGATCTTCAATGGATGTTTATTTCCCTCGGCCACACCCACACTGCAATCAGACTGAGCTGTGTGACCAGACACCTGACATTATTCCAGCTCATTGTGTAGTATCTATAAAAGGCAACAACTAATGAAATAAGAAGAGCAAGATGATTTTCCATTTTTCAACAAGTGTTATATCAAAAGAGTCCCTTATATTATTAGGATGTTACATCCACGGCACCGATGCAGGGCCTCCCCACAGGGTAGCATTGGGTGAGTAGGCCGCCCATGGCACCTGTATCTGCAGTAGGGGAGTAATATATCACCTCAGTCTATGGCATATCCATAGGTATCTATGTATCTCCCAATAAAATACAAAGTATCATAATATTCTATACATATTGGGCCATATTTCAGATACTGTACACCTTTTGTGGTGTAAGTAGTTTGGTAATTATGACAAGAAATAAAATATAAATTGAGATTTAACAATGATAAATTGATTTTTCGAAAAGTGTACAGTAGGAACTAGAGACTTCAAACATTCAAAAGTAGCCTAGAGCTATAAAATCAATCAAATTTTTCCATAACTCTTGCGGAATTTGAGACTAGTGAATGCTATGGTAATGTAATTACATACACATAGCACCCAAAATAGAGACATCACTACCAAATAGCATTGTATTATATATTACATTGCTAAAATAATGCAATGGATAATACATATACTTGAATTATAGGTATGTGAAGTTCATGCATTTCCCTGTTTTATAGTGTGTGACTGCACGCTGGGCGATTACTCCCTATGCTATATGCAGCAGTAGGGTTTTACTCCATAGGTGCCACCTAGGTCATAGGCTATGTACCAGCAGGGGTGAAATATCAGCAGCTTTTCCAACTTTCAACGGTTGTCACACATTTTCCATTAAAGTTATCCTTATTCTGATTTGTGCATTAGATTAGTATATATTTTCACTAGCAGCTTGGCTATAGACATCAGTTATAGACACACTAATCCATTTTCGATGGAACACCCTACCCTTATTATGAGTGTCTAATTTTGGGGAATTAGATACTAGAAAAATAGTGGATGATAATCATCCAAAAGAATAATTATTTGGTTGAGCAGATATCAAAGTACTTACTCTTCTAATCATTATTTAACAGTTCTGACTAATGAAATGTTTTGTTGTAAATAAGCTTCAGTGCATTGCCCCAAATTTGTCTTGTCATTATTTGACATCACATTGGTTAACTTAGGATATCTGATTGTAGTGATCTGTCATGAAGTATTTTAGTAATCACTGAAACTTCTTCAGACGACATTGATAAGGTGAAGAAGTGGTGAATGTTTAAATGGAGAAGCCAGTGGAAATGTCAGATTAAATTCTAGAAGGGTGTTGAGCCATCATGATACCCTTACAATAATTACGGCTTCAGGAGGTAATGTTATTGACCTTTAACAAGCAGTCCTTGAGTAACAGATCATTCAACATGATTCAATGCAAAGTATTTCTGACTACATGATGGAAATCACTATGAGGATTTCTCATGAACTATTATTATGGATCTGAAAATTGTTATCTTGTTTTCATCTGTTACAAAAATGTAATGTTTAAAGCAAATATAAGCAAGAAATAATGTATTCTATCTTATCAATAAATGTTACATTTAAATGAAGAACGAGTGAGATTTACTATCTGGGATTGCATGGGCCACATGCCTGACCGCAATTGGATCTCATGTTGCACCATTCTGAGTGAATTCCTAGAACGCTGACAAGGTTTTCTGCACCTGTTTGAAGCAGGTAATATCCACACACCTTAAGAAGCTTCTCAGATGGCAGATGGATCGACCTCGGTCGCGTGATGGTGCTGTGGTGACGCTCTGCATGTCTCACTCCCCAGTTAACCCCCCCCCCCCAAACGCTCCCCCCTCCCTCCCCCCTGAAACATCAAGCCATCCGTCCCGATCATGTCTTCTTTAGTTCGCCAACTCATTGACCTTACTCCATGCCCCCTGTCTTTAAGCATGCCACTTGTATGTCTCCTCTATCCACCTCTTTGTTCCCCCTCTTCCTCTCCATCTGTGTCCTCCTCTCCCTCCCGTTTTCTCCCTCTGTCTCTGTCTCTCTCTGTCTGTCTCTGTCTCTCTCCCTCTCTCTGTCTCTCTCCCTCTCTCTCTCTCTCTCCCTCTCTCCCTCTCTCTCTCTCTCTCTCATAAAACTATTGCATCAGCCAGCGTACACGGTAGCACAATAAGTGTTTGTTCAGGTCGAGTTTCTAAGATGGAATGGCATCCTAAACTAACTGTAATACAATTTAAAAAAAGGAAAATCTAGGACAACACAAATAAAGATACACATTGTTCTCCTCCTTTCAAGCAGGAATAAAGCTCTCAAGAGCTCCTCAGATAAGAAGTACTGTCTATAAGAGTATTGTAAAGGGTTGAAAGGCTTAACTGTGAAATGGTGTTAACATTAGCTGACAAGTATTTGTGATGAAGTGAATTAGGTCTCTCCGGCTTTGGATTAAAGAAGGTCTCCAGAGAGAATAATGCAGAATCAGTTCTCCATACAACTACACTTTACAGTACAGTCTATTCAAGATGGTGATTATTGCAGTGTCGGTATATCTTACGGAATATTATCTGTGCTTGATAATATGTGCAATATGCCCAATAAGGGAAGGGCTCTCACATTGGTGGGAAAGCCAAGAAAGACAATATTTTGACGGAAGGGGTGGCACATTTTAAGAGAGCAATATTGTAACTATCCATACAACTCAGTGCAAACTGCGGCAGCACCAATCTATTTCTTGCGACCCATTGGTGCATCTTGCAGAGAAATCAGCATTGATATTAACGATACACTATCAGTCGTAACGTCCTAAAATAAGTTATGACATAACATTGCAATTTCGGCTAACATTGCAATTTCTGCTAGCTTACAATTATTCATTTGTGACAAATATACAGTAAATGATGAATGACTAAGAGCATTCCAACTTTCCATACAGGTCTGCATGCAATTATATGGATCATGTAATCAACCTAGAATTGGAAACTCACTCAAAATTAGCAGACATAGTAGCTTTAATGCATGGTGTGGGCCTTGAATGCTGAGCACAGGGGATGTTGTATACAGAAATGCCAAATGGACCTAGGTAGAGGTTCTTTGATCTATGAGTATAGTTATTGTATGCTCCTTTGCACCATAACACTTGGCACAGGGCCTGGGTTTGCTGTGCCTGTTGATGTACTGTGTGCAGAAATGATCTACAGGTGCAGTTACTAACAATGTACAGGGGGGATGCTCCTCCAACAAAGGAATCATATCGAATCAAATATTGACATTCAAAAGTGGTCTTTGAGTTGAAATACTTGTTCCAACTGGACACCTCAACAAGAATTTGATTTCATTCACGTTGAATTCAAGTATGTATTTTGTCTTACAAGCGTTGCATTAATATAAAGTGTTTTAACAGTTAAATGGAGACACTCATCACAGTATCACAATTTCCTTGTAATCTGGTACATATTCATATTATAAAGCCTCAGCCTCAATTTGGACGTGAACATACCAAGTACCCAGTAAACAAAATACATTACTCAACATTTTTAACAGAATATCTCTATAGATTTATGCATTTTATGCAATCAAAACTGTATTTTAAGGTAAAAAGCCTATTTTTGTGACCTGGGTATCCCAGTAATGTGTTCATTCTGAGAACAGTCATCCCGTGACCCTGGGGTGTCCTAGGCCCACCATCTGACAATCACCTGTCACATGACTAAATCAGATCGTTCACCCTCCCTCAGGGATCCTCTCGTTCCCAAATCCTTCCCAAGGAAGGCTCTGGTAACTGCCACATAACCTTGAACTTGGGATTTTGCTGGGTCTGGGCAGTCCCTGCTGGAAGATTTGAACCAGTGGACAGGAACCAGGATGTATGGTAGTTTTACAATCATACCTTCTGCTTTCATTTCCGGTTCCTGTTGGCTGGTTCCAAGCTACCAGCAGAGATTGTCCAAACCCAGCAAAATCCCAAGTTCAAGGTCGTTTGGCAGTTACCAGAGCCTTCCTTCAGAATAATTTGGGAACACGAGTACCGCAGGGACTGCTACACAGCTCCTCATTTTGCGTTACCGACACCCGATTCTCGACTGTTTTCCATCCCAAGGGAGAAAGGTAATAAAACCCACTTGGTGACACCAGTTTAAGATTATTTAGGCAAGAGGCAGAGTTCAAAGCTTTAAGGGTTAATTAAACTTGTTAGCCTTGAAGCCACATCTGGCTGTCAACAAATTTTTTGAATATGATTTTCAGGTTGGATTACAGGTTGTTCAATTTGAATGCTATCTGAGGCATTATCTAATACTTTTTAGGTGTTTGTTGGGTTAACATTAGTGCAATTACATAAGCAAAGGCATTTAAAGGACACCATACCCGTCCGTTTTGAGATCTACAACCAATGCATATGGTAGTCAAAACATTTATGTTTTTTTAATTAAATCAAAATACCACTTATTTATGATTTAATAAGGCTTTTATGAAGCAGGGTCCCCAAAAATAAATTTCTATGGTGTTGGTGCTGCCCCACCACGGCAGTGGTGTGAACAACAGCTCTCTGGGCCGTGTGACGTCACACGGCGTGGCAACGCATAGAATGCCTACCCTGCCTTGCTCCATGCAGGAGGGGGGGGGGGGGGGTGACACGTTTTGCAGGGGGTTATCAACATGTTTACATTGTGCTTAGAATACATCTCAAAATGTCCTGAGAATAAGCTTGGATCGGAAATAATATTTCATGAATTTGTTACAAAATAGAAAGAACATGTTCATGCTTTTTGATTGACATTGAAATGCGTAATCCATTGATGTAAGCTCCCTGAGAATAGCCCGTATATCATAATACCTACATGTGCCAGCATCCCGTGGAGACAATACACAGATTGTTCCGTTCACTATTAATTTTGTTAAACCACTATATTAATGGTGTGGTCCTCGATGCTAATCAATATACGTTTTTATTCTGCTGATCTAAAAAAAACACCATAAAAGTATGAATACAATTAAATTTGATTCCAATGGATAACAGGAGAGGTTGATAGTTATAATGATAACACAAATTAAACAGCATTTTTGGTTACAGCACCTCCATTCCATTTTTTAATGATGATGACTACCAAATATGTCACGAGGGGCTCTGGCCCCGACTCACCTATGTGGTATGTGTATTCTAAGGGTCAAGTGTGAACTAACTAGGACATGAAGACACACACAACCGACACACACACACACACCATACCGCCACATCCACATTGGCATTTTCTCAGCTTTCTTTGGACGCGGTGGGGAGGGGGGGGGGGGCAGTGAGCAACAAGTGTCACAAACATGAAGGCTTACATATAAACAAATATGAAAGGCTCCCATTCAGGTCGCTGCCGATGGGTCAAAGGTTGATTTTGAGGGGATTTGGAGGAGACTTTCGACCTAAGCCTAAGGCAATAATAATAATTCTAAGCGACTTCACGATTTTTGGACAAAATTGACAATAGAATTAAAGGGGTGGGGGGAACCCTTTGCACCCCCATTTTCAGATATGGCAGGAGGCCGCCAGGATGCCCCATTGACTATCAAGCTGGCCCCAGTGCTAAATACTATGGTAGAAGCTCAATGAAGATTGATTTGCGCAGTCAACCTTGACCGCGGGGTTGCTAGGGGGTCCTGCACCCACGCCACCTAGTGTCAAATTTGTAAACTAACCAAACCACAGAAATGGGCACGGAGGGCTGAGTGGCATGACTAGAAAAAGTGTTAAAATGATATTTATAATGAGGTAATGATGCAAAATATAGCTCGGAAGTGATAGATAACATCCCAACCTATCTAAATATGTACACTATATAATTTTGAGCTAAATGCCTCCTGGTGTCCTTTAAGCCCGGCTCAAGCGCATTGCCCTTCTTCCTCCTTAGGATTGATAACTAAAATATGTTTTCCCATATTTCCCAATGAGGGAAAACAGAAGGAGAAGAAGCAACTGAACAAAAAGAAGACAAGTGTCTAGGTTAATTAAGTTGTGACTTGGTCAGGCGGCGATCAACCTGAGGGGGCCCCAAGAGGGCAGATGTCACTTCCCGTCACACTAGGTGCTGGGTAACCCATTAAGGAAGGCTTGTCTCTAAAAGGCAACATTTGTTGTCATGATGCACCAAAACAACCCTGGCAAACAACTCACCAGAGCTGTAATGGTGCATCATGGCAAATATTATAGGGGTGTATCAATCTCACAAGGTTGGCATGATGCTTGAATACAGCACTGGCAGGTAACTCACCAGGCGTGCATGATGAAGCCAAAGGCTATGATGCCTTGATACACTAGGCGGCCCTTAAAGGGCTAATTGAAGGGACGATCAGGTTAGACAGGGGGAAGAGGCCAGCACCAGGAACCAGCTACAGACCCAGGCTACAGACCCATGCGGTGAGACATGGGCACTGTACCGTATTAGTCCTTATTAATTAACCCTTAAAGGACGGATGTCGCTAAAACATGACATTGGTCGTCATGATGCACCAATGCAGCCCCGGCGAGTAACTTGCCGGTGCTGCATTGGTGCATTATGACGACCAAGGGCATGATGCATTAAGGTGTCATGCTGTCCTTAAAGGGTTAAAATTTTCATGAGTTCCCTTATTCGACTCAAACTGAATAAATATAGCGCTGTACTATTGTAGTGCTATGCACTGCATGGATGTTAGCATTTAAGCAAAACTTTTATTCCTGAAAGTAACTCTTTAACACATTATGCACCATTGCAGCCGAACAACTCGCCAGTGCTACATTGGTACATCATACTAGCCCTTTGAGTGTGTCTAAGCCCTGTAGGGTCGGCATAATGTTTGAATGCAGCCCTGGCGAGTTACTAGCCAGGGCTGCATTCATGCATTGTGACGACCAAGGCATGACGTATTAATGCACTATGCCATCCGTTTCCGATTCAGGAAGTGCCACGTAGATATAGGACAGAGTTTGTATTGAAGTGGTGACAGCATAACATCTCCGCATTCTCTAGGTGTACATCATACACCCCTGCACCGCTTCGAATTTACAGGACAGATTTACAGATAACCGACTCAGGTGGAAATTAGAGGTCGTCACCTGGAAGCCATTGTTTAAAGATAGAGGCTATAACCCCACACAGTTGAGGTCTCAGTGAGGGTAATCCCGCACAAAACTGAGAGTCATATACGATTCTGGTCAGAAGTGAATACTGCAGGGGCACTGAATGGTCCATAATTAAGTTGGAAATGATGCCAATATTATGAAAACTTGTACACATGCTGCTGAATGTCTGCCAATTTCAATCAAATAATAGTAAAGGGATTCTCAGTGAGTTTACATTTTTTTCAAAGGCTAGATTGGGGATCAGTGAAAATGCAAATTATTCAGTGCAAATTCAGGCGGAATTCAGGTGGTTTTACGCTACAGACCAGTGCTCAAATTTTCCGTGGTGAGTAGCTAATTTTGGTTGGAAATGTTTTGTAGGAAAGATGTATCTTTTAGGTCAAGGGTGATTTTCAGAAATTGTAAATGTCCTGGTAGCTGTTATTGCGTTTTCCGCTATATTAAAATATATAGTAAAAGGATTTCCTTCGCTGAGACCTAAAGCAAAAGGGCTATTACCATGGAAAAGTTAAAAACCCGTCAGATTGATTTGTTTTTGCACTGGTTATCTACAGAATAATTACTTTTGCAAAATCTCATGGAATATTTATGACTAGGTCCTTGAAATGTGAAAAAAAGGAGGAAATTCACAAAAATATTATTGTCGGAGGGTCCCCGCAGCCGGGCCGCAAGTTGATTTCAGCTTATAGACACTGGGGGTAATTCAAAGTAATTTGATATGTCTTATTTATTTTTACATTAATCATAATAACACAGGTATATCAAAATCATGTAGTATCTACAGTTTGTAACCAGTTAAGGGCATAGAGGGAGCAGGCGTTGATGACTTTTGAAGGCTCCACGGTGAGTATTTAGTTAGAGGCTGGTACTGTAAATGGCATATCTGCTACTACAAGGACAATCTCCACCGTATTTTTTTAAAGTGTACTTTCTAAAAATCATGAAGGAATGTAGAAAAACATGAGTCAATGGCCTTTCAATATACTCTAAAGAATCAGTCCTGGCATGACGTGCGAATAATGTCTATTTTTATGGTAATTTTCAGGTATTTTTCCATATTTTCCCATAATTTTTCCACCTTATGACCAGAAATCTAAAGTATTGGCACATGTATCACATAGAGATATTCTATGCAAAGATCCATGTTGGATTTGATGGTCCTAGAGGTACTCCTTGCTGTGAAAATAGCTAAAACATGGAGGAGGGGGCGCTATCGGCCCAAAGCGGGAAATCAGGGTGATTTTGGGCCTGAGTTTGTCCAGGAAACATCAGCTTATCTTGGTATACAGGAATCCAAGGGACATAAAACCTCAGGGCCTATCTATAAACATGTATTGGGTTATAAAAATCACAATTATAGACAATAGAAAGCCACATCCCACTTATAGTAGGTCTCAGTGAGGGTAATCCCGCACAAAACTGAGAGTCATATACGATTCTGGTCAGAAGTGAATACTGCAGGGGCACTGAATGGTCCATAATTAAGTTGGAAATGATGCCAATATTATGAAAACTTGTACACATGCTGCTGAATGTCTGCCAATTTCAATCAAATAATAGTAAAGGGATTCTCAGTGAGTTTACATTTTTTTCAAAGGCTAGATTGGGGATCAGTGAAAATGCAAATTATTCAGTGCAAATTCAGGCGGAATTCAGGTGGTTTTACGCTACAGACCAGTGCTCAAATTTTCCGTGGTGAGTAGCTAATTTTGGTTGGAAATGTTTTGTAGGAAAGATGTATCTTTTAGGTCAAGGGTGATTTTCAGAAATTGTAAATGTCCTGGTAGCTGTTATTGCGTTTTCCGCTATATTAAAATATATAGTAAAAGGATTTCCTTCGCTGAGACCTTGAGTAAGACCTGCCTCATGTAGTTCGTTAACGCAGCACTAGGGGGCTGTACCGGTGCCCCCTGTACCTGCTAGTGCCATTTGTCCCCTGCAGAGGGAGCAACAGAGTGTGGACTGAAGCAAAGGACCAATCTCCCAGCCGATTCTTCCATCCGTTTCTGTCGGCACTACTTCCTTCTCTGCCAAAAGCCGGCGGATCACCATGAAAACTTACTTACGCAATACTTTTTAAATATGTATTTATACAACTATGATTGGATTAAATTATGTAAAGGAAGGTGTGGACAACAATTGTTTAAAATTATAGGACTATTTATATACATTTATGATGTTGTTATGGGGGAGTTTGGGCATATCCCTGGGAACTCCTTTTGGTGTATGGATTGGCAGTGTGTGATTGGGAAAGGAGAGCAGACAAGTGGTACCATTTTTGCCCCCTCTTCCACAAAAGATCTCCTGAAGTCCGGGCCTTTTGGTAGAGTCTTATTTGAGACTGTGCTGGGAGAGTGGCAGAGGACATCTCAATCCCTTACATCACACAGACAGAGGAATGGGGCTCATCAGAGTCAGAATAGTAGCTTGAAGATAACTTTCTACAATTTTGAAATGAGAACACTATATTGTATGAATGATTAATGTTGTTACAGGAAACCTGAAAAGATAGAGTATTGACGGAGGAGAAA
This sequence comes from Harmothoe impar, assembly GCA_947462335.1. Lineage (NCBI taxonomy): Eukaryota > Metazoa > Annelida > Polychaeta > Phyllodocida > Polynoidae > Harmothoe > Harmothoe impar. The sequence continues at coordinate 70,401,649 of OX381710.1, read as the reverse complement.
AAGTTTGTGATTTCAAATCCTCATTGGCGGGCCCGGTTTTCAACGAAAAAGCCTGCATGTTTCAATGCATGAAAATGCTCAAACTAATTTTGAGGGGGGGGGGGGGTCAAAAGTTAAGAGATTTGCATCAGTATGAAGAGGTCATTACAGAAATCGATGTAACCGAGTAGCAGAATCTACTGAAGTTTTACAGGATTATATTACGGTATTACCATGCCTCTACATGGGTACCCAAACGTTTGACCATGTCGGCTTGTCGATTTTTAGCAAAATGGTTGTGTCGCCAGGTGGATTTTTAGCTGTATAAGGACTTCGAGAAAAATCCCTGTGGGTCGATTTTCATCCCTTTTTTCCCTGTGTCCGTCGATCTCTAGAGGGGCCGTGTCAGATCTTAAAACAGCCGTGGCGCTGTGTCCCACATGTCCAATTTTACCCATGTAGAGGCACATTACCGGTAGTGTAGATAAATGTACAGTAAAAAATACTGTCGGTTCACAGTATAGAAAGGACGTATTTTTGGTTTCACTATGTACAGTGTATATAACTAACGCCAAAATGGAATTTCGGTGGGTGGTCGAATAATGGTTTCATTGAGGAAAAAGAACAATGGCCACTTCCTTCATCAGCTAGCATAATGCTTGCCACCATAGTGATTGTTTGAGTGTAAAGTATTAAGCTTAGTTTCCACCAACGACTCCAGATGGCGACATAGGTGAAATTGCCCAGGTAGGCTTGTTCTTTGTGTTTCCAGGGCAGTCATTTGTCTATGATGAATTAAACCTCTCGAAAACTGTCATCATCAACCAATACAACAATCTCAAAATATGTTTGAATCAAATAATTGACATTATCTAGATTTATTAGATCTTATAAATATTTAAATCTTAAGAATTTTGGACTTTAGAGAGTGATACGATAGGGAAAGGGGATCATGAGTTTGGGATGGGAAGGGTAAAATAATGGAAGGGCAATGTGTCCGTAAAAAAGGCTAACATGGCGACATTTCTCAAAATCGATATGAATCGACATGAATATCATAGGACACACAATTTAAAAGGATAATGACGCTAGGCGCCAACAATTCGACATGAGGCACGAGCAGCTTTAAGTGGCATTGACATGTGACATGAGCATGAATACATTTGAAAAATTAATCGCTTCTTAGGGAGTGCTAATTTGTTAATATCAGGGGGGTGGTGAGATTTTTTCATCCCCCCCCCCCCCGAGGGGTCGACATCCCCCCCCCCCCCCCTGCAGGCCGAACATCGCGTGCGTTCGCGCCCCTTTGTAGCATAGTAACTCACGGGCCTTTTCCCTCAAAACAGGTTGAATTTTTTTGCCCCCCCCAAGAGGAGGCTAACTTTTTTACCCCCCCCCCCCCGGTCAAGGGGTCCAAACTTTTTACCCCCCCTCCTAAATCCACCCCCCTCCCCTTGTTGTTAAAAAATGATTACTCCCTTACTCATTTCATCTGCAGCCTCGAACATGTGGATCCGTCTACATTGTTTTTGTTTTTTTTAAACTCCATTGATGATGATAGTTTACCACAGCCTAATATTAAACCTGTGTTTAACTGGAGGGACAAGTGCCAATCTAGTATAAGAAAAACAAGGTCAGGGAAACGGTTATTCCCCTACAATTATGCTAGGCATGAAATCGATTACTAGTAATTGATTGTGATACATTGGTACATCATTGAAAGCCTGTATTTCACCTGTGCCTGTGACAGCCCATAGCAATGTAAACACAGCCCGTGGAGTGTGAGAGACCTTAGCTGAGGCAGCCAGGCGTGACAAGCCGTGATGGGCCGCCTGTGGAGCGGGCGGGCACGTTCGGCAACCTACTGCTGCACACTTAGAGTACGCTAGGGGCAGGTTGTACATTGTAGTAATGCCACATAGACCAGATTACCCCTCATCAAGCTGATCTCACCCTACTCTTGTCTCTAAAGCCTTCCGAAGGAAGGCTCTGGGGACAGCCAGTATGACCTTGAACTTGGATTTTGCTTGGTTTAGGCAGTTCCTGTAGTTAGCTTGGAACCAGCGAACAGGAACCAGAAATGGAATCAGAAAGTATGATGGGAAATACAGGTAGAACTACCATCATACATTCTAGTTCCTGTACACTGGTTCCAAGCTACCAGCAGGGATTGCCCAAACCCAGCAAAATCCCAAGTTCAAAGTCATACTGGCTGTCACCAGAGCCTTCCTTCGGAAGTATTTGGGAACGAGAGTAATCTCACCCCTGATGAGGGGAAGGAGAGGGGTTGTAATTAGCGGGCAATGCATAAGGAAGATGAGTTGAAATCCTCATCACAAGAGACCTAGTTTACCTACGACAAAATGCATTGCAAAATAGCAAGGATACTCAAAATGTGGCTTAGAAATGAGATGCACTGTGTTCAAGTATAACCATTTGAAGAGAATTTCTCTGTCTCTTTCTCTCCATGCCTTGCTCTATCTCTCCCTCCCTGCCCCCCTTAACTCTCTGATATTCTCTCTGTCCCTGCACTTGTATTTGTATCTATCTCAGGGATCTATCTCTATGCTTCTGTCTCTCTCTGTCTTTCTTCATCTCTCTGTCTCTGTATGTCCATGTGTCTGCTCACTCTCTCTCCCCCCTGTCCCCTTTCTCCCTGCCCCTGCCCTTTCATGTGTGTCTGTCTCTATCCTTTCATCTGTCTGCCTGTCTGTCCCTATCTTTCTTCACTTCTCGGTCTCTGCATGTCTCTTGCTCTCTGTCCCTCCCTCCCTGCCCTCTTGTCTTTGCCCCTCTAAATTTGTATCTGGCTTTGTCCTGTACTTTGTCTGTCTCTCTCTGTCTGTGTCACCCACTGTCTCTGCTCTACGGGTACTGCTCTCCCCCTCCCCATTGCCCTCGGTACACACCAGTCTAGTAACGGACAGTCATGGTCGGCTGACCTGGGTACGCGAACACCCCCGTCCTGTCAGCGGCAGGTAAGGCTCACCTGGCCGGCAGGTAGTAGACTCCCTTACAGCCTGACCTAGTTCCTGCACCCGGTACAGGTACCAACACCCCACACACACACAACAGGCAGCACCCTGACTCAGGCCTCCAGACTCACGCCTCCAGGGTGGGACGTGCAGGAGGGTTACTGTGTAGAGTCTACCCAGGAGGAGGCTGGATCTTACCCCTACTGGAGCAGCTGTCTGATACCTACAGGTAGGTAGGTGCTGAGGGTGGGGAGAGGGTCATTAAGCCATTAAAGGTGGGGTGTAGGGTGTAGGGTGGGGACGTGGGTTGTTGTTGTCGGGTGACTGACTGACAGGTACTATGAGGTACTAGGTACAGCCAGGCAGGTAGAGGTGGCTGGTCAGACCAGTTTGATAGGTGTACTCAAGACGGCAGGTGACAGGAGGACCACATGTGTGCTGCAGTGTTGTGATCTTAGACAGGGTATGTTAATAACATTGTTATATACTCAATTTAATCTGGGTTTAATCATCTGGGCTCCCAGTTTGACTTTCTCTGAAAACTATTTTGGATGCATTCCCCATATGTCTTATATCATGTCACACGGCCCACAGTGAGCTGGGATTTAACCCCCATGTGTACAGTGTATACATGTGTGACCATCCCACCATACCGGCCTATGCCATATAATATTATAATTGGCACGTTAGGCATATATTAAAGTTGCCCTCGACATGAGATCATTTCCAGTTACAAGACTATCATTGCATCAACATAGTAGTAGAGACATAATTCTTTCACCATTGAATTGAATTTTTCATCCCCTTTCCAAAAATGTATTGCTGTCATATGTGGGACAAAAAGAAATATTTGGGCTGTCATCGCTACATCAAGCTATATATCATACATAGTATATATCCAAAGACTCCACCTATCTGTCCACAACATGATTATGTCAAGAAATTGGCAAAATGTCTAATCTATTATAAGGCTATTGACATTGTATTCTATTATTGACATCAGACCTGTTATAATATTACCTACTTGCTTTGGTCCGTCCGAGCATAGACAAGAAAAGTTGCGTAATCAATTCCTATAATCTGAAAACGTTATTATTGCTAATTTAAGATCATCGCATTATATCTACGATTTTGCTGCATACTCTTAAATGTCCCTCGTATAAAATGTCCCTTGACTAGTCCAAAATAGGTGTACGTAGATTCATTGATCTCATGCATTTATTTAATTATTTAAAGGTGTGTTTCAAATTATACTGTAATAGACTTTTTTCCATTACAATAGAAACATACAAAGTGACGAAGTCTGCCCTTTAATTGGATACCAACAACAAAAAGTATGGAGAATATACTTTGAAATCATGAGAAGGAAAACGAAACCAATATCAGCCGTACTTTTACTGAGAACAGCCAGGTGACCAGAAACAAGCTATATTTTATTTGGCCTAAGTGGTTGCACCTCACCATCTTGACCTGTGACACTTCTTGGCAAGGTGCATGGTAGAGGTAAGGGAGTGGTCATATTTTAACAACATGGGGGGGTTCGAGGATTTGGGGGGGGGGGGAACCAAAAGAAATTGGACCCCTTGAAGAGGGGGGGCACCGAAAAAAATTGGACCCTTCTTGAGGGGGGGACCAAAAAATTGCACCCGTTTTTAGCGAAAAAGCCTGTGCGTTACTACAGCTCAAAGGGGTCAGCCGCGCTCAATTTCAACTTGCCTGAGGGGGGGACCAAAAAAATTTCGACCCCTCCCATGGGGGACCAAACATTTTTCGACCTGCTTGCGCAAAAATCCACCGACCCCCCCTGTTGTTAAAATATGCCCACTCCCTAAGGCCCAGACTGTGGGTATGATGATGAGAGGGGTGATGCTGTACCTGCTGGAGGTTGGCACTAGGTTGGCCCTGAGCAGCAGAGCAGCAAACAGCTAAACTGGTAACAAGTAGGTTAAGCCTTATGTAAAGGGCCGCAAATAAATCCTATTTATAGTCATAAGGCTTAAAGGCGCAGATCTCAGTACCCCTCCAGCGGCAGTCGGAGTGGAGCCGGGACAGGTACTCAGCCTTATATATAGGGGCGCTGGGGGTTTAAGGAAGGATCTAGTTGGGGTGAGTATGTAGTGTATTGTACATGTATACATACAGGTATAGTCTACATTGCAGCTTTAATGGTATTGATCTCCCATTACCACACTGTAACTCACCGGTGTTGGATGTATGTATGTATGATACAGCTCCTATGCCTGTAGCCTGTGCGGGTGATACACTCCATAAAGGTGGACATGATGCACCAATGCCAGTGCCTGGAAGTATGGGGCCCTTGATGGGGGGGGGTCCCCATGTCGCATGTCGGTTTTAAGAAATGGCCATGTCGCATGTCTATGTCGCTTAAAAATGCTCATGTCCCATGTCGATTTTAAGAACTGTTCATGTCCCATGTCACTATTTTTTTAAGCCTCATGTCGCATGTCACTAGGCCTCATGTCGCATGTCGAATTTAAGAAATGCCCATGTCGCCATGTCAAATTTAGGGGTCTAGGGCCATAAGTAAGGTATCAACTCGGTGGTGCTGAATTACTGGTGCATCATAATGATGACAAGTGATCGATGATACATTAAACCCCCGGCCACCTTATAGTTATACACAACATTCCTTTCTACACAAGCTAAATAAAACTAGCGTGTATATTGATGTCATGTAGTGGATTTCATACTACTTTCTATTGATGAATACAGTTCTGTATTGAGAAATGTGTAAATCCATTGAAAGATGGTTACATGGCTTATATGGCTTCACTTCTAATAGGACTATCTGAAAATTATTTCACTGTTGGAAATGCTGTGCCTCCACATGGTAAAAATCGACACGGGCGACACAGCGACACGGCCGTTTTAGGCCCTTTTAAAAAACGACGGACACAGAAAAATCGGGGACAAAAATCGACCCACAAAGATTTTTCTCTAAGTTCTTATTTACTTAAAAATCGACAAAGTGACACAGTCTTTCTGCTAAAAATCGACACAGCGACATGGTCAAAATCGTGGGTACCCATGTAGAGGCACAAAGCTG